>JAOXJM010000033.1:51623676-51645257 GCA_026413425.1 Tringa solitaria | reverse complement strand
CTTTTTGTCTACCCCAGAAACGCTTTAGCACCCTAGTAAAAAAAAAAAAAAAAACCCACAAATGTGAATATGTATATAGAAATATAAAAATATCTTTCAGATAGTATACATTTATGCAAATCCTTAGAAGGAAGAAGGAAATGAAGCAGAACTAAATATTCATTGCTGCTGGTTCTCCCCCTTCTTTTTTAAAATCACAGAGCCACATGATTTGTCTCCTCACAATAAACAGTTTCAGATATACTGACATACTTTTCTCTGTCTTAAAAGCTAGCAGGAAAACTGTGTCAGAAATCTCACTCAGGAAAAAAACCTTGATTAGTGCCCTTTTCAGAACGCCTAACAAGGAAAACAAAAGATTTCTCAGAAGGAAAAGAGATACCAAATTCATTCAAACAACAAAATAAATAATCTCAAATTAATATAACATTACAGAAGAATTTCCTAGCTGTGTGTAAGAAGGTTACAAATCTTTCCTGAAGAATAAACTCTTATTTCTACCTGCAAAATTCAAGCAGCTGGAAAAAGTTAACATTTAATGAAAAATCAATTCACCTGATTATAAAAGGAAGTATCCATTTGCTTTTAAATCATCTGCAATGCTATAAAAGGTGGGTTGTTTGCCTGAGGAGGGTAAAAAATAATATTTTTTTTAGAAGGACAGGTGTTCTGTGGGAGTTTAAGTAAAAATCGAATTGCCTGTAGACATTTTTTTCCCCTTTTTGGTAGTTGGAGGTTTGTAGAAAAACAGTATTGTTCCTTCCATATCAACATATGTTATCTAAATTTTTAAGGTGCTGTCTGATGTTTTAGAAGCCCTGGTTAGCTGATGGTTTCTTAATTGTAGTAGATTAGAGATGATATAAGGAAATCAATTTCACTTCCTAAATTAGGAAACAAATGTTAGAAAAAATTTCATTCCCTATACTGGAGTTTGTTTGTGAGTATAAGCTCTCTGGATGTTTTTGGTTTGGGGCCATAGAGAAGTAATAGATTTCTGTGCCATGTGCAACTTAAAAGCCTGTGCCTAATTAGGGGAGGAGGTTAGCCCTGTGGGGCAGAAAATAAATCCTGGTGACCCAGAGAGTAAAGAAAGGAGGTGACTAATTCTCTAAGTGGTAAGTGCTAATAAATTTTTATTTTGAGATGATGAAACTGGTTTAGAAGGTTTTTCTTTCTGTAATACATGGAGACCCATGGTCTGTGTCATGGCTGAGACCAAACAGGGAATCCCATTGCAACCCTATTACCTGCTGGGATTTGGATATGAGCTGAAATCGTTTCCTTGGTAGGAGCATGTTGGTTTTTTGGTCCATGGCCAAAAATGTCCTCAAGTGAGTAACAGTGGTTCTTGGGAGCTGCTGAACTTAGGAGGAAGCTTTGTCAGGTGTGTACCATGTTACGGCTTGTGATGAGGAACAACAAGCTCAGTAACATCTATTATTAACATTTGGTAATTGTAAGTAAACTCAGCTATTATTTAGTGAGCTGGGTAAACAGCTTAGGAACTGTTTAAGTGGTGTAACAGCTGGATGTTTTGACTCAGCACTTTCCTGCAGACTACAAGGCGACGGCATTTCCGTACAGATGGATAGGAGTATATTTTTCTTTTTATGTTTTCTGTTTTTCCTTTCTGAACCAGGCTGTGGAGCTGGGGTGGTGTTGTTTTCAAGACCAGGGGGAAGGAAAGCTATCTGGGTTCCAACCAGGCAGACGAAAAGATGACAGGACTCCATGAGAAAACACTTTAACTCTTTAGCTAACCCTATATGGAGTTACTGTGGAGAGATAACATGCTAATCAAAGGGAAACATATGGCTAAACCTATTTCTTTGGAAGTTTTGTGTAAGCCTGGTGTGAATGTGATAACACAACTAACATCCATGCGTGGTGTTAATCCTGCTAAAATTAATATAATTATTTGGGTAAGTTTAAGTAAACAGCTGCCATTAAGTTGACGCTTCAAGATGTATAGGTTTCACATCTAGGTGCTCAGTTGATGTTTATCTGTGAAGTTTGTAGTTCAGATTGCTTTACGCTGCTGCTTTTCTTCTTTCTTTTTTTCCCAAGTGAGTATACCTTAACCACCAGATGACATAGGAACCAACAGAGACTGAGCAGTATCTTGTGTGATTATGAATTTGTCATGCCAGCTGTAAATAGTGAAGAATGCTAATTTCAGCAGAATGTGAAACAAAGAGGATCTTTTAATGACGGGGTTCAGCAAGGGGAAATAAGCTTTGTAATGTTTAGTGGGCTGGAGATGAAAGAGATCAGATGGGAATTTAGTGAAGTGGGTAAGACAACCCCTTTTTGCCTGAATCTGGTATTTGCTATCAGTTATCAGTAAATAGTCAAATGAGTTACATTTCAATGTGCTTACATGTTCAGCAGACATGTAAGCAGCAGACTGTGCCTTTGTAGGTATGTCCCCAACTGGGGTGGAACAATAGTTATACTGGAAGGTATAACTTGGCCTTAATATTAAAATGAGTTGTTTTTCCTAACACAAGCCACTATAGTGAAAAACGGTCGGACAAACATGCAGCTGCAGAAGGGCAGACAAACAGGATGATGAAAAGCAATGCCAGAGAGAGACAATTAGAGGAAGTGTCTTGTTTCAACACGCAATGTCCTCCTTGGCCTCCTGGCAGCTGCTTTTAATAATCCTGAAAAGATTAGGGACAACCCAACATAAACAGGGTCACCAAGTCTTCATGTAATTTTAATAGTTAAAGAAGAAGTATTCACAAGACTATTTTTTAACATAAGGAAACCTGAACAGGTAGCAGAATTTCTAGTGATTAAAATGTTGCATGAGCAATGCAATTACTAATACGGAAACCACTCTGTGCTACCTTTGTGTTTTTCCTGTTTCCTTCAGCATATTGGTCTCTGGAGTTATTTCATGAGAGCAGCTGTTCACTTTTTCTACAAGATTACTCACCTTTCTGTAATGCAGATTGGTACTATTTAAATAAGACAACAGGAAGTCCAGGGCCAACTTTTGATGTCATTACCCTGGAGCTGAAAACTTTGTTTTCCTTGTTTCCACTTAAACTCTATGTGAATATACTCATATCCACCAGAATTGAAGTACTATGCATGGTGTGAAATACATTGTGGGGTAAAATCACAGAGGAAGCTGAAGATACTTGATCTAGTTGAAGATGTTCCTGTTCATGGCAGGGGTGGGTGAACTAGACAACCTTTAAAGGTCCCTTCCAATCCAAACTATACTATGATTTGAAGCAGGTATTGAAAATGGAGTTAAGCCTGGAGTTTAGTTGTTGCTATTTTGTTAACTTGTTTCCCTATGTGAGATGCAACTCCCCTAATTTCACTTCTCTAAAATAAAAAATGGTTGTATTTTTTTTGAAATTTTAGGGACATGCTAATTGGTGGTAGATTCTAAAATGATTGGACCACAGAAATAGAGGATGGAAGATTGGTATTCATTGGGAAAAATATAGGGTTAGGGTTTTTTTGCAAAACTACCTTGAGTACATACGAAAGAAGAGGTGATAGGGAATACCAGTGAAGAACTGAGGTTATATAATGTAACCAAAGATTATTGTTAAATATACAAATAAAATAAATGTGATTAAAAGACTCATACGTTTATGAAACTCACAGAAAATTAGTCAGTAAAATAGTGGCAGAAATATGGTATTTCATGCTGTTGGCACAGCTACTACATAAATTAATTAAACCTGAAGTGGCATGCTTTGTGTACTGCATTATAGTGCAATATCAAATTAATTCCAGTGGGAGGAGAGCCCTGTGGGATGATTAGTTAGTTGTGATTTATACAATTACTTGAATACCTTCCAACTTCATAATGTCTGGAAAGATGGAGAATTCCCAAGCATACTGCGAGAACAGATTGGCCGATCAGTGTGAAGTAGCATTTATAATTCATGTTAGCATGGTGTGATGGGATGAAGTAAGGTAAATGAGAGTATGATTTGTAATTAATACCTAGTTTATAAATTCTAAAACTGACTTTTAGGCACATGTTCCTTGAAGCAGATTAGCAGGAGTCATAACTAAGTTCTTTAGGGCATCTGAAGGGTCTGGTTTTTTCTATTCCCCCTGGCAAGAGCTGTAGGAGGGCAGCAGTGCTGTGCAGAACAACCCACCACCTCAAACCATGTTCTTCAGGTGCTCCCCAGTCCCACAGGCTCTCTCTGACTGTTTGATGTGTCGCAGGACGACACACACACAACTTGTCAATGGCCTGGTATCTCAAACGTTGGGATGTTGCCAGCTAGAGATGTCTGAGATAACAGATGTATGGTCTTTGGGGTGGGCACTGTCCTGTTCTCGTGTGGTGCTTGCCGCAATGCAGCCCACAGCAATGACACGTGGGGTACTTGGTGCTTACCTGTAAGTGTAGCATAACTGTGACTAACTCTATGTGAAATTTTCAGTATGTTAGGGAGGAAGAGAATATAAAAACCTCTCAAGGTGTGGAGGACAAAAAGCAAGTGGATTTGAAATAGGATGTATTATTTTTAGTTTCTCTTGTCCTTGCCTTTGTGGGTCATTTAGGATGCGGCATCTGGATCAATGATAAAATCTTGTGACACAGAAGATATGCTCTGCACGTACTCCACAATAGACTTGCTTAACTCCCAAAACTGATAGTTCTGCATAGTGTATGATAGATCCACGAAACTCCACACTTCTGCAATTTAAACCCAAATGTATCAGAGCAAATCCACTGTCAAGCAATTCTTCATCAGGCTTTTTGTAGCTGGAATGGCTGCAAGAAATCTAATTCTGTGATCAGAAGCAAAGGGGCAAAAAAAGCCTGGTACTCAGTCTGAAGGACTGTTTGTCACTTTGTCTGAACAATGCTCGTGTAGCACAATGGCCTGGATGTGTCCCATGGAGCCTTTTAGCCACTAATGCAAAATGCCAACATGAATTATTGCTTTGAAAAGCAGGAGTGTGTGAATGAACCTTCCAGCACACTTGATACATTTTTGCTTTGCATAATGAACTTCAGTAGCTCAACTCCATGCTCCTGAATGTTTCTTTCTTTCCTTTTTTTTTTTTTTGAAAAAAAAAGGTTTTGAATTAACAGTATCAGTTAATAGACAACTTTTTGTACTTGCCACATCCAAGCCAGGCTGTGCAATCAACAGGAAAGATAAGAAGGTCAAACAGGAAGAGCTGTGCTGGAGTCAGTTTTGAGCAGAGCTGAGGAAGGCACAGATCTGTCTGCTCTTTACCGGCATCTTATAGCGAATCAGACTTGGAAAAGGTAGGAGAAGTCCTGTGCTCTGTATCTCCATGTCTGTCTTTTGCTCTGTTTTAGATACTTGTGGTCCAGTATTTGACTGTAGGTTTATCGTCAACGTGTTAGAACTGCAGCCAGTTAAAAAGGGGTAATTTCGATAGTGTTCAATGCTTTGGTGTGTCTATAGTGAAATGACTGGAAAAGGTGTGTAACTGTGATCTGTCACAGTAATGAGGACCTGCTGGGAGTTCCTGTGCTGCCCCGTGTTCCCTCTTCCAGGCAGCGTTCCGTGAGCTGAGCCGCTGTTCAGTAGCAACAGCGTTCCTCCTGCTTTATTCCTCTGCTTGGGCTGCCACAGGCCAAACGCTGTCAAATCCAGCACTCAAAATGAAGTATCCAGATTCAGAGATGCCTTTTATAGTTTTCTGACAGTGAACTGATTTTTCTTTAAAGCACCCCTACAGTTTATGCTTATTTTTAGTCAGCTATGAGATTGTGAATTTTAGTCTACAATTTTCAATATCTGTATTTTAAAATTTTGGACTTATAGTGCTTTTAGAACCGGACTGCAGATGGAAAGTGTATTTCAGAGCTACTCATGTATGAAGAAAATGAATCATATGAAAGGGTTAAAACTTGTAAAGGAATCTAATGCGTCTTTTAAGCTTGCTAGGGCTCTTTTGTTTGTAGAACAACCATGAACAATGATGCTGCTTGCAACATAGTTTACTAAGAATTGCTAACTAACCCAAAGTTACTTCAGTGATAAAGAAGTCAATCTTCCAATTTTGGAGAGTACAAAGATTCCTAAATTCTCTTACCCTGATTATAGATAGGCTTTACCTTTCTGTGGAATACATAGCAGCACTGGAGGAAAAAAAGTGTTCAGTGCTGCCTGTACAGTACATAGTATGGAGTTTTTCTAAATTCATGCCTGTGACTGAATTTCATAGAGATCAAGTCTGTGATTTACTCTCTCTGGGATAAAGTTTATAATGATCCTATTTATAAGATGTTTGTAGCCTGATACAGAAGATGTGGAACAAGTGTGAGCTGAAACTGGGGAGAAGGAAAAATAAAACAACTTCTTTAGTGTCGGTTTGGGAAAGTGATCTAGATTAACTTAAGAGAGTACTGTTGCAAGACTGAGATATTGTACGACATGGGATGTACAGGAGATGAACCAGAGCAGAAGATCAAGGGCGTGCACGCAGTCAGAGGTCCATCTAGTCAGAAGCTTAGTGAACCCAGGCTTCACTAGTTGTCTTGCCTGGCTTGGAGCCCTGAATGCAACACACCCCATGAGATGAGTAAAAATTTTGGGGTAACCAGAGTTCTGTTGTTTTACATACAGCAGCAATGGTTAGAAGAGTCTGGAGACTTTAAATTTAGAAGAGTTGTCTGTGATCCACCAGGGACTTAGGTGAGATGAAAGGAGTGAAAACCAGTAGCTGATACTATTTTTTTTTCTTTTTTTTTTGGTTGAGACAGGAATTGATGTAAAGAGGAGCAATGGCAGAAACTTTGTACCATCCTGGAAGTTTCCAATATGTATAAATAATCCTCTTGGGATAAATTAATTCAACTTTGCATTCACCTCTGGACTCTGGCTATTTCTCCAGCACTTCTATAGCACTCCTGTATGACCACAAATAATCTTTGTCTTGATTTCCATCTCTCTAAAACTGCAATAATTATAGTTGCTGGTGATAACTTGAAGCTAGGAGTTAGTAAATTTTCCTGAGTCTCCTAGAAGGAAGATGATGAATGAAAGAGAAATGTTGTACTGCATGCAGGTGGTAGGCAACTAATTCAAATATAAACCATTTTTATATACTGGGTCCTATTCTAATACTTAGAAATACACCTTTAAAGAGAGAGCCAGAACTTTTTCAGTGGATGTTATAAGATTTCTTCAACCCCCTTTAATGGGAAGGAGTTGGGGGGAAGAGAAAGTGTTTCTGTCATCCACAACTCCTCTTAAAACAAGAAAAGGTAGGGGAGAAAAACCACTCAACCTGCGTAGTTAGGGAAATGGAAAATGTCAAGCTATAAGTTTTTTTTCTTCTGGTTAGCTGTGTTTTTAGATACAAGCACTCGATGAAAAGGAAGCAGCAACAGAGGAAAAAGCATGATAATGGAATGTAACTTCCAGTAGGAAAAAAGAGTCTTATTTCCACCTTGTGTTTAACAGCTGTTGAATGCAGACCTTTCCAGCCTGCCCTGCCCTGTGAGAGGGCAAGGGGGATGTGGAGTGACCTTCTGAGCCTCGTAAACCTGGACAGGAGCTACCAATGGCTCTGTGGAGGGCAGCATGTCAAGGGAGCTCAGGCCATGGGGAGGGATGACACCAGTAAAGCTGGAGGCACTCCTGTAGGAGCTGTTGAGCTGTCCACCATCTGCCTCTCCTCTGTTAACCCTCATCCCCACTGCAAGTGCCTGCCTTAGAAAGTGAGGCTCTCCCAGATCAGCGGAGAGTGCCCCCTCTTGCCTGCAAGGCTTCTGAATAGAGGGTGGCTCCTGGTTTGGGAAAATGGGAAGATCAATAAGTTTTATGTTCAACATCCTGCAACAAATACACTTTTCTTGGTCAAGCCTCAAAGAGCATGACATAAAATGCACATAACTGTAGATTGTACAAATAATTATAAAGACAAACTTACTTTACAAGGTGAGTGTTAGATCTTTAATCCATTTCTTCATCTTGTATTTGTTGCTACCAACAAACGGCTAGTTGCTAGTAAGTATAACAGTAAGTTAGCATCATATGTTTGTGAAAAATCTGTAATGATGAGAGTGACTCAAGTACTGAAGTTTAATATTCTCTAAGTCTGTTTTGTAGTGGCTGAATGTTTTTCTCTGGTTTGGTGCCTCTGAATCTGTTTTAATTTGTACTGGAATGGTTTAATAATTTATGAGAAACCATCAGCATAATAAATATATTATATTTATGGTATGTTATACCACAGCATTGTTTGTGTGTTACAGTTTTGCTCCTTGGGATACTTATGTGATAGTCAAAGGTGAACACTAGAAGGACAGAGATGTGGTGCAAAGTTCTATGAAATCTTTGTTATTTGGGATGAAATTTGCATCACTTAGTATACATTTAGAGGCTAAATAAATATTCAAAAGGTCCTACATATACTAGATGACTAGCTACAGGAAAGTCGTTTGCTATTTTGTTCTTAGAGCCTCATGAGTTGACATTTGATAGTTAAAACAAACATTATAGATGGGAAAGGTATCTGTAGAGGAGAGCATGACTATTAAAAATATTTTTAAGATTTTAATTTTCATGCTGTGTATCTTAGAAAACCCAAGAGAAAACATTGATAAGAACATACCATTTCTGCATTTCTTTCACTCATTCTGATTTTTTTCCCTTGGCTTAGGCTCTGGCATACTATGACTGAATCTTCTTAAGCAGATCATATCCACTTTGATTTGTTCAGATGTCCTACTTGCTCTTGCAGCACCATACTTTGTAGGCTCATTCCCAACCCTGTTTATATGTTACGTTTACCAACATGCATTGACCCAGAAGACATGAAAAGTTAATCGATATCTCTTCAACTCAACTGAATTCTAAGAATTCAAGTCACAGTATGTTTTTTTCCTAAATTTTGTTGAGGATGATAATTCTGCTTCTAGATAGGAGCTGATGGGGGAAAAAAAAACTTAAAATTCTGAACACTGAATTTTAATTCTGGGATTAGGATAATCCTGATCGAAAAATAACAACTGTTTTTGGGTTCATAGCAAAATGTAAATTAAACCACCACCTTTGAAATTTAATTATCCTTAATATCACAATATTTACATCTTCATCAACAGAAGATAGCAGTATTTACAAAACATATGCAGAAGAGTGTTTAATTCTTAAGTGTGGAAATTACAATGCATTACATATAATCCTGGTACAGTACTGCAAAGAATGGCGTTAGCTCCTGTCATTACCTTAAAGAAAAGACCAGCTATACAAATGGAAAAGCTTATCCCTACTGAAGTGAGTTTGGTCTGTGGCAGGCCTTTATTTTTAATCATTTATAACTAGGTCATCGAGTCTGATAAGCAGTTTTTCAGGGAAGTTAGCAAGAGAAACTGAGATCTGAAGTCAGAACTACAATGTTAACCAATTATGGTAGTGGAAATA
This sequence comes from Tringa solitaria, assembly GCA_026413425.1. NCBI lineage: Eukaryota > Metazoa > Chordata > Aves > Charadriiformes > Scolopacidae > Tringa > Tringa solitaria. The sequence goes on along the minus strand of JAOXJM010000033.1, from coordinate 51,635,853 downwards.
CTCTTTTCTGAGAAAAGGCATCAAAATCACTTGTGTTTGAGTTACGATCTGTGTTTTACTGGCATAAATGAATTTATACATATAATTGTATATGGAGAACTGTGATGTGACATCACAAAGCAACTTTTGAAAATCAGCCTCATTGTACTTTTGAATAAATGGCAAAATGGGACCATGAAAACATTAAAACAATATCCAGCCTAGGTTTCTTCATGCTTCAGTAACTTACATGCTTGTGGTAGATACGGTCATGGTTTAATTCTCTGACCTGGTCATACCACCTGTATGTATACCTCATTAAGTTTTTTTTATAATTGCATAACATGCTTATGTCTATACATAGTTTACTGCTTATTCAAGTGCTTCATGGGCTAAAGGTCACTATGACTGCAAAACAGAGTATGGAAGTTGTGCAAACAGGTTGCTGCCTTGTCTTGTGTACCCTCCCACCGCGGCAGACAGCTAGGAGTTCTTGCTACTGTTCATGTTGGGGCTCAGTTTGCTCAGGTTTAGGGATCTAGAAGATGAAGCTTGGAGGGCAAGAAGTGTTGGAAGGCATGTATGCAAAGAAGGCAGACACAATAATGTGCTTTGGCACATTGTTGGTGGTGAACAGAGAAGGGAGAAATTTGCAGACCAGTCTGAAGGCAGACTGTAAAGGTGACCAGGCAGAAGTCTGAGGTTTTGGCAGAGAGAAAGCAATCTTCCATCAACAGCTTCAATTTTAACCAATTTCTGCTGGAAAACAAATGAGAGAGGAAATTTCACAAAGACTTCAAGTTTGTATACTCATAATAAAAGCAGCTTGTTAACGAGTATAGCTGGAGTAAGCACAGAGGAATTCGGATTCAGTTCAAGTGACAGGATTACAGCAAAATCTATCCTGTAGCTTTATGAAATCAATTAAAGAGGCATGTGAGAACCCACTGAGGAAAAGGGTCTAAATATCAGTGGGGAACCTGCTGGCTGTGAGTCATGTCCTCTGCAGATGCACTGGCTGATGGTCTGGCTGCGCTTTTCTGAAGCTGCAGTAGCTTGTGCCCAAGAAATGGGAAGGCAGGATGTCCCACATCAGTGACTGTAGAGGGAGCAGTGAAGCTTGCAACTACTTGTGCTCTACTTCCATTTCTGTTCCTTTTTCCTGATGTTCATGCCAATAATAGTCTTGCTGCCAGACTTGGCCTCCACCTTCAGTAGATCACTTTAGTGCTTTACTGCAAAAAAACTCTTTGGATCCTTGCATAGCAGTCTTCCTTCAGTGTGAGCTCCTGCAGAGGATTCATTCTTTATCTGGATTTATAAAAAACCTTCCTGTTTGTTTGGATTAAGTATGCAGTACCCATTCCATTCTCGTCACCTTTAGAAAAGGATGTTTTTCCCCTGCCTTGCTTCTGTTAATGTGAATGATGCTATCCCTTGGAGGCTCTGCATTAAAGCTGGCCAAGAATGAATAATTATCAGTGGGCATGAGGACATTTCACTTCAGGCCTTGAAGGCCTTGGATTGTTGGCTGTAAGTTGAATCTATTGCTTTGTTGTTAAAGCAGTGGTGCCACCTAATTGCAGGAGCTTTTTCTAGGATGAATTTGGGTGCTAAACCACAATGCCCCTCAAAGAAGTCTAAAGGAAATACTTTAATGTATATTACAATTAAAAATAACTCCTGCAGGAGAGGAACAGCTCTTGAGTATGTTCATATATTATGAGAGTTATTTTAAAATATATTATTGCATTTTCCCTCAGATTGTTGATAATGTTAATTGCATTACCGTGAGGAACTGCGAATTATGGAGAGTGCTGCGGTGGCAGGGAGCACGTCCGTGCTCAGTGCTAATGCCATCATCCCTGGTCCTGAGGGAGAGCAAGGCAGGAACTTGGAGAGGAGAGAAATGGAGCGGGGAAAGTGGAGCTCTGGCCGGAGACAGGCAGAGGCCAATGCTGCCATCGGCACTGCCAGGGAAGGAGAGGGGACGGACAGGCTGCAAGAACAAATGGGTAAGACCTCGATCAGTACAGCCTGGTCACTCTGCTCTTGACTTTTCTTTACGTTTAAATTACTGTGTTCTTTAAACATTGCTTGCTGTGCTCAAGGAGAAAACTGTCAGGTGATTTTCAGCTGAGCTATTTTTAGAATAGATCTACAACTGTTAAATGTAACAAAGCAAACAGGTACATTTCCTCCATGGCAATGCTGCATAGATTGGACTATTAAATGACCTGTATTAAATTATCTTTGGGCAATTTTGGTAATTATCAATTAGTTGAGGCAAGCCAAGATGAAAATTATCAGAACCTAAGTGCCAGAATATAAATACTTTGTCTAGCTCTTTTTGCTACAATATGTAAGACTCAGAAGCAAAGATGTGTTAGACTGCATGTTTCTATTTCATTAAAAATTCTTAGATTCCCATTTTTTCAGCAAAAGATATAACACTATCTTTATTTTTCTGCAAATGAAAACAAAATTCATGCAGTAAAAACATGCAAGTCAAACCCTTTTTGGCTGGAACAGGGCAGTGGTGTAGGTGACTGTCTTTCAAAACCAGTGGCCAGATGCTTTCTTTAGGCCTGAGGGTTTTCTGAATGTGAAAATACTTCAAGCCATCATGGAAAAACTACTTCATTTTAAATTGCATGTCCTATGGCTCAAAAAGACAATGTCTTTCTGTTTCACAACTGCAACTCTGCTGACATCAAAGAATACCAGGTAGAAGCATCCCAGGACAGTATAAAGTTTCTCTTCAGCTTTCCAAGAAGAATGCAAGTCATCCCATTAATTAGGAATGGCGCACAGAGTTCATGTTAACTCTTTGAATCTAATTATAGGATATTAAACAGTCTCAATGTTTAAAATGTATTTATAGTGACTCTTATGCTTTGCTCAAATTTAATAGCAAATTATTGTTTATAATTAAACTCCCATGAATAATAAAATGCTTGCTCGTATTTTTTTACTTTTTCCTAAAAGCCACTGAAATTAGGCTTAGTTTATAAATAAAATATTACTCACTGGGTATTAATGTCTCAATAAATGCCTTTCAAGGAAAGTCCATATCTGGTACTATTGAAATAATAATAGTGGCAAATTCACATACCAAAGACATCTTCTAATGAATTGCCCTTACCAACCATTAAATTATGATCGAAGTGATACTTTTTTTTCTAAAACTTCAAAGCACTTTTTTTTACGTTACTCCCAAGTATTAAGATCGTAAATAAAGAGAAGGATTACTTCTCTCCATGTGTAAACTGGTACAAGGAAGTCATATCATTGCCAGTTTATACCACTGAAGTTTGGTGGAGGCTGTATTTAGTAGAGGTGCAAGGGAAGAGAAAATGAAGTCAAACTCTTGCTCCCTACTAAATGGAACTTCAGTCTCTCGAGAGGTGAACATTCCACCAATTCTCCATCTTGAAGCTTTGCATCAAAATGATGAAATCAAGATTTACCTTCATCCTCAGTAGGAGAAATAATCTTCAGATACTCTTTGTGGTTTTGGCAATTGCATAACAGAAAGGGGAAAAACATAGTTATTTTCTTTTAGTAATTATCCAATGCATCAAAGGGGTCGAAAGTGTGGGGTTTTGGTTTTTTTCAGTGTGATTTATATGGACTTAGAAAATGCACTTAACCGTTCCTTTCATTTATCATAATAGAGTGTTCTCAAAGTGAAAAAAGCACTGATGTCTGTTCAAGGATCCTTCCTAGTCAAGCAGAGAATTTTCCAACTGGTAAGACATTTTCTTCCATCATATCTTCTAAATATAATGCTTTTCTCATTGCTTACTGTTTTTTGAGACAGCTATGACAACAACATTTGTAGCAGTCACTACTGTAACTTTATAACATATTTCATGGCACCTGTGAAGTGTCCAACTTCTACATAAGATTTGTTGAGAATTTCTCATAAAAAGAGAGAAGTAACTTATAAATTGCTATAAAAGCCAGAAACAATTTATGGACTATCCTCTAATGGCTAATAAAAAAAAAGAAAATAAGTTCATTGTCAATTTTAATTTCAATTCTTCAAATGTCTCATTTTTAAGTGTGTGGCCTTTACATGTCTTTATTTTTATTTTTTTTAATGATTTATTTTCAATGAGGTTGCAATTGAGAACAGTTCTTCAGGAAGTAGGTATAACAGGCTTCCCTTCTGCAGGGCTCATGGCATTGATGGTCTAGTCACATTTCCCTTCTCTTGCTTGTGAAGGAAGAGAAATAATTCTCAAAAAATCAACACTGGTGTGCGCTCTGCTGTCTGGCTTGACCTGACAAATCACATCAGTGGTAGAGAGTCTCCCCCAAGCATATGGTTATTTGTAGTTCAATTATTTGTGCTTATGTACCTATTTGTCTCACTCTGTACAGAGTTGGAGTTCTTTACTGGGTGTATGGATCAGAACTCACAGAAGCAGACAGGAAGATTGCCATAGGTGCAACGGGTTTTTGGACCATGTTTTATTTCCATAAGGCATTCTTAATAGCTCTTTTGGCAGAAGCATCCATATGTCAGTTGTTTTAATTCAATGTAATTATTATGTCAGTAATATTAACTTTGTATAAAATTTAAATATGTAACTGTAGGAACAATTTAACTTGGAGTCAGTTTGATTATGTAAAACAAAAATGTAAATTTTTAAGTAATAGTCTTCTCTTGTGCCAGTATCACTTATGGCTTCAGGTAAAATGAAAATGTCAGCAATACTGTTACTGAACAGTGTCCAAGTAACATTCAAAGACTCTAGTTTATATTCTTTGTACTAGCAATTGACCACAGCTTAAACAGAGAGGTCTTGTAATTCAGTAACACTGCTTTGTATTTCTGAGCCACCCTTCTTGACCTTAAAGTAACGAGTAATTTAGACTCAAGTCATCATAGAGTTCTTGAAGATGTACATAGGAAGCCCTCTGAAAACAGGTTAAGATGCAGCACACTAGACTAGAATGTGAAAAATATCTTTTTTTTACCTGATTAAAAGGTGAAACTCAGAGGAGCTGGAATATTTTGGGGATGTACAACAATCCTATTTATTGCTGGAAGCGTGACCTATTTGCATACTTGCAATTTGAATTCTTCCTGAGTGGGTATTGTAGGCTTATATGGGCCCATCTGGGTATCTGAAAACTTATGAATATGATTTACTGTTATTGAGTTAAATTAACAGACATGTGGAATGGAAGTAGCTTTATCAAAGATCCTCTTTATCTGGGAGAAGCTACCTGAAACTGTACCCTTCGCTGCAGTAATTACTTCTTGTAAACAGATGTCCAGATCTGGGAAGAGGTATTTAGCTGCTTTGAGATGTGCTGGGGGGATCATGCAAGTGAGCTTTTAGTTGGACTATTTATCTTGGTTGGTACTGCTCAACCAGCTTAGCTGAGAAACAGCTTTTTCAATATTTAATTTATAGAAGCCTTCTGAAGTAGTGGGGGTGACACGTCAGATAACCATGAATTTAAGATTAGCATAAAGAGTTGTTGCAGCATGCTGAACTATCTATTTTTACTTTTTTTTGTTGTTGTTCCAGTATCTGTTTGCCTCAATCTTTAAAATATGCATGGGGTGTTTGGAAATCTGGGCATGTTCTCAATGTCCATAGAGCTGTCTAATTAGACAGATTACCAATCTGCTTGCCTTTTTCCTCTTCTCTCTTCTACGTTCCCAAGTGTGTCAGATGCCTTCCAAAATTTTTACAGACTTTCACATCATTCTCCTTTGTATAGCTGTAGCCTTTACTATGCAACTTAAAAGATCTTGTGTTTCAGGCTAGGCTACTATCTCTACTGATAGTAGATACTGAAAAAGAAACATGCAGTAGGTCAATTTTCTGTGTGTCTGTCTCTGAACCTAAAAAATCAGTTCCTAACGTGGATTCTATAATTTTGAGGGATTTTCTGGTTCTCCAAAGCTGATTCACAAAACTTGTAGCCCTGTAAATTCATATCCTTCTCCAGATATCTCCTTGAAGTTAACGATGGTAAGACGAAAGAGTGGATGTCCTGATCCCATACTCCAAAAACAGCTCAGAGGGCAACTCCGTCTTCTGGAAAATGACAGCAGGGAAGTGATGGCAGTTTTCAGTGTAAGTCAGTCAATTGCTTGGGAATTAATTTATTTATTCAGAGAATACACTCTCTGCTACTGAAATAATCTGTGAAATCTTTGGGTCCCATTTCCATCTACATGCTGTATGCTTGAGTTCAGTGACCAGGGTTTCCCATGGCCCAAAACCATCTAGAGACATCAGAAATATCAAGCCATTGGAACACCAAATTGATGTGAAATAAATAAATCCAGCCAAATAAGGCATCAAAGGGTTTTATTTTAAACATGTTCTGATTGGATTTCTATCAAAGGAAATAATGATTTTCTGGTTGTGCGTTTTTTTTTGTTTTGGTCTGGGTTTTTTTCAATTTGCCCTCATATTGAGTCTTTACTTCAGTTTCCAGCCACTTGGAGCCATTTGGTTGGGTTGCAGGTTACCCAGGAAGCCTGCTGCTAAGCCAAAGAGGAAGTCTGAAGGAGAATAGCACAAATATTGGACTTCCTAGGGCTAGATGCCTATAGCTTTAAATAGTACACAAGAGGCTTAGCATATTTTTATTATTGTTTGTATATAGGAAACTTGTCTTCTACAACCTATGAGGTTTGCTACAAATAGAATCTAAAGTCTTCTCTTTCCTGTTGATGAAAAAGCAGGATGATACCGTTTGACCTCTGGTGTCCCTTTTTTGTCTGGGCCATGAGTTCCAGCCTACTTTTCTAGTAAGCCAAGTACTGAAATCTTAATTAGTTATGGCTTTATGACTCTCAGATGCATGTGTTCCTACATGATTTTCCTTTCATGTGTTGTGAACTCTGTATCACCAGCCTGCTGATTTTTGTGGCTGTGAAAACAGTCTGTACTGCTGCTGCTCTGCTCTGGCTTTTGTTTAGGGGGAGACGGAGAAAGGGAGAAGGGATCAGGAGGAGAAGGAAAACAGCATACAAATAGACTAGATTTGTGGCCTTATTAGAAACAGACTAGGAAAAGGACTTTGAAGGAAGCAAGATTTATAATGATAAGTTTCCTTAGAATGTTGTTTTGATATTCAGCAGTGCATAAAGCCCTTGAGGCTGAGATATTTTAGCATGTGTTGGCAATTTATTAATAGATTTCAGGCTCTCGTTAATATTTAATCTAGTGTAGAAAGGGGCATGCAGAAGATCAAAGCAGTGATGAAGCATGCCTGTTGAAGAGGCTTAAGTTGGACTTTTCAAAAAAGAATTACTATTTTAATGTGTTCATGTTGTGTGAATTGAAAATATGGAAGTTAAACAGAATTAACTCGGATTTTTAAAATCATGATATAACAGTCACAAAAACAGTGGATCGGCTCCATGTTGCTCAGATTACAGAAAACATTTAAGGGACAATTTCTTCCCCCTCTCCCCTGAGTTAGAATCAGTTTCTTGATCAGTCCTTAAATTGTTTTAGATGCATTTCAATTTTGATGTGATGGAAGCAAGGGTAAAGTACTGGGAAATCATACAGTAGTATTATATCTGTTAGCTTTGCCCCTGATTTATTCTTTGAGATACTGGTTCAGATACTTGTCTCAAATTGCCATAGTTCCCAGGAAGACAGTAGCCAGCATCATTGGAGAGCCCTGTTTTTAAGCTAACTGAAGTGCAACCAGGCTGTATATTACCACTCTTTGGCTAGAATCCATCAAAATCTGTATTTCTTTCACTTATTTGAAGGTTTATGTAGTTCTCCCTCATAGCATTTCTGAAATCCCTTATAAAATCCATCGTTATAACTTAACAACGGTCATTGCTCATCTTTGCTAAACGCACAATTTAATGCTACTCTAGCACCACGAACCAGTACAAATGAGGATCTTACTGCTCCTTTAAAAAAACAAACACCAAAAAAACTCCAGTATATTGTCTTAAGCATAGAAAGAGTCAATAAGGGAATGGCTGTTCAGTGTCTACCCTGGAACAAGACTGAAGGTACCATGTAGTAGGTTCAAAGATGCATCAAAGGAGGTCTGTTTTCATACGTGTACAGAGCTCTGAGGGTAAACTAACAGCAGAATGTTGTTGATCCTAAAAATTTACTGTAGTTCCAGTGAGCTAGAGAAATTTTAAGTAAAAAAGAAACCCTTTCCACTATTACTTATTAATGCCCACATGACTGGCAAAGGCAGTTTCCAGGCTGTAAATTGCTCTGTGCTAAGAGGGTATTCTTGGAAAGCACCACTAGATGCTTGCCTGGCTTTCACGCTTTAAAGAGAGAATAGTGGCCACTCTACATAGATGTGTCTCAACCGTACAGGCCTTTAGTCTCACTCAGTGTGGCCAGTCTTGAGGTATTAATTCCCCTGTAAATGAACCTCACTGGAACTGTTGGTACAAATGGTAAAAGAAAAGAAAAAAATCAGAATAAAGCTTGGCTCACTGTATGTTGTAAATATGTGTTAAAGAACAGGTGTCTCATACTCATAAAATCCCAGATGAATTTTTTTATCCTTCTTAATACATAGCATTTTAGCATGTGTTACCTAGTGAGAAATTGTGGTTGAGTAAAGTACAACTGTAACTAAAGTACTGGTTTTGATTTTTTTTTTTAGGAGCTCTCTGCCAGACTGCTGTCTATTCATAGTGATCAAGATTTAATAGTGGTGACATTTAAAACTTTTGAAGAAATATGGAAGTTCCTAACCTACCACTCACTGGGTAAAGCTGTTTCACTATATAACAGTTCTATAAGCTTTTCTTATTCCTCTGCACACAATTTTTGATTGACTGGGAACTTGTTGAACAGGATTTTGAGATTCTTTGTATTAACGCCTCATAGCAATAAGTAATGTTCCTGAACTGGGAACTAGTGATGGGGCTGGTGAGACCCTCCAGGAGAACCTGCCTTTGTCCCAAAGCAGGTAGTGGCTATCATGCCTGGCAGATGGCTTCTCTAAGATACTCCAGAATCAGGTCATATCTTCTTTCTAAGCAGTCTATTCAAATCCAGGTGTTTTTGTCCTAACCTGTGCTGCAATTTAAATGCTTTTACAGCTCTTTTTGCTCACCGTAGAGATATTGAGGTTACATTTCTTCCTTTGCACCATGCTCATACCTATTTGGAGACTTTTAACCTGCACTTCCACTCACTGTTGTTTTCTCTAGGAAAATCAGACCTAATTCCTAGAATACTTCTTCACAGAGTGTATTTTCTAGACCTCTGACCATGCTTCCCACTAGACTTTTAGTCATTCCACATCTTTCCTGAATAGTAGTGAGCAAACTGGAAAGAAAGAGGAAATACCCAGTAAAGCAAAGATTGCTTCATATGCCCTGCATGTTTCGGTTCTGTTTTTAAATCTTGAGCGTACCTTCTGTAACAATGGGATGCCATTGATGTTAATTCCATTTTTAATATCCTATAACTTCACAGGTGTCTTCTGAAGAGTAGTTTTTGAATCAGGTCTCTTGTATCCATTTTGTTCACCTAAATTTTTTCTTCTGTGGATGGAGAGCTTGTGTGCATTACTATAAAATTTGTCTTTTTTCATCAGACCAATTTAAAATAATGAATTCTATTTTTCATGTTTGCTATTTAGTACTTTAAAATGCTTCTTAGAGAACTAGAAAATACATGTTTTCAATTTAATTTTGCAGAGAAAGCATGAGAAGATGAAGTTTCCTCTTGGGCAAGGCTGTGGCTAACAGGGAATTGATTTACCATCTTCCAAATAGCAGAGTAGCACCTTATTCTGCCCTCCTTTCTTCATCATAAATTTTTGCACAAAGGATTTTTTAATATATTAATGTTGGCTCTTTAAGTAATAACCTACTATCTATACCGTGCTGATTATGATACACCAATCCAGATCTCCCTGAAACTATCATATAGCTTTGAAAGCCCTAAATCCTAATGTAAGAAGTCCCATTTTCTAAGCTAAAGCACTACATTCTTGTGATTTATATGACTCTGGTACGCTGCATCATCTCTGTCCCAAAGAAATTGCAGGGATCTGATACCCAAACACAATATCTGCATAAATTGACATTGCTGAATCAGGCAACGGAAATTTATAAAGAAATTATTTTTTGACACTATTTCCAGTCTTCTGTTATTAAGTGGTGCTAAGCACCTGTTGCTCAAAGCTTCCTAGTGATTATCTCTCTCCAGATTCCAAACCTTTCAAAAACAGCTAAACCATGGGGAACCCTTGTAAGGGTCCTTTTTCAGCAGGATTGGGCACAAAAAAGTTGTGCATCTTTTAGGTGAAGTTTGTGAGAGCTAAGCATTAGAAATAGCTGTAATGAATGTGACTTGCCAATGCTATGTAGTAAAATTAGTTATACATTGTGGGTTAAGCAATAATGGAGTTATGTGAATGCCTACCCTAGTCCCTGACTTACCGAAAAGATATTTTCTTGTATAATACTGTAAAACTGCAAAGAAAATAAATTGGATAATTATTTTTTTTTTTTAGGTTTTATAAATCATTGCATGGAGAACTTATTCCTAGATCAATCTTTCTGGCTCTATTCTCAAGAGGAGGAAGAAACAGGCATTGAAGTCTGTATAAATGAAAGATCATTAAATTTGATGTACAGAAGCCTGTTAGTACAGGAAGGTAAGGAAGACCATACATGCCAAGGCTAAATTTAGAGAATTATCTTTAAGTATTTGAATAGGCCTTAATATTTGATATAGGATTTTAATCTAAGTTGAAATTTAAATCTATTCACTTGAAATGCAACAGAAAGAGAAGAGAAAGGAACAAACAAAGATTGGGTTCAGTGGGATCATAGAGTGACTAGAGAAATTAATGTGAAACTGGTCCATAAATGGGTACAAAAAGGATTAGGAAGGGATGTACATTTCAACTTGCTTAATATTATTGCAGATCCTGAAGATGTCCAGGAGTGTGATTACAGATAGTTGCCAGGCTCATGTGCTTCTCATAAATAGCATCACCCACTGCCATCATCAGACAGTGATGTGCTAGATTTTTATTACTGCAACAGGAATACACAAAGTGTGCAGCAGAAGGAGGTTCTACACTTCAGGGAACACCTCAGCTCTGTGTTTTTTAATGAAAGAGAAACTAGACAGAAAAGTATGAATATCTGAAGAATTGGAAAGAAAATTCTTGTGAAATCTCAGACTTTGAATCTCTAATTGAATATTACTGATGCTCTTGAAGCCAGTTTTAAAGCTTGTATGACACTAAAACATTGCATAAAATGACATCTGCTTCACTGTTTTCTTTTTAGGGGCATTTTTTGTTTTATGTCCCAACAACCTGATAAGAAAGATAACGGCTACAGACAATGAAATAAACACTTATTTGGAGACTGGGGCTTTTACTGAAGATGTAATAGGTGGATCTGTGGATGGTGACAAGACCCTACTGTCTAGTGATTCTCTGGAGCCATTGATCCCTTTTCATCAGTAGGTACCTAACTCCAGCTACCTATTTCATATGCATCTGTTCCATATGAACAAGTCTGCTTAGACACAGATGTCTCTAGTTGGTAGCTTGTTACAGAACAACCATCTTCCATTTAACGCTAAGAACAAATGCTCTGTTTCCTTCTATACTATTATTCTATACTATTAATCCAGATGCCTGCAGAGAACCATTTAAAGATGGTTAAATGTCTTGTGAATTAGGTATTGTGGATTTTTTCCTCAGTCCGAAATAAAACCTACTAACGTTTCTAGAATAATATAAAGTGAGAATTTTCATTTTTCAGGATGCTTGGAAACATAGCTAGGTAACAGGTGGGATGCTTGGAAGTGTGGATGATAACAGGCTAGCGGTGTTTTTATTCAACGCTACTGACAGGAGTTATCTGCCTCCATAATGCAGCTGTTTCAAGTTTATGTCCAAGCTCGTAATTGCTATAAAGTCAAAATTATAACAATAAACTTATCAGTAGATTTTCTTCAGGAATCACCACAAAGGAATTCATTTTTGGTGCCCATAGTAGTTAAAAAGATGGAATTTTTCTATTGACCTTCTGCAGGGAGAAATAGCATGACTTTCTCAGGTTTGTTTGACTGACTGAACTAGCACTTCTTTTACTACTAATATTATTCAAAATATAGCTGTGTCTGAAGTGTACAAACTGAAACTGAAGGATAATTGTGGGAGGGGTGCATCTGTTTTTCAGTG
>JAOXJM010000033.1:51609717-51623393 GCA_026413425.1 Tringa solitaria | reverse complement strand
AGATTGCAGTAAAATTAGCAATGCCTGTGACAAAAGGGTTTTACAAAACATAGAGCTAAACGTGTCTAAGTTGAGTTAAAATCTGATGTCTTATATCTGCCCTTTTTTCTCCTAAATTTTGTATTAAGTAGATACACAAATTAGCAAAGAATAACTCATTTGAGGATATTTTTGTAGATTTTTATCATGAAATTTTAAAAATAAGAAAATGCACCAATGGGATTATTGTGGATATTTCACACGTATACTGCCAGAGAAATAAAACTTGTACAGATCGTTTGAGGTTAGAGAGTAAATATCAATTGTTTTCTATCGCATGTGTTTGTTTTAATACTGTATTGAATGTTCTATAACTATATTTCTCCAATAAGGATTTTGTTGGTTCAAAGGTTTTTACCATGGCCAAAGTTGAGTCCACTATTAAAAGGCAAAAATAGGGACTTAAACTGCTTCTTTTTGTTACCTCATGATGAAATTTGCTAGAATTTGGAGAACGTTTTAGGTTTTCATTTCTAATGGCTAGGAAATTAGGAGGTTTATGCTGTTAATTACAATTCTAATTGCTCAAAACAAGCTGATTAGGTTTGGATGCTTTAAATCTTGCGGCATCGGATGTGCAACTCGAGTTCCAGGAATGTCTTTTGCTAAATATGTTCTTCTCCTGAGTTGCTATCCCATTTTGTGTATTTGTATTGTTAAATTTCTTTATCTGCAAACACTATTTCTCTCCCTATTACACAGCAATGGGATCCTGTCTAGCTGTGATGAATTATGAAAGTACTGTGTTGGAAGAGATTAGTTTCCAGGAAGGGGACAAAATTGAGATCCTTGGCTACTTCATTGAATGCATGGAATGGTTTCTTGGAAGACATATGTTTACTGGCCAAATAGGTTTTGTAAAGACAAGCCATGTAAAATTGGACTTATCTAGAACTAAGTAAGTTATATATATTTAATGCCTAAGAAAAAAGAAATTTTGTCTCTTAATCTTTAAAATACTGTATGTTAAACTCAGTTTTGCTTGGTTTTGGTTGTTTGCTTTTTTGTGTTTTTTTTGTTTTGTTTTTAAGTGGGAGTTGTCATAGTGTGTATCAGTCAAAACAAATATAAAGAAATTGGAACATGAAGTCTATTTAAATGGTGGAAAATGTTATCAGCCTTTACCTGAGTTTCTTACTGAGGAAAAGGGGTTGCTGTAGCTGCTATCCTTGGTTCTGTCTCTATTCCTTGGATCACAAGATCCAAGAAGCTTTACTCTTACAGAAGATTCCATTTTTGCTGGTCTGTCAAGATAGAGCTTGGATGCTTTAACATCTATTTTTGCTAGTACCCTCCAGTACAGGCCTTAACTTGTTTCAAATGAGTCTCCTTTTACAAATAACTGTTCATAAAGCAGACAGAAATCTGTAAAAAGAGTGCATTTCAGCATACATTTGCACCATGTAAATAGACAGCTCCTATCAATATGTCTGGACTGTTTGCATGCTGAAACAAGGAGTTCTTAAATGTTGTAGACACAGGTTCATTCGATGTATACCTTTAAGCTTGTATTAGAAAAATCAATACCATAATGTCCTTAAAGATTTGTGCTTCTAATAAATTGTCTCAAAGTGCTACACCACAGCACAGATAGACATATAACTTACTTTGTGACAGAAACTGTTAGCTGCAAGCATTGATCATCAATTTGTATGTATTTTATAAACATGCCTGTAACTAATTTTGTACACAGTATGACCTACAATGTAAAGACAGTATTAGTTTCTCTAACAAGCTCAAATTTGGCTGATGCACTGAGATCCTTAAGCCAAGTCTGTTTTCAAAACTGCTCCTTTCTTTGTTAGACCACAGGACCTGGATTTTCTTGAAGCAGAAGAGCTATCTTTTTTTTCAAAAGAAAAAAATTTGGAAGAAGTCATACATTTGTTGAAACAAACCTCCATCACAGATGTTTGCTCTGTATATCAAATAGGTAAGTACGAGTTCTACTCCTTTTTACTGCACAAGATACACACGCAGTTCCTATATCCCTGTTATAACTGATTTATATTTTTTTTCAATTTCAATGACATTCCAGTCTTTATACCTACTGAATACCAAGATATTTCTAAGTTTGATCACAGATATGGCATGTAAAAATTCTTTATATCATCCTTGCTACTTTCCTGCTGATGCAAGACTTTTCCCAGCAGAGCGTTTACAAATCTTGTGTCCTTTTTTTTCAGTGAATTAAACAGCAGGGTTTTAAAAACTCTGTTATTGAGCTGAATAAGCTTTCAAACGTCAAGAGTGCTGCATTATAAAAGACAGTATGTTCACCCAAATACTGCTGGCTTTTCATTCATCTTAGGAAAGGTAGCATAATAATTATTGACAGCTAATGCAAACATACACCTCTTTGTGTATAGAAAAAAGCAAAACCTATTCATGCAAAGAAAAAAAATTACTTTTAACTATATCTCTGACAGAGCTGTTATTTCTCTAAATGCTCATGCTTTACATACACTAAATCTGTAAAGGTGAAACCCCAATTATCCCAATTAGTTTAAGGCAGTGTAATTTAATTGCCTTGCTGAACAGGAGCAGCAATTTCTTATCTTACCACAGGCTGTTCCGTGGCAATGCGTATGCTTGTCAAATATCTAACAAAGTTTTATCTCCATTAGTGGTATCCTAAGAGACAGGCCTGTAGGCTCCAATTTGAAAGGAGCTGGTGTGTAGGTTTGACTCAAGTGCATTGATTTAATTCCGCAAATTAAACTGTGTGTGTGAATAATAAGTAAAGCATGTCAGGCCTGAGTTGCAAAATGCAACTCTTGTCAATCTACAAAATGACTTCACATCTCACCTTTCTTGCTCAGATGAAAAGCCTGAGAACAAAAGCTCAGAACTGTTACTAAAACGATCTCACGGCCTTAATGGACATACTGCTATTTTGGCCTGTTGTACTTTTTTCACCACGTCTTGTCTTCTCCCTAATTTTTACAAATGTCAACTTTTTTCACATCTTCCCCAGCTAATAGTAACATCTTTATCACTTTCTTTTTTCCTCTTAAAATGCACAATCAATCAACATGACTTGCCTAGAGCAAGCGTTTTCAATATTCACTTGGCATTTTGTTGTGTGATCTGAGTAAACGGGTTTTTGATTCCTTCCATCTACATCAACCTAATGGGAAGCATTTACTTGTGAGCACTTCCCCTATTAGATATTCAGAGCATTAAGCTCTGACTTAGATGTAAACATCTGTGGCATTTGTCCACAGGAAAGCATTTAAAGAGAGGAGATCCAGAAGTAAATAGTGAGAGGTCACTCTTGAAGGCAAGCAAAATAGGTTTCCATGAGCTGAAATAGACCTAGTTCTGTGACACTCTGCTTTTACATATGTTCTTTGTACACTCAGAATTGCATCTAGTGTATGAAAGACAGAGAACATAATCCTAAAATGCAGCATGACAACTGAAATACCTTGAGAAATAGCTTCTAGACAATAGTAATTCTTGAATGTTCTACAGATGTTGTATGTTAAACACCTAAAAGTAGATCTACAGTAATAATGTCTACAGTATTAAAAGAAAAGATAGATTCAGATGCCAACTTTTGTGCCCATTCCAATATCATGCTGATGAAAAGTGACACTGATCTACACAAACTGACTCTCCACCCTGGGAGTGAGGCTAAAACTTATTTCAATAGTATTAAAGGGTTTTTGTTACCTCATTTTAGGGGGTGGGTTGTGGGGAAAGACTGTATCTGTGCTGCCCACTGGTATTTTAATGCAGCAGTGATGCTTTCCAACCACGTAGAAAGCAGTGAACTGTATCAGCAGGAGGGTAAGTCCCTGGTATCTGTCACCTTTGGGTCAGACTGAGAAATCTCTTATCTTCTAAATTTCCAGGACATATCCAATTCTTCTGACATGAAGAATTCCAACTTAAAAATAGCCTTATTTTCTGATATTTAAAACTGAAAAAGAACTGAAATACAATAACACGTCCTTTTTCTTTCTTACAGACCGATTAGAAGAACAAGAATTTCAGAAAGCTCATGAATATGGTAATAGTTCAATTTTTATGGAAAATGAAAGCAACTTCTGATTATTTTTTTTTTTTATCTTTGCCAGCTTTTCTGTTTCTAATGTCTCTTCACATTCTAACTTTCTTCTCTCATTATTTATTTTCCTAGGTTTTGCTGTAAGACACTGTGGGTTTTAGTGGTATTGGGAGTCTTTCTTGGACCTTGCTATGCAATTGCAAACTCTGACTAATTTTTACTGCTGTGGCAGACACACCCCAACCTCCCCAACTCCCCCACAGTGTTCAACAGGGCAAAATACTGCTTATGGGGCACCTGACAAGTGCTGACTTTGAATTCCAGCAGATTTTCCATCTGCTAGGAAGCTTCATCCCATAAATATATTTTTCAAAGGAGATATTTTGATGAGGATGCAGAATTATTTCCCTTTGGCATTTAGTTGCTAAGCTGTAACTATCATTACTTATATTGTACTACATTTTTCTAAATACCAATTTTTGTATTTATGATTCTGCTGAACAGTTTCAGAAATGAGATTCTAGAGAAAATGAGCTCTAAATCTGCAACTTCAAAAAGCTCCTGTTGATATGCAGCTGTAAGACTATAACTGCAAGCTATGTCTCTAGTCCCTGCCCTATTAGAGTAGAAGGACTAAAGAAACGATGGCATGTCTCTTTTTATATTTAAGATATTCAAAAATGTCAGTAATAGGAGAATTTAGATCAATGACCACCAACTTGGTAATTTTGAGAAAGTTAATCTGTGCCAGCAGAGAATCAGGGTTGGTATTTGATTGAAAGAAGAAATCTTATTACACAGGTATGGCTGGCCACATAGAGATAACGTGGACAGGAGAACAGGACCTTTGCAGGCACCCTCACAGAACCCTCATCAGACTTCAACAACTCAGATAGCTCAGTCTTATGCATCCTCCCTGGCTAACCTGCCTTAGCTTTCTATCAAGATGTAGGCATGCCCTTATTCAACTTGCATGCTGAAACTCACAGTTCCCTTAGACCTTAAGTTCATCTGTGCTCTAACCTTGGGCCCTTTATCCAGCCTCCAGGTCAGAGGAATCCAGGTCTTTCTGGATTCTGGTGTTCTGCTTAGCAGCTAGTCTGGGCTGTAATTTCTTGGCAGATCTCTCTCTCATGTACACGCAGAGAAGAGAAAATATGCCCTCAGTGCATATTATTTCAGTATACACTGAGGCACAAACTAGTTTGAATTAATGCTGGACTTCAGTTGCATTAGTGCTGCATCAGGCACAAGGCCTGGCTGGGCAAGCGTATCGATCAGCAACCTGCTTACATGTGGCAAGTCCCGTTTATCCCCACTCCTCCACTCTCCCACACTTGTTCCTCCCTGATCCTTCTGGATCTCTGGCTTGTCTCCTAGACATAATGTTAAGAAAGTGAAATTTTTTTACATAGCGTTTTCCTCATAGCATCTTCTACTGATCTTTTTTTCTTGGTCTATCAAAGTTCTTTGTGTGCATGCACACATGAAGTTGTGATCTGTAATTTATTTTTCAATTTCAGAAATTCCACGTTCACATTCTAGCACAGGATCCACTAGCAAGAATGGCAAGATAGAAGAATTCCTGAAGAACTTCAAGAATTTGGAGGCCACTGACGCAGAAGAGCCAACTACTGAAGGAAAGGATTCTGCTAGCTCTCCAAATACAGAAACCTTTCCTCCACCTTGCTTCCACATTTGTCAAGATGATGTTCAAGCATCTGACATCTTTGAGTCATTGATAGTCTTCTTAAATAGGAAAGAGTATGACAGAAACTTCAAAAACCTGTATGATTTCTCTTATCCATTTCTCCATAGCATGTTTTATGGGTTTTCAGAAGAAGAAGAACTGGTTGGCTTTTTTAGATTAGCAAGGGAAGCAGCAAAGAAAGCTGGTATGTCCTGGGCATTAGCGAGGCTGTGCTTTCTCTTAGGCAGGCTCAGTGTTAAAAAGCTGAAGTTTTCCCAAGCTCGGGTGTACTTTGAGGAAGCATTGGGAGCAGTAGCTGGAGGGTTTAGTGATTTGTACTTTGTAATTGCTCTTTATACAAATCTAACGGTCATCTACTTGACACAGAAGAACAAAGAAAAATGTGCTCATGTTTTTGACAAGGCTACATCTCTTCTCATGGGAATTCCCAACTACATTTGCAGTGCTGACCTGGAGTCAGATATTCTAAAGTACGCTCTGAAGAGGACAATTTTGAGCCAGAACAAACACGCAGAGGCAAGGGCATGCTTTCTGCTGGCAAAACATTACAGTGCACACAAACAGCATGAGGAGGCACTGCCATTCCTGGAAAGGTTTCAACTGTTGCTTAATGACTTGGGTTTACAAAACAACTTATCAAGTAACTGTTATTTCAAACTAGCAGAGTCCTACAATGAAAAGTGCTTGCCGCACATTGTGTTAAGTTGCATAAAGGTTGCCTCTTCCCAGAGCTCAAATACTTTAGCGGATTCCTTGAAAAGGATTGATTTAGTTATCAAAAATGCTCCCAAGCTCTATGGCTTGAGAAAATTCAGACAAATACTCCCATCCCAAACAGCACCTTACCTCATACAAGCACTCTCCTCTGTGCTCACTAATGAACAGCAAGGACTATGCAGCACTATCTACCTTAGCTTAGCAAAACTGTACAGTCACCACAAACGGTATGGAAAAGCCATTGTTTACATGTTGAAAGCACTGGATGCTGATGCTTCTGCTAGGCCAGAGGAAACTATTAACTACTTGGTCTCCCTTGCTTGGTTATACATTCTTTACAGGCAATATGATGTGGCTTTAGCCGTTTTAAATGCTGTTGTAGACTCTTCATGGAGCAATGCTCAACAACTAGGCATCGCCTATAATATGCTTGCTATAGCTTTGAAAAGAACAAACAATATAAAAGAAGCTGCTGAGAGTTACTACAAAGCACTGCGTCTTTCAGAGGAGACTGAGATGACCCATAACCAAGCTGTAGCCCTGGCTAATTTTGGGGCACTCTGCCTGCATGCAGCAGCCAGCAAGCTGGCAGAACAGTATTATATCAGGTCAGTGAAGCTGTTCTCCAAACTTCCAAGTATGGACTGTGGCCAAGACTTTATCCAAGTCCTCCTTCAGTTGGGATGTTACTATGTTGGTGGGACTCAAAGAGAAAAAGGAAGGTTTTATTATGAATGGGCTTTTCTAGTTGCAATGGAGATAAGTCATCTGGAAAGTAAGTACTTTTTTTTTTTTTTCTCTTCAATTTATAACATGTACCCCATTTGGGAATGTTTGTTATATAGGCATGTTATAGTTGTTCCTAGGTATGTTATGGTTGTTCTTTAAACAACATGTTAGGTGATAGCTACCAAAGTGATCGAAATCTTTGCTCTGTTCCATAATGGTAAAGAAATAAATACATGTTGGCTTGTTCTTTTGGTGGCAACTAAGTTTTTCAGAAACAATAGAGAAAATGAAGTGTTAAAAAAAAAAATAGAAATCTCTAAACTTTTTAGAAATTACTTATGTTCAACAATATTTACAATAGTTATGATATCACTAGACTCAAATTTCAAGGTATAAAAACAATTGGTGATCTGAATTACTTTTGCATAATATTGTTGTATTTGAAGACCTATGCTTTATTTACTCTTGCTACCATGATTAAGGCAGCTTATACAGGTTATGTATCCGTTTTATTATTTTATTTTGGAGATAACTTTGAAGTAACCTCTTTGCTAACTTTGGGGATGAAGAAACTGGCAGTGGAATCTTTTTGTTGTTAATTTTACATTGTTATTCATTGACTGTGCTGAATTTGTGAAACAGTAAGAATGAATTATTTTAAAATTAACTTTCATCTTTCATTTTAAAATGAAGATTCATGTTAGTATTTCAAATCTATTCTCCTAGGTCAACTACAAGCAATTAAACTGCTGTGTCAGTTCTACAGTACAGTTGTTCCCAATGAGGCTCAATGTGTCATCTACAATGAATATCAGCTATCTTTAGCTAGAAAGATGTCCAACAAAGTTCTGGAGGGACAAATTTTGGAAACCATTAGTCAGCTCTATTTGTCTTTAGGAACAGAAAGGTAAGACATGCTGAATGACTGCTTTTATTCTGATTGTAACTTTTCTGTCATGCTAAAGGATCTCAATTTTTGCAACAGCTAAATATGACTGATTTTTTTTTTAAAATTCTGCTTTGCCAGTGCACTTTACTAGAATTGAAGGGTTCAGTGCTAGTGGAGACTTCTCTTGTTTTGTTGTTGTCTCTTTTTTAAGTAACTATCATCTCCCAAGGAAGGACAAGATGTTCATCAGGGATTAGCACCAGTTCAAGAGCCAAATTAATTTTTAAATCTGTTTAAATACGTTTTTAAAAGTATTACACGTTACACAACTCTTGATGACTGCTATAGCTCTAGGATTATTGCTGGCAGGCGACTTGTTTTCAGTGACAGAGTTTTACAAGCCATTCTTTCCATCAGAGATCAAATTGCATATTCCAAGCAGGTCAGACATCAAATTGTCTCTATGTATGTGTTTTTCTTTGAGGAAATGTTGTGGGGGTTGTTTTTTTTTTTTCCCAAAACTTACAAAAGCACAAAGCCTGTGTGCAAAACCGCATAGTGTCAGTCTTCAGCATTTTCTATATTGCTCTTATTTTCATAATACCAATTTTTTCCTTTGCTTTATTGAAAAAGCAGACTGTACAAGTCAATTTATAGTAACTAACAGGTGCTGGGGGATTGTACAAGTTTCTCTAGACAATTTTAAAAGTGTTTTTTAAGGCAGCTTTGTCTGATTATTTTTTTTCTTACTGTATATTACTTCAGGGAGTCACTTCAGATTCAGGTATTTTCATGCATACCTCAGTAAGGATGGAAAAAATATCCTCAGTTTTGAAAAGAGAG
The DNA here is from genome assembly GCA_026413425.1 of Tringa solitaria. Classification (NCBI taxonomy): domain Eukaryota; kingdom Metazoa; phylum Chordata; class Aves; order Charadriiformes; family Scolopacidae; genus Tringa; species Tringa solitaria. The sequence goes on along the minus strand of JAOXJM010000033.1, from coordinate 51,614,450 downwards.
TAGATATTTATTTAAGGGCTAAGTGGCTGCAGTCCAAGCCTCTAACTTTCCTAATATGTCACCTAATTTATTTTGCTTTTGGAGAGGCTGAAAACAAAGGAGTTGGTTAAGAATTCAAACTACCTGGAATTCAAAGGTTTTCACTAGTTGGGGATGCTGCAGCTTTTTCTGCATTTAGAGCATGGAATTTATCACAGAGTATCTCAAGTCAGAAGGGACCCATGAGGATCGTCACATCCAACTCCCTGCTTCTCATCTAGAAGACTGGGTCCCAAATGTTGGCTGTATAACCCTTGCAGACTACTGGATGATGGCATGTATTCAATATGATATTAGACCATAATATTGTGGTATTCTTTGAGTTAACAGTCCCAAGTAACAAGGATATGTGTCTATGATGAAGTAATGAGAACAGTGATGTCCTTGGTGTTACCACCTCCATTGTAAATTACTGTGGCCACACCAGGGGACACAGCCTGATCCATTCCAGTTGCTGTGCTGCTTATGGATTGGTATATGTCTGCTGTAAAAGCAAAAAATCCAAAGGAGGAATTGGCATTCAGTAATTGGGCTGAGTTGGACTACTTCAGCAACCTTGCCTTTCCTCATGTTAGCTGCTTGTTAGCAAAGAAAAGACTGAAATGTCGGGTTTGTTCAGCGGATCTTTACTTCCTCATGAGTATAAAAGGAGTGACAGGTCTCTTCAATTTATGTAAGAATCAGGATGTGGTAAAAACACTATTTTTTTTTTTTTTTCTCCCCGTCAGTTGATAGATACCTTGTTGAGACAGAACTGAAGTTTTGATAAAGTGAAATACTGGGGAGTGTATCACTTCTAGGTTTGTTTCGGATCCTGCTGGAGCTCTAAGCAGGCTGTTCTAATGATTCACTGTGTAAAGATTCACTGTAACTGCGCAGTTCATGTTGTATTTCAATATGTTTGTGTCTTGTGCTTGGAGGAAAATGCACCAGGTCAAGGTGATGGGAGTCTATCACAAGACAGAGAAGGAATTAATAAGGAAGTCTAGGACTTCTGTGTCTGGTGTAAAGCACCATAAGCTCAATCAATCTTACAGGTCTTTTTAATGAAAAATATGACTACTCTTCTGAGAGCACAGTGCACTTACACCTTGCACTGCCCAGTGACCTGATAATTACAGCGCTTCTAGAAGTGATCAGGTCTGTCCATCCTCCTCCAAGATTTTATACAAATGCTGATTAGTTTGAGTTGGGCTTAAGTCTGAGGCCTAGGTGATATTTAGAAAAAAAAATATTAACAGACACAATCTCTTTCTGAGGTTTGTGGGGAAATAGCCATAAATGATAATCATTAAAGATAATGATAAATAATAAAGAGCTTAAAATGAGGAAAGATTTTTCTACTTGTCAGTAGCCTGAGGTGCAGGAGAAGCACACATCTAAAATAAACTATCCTGAAAGAATATAATGTGATAACAATTGAACAGGAAACATAGATTCAACAAAAAAGGAAGAGCAAACTTACTAGTTACTAATGGAATATAACTGAGAAATTATAGTTGTGTATTGACTAGAGAAAACAGATATGTGTTTTTATATTAACATAAAGCTATTTTCATTATGAAGAAAAACATTCCCAATTCTGAAAAACCCCTCAGTCATTAACAGTCTTCCCCTGTTCCAGGGCTTACAGGTCAGCTCTGGAATATACCAAAAGAAGCCTTGGAATATTTATTGATCTCCAGAAAAAAGAGAAAGAGGCATATGCTTGGCTACGGGCAGGAAAGATATATTACGTTCTGAGGCAGAATGAGCTTGTGGATCTTTATATTCAGGTATGTTGTCAACACCTACAGGCATGCACATGTTGTCAACATGGTGCAGGTAGCATGGTAAGAGAGTAAGTAATTCAATGTAATGACCCCAGAGATTTTGCTAACTGATGTTCTGTGCTTAATGCTTAACAGCTGAAATTCTCAGCATTTTCTGGTGGTGCTCCATGTTAATCTGTTGCTTGACTCTGGAAAGATTTTGGGCAGTGGCCTTTCCTAGAGCCTCCTCTGTTGCAAATTCTGTTCATTTCTTCACCCTCTACCAGCTCTATGGCACGGCAGCAATCGAACCATGTATGCATGCTACATGCTGGTGCATATGAGATAATAATCATCTGTCATGGGTTCGGCCAAATTTACCAAAACCAGACTGACAGATGGTCAGCCTCCCCCCCAAAAAAAGAGAGGAGAGGAAGAGATAAGGAGATCTAGAAGTTTAGGACACCATCCTAGTACGCTAGCTTGTGGGCCAGATCCCTAGAAAAAACGGAGAATAGCTTTTTCAGGAAGCATTTCCAAAGCACCTAAAGGTTTCCTCGTGTGGCTGTGCGTAGCCCAGCACAGAGCCAGCTGGAGCTGCTGCCGCTGCCTTTGCAACAGTGAGAAGAGAGGGCATGTGGCTGGCACACCTCGGACCGGCTGGGACCTGCTGCCTCTACTGCTGGGCTAACATGGACTGAAAGATGACCCGAAACGGGGATCTAGTCCTTGTGGCTGCTGAAACTGGATGATGTGGAGTCCTGCTCAGAGCTGCACTGCACTCCAGGTCTGACTCTGTCGTCTAAATGGCTTCTAGCCGTTCACTGAAGCATTTGAGGAATTAGTTTCTTGCTCTTGTAAAGGGGTTAAAAATACTTTTCTCCTGTTGTAAGGGGCAGTGCTGTCTTGCAGCGCAGGATGTACGCAGTACCCCATCTGAGTCTTGGCTGCTGTGCAAGTAGTACCAAAGCATGATCTCTAAATAAAGTAATCACATGCCTGTTGTTAAGATATCTTGAAAAAAACCTACAAAGCAGCAGAAAAACATGTACTCAGACACAATTTTCTCTTAATTAAATTAGATTTTTGAATACTTACCAGGAAAACTGAATAAATGTGCTTACAGGGAGGGACTGTGTTACAGACCTATTATTTCTTTTTCTGTTACTAAATGATTTTAGCTGGTAGCCAGTCAGTACAAAGCCAAATCAGCATGTGGGATGGCTTTCTCCATCTGCTTTATTTCCTCCAAGAGGAGGAGCGGGCCAGGGACAGGCATGTGTATTCCATACTGTGCATGTATGGAACCTGGTATTTAGAGCAGAGTTGGTGCCTCTCCATGAGGAAAGCCTCAAAGCGGGAAGCTGCCCACTGAAAGGTTGACCACTGGGCCAGTAATTTGTACAAGCCATCGTGTTTTCACTTGCATGTAAAACAGCTTCCAAAAATGTGATGCAATAGAGCCTTTAGGAGCCTGAAGCCAAAACAGGCTGAAAGGATTGCTGCCTTTGTGCTGAAGTAGAAAGCTGGACTTGTGTTATTTGGATGTCACTTGAAAACTAAAGATTCTAAAACCAAAGCGAGATTCTTCAACTTGCTTCAGGTGCAAGCCCCCTTTCTCATTACTACTTCTCTGATCAGTAACTTAGTATCCTGGTGTCCTTGCTTTGAGGAGGAGGCATGCTGCCTTTCACGAAGACCTTTTTGGTAAACATGGCATTTATTTCTCTCACAATAACAAGATTGTGGAGCCTCATTTATTTACAGAATTCACTTTAGATGCTTTTAAATCCGTGCTGTTAGCAATATCTGACTTGCAATTAGAATTTATTTCCATGATAAGTGAAATTTAATTCAAATTTAATATATTGCAGCTATCAAATGCACTGCTGGTTTTTCAGAGAGGTGTACTGAAAAAGGTAGCTGGGTCCTATTGCCAGAAAAAGGGAGACCATAAAACTATGAACCTAAGTCTTGATGTTCCTTCTTCAGCATCTGCCACTGGCCTACTCAAAACCAGAGTACCAAAAAGACAGACCATGTTGTCATAAAGTATAGCCTTTCCTATCTTCCAATGAGAGGCCTTAACAAGATCTTTTTTCAGTTGTTAATATTTATGACTTTTTAACCAACTAGTAACCAAGATTTTCTTTCTTTATCCATTCCTTGTTTGCTTGCTCTTTTTTTTTTTTATAGGTTGCTCAGGATGCTGCTCTTTACACAGGAGATCCAAATTTTGGAATGGAATTGTTTGAAGCTGCTGGAGACATATTTTTCAATGGTACTTGGGAAAAGGAGAAAGCAGTGACTTTCTACAGGGTTTGTGCGGTTTTTCTACTGCATCAATAGTTATGTACCCTCTCAGCACAGCAGGTGTTTTACAAATGCTGACTCTCAGCAAACAATTTATAATCTTATAACCTCTTGCAGCTGAGTACGTAGCCATGGTGTTAATAGATTTCACCTGTTGCAAATCCTGGGTGTTAGATATACCTTATGCAAAGAGCAAAATAACACCAGAAATTGCTTGATGGGACATAAGTGGAAGCCTGTTAGTGCACGTCCTGGGGTCCAGCAGTGCCTAAGCTGGTTTTACGTATTTCAGGACAGGGCTCTTCCGCTTGCTGTTCAGACTGGCAACAAAAACACCGAACTCAGATTATGCAATAAACTGGTGGAGTTGCTGGTGAATCTGAAGGCTTACGAGGAAAGTCTGGAATATGCAAAAGCATCTCTTACACTCAGTGTAAGTTTAGGTAAGAACAATTTCAATTATAGCTGAATGTTACTGGTATCTCCAAAATATGACAGAATTCTAAAAATCTTTCTTCCTTTGAATTCAGTTAGATTTCTTGCCAGGATTTCATAATGATGCTATCATTTCTATTTTTGCTTTCATTCAAGAATGTGGACCTCTAACTGGTCTCTCCTAGCTCCAAGCTC
>JAOXJM010000033.1:51582868-51602525 GCA_026413425.1 Tringa solitaria | reverse complement strand
AACTAGATGATTTTTAAGGTCCCTTCCAACTCTAACCATTCTATGATTCTATGATAAGGACATACAAGGAAGTACCTAAGAAGTGACCGACAGTGACCTTGAACCTATTGCCTCCTTTTTGGAGTTCTTGTACAGTTTGCCCTTTGGTCATGAATAAATGTGTGTGTGTTTTTAGGAGAAATGGGCGCTTAGGTCTAGTGATGTACGGAACCCCCAAGTTTATTTCTGCATTTTTTCATAATTTCTCTTTAGCAATTCATATCTATTTAATGACATACAAAAAATCCAAATAAAGCTACACTGTTGTTGTTCAGTGGCAAAGCAGTGAAGCATCTGTATTTGCTTGAAATTCAAATGTAAATTAATTACTTTTAGTTTACTGTCCTTTTAAAGAGTATCTTCAGCCTTGAACAACCTATTGTTAATTGAGGCAATTTTATTCTCAGTTCAGAATTGAATTACTGAGCATCATTGTAAAATGAGGCCAGGATGTTTTGTCTCATGTTTTCAAAGTTTATGTTAGTACTAACTATGCAGAGGCATCCCAAATTATAAAGAAATGGGATAGTAAAATAAATACAGCTATTCCCTGGAAACTATTACTTTTTGAATTTTTAATTCTTGGCATAAATCTGTACTTATTTCTTTGGTAGATTAATGTGATATGCAGTGCAATTTTCTTTAAATTCTGAAGATAAAGTCTCATATTGGTAAGACTTACATGGTATAAAGGTTTAGTTAAAATTCATGCAATCATGTGCTGATGAATTGAACTCAAGAGAAAACACTTGTAAACTGCTTACTAAGTAATCTGAAAAGTGTTTTTCTTTTATACTCTGCTGTAGGTCTGTCAATTATACACTGCACAAAAGTTCTTTTTTTTCTGCTCTTCCTGCATACCAGAGATAACAATAGTCTTACATGCAAACATACAGCTGAGTAAATATGTTGTTCACCATAAAGTAATAATTGTATTACTATAATATTATTCTTTCTTTATTATCCAAGATAGCAGTCTTTCTTCAAGTTTCCCATTTTATTTAACTTATTGATAACTATAGGTTTCTTAAAAACTTGAAAGACTTGTAACTACAAGAAGTTTCAAGAAAATCAAGATGTGTGTCAGTAAGTATTTTACCCTAAAAATCTGTCTTTTACTAACAAAATTTAATTAATGTCTTTGTTCCTGACATATTTTTTTTGTCTTTCACAGATAAGTGGAATTTTTGGGTAGAATCACCTTGTTAGATTATCTGTTTCCTTTTTCTGCCTACCACTTGATCAATCTGTATAAATTTGCATCTGTGATTTTCTGTGTCATTGAACAGATGACGACACTTTTTTATTAAACCAGAGAAACATTGTCCTTATTGCACCTTTTGCCAATTACTTTTGCTCTACTGCTTTCCTTTTTTAGACACCATTTTTATTTGGGTTTAGGTCTGCCAGGCTTTTCATCACCCTTGCTGAATCCTGGGCGTCTGCCACATACCAGTTACTGTTGGAAAAAAATCAGTCCTATTTCTAAGAATGAGTCTAGAGAAAACTGCACTAATTGGTCAATGTTTATTTTAAACCAAATGAAGTCTGGTTACCTGTTCTCTATAAAGCTTGAGTGACCAGGAGCACTGATTTACCAGCAAAGTGGGGTTGCTTTAGGAATGGATTTTCTCCTATCAAAAAGTATTTCTGGCACAAGCTTTTAAGAAATTGCGACTTGGTAGGGAAGATGTTTTGACACACGCTACCAAAATTGTATACCTACTGAATAAGCTTGAGCTACTTGCATCTTGTGGGGATAAGCAGGCCCTGCCATCTGTATGCTTCATGCTGTGACAAGGGCGAAGCAAATAAACACGTGAGTCTTCCAACAGAAAATAAGAGAATTGCTTTGAGAAGTATGAACAAAGCTTATCCGATGCTCAAAATGAGGACGAATGAAAAGGGAGCTACTTTTGAAGATGCTGCTGCATCACACCCAGTCTCCCATGCTCAGAGCCATCATACATTAGAAGCTTCAGAATTCTCTTTTACTTTTTGTTAACAGCCCAAAACACATTCCTTTTAATTGGCAAGAAGTAAAACTCTAAGGAGTGCACTGAATATTTCTCTGTAGTTTTGGTCTTTATAATGTGCAAATATCTGCAATGTTGCAAACTGCTTGTTTAGTGCTTCTTTACTTTACTTTAAAATCTATACCTGGATTACCCAAATGTACTTGTTGATCTTTTCTGAACTGTCTTCTATTTTTAAATGACTGTGTTAAATATGCTGGGAATGGCCTATAACAAGTTAAATCTAACATAAACTTAGATTGAGCACTTAGAAATACTTCAATTGCTGCCTTTGGACCTCTGTGTTCACAAGTTAAGGTTTTATTTTACTCAGTTGCTGAGACATGGAATTCTGATTTGGACAATGCACCACATTCTCAGCTCACATAAATCAGCTAAGCTCCATTAAAATAAAGCCCCAGATCTGGGTCAAATTAAGAATTTGAGATTTGGCTAAATATCTATATCTAACATGACATTCCCCTGCCACAGGAGATTAAAGCTAAGTGCTGAGGTCCTGCATAAAGGTCCAAGTTGAATGGACTCCTGGAAACAGAGTGTACGTGGGCTGAGGGACTGAACCTTCCTCCCATCTGATATCTGCTGAGCAGCCCTGGTGGGTGGCTGTGTTTTCCCGTGTGAGTCTGGGGGAGCGGGCTGTGTGGAGAGACTTCCTCAGCACTGTGTTTGCACTAAGCTGTGAGGAGCACTTCTCCACAGGATGTAGAAGTTTTGGCGTATTCCTACACATCCTCCTTCTCGATTGTCCTCTCAGTGACCTTCCCCCTTCCTTATTAGTGGTTCTACTGGAAAGAGGGCTGCAGAGTAGGACACGTTTTACAGGATTTGGTTTATAAGACCCATTAGAGAGGTCTGATTCTGGAAGAAGGTTACAAGAGCATGCTCTAAAACCAGTCTCTCACTTTCCTTACAGTTCAAGATCTTATGGAACTTCTTTTTATTTCCTGAAAAAAATCTATACTCCTTCATTGGCTGATGCATATTTCTGTAATTAGAGTCCTCTCCCATTCCACAATTCATAAGCCAAGACACTGTCTGCTCTGTTTACATTTTTATGAAGCTAATAGTTGGCTGATTTTACTGGAGTGTGATTTTGACCATTCCTGCTTGGATTCTTCCTTATTTCTTTTGTCATCTTATGCAGAAACCTTCCACAGTTAAGTCTATCAGTTAGACACTGACAATCAATGAAAGGATAACTTTATCCTGCATTTAATTTTGAATATTAGGAAGCCAGGAAATTGTAAAATTGAGCCTTCAGTTCCCCTGAATTAAGAGGAAATATAAGGGGAATTGTGCATTATTTTTATTTCTCAAAAGTGGTATTAAGGCATATTTTCACATATTCTTTTGGAATTTCAGAAATTTTAACTTCAAGCTGAAACAGCTTAATATAAAGATTCTGATTAAGCAAGCAAATATATTCTCAACATCACTCACCTAGTTTAAAATAGTCTTGTGAGCAATCTAACAATAAGCATCTGGTGTTTTATTAGAGTAACAATGCATGTGGGATATTCAAGCAGTGTTTTTCCATTGTGGGCAAAGTAGTTTGGAGAATTCAAACAAGAAAAAACAGTCTCACGACACATGAAGATCATCTATTTTTTTTTCATTTTTATCTAATACATTTTTACTACACTGGTTCGAATCACTTTATTTCTACTCCGCAAAAACCCAAGCATAAATCTCTAGAATAAATTATGCAAACAGTTCCTTTCAGACTACAGAAAAAAAAAAAAAAAAGTGAACTTGACAAGCACAGGAGAGCAATGTACCCTTAATATCTTCATTGTATCTTCTAAAGTAGTACAATTTTTTTTCATGGCATTGATTAGTTATGCCATAGCAACTAAAGAATAAAGCTGTTAAACCCTCTCCTGTACTACCAGTAACACAGTTTAAGTGAAGAGCCTCAAAAGGTTAACTATGTGCCACTAAGATTCAAGCATTCACTAGCTACGTTCCCATATGCAGTCCTTGGCAAAAATTACATGTATCAAAAATGCATACCAAAAAGATTAAAGATTGCAGAACCAAGATTTGGGATGATTCAAGACCTTAGATACTTTTATTCCTTTACCCCAGCTCAGAAATTCCTCATGTTTGTAGTGTTGCAAACATACAATTCATGTTAAGATTTTAGGCCTATTTTTATTTCGCTTAAAGTGACAACAAAACTATTTTTCTTACAGTTGAAGTAGGATTGGGACACTATAGAAGATATGTGAAAACAAAGACTTGTTACATCTCATGGAATATAGTACCAAAGTTACAACCCTTGAGTTCCCCAGGCCTACAGGTTCAGTCAGCTGAGTATAAATGTCTCAGATACACACGCAATCTTGGCCAACGTCTGAACTTTTACTATGGTGCCTAGTTGGTGTATTCCATATTATGGGGTGTGGTGGAATATCAGTGTTTAAAATCATCCATATCCTGAGGCAATACTTCTGAAAAAATGATGGAAACAAAACGGATTAACTTCATCCAACTTTAGAAAACATCTGAAAATAACCTGAAGCTATTTTTCTTCCTTTCAAATCCTCAATCCATTAAGGGGAGTGGGCTCGTCTTTGCTGGGTGGAGTCAAGTATCACTTTTCATTTGGTCCACATTCTACTGTACATTAAATTCATGTTCATTCTTTAAATTCATCTTTCATGCATAAAAACAAACTAATAGAAATCTCTGAAAGAAATCACCATGCAATTAAACCATCTCATTATTATAGAGGTTTAAATCATCACTTAGAAATACGTTTATGTACTTATAATTGAACTCATTAAAATAAAAGATCTTGTTACAGATTTATTTCACACACCCTTTTCCAAAGAACATAAAAATTTGGTTCAATCCCAAGAGCCTACACTTGGATGGGCTTTTTTATTATTATAAAGAGTCCACTAGAAAAGCATAAAGTCTCTGCAGTTTGGATTTGACAACAACACTGCAATTCCTAGATTACCATTGTCCTTATACTTTGCAAAATCTGTAGCCACCTTTCTTCAGCAACCCCAAAGACTTCAGAAATGGGATTTAATTAAAATAAAAGGCATAATATATGCTAGTGGCATGAGAGTGGCAGTAGAAAATACCGAAATTATTGTAAACTGTCTTAGAGCTCACATGTCAGATTTTGCCAGGAAAAGTACTTTAATGGGACAACTGATGAAAGTGAAATAATGAATGCCAAGCTATATAAAATACTGTCAGGTCATACATCCTCTTGTACAAGAATACATCATGCAAATGTGATTTACTAAAAAATTGAAAATAAGTTGTTGGTTCTTCATACTATTAAAATGAAAAGGATTTCAAACAGCAACCTTCAGAGAGAGAATTTTGGGCTTGTTTACATGTTTTTAAGAAATCTGGATGTCTACAATTTCTCAATGATGGTAAACTGAAGGGGGATAAATGCACTACTGAGGGTAGGATCAGAATTCAAATCTCTTCGAGAAGGGAAACTTGCGCTAAAGACCTGTGTTATGGAAAATAAATGTGGAATGGGGAATAGCTGACTAGGTGACAGAATACGATGAAGGACTGTAATGGGCAACAAGTCAGACATGAAAAAACATTTTGGCTGTAGTGCAAAAACGGTGGGCTTCAGATCAGTAGAAGTGTCACGGACAACATATAGAGAAATTTATTCTCTGTCCAGTGAGACCTTGGATGAAGAACTGTATCCAGTTGAGGCACAACACAACACAAGAAAGATGTTGACAAATTAGAGTACAAAGAGGAACAATAAGACTGATAAAAAGTTTAGAAAATATGAACATTGAGGAAGGGTTGAAGGAACAGTGTTTGTTTAGTCTAGAACAGACTGAATGCAGATATTATAGTCTTCACAATGTAAAAGCCTCTTATGAAGAAGATAGCTCTTCTCATCTGCAGGGGAAAGGAAAATAAGATTTATATTGTATATTTTCACAATAGTAGAGTAATGAAGTACCAGGATCTGTTACACAAGGAGAGTCTCCTTCATTACAGCTTTTAAAAACATTAGATAAATATTTTTGTTTAATATTTGGTATCCTGGTTGTAGTTATTTCTGCCTCAGAGCATCAGGGTTGCACTGGATCCCTAGAGATGCTTCTGATCCCTTGCATTTGCATGCTTTCAGGATTTAATTTGACAAAATAGAACAGCTTAAGCTGTGGAGGGATCAAAAGACCTCCATCTGTAGACGTCCCAGAGCCTAGCAGATATAGGCCAAAGGGGATGGTGATTCAGACTCTTTCATGTCTAGCTGTCCAACCACTAACTAAAAAGGCATTATTTCATTTGGTTGTGTTGTGTAGGGACAAACCATGCCTATATCACTAGGGTGAGAGATAGGGGAAACCTGTTTTCTTTCAATTTTGTAAGGCTATAGCTGTTCCTTTGGCACTGCCAGTGCTGATGTGTATGCGACCTGTGCCAAAGCTGCAAGCGTACATGGGATTTAATCAGGCTGGAGAGTTCAGAAGAGATTTTGAATGGTGGTTATACCAAAACACTGGATAGATGCTTAGTAAGGAATCCCATATCCTACAGTGACTGAATGGGCTTTGGTCTACCCAAGCTAAACAATAAAAAAATCTTTCTGGAAGATTTAGCTTTTTCATTTGTATTATTCTTGTGCTCAGACAAGCTTAGTGCTTGTGAATGAAAGCAGATATGACAGCAAAAGAGACAGACATAATTTCTTTATCTGCACAGGCACAGCATGAAATACAGTGGCAATGCTGATGCTAAAGGGTTTTCTCAGTTTATGGGAGGATAGTTTAGTCTTCAGGCTGATGCAGAAACAATTACTTACCAAGACTGACAATTCTGATATGGGCGCCTGTCCACTAAGAAATGAGATTGAGAGAGGAGAGGAGGCCAATGAACAGCTGTCACCAGCATCTTGGACTTTAAACCCATAATTTAGAACAGAAATGTAACATCCATTGCATGTTACTGGTCTGTTCAGCAATCCATTTCCACTACTAAAACATTTTTATAAGCAGAATTGGTTTATATGCACAGTTTTATTTCAGCTGAATGCAACACTAATTTTAACCAAAAAAAATGCAACTACTTCCAAAATTTTACAATATTTAACAGGAAGAATCAGATTCAATACCAGGTCAAGCACGACACAATCTCTTCCGGTATTTTTTTCTTGCTATGGGTGTCTGCTGGCTTACATCTCTTTTCCATCCATCATCCTCAATGAAAATACTTCAAATACTATTGTGTGGGCTGGACAGATGAATGAATGAATAGGTCAGATACTAGGCACCTGACACCAAAACTCCACTCATCCAAAGTCACACTTATAAGCTGCTTTAAGCGTCTGAAGTCCACTTATGATTTTGGCCACTGGATTCTCTTGACTAGATGTTCTTCCTGTGGTATAACCATAGTTCCCACATCACAAGGTAATTGAAAATGGAGGAAGTTCTATCAGTATGTTCACGGGCCAGTAGGACTGTGAAATCAGGAGTCTCTCTGGCTTTGTAGTTTACCATAAACTAATGGGCAGCTCTATTGAACATCTTAGTATGTATCCTAAGGTCCCAGATAATCACATGTGGGCTTTGTCATTCCAATAGCAGGTTCTACTTGGAAGAAAAGTTTTCTTCTGGAAGAGTACGTCATACCAGTAAATAGTGGAGCAATTACCATATGCCTATCTTTGCTGGATCTCAGTTGTACGAACAGTACAATGATCCCAGTGTTGTAAACTTCCATTACACATCTAACTGGCTTTGTTGATTGGCCTGCAATGGCCTTTCACCTTTGGGCACTGTGGTTTGAAGTTGATGAAAACTCAAGCAAACATCCTAAAGACTAAAAGACAACTGTTTTTTCAGTGACTGCAGTATTAGTCCAGGAACACTGTGAAGTTCACAAAGATATAATCAATCATTCCATAGTATCAAAACAATAATATAGGCAATAAATTTCTGTATTGCTACATGCCTCCAAAAATCTAGACTAATGAGAGCTTTCTTGTGTTTAATTGGCTGAGTTCATGCTACTGTACTAACTTTGCCAGCTGAGACATCTGTTGTCATTGGCTTTGATGTCCTATTTCAGGTGTAAAGCAAGAAATATACCCTAGAAAGTACACCATTTTTAGCCACTGCGTTTATCACTTTCATTGCCAAGGAAAATATTTTCAAAATTGAAAAACATGCAGGCTTTATTTTCATACTTGTTGAAAAAAAATTTCCACTGCTACACAAACACAAACACACCCGTGAGCACAAATCCTCAGTGAGGTAATGGCAAAGCTCAGAAGCAAGTCTGCAAGAACTGAGACTTGCTTATGTGAACAAAAAATATTAAATTTACAGGCTGAGTGGCTGACTGCTACCTTCCACAGGTGCTAGGCGTAATTTAGCAGCAGATTTTTTTAATTACTGCATTCAGTGTTAATTTATTTGCTGTTATTTATTGAATATGCCAATCAGAGGCCTTTAATTGTAATTACTATCTTCTTATTACTCTTACTGAGCTCCTTTAATTTTAATGGATATCCATATTTGTGCCAGAGACTAGCAGATGAAAAGGACAACACCGAGGCTCTGGTTTGCAACCATCATGTTTGCCCTTATGTATCACAAGGGAGAATGTGGTCCGGATCTGTTATTAAGAATAGCCAGCCTATTACTGTAAGCAGTATGTTTGATCTAAAATGATTTGGAAATATGTTTTTAATTAAAAATTACTTTCCTTTTGGTGAAAAAGTGAGATGTATAAAGTGTTGGTAAAATAAAGCATTTGGTATAATTTTTAATTTTAGAAATGTGCAGAATTTTTTGTCTTTCTGAAGAACTGGTGACTTAGAGAGGACAGGGGAGCATTGATTTATATATTCCTTTCTTCCCCCTTCTATTTTCACTGAAAATTTGCTCTTTTTTATTAAGTTGTAACCCAAAAATCCAACAATCACAAATGCACTGTCAGGCAAAATAGCTATTACGATGCATAGAAAAAGAGGTGGTTTCAAGAATATTTTGTCTGTGGGTTTCATAAAAATAGATTTCTGTGGACAGTTTGATCTCTCTCCAATGGAAAATTTCTGTGGACTTATGAGCCATTTTGAGTTACGAAATGATACCGGTGCTGATTGAATTTGTTCGTGGAAAATCTGGATCTATGTCATGAGGACTAAAGGAGAGCAAATCAAAACCCATTTGCTGTTGGAGAGAACTATAAAGCTGGTTGTGACAGTAACACCTTATGTAAATGATTTTCTAATCTCTCACATAAACAGCTTCTGGGATCTCTACCAGCATTACCCAGACTATAACAGAGCAGACACCACACTGAACAGAGAATCTTGAAGCCTTCAAAGAAAACCAAAAATTGCCCCTAGCAGCTCTTAAAAGAAATTCCTGGACACAGATGTCCATATACGCCCAGGTGTGCCCACAAAATTATCTCTGTAGAATGAAGACCATAACCTTCTTCCCTAAATAGTTATAGTCTAATAGCAAAGATGACACAACTGCTAAGTATTAGAAAAACAGCTAATGATAGATGTGGGCCACAGAAAAAGTCACACCATACTGAAGCTTCTAAATTCAGAGAAGTCACAGAGCCACCAATGAAAGCAGAATGAGTAAGGAACACATCATTTAAAAAAAGATAACAAAACACACACACAAAAAACCCCCAAACCCAAACAACTCCCAAAACCTTAAAAAACCCCAAATGACCATCATAAGTACCATAGCAAGGACTGGAGAAATCACTATTTCGCAGAGTCTATAGCTACAAAAATTCAGAGCTTAGTTCTGTCCTACCATTCAACAGCCTGGGCATCTTTGACATAAATTATGCATAAGGCAGCTTTTCCATGAGCTGTTTGAGGAGGCAGACACACACACAGTCTTTTTCCCTAAGACTTTACACAATGATGTCCTAAAAATGCTTACTGTGAACGAAGCTAATACCTGCTATGGTTCCTTGGGGAAATGAAATGTCTTACAGCAAGTCTGGGAAACAACATGATGTATTGCCAAGTATACATATCGGCTTGGTTTTCTATCTATAGGAAAACAAGACACATTGTGAGTGAGATATGTGTTGAATAAAAGGTAACACAGTGCCGAGCCTAGATGAGTGCTGCTTTGTCAGTCTCTGAGAAAAAGATATTTTCTTAAATGAAGAACACATTGGTGGCAAGTTTAGGACAGTATAATTTAATTTTTTTTTAAGATAATCTCTGCTTTCTTATGAAATCTATAATGATAGCACTGGACTAAGGGATAATGAGTCTAATATGAAAAAATAGAAAGCATACTGAAAAACAGCTGCTTGAGCTTATTTAAAACTATATATACAATCAAAAAATGGTTAACAATTTATCTGTCTATAGCATGTCAGATAATTTCTAGGTCAAAACCAAAATGAAAGACTAGAATTCCTACTACAGCAAAATTCTTCATTATGGTCCACCATAACATGGTAATTTTAGGGATGATTATTGCATAGAATAAACATTCTCCTATCTATCAGTGTTTCAAACTCATCAGCGAAGAGGCCTGATCCAATGCCAAATGGAAGCAATGGAAAAGCTACGACAGACTTGAGTGAGGGTTGAAACAGTCCCTGGAGGAGGAAGCCTGTTGTGAGTAAAGTTCCTTCCTTATGGTACAGCTTTCCTTGAATAGATGTATATTTCCACAATTGAAACTGTTTTCATAAGAGAGGTACATTAATTGCTGCAGGCCCTGATGAAGCAAACTGAAGGTCCTACATTACCTCCTTTGCTCTTTGGCAAAAGTATGGTTGCTACATCTCAACTAATCTATTCACAACTACTTGCTGAAGGGCTTCTAGTAACATTCCTGAAAGAAACAGTGAGACCACAGACAACAAATATTTAGGATTAAAATGTATCATTTCAATATCAAATGAGAAGAAAGTTGGCAAAAACAATGCAAATTTTGCTAGTGTTTTCTACAGGAGAGCTATCAGAACAGTTAAAGGTCCTTTATTTCATACACATACACTGAAATAATTTTAGGTTCTTTCTTCCTGAAATTATACTTTCTTCCATCCCACAACCCAATTGGTATCATCAGTTTGGTACTGGTGCAGTGGAATGGAATTGATGACACAGGAGGATCCTTGCCCAACCCAAATGAGTCTGTGCAATCAATTTTTTAGCTAACACAGATTTTCCTGTCTCTCTGGTAATCCTTGCTATGCAGGATATGTTCCTTTCTTAAGGGAAGAGATATTCCTTACATTTAAAAAAACACAACCCTTTGAATGCAAATAAAATGACTAATGCTTCTTTAAGCTCATAGTGGTTCCATGCAGTAACTTAAATGAGAGGCTATTAGTTCATCTATGACTGAAAACCAAAACCAGATGGATTAGTTTGTTAGAGTTCTCACAAAATATAGCTATGAGTTATGGTCATGGTGGGGAATACATTTCTTTTTCAGTTGCCTTCTTTTAAGCTTCTCTTTCAGCTGTTTCATTACACTAGGCTTTTAGAAAATTGTTGCATCTAATCTCTTCTAAAAAGTCTTATTGAGTAGGAGGGAAGGAGCAGATGTTATTTTCAAATGTAAAAAATGTAGCTAAAAGATGAAATACAAGTTTATTAGGGACAATTCATAAACCTTAAAGGTTCTACTACTCTCTCTTCTGTCAAAGAGAAGCCAAATTTGAAATAGTGTTACAACAACACAAAAAAGATATATTGGTCTCCTTTTAAAAGCATATTCTTCCTTTTGAGCATTTGCACGAATTTAGGACTAATGAATTAATTTGACGGTGCCTGCTGTTCATTGTTCTGTGTGTGTACATGAATATGCCTAGTGAAACAAATTTGTTGAAGGAATTTGGCATAAAGATACCAACAGTGTGAATCATAAGGGGCTTTATCAGGAAACAGGCAGCTAGACATCCAGCTTGGTCAGGACAGCACAATTGTGCACGTGCCAAGAAGAACAACTTTATATGTGTAAGGAAGTTTTAACAGGGAAATGACATGTATTGCATTTCATCTCCTAAATGCACTTTTTTGGTTGTTAAGGGCTTCTGCTCTGAGAGTTCTGGCAGCAGAAGTGTGCTTTTGGGTCCCACTCCTGTTCACGCTGGAATCAGTGGGAAGGCCTCCACTGCTGTCAGTGAGAGAGTGGGTTTGTTGGATCATTCAGCGTGTTTTAAGAACGCTCTAGCCCCTCTCAAATTTCTTTGAATCCAATAAGCAGTGTGGATGCTCAGTCTCTGACATAAATTTCTGAAAAGTTTCATACCAACTTCCTTCCACTACACAATATGCCTCAACTGTACAACCCTCAGCTGTGAGGGCAATTGCCATGCCTGCTTGGCCCTTGCTTGGTCCTGTGGGACTAACAAGTAGTGTACCACTCCACCTTTGGAGCTAGCAAGGTGAATCAAACTTCACATATTGTATTATAAAATCTGAGTCTTGGATACATTTCTAGTATCAACTTCATTGGTTTCACTGGGGATGTAGATATTTCTACAGGACTGAGACACCAAACACCCATTAGATGAGAGTAAGTTTTGATGCTGACTAGCTTCACTTTTATCTAAAAGGAAATAATGCAGTCTGGATAGTGTCATTTTGGAGGCCTATTCAGTCTTCCAAGTTATTACACTTGGGCACGTGCTTTGGGTGTCCAGGCTAACCTTAATATCAACAGACTTAATGTATCAGTAAAATACAGAAAATTATTTGTCTAATCTGAAAGTAGACACCCACATTTGATCAAATTAAACACCATTCAATATATTAATCAAAATCCTTTTCTGTTACTCAAAGTCCATAACAGTAAAAACAACTAAAGGGTCTTTGTTTTGTGGTTGACCACTGACGCTCTGCTGAAGTTTTGTTTCTCTGCCAGTGCCTACAGATCGATACATAAGGATTTTCTCTCATCAGAGAACTGTTACGGGTCTCCAGCTCAAATGATTTTCTGTATCTTCCCCAAACTGAGTAAAGCTGCTTCAGTGTAACCATAGACTGATATGTAAGAGTAAGCCATCAGACTGAAGAGACAGACTTTTTAACACTAAGTTCCCTATATATTTTGCCTTTTCACTAGCTAGCTCCGTTTGCTCTTCCTAGTTGTGTCTTGAAAGCTGTATTTGCATTGTGGAACTTGTACATACTCTGGAAATTTTAGCCTGCCTGTATAATAAAGAACCTAGTTATCGGCTGTTGATTTAAAGGTTTCTTAAATTGTAAGGCACTTTCTTCAAGTCAGCCACTTCAAGTCAGCAACCTAGCCACTTAGGTTATGATCTCTCCAGATCTGGTAAAGGAGCGCAGGCTCACAGTGGCTAAACTCTGAATGGAAGCTGTGGTCTTCAAAGAACTACCAGATGCTGCAGTGAAATGGTGGCAGTGATTCAGAAAACGGTAGTCTTCCCTCCAAGTCAGCATCGAACCAGTGCCCGATGTCATTCAAAGAATCACTGTACTGCTGAGAAAGATACACCTGACCCTTGGTGACTTATGGTCAATTAAAGATCTCACGGAACATTTCACAAGGGGGAAGACATTAACCTCAGTGTCCCGTCCAGGTGATACAGTATTATAAAAGCAAGTCCAGAACATTTTGGGTCTAGTTTTGCATTCCTCCCTCAGAGTTGGGTGCCAGGATCCCTCCTGGTGCCCTCTGAATTCATATGAATTCTACCAACTAAAAGCTGCATAGGATTTGGCCCTAGAATCAGTTCCCTTCTAGATCGGCTGTCAGCTTTGCATTGGGAAATTCACGAGAAGCAGATGAGGTTTTGTTCTGGTTTGGTTTTGATGCTGTCAGGCGAGTGGGAGTTATTTGAACTCCAAAGACAGAAGAAGAAATCAAAAAGCAACCTAAATCCCAAGTGATTCGGTGCACAAGCAGATGTTTTAAGCCCACTGCAATTAAAAAGTCTGTATAAGAAACCATTGATTGCAATAGAAAAAGAGATTGTTGGTACTTAGTGCATTTCAAGAAAAGTGAATTACAAAAATGCAGAAAAAACAATTTTAGTGTTGCTAAATCGTATTTACTTACTAAATATTGATACCAGATGAGTTGCCATTTGTTGATAAAAACATTTTAACATGATAAATGCTTTCACCTAAAATTTTTTGGGAAACATATTGTAAGATGTGGAATATAAGATGAGGACAGGTTGGTTTACATACTAACAAGTATAACTTTTGATTGTATCAGGAGTTTGATATGTAGGGACAAATATGGTCACGATTCAATGGGTTGGTTATACCCTGGGGACTGGATACAACAGGCAGACTTGACTGATTAGCTTGGCAAACTAAAACTTTGGGATACTTGCACTAAGTGTCTGACATACCAATGTGAATTTGCACTGAAAGGCACAACTTTTCCCTAAGATATCATCTGACTTGTGCCTTTAGGAGAAGTTTTTTCATTATTCCATGGTTTGCCATTCAAACATAAAGCACTATAAAATTAGATCCTTATACAGAATTCTTGGGAAAGTTAGCTATAGATTGAAAAGGAACTGATTTAATTTGAACAAATAATTTAATTTATTTAGTGAAGTTCATTGCATCCAAGTCAGATATCTGGGATAAGAGCCACCTCTTTAAAAGCAGAGGGGGAAGGAGGCAGGGGGAAAAATGGAGACAGGAGGAGGGAGATTCTTTAAGACTTCAGATGAGAAGACAAAGGTAAGGTTAAACAAAGTTGTTCTGATGAGACAACCTCTCAAGAACTTGTGGAAGTCACTACTGATAGACTAGATGAGGAGCCAAGAGGAGCTGGTGTGGATGAGGTGAAAAGAAATAGAATTTTCAAAGTCGGAGGTGGGAATGAGAAGTTTTAATTTCAAGTGAGGAGAATGAGTGTATAATGAGGGGCCACGTAGGAGTCAAGCAGTGGGCCTACCTGGGAATATGTAGAGGAGGGAGGAGGATGTCACACAGCAAAAATGGCAGAGTTCTGTACCAACAGCAAATATCTCTGAAATCTCACATGGGGACAGTCTAAAGGACATCTATTATCTCCCTGCTGTTCCATGTAAGTGAAATTAAGCTATTATTGCTATAAATTACTCTATGACACATGGTCCACATAGTGGCTCCCAAACATTGATCTTGCCAAGGACTCAACCCTTTGCTATGATTTTGCAGCATGGAATTCTAAGCCTTCACTCAATTTAAAAAAAAAAAAAAGCCTCCCCACAAAAAACAAAACAAAACAAAAAAAACCCAAAAAAACTCACCACAAGCAAAAGCATTGTCTTGCTACCTCTTACACACACACACACACAAATTATCCATATAGTGGAATTTTACTGTATAGTTTGATTTTAGAACTTACCTACCAGATAAGGCGTTACAGAAAGGGCTGATAGGGAGATATCCATTTAAAAAAAAAAATCCTGTCCCTGAAGGAGAGCTGATTGGTACTGTTAGGCTGCTGGGCAAACATGCAATCAAAGATGACACCCAGATGCCTAAAGTGCAGAAGCAATTTCAGTCCTGAATTTATTTGACTGCCAGCCAGCAGTGTCACACAGCCTGTTTCTAAAATTTTCAGCTACCTGGTTGTGAGGAATTCCATGTCCTCTCAGTTGCGCATGTCTTTGTGGGATTGTGTAACGCCAAGCACCTCCTCTACTGTCTTTGAAAGCTGAAACTCACCCTAATCCTAATTTGTAGGTTAGCCTTCTTCTTTCTCTGAGAATAGTAAGAAGGGCTGGGTAGAGAGGGAGAGGAACATGAAGCTTAGAGACTCTTAGACTGAATGCCAGCTTAACAAAGCTCAACGGAGAGATGTGCATGCCATTTGGGACCTGACTGGTTCACAGCTGTTGTTCCTCAATATGATGAAAGTGGCAGATCCTAAAAGAACCTGTCCTTCCAACCGAGGATCATCCTGCCAGAACCATCCAAAAATTAAAAGGTTTGTCTGTGGACAAGCTTCATGAGTCTGTGCACTGCTACAGATGGAATTTTTCAATCCTGGTTTTCTCTTGCAACAATGAGCATCACATTATTTAAGTTTCAGATTTGATCTCAACAGCAAATACTGGTATATTCATCTTGTTCTCTTCCATATGTAGTCACTGCTCTTTCCTAACAACTCTGAAATGCAGCTGCTCCATGACAAGTAAAGGATGAGAAAACAGGCACGCATGACTCCTTGACTAGTAAAATTTTCCAAAGACTGGGCCAGGAGTACACAGAAGTCCTGGGGATAGCAGTAAATATACATTCCCTTGGGTTCTTTGGAGTGGAGAGAAGGCAAGCATCTCATCTTTTTCCTCCCTCACATAAAAAAATACCCTTAAGGTCTGCACGTTTCCAAATACATTTTACGCTCTAATTTCACTGTAGTGTGTCAGTAATTTCATTATGCAAATTCCTCTAACTTAGCACCTATTATTTGCTCTTCTTTTACCCAGTCGTCACCAAAAAACGCATGACAGATTTTAACCTATCTGTTTAAATCACATTGATAAAAAGGATTTGGTGAGAACACTAATTAAAACAACTTTTTTCAGCATGAAAAGCTGTGGGAGACTTCATATACAGGCAGCTCTTGGCCCTGAATGGAAGAGGAGTGTGAAGCAGACGTGAAAGAGGTAAAACACCCATCTGTCCTTCAGTGTGGCTTTGATAATGATACACAGAATTTCAACAGGCATCTATGTAGAGGGGGTGGCAAGCAGAAAGCCTTGTCATGACTGCTAGTGAGTTTTCACAGATAGTCATCTGTGGAGACAAACCAGAGAAATGTGATTAATGAGCTGGAATAACACGATCTTGACGAGTACTGTAGTTTGTGCTACAATGTTTCTTCACACTGCACACATCTGTCACAAACAGGCTCATGAAATCATTTGCTGTTTGCTTTATCTGCAGAAACATTCTTTGTGTGCTGACATCATACAAAACGTGCCAGGGTAAGCAAATAAAACCCTATGGCAAACAGCTTGGTCTAACAGTGACACCTGTCTCCTTAACTTGCCTTGGCCACTTATTTCACAGGGCTAAACTGATAAAAATGCCCATAGCTTGGGTGAGAAGGTCTAACGACTCTCTTGCTCAAAATTAGTCTGAGTCACAGAGTTAGGTGGAGAGTTCCAGTCTAAAATGTAGTAGTGGTGGCAGGATGTGAGAAAAGTGCTGCTTACAAGCCAGCAGCACGGTCCAGCGTGAGAACTGTCAGTTCAGACTTCCTTTATTCTTCTCCAAGGACCTGTTGTAAGTCACCATAAGCGAGAGGACACCGGTCCTTTGGACCGACCTGGAAAGACCACATTTATGTTCTTATCTTCTCCACACTTGACCCATTGTTCTCCACTTAATGGTTTCACTCACCCTATCAACCTCTCCAACCCTGGCTTTTGAGTTCTGCTAGCTCCTCTCTCCTGTCATCGTTCAGCCTTCACAGGGAAAATTTGGGCGGAGTTATAATTTTCTTCAATGTACTTCTGTTGCCTTTCTTTAATTCCTCAGAAGTAGTTATAGTTAACTTCAAGTTCTAGAACTCTAACTGAAATCAGAGTTTCCAACTCTTGTAGTTTTATGGCAAATCTCGAAAATGTGGTGTTAACATTAACTGCTGCAATAATTTGACAGTCTCCATTCCATAATAAAACAATTTTCTAGCTCTCATTTTATGGAGGGAAGCTCAAAAACGCAACTCACAGGCTTATAAAAGGAAGACACACAAAAAAAAGAAACAAAATACAGATTATTAATTTTTAAATTCGTAATGAGAAAAAGGCTCAGGAGTTTGAAAACTTGAGGTCAGTAATATTCCTAAACCCACTTCCTTTGGACTGATTGTTTAATTAGATAAATTTGATGAGAAAAGCAACTGGTCATACACTACCTTTTTGTGTACCCTAGGCAGGGACCATTTTTATGGCAAATCCCCTAAACTTTTCCAAGTGAACCTGAACAATTTGTCCTTTCATGGATTAAGCAGAATAAAGTTTTCTTCATAAATTTTTTCCCTGATTTCTAGAATTAATTCTGCATTTGTTTCTGCAATCAATTCTACAATTCTGTTTCAGCCTTCCAGTCCTCATCTCTCTTGGCACCCTCTGTGCAGACCCTCTCAGAGAAAGACTGGCTGACATCCAGCGACATCCACACCACCCTTATAGAACGCCAAGCCACCATAAAAAGATTCATAAAATCTGCAGGCCTCTGCACGTTGCTACTCTGCCAGCAAGGGAAAAAAACAGTCACAGAATATGGGATGGTATAATCAAGAATAATTAGGGAAGAGATGGAAGACAGAAGGAGGTTGATTTTGTGATGTTTTAGAGAATACCCATAGTTATACACTGACCACCTAGTGACACCAATAATGATAGTACACAGGGAGCAAGTTGGATTAATACATGGAATTTGCAGATTTATAAGAGTAAGTCATTTACAAGAAGTCTTTTCTTACTCACTGAATAGAATTTAATAAAATACACTTGGTATACCTCTCTTCACAGCACATCCTCCTCTTGGCAACATTAGAGAATCTTGCCAATCTTTCCAGGAGATAATACATGCCAGCTGGAGGGAATGTTTCTCTTTCCCTCACCCTCCCATCTGTTATATATTTCTCTTTGATCTCCCCATTCCCAGTACTTTATCCTCTGATCATCCCTAGACCTCAAACTCTAGCTGTACAACCATTTTCACTTTCAATCTCATTGTATTTCTACTTGGGTTTTGCTTTGTGGTTTTATCACACTAGTGAAACTACTAGTCCCCAATAGCCTTAACCGAATACTTCTTCATCTCTAATTCTAATTCATCTCTTTCTTTTTTTTCTTGAAATTCTGAGTGAGCTTCCTAAATTCATTTTAGGACTTCTGCTATCTGAATATATAATCTTTAATCAGGCAGATTGTCTGCATTATGGTCACAAAATCAGAAGAAAAGTAAGAAGGGAGCTCAAGATCCTACCTACCCAAGGCAGGATCAGTTCTTTCTAAGCAATTTCTGAACAAAAACTATCTAAGCTGTCTTAGAAAGAAGGCTTTTAAAAACAAAGAGATTCTACAACCTCTTCACAGTTCCAGTACCTTGCTATCTTTATATGTAAAAAAAATCAGTCCCTTTATATTTAAAAAGATTTTCGTAACATCAGCCTTAAAGTGCCCTAGCATCATCTTGAGTCTTTTTTCTCCTTCTTGAGCTACCCCAGTAAACAGGGAGAACAGCTTGTTACCCTCTTCTTTCAGCAACCTTTTACATATTTGAATGCTCTTATCTGTCCCTATTCTGTCTTCTTTTGCTTTAGACTAAACAATTTCAGATCTTTCAAGCTTTGCTTGTAAGGCATATTTTTAAACCTCTAATAAATTTACACACTCCAACTGATTCACATCTTTTTTGAAGTGGGAAATGCAAACTGAAGAACAGAATTCCGACTGAGACATTACCACAGTGAGGAAAGAGGAAATTTGAGGTTGTTTTTTTTGTAAGATTTACAAACGTTCTATGTATTTCAACAAGAGAAAGAGGCTTGGGTGGTTTTGGTGTGATTTTTTTTCCCCTCAGTGTGTAGGCTGATCGTCTCTCATAAGCTCAAAAACTTGTATGCAGAACT
>JAOXJM010000033.1:51564747-51576324 GCA_026413425.1 Tringa solitaria | reverse complement strand
GGGCTCCCCTCAGCCACGCCCTCCCCGGCCCGCCCCAGGGCTCCCCTCAGCCAGACCCGCCCCGGCCCGGCCCAGGTCTCCCCTCAGCCAGACCCTCCCCGGCCCGGCCCGCCCCAGGGCTCCCCTCAGCCAGGCCCTCCCCTACCCGCCCGCGGGGAGCCGTCCCTCCCCGGCCGGGGTGGGGCCTGCCCGTCGCTGCCGGCGCGGAGCTGCCGGCTGCGCGTCCCACATATAACCCTGCCGCTCGGCCCGGCGCCGTCCTCCTTGCTTCCCGTGGCCGCCCGGCGCTCACCTTGCGCGGCAGCTCGGCCATGGCTCGGCGCCTCAGCCCTGCCAGCAGCTGAGCCGGGACGGGCTTGAGCCGGCCTCGACTCCGCGGCGTTATACTCTCCAGCCTGCCGTCTGCTGCTCCTTCCCGCTCCGCCCGCAGAAGCTCTGCTCGGGCTAGAAGACGCTCTTCCCGCCCGTGTGTGCATAAAGCCCGACTTCTTCCCCTTCCCTCGCCGCACGGCGGTCGCACCTTCTTCCCCGCCTCCTCCCCTCGCTCGGGCCGGGCGGGCTCGCACCCCTTCTCCGCCGCTCGCCCGCTAGCCCGCCCGAGGATGCGGGTGTCGCTGCTGAGCCCCTTGCTCCTGCTCTCCCTCGGCTGCAGCCCGGGCGCCGCCGAGCTCTCGGCCGCCCGCGCCAAGTGCCCGACCCGCTGCGATGTCTCCAAGTGCCCCAGCCCCAGCTGCCCCAGCGGCTACGTCCCCGACCGCTGCAACTGCTGCCTCATCTGCGCCGCGGGCGAGGGGGACTCCTGCGGCCGCAAGGAGGACCCCCCTTGCGGGGACAGCCTCGACTGCCGCTACCCCATGGGCAAGCGCTTCGCCAAGGGGGTCTGCCAGTGCAAGCTCAGCGCCCAGGTGTGCGGCAGCGACGGCCGGACCTACGACAACATCTGCCAGCTGAAGGCGGTGAGCCGCAAGGCGCTGCAGCACGGGCTGCCCGCCGTCGCCCAGGTCCAGAAGGGAGCCTGTGAATCGGGTAGGAGCATGGCGGGGCCTAGCCCGCCTGGGGCCGAGGGCGGCGGGTGGGCGGCGCAGGGTCGCCAGGCTAAGAAAAACCGGCCCGGGAAGGCCGGGTGGCTCTAAGGGGGTGGAAGCGGCAACAAGGTGAGGGCACCGCGCCCCACGGGCTGCGTGGTGCGGGGAAGGTGTGCTGGGGTCCCTTCTGAACAGGTGAAACTTCCCCTCCTTGATCCTCAGGTCTCGGGTGAGGTTTGGGAAGGTTTGCCCTGGGTAGCGTGGCGGGGGGTGCCTCAGCAGGAGAACACTTGACGGCACGGAGGCGATCCCGGTGGGAGGCATTAGGCCGTCGGGGCAGGGCAGTGGCCACATCCTCAGCCCTCTCAAGGCAGGGCACGCTGGCTGGCCAACAGCACAAGCCCGCTCTCCTCCTGCCCGTGCCACCTCCGTTTGGTAACGTTGGCGCTTGCTGCTGAGGCGTTCGGGTGGCATCACCCACACAGGTGGTGCTGCAGATCCATCACACCATGGCCCACCCAAAGGAGAATGGGGTCCAGGGAGCCCTTGTGCTCTGGAGCCTTCCCAGGCGGCGGGTGGGAGGTTAATTGGGCTCACCTGACGGGCATCTCCAGGCAGAAAATGCCTCTTAAAGCCATGTAGCTCCAACAGGGCAGAAAAAGCAGCAAGTAGTGTATAAAGCACCTGAAACATAGTCTTTTGCTTGTTTTCTTTTTGTGAGAAGTTTTGTAGGGTCTGAAGTGGGGAAAAAAATGCCTGCAAACTTCCTTAACGTTTTAAAATATTGACCGTGAGGATATCCAATGGTCTTATCTTTGCAGTAATGTACTAAGGCCTTTCCTTGGATATTGTGATGTGCTATGGCAACTTCAGTCTTGATAGTTTAACTTCAGAAAGTTTATTAATAACTTAAGTTGGTAACTACATTATTTTTAATATTAAATTGAGTCACTTTATGGAAGTGTTAGTGCTGATGATGTCTTTTTCACATACTTATTGATAAGTTATTTTATGGCTTTGCCTTTGTTACCTTTTTTGTAGTGTTCTGGCAAGAAAAGCCATATGCCTACCAGGGTTTTAAATGTTTCCATTATGTCAGGTGAACTACTAACCATCCTCTCTATTCATAGACAGCAAACTTGCCGAAATTATTGGGAGGAATCAGAGGCAAAAGGACTACCTGGTGTAGCTTTTCTGTGAATAGGGGATCTTCCATATATCCTGCTCTTGAGAGAAGGTAGACTGTAGTACGGAGAGGGAGGAGGTCAAATGATATTCCTGGAGTTTCTTTAGGGGTATCTTGTCAAAGCCAAGAATTGTGCCAGATGCCAACCTGGAGCCGCAATGATCAGACTCTTCAGTATTTTGTAGTTATAAATTGCTGTTTGCCTGTTCCTTCTCACATCAGCTTTGGTACTCCTAATGCTTGGTTGGAACCCATCCACATGAAATAATCAGAATGTTTAACCAAAATGAGTGAGTTAGTCTGCGTCTAAGGGCTTATTGAGTGCTTGGGGTTTGGTATATATGACATTTTCTTTAAGGAATCCTCCTGAATCTTCTGTTAATAGGCTTTGGAATTTGGAGTTGTGAGGTAGAGGTAACTTTTTTTTTTCAAGCAACTGTTTGTGTTCACTTTATTTTGGCTTTATTTTTTGTCCCAGAAAGCCTCTGCTTAGATGAAGCATCTGGTTCTCTGTTAAGTTTTAATTTTTTTTATTCAATTCTACAGCTGCACAAACTGAAGCTCAAAGAAACCAAGTGTCTTGCCCAAGGTCAGACTGAGTTAGTGGTTGAGCCAGGAATAGAACTCAATTATGGTATTTTTTTTATTTTTTTTTTTAAACAATAACATGCAATGGCTGTAATGAGAGGTTTAGAAGAAAGTCGACAGTTTAAAATTACTGTCAAGTTTCTCTCTTTTCCCTGTTCTTGAAAGAAATCTGGCCTCAGATGACTCAGTTTGATGGGCTAAGCTAGTTATGGAGCCAATCCAGTTTTACCATGCATATATTAAAACAATCTCAGATAGCAGTAGCCTTATGTGGTGTGACTTAGGCCATTTTCAGAACATGCAATGACCCCAAGGAGCAGCTTTTGAAATGTGTACTCCTGTCCATTTCCAGTTAATTATGCTGATGCTAAGTTAGGTTCTGGATGTGATAAACTGAGGTGGCTGTAGTTTCCTGGTGACAGAAGTCTGATGAATGAATGGATGAATGAAAAAGGAGTAGTAAAGGGTGCAGAAAGGGAGAAAAGAGGTGCCCAGGATGACTGAGTGATAATTTCAAAATTGACAGAGTTTTAAATCTTTTTTCCCTTGCTGAAAGCCTGGATTAGCTTGAAGAACACCATGCTGAATTGCAAGTTTTAGATACAGTGTTCTTAAAGGGGTATGTACTGCATGGAGATACAGAAACTTGATTATTGATGTTCTTCAGTATGCTCATACTTTCATATGGTTAGCCTTATGCATCTGAGCAGACCCACGGACTTCTCTGAGGTACTAACAGAACAGTCTGCAGAACTTCTAGGCAAATGTAAACTTCATGCTGCAAATAATTTCTTTTTTTTTTCCTCTTCAACCTTAATATATGGGGATTTTCTGAAACAGCTAGTTTCTTCCTGCCTTCTGTCACCTACTGTGAGAAAGACAAGCTGTTTCAGGCCAGCGTGTAAGTAATGGCATAAACGTTTATGGAAGACAACCTCTGTAATCAAAGACCCGTTCTTACAGAACCTTAATTCCCATTGCAGCAAATTTAAGTTTTAACAATGCCACATATCAAACTATTAAAGTGTCAAACTTCTCACTTAAAGGATTCACAAGGTCACCTGCAATCTGTGGCAAATTTCTGTCAGACTCTTGCACAAAGGGCTATTTATGATCTCGCAGTACAGCATTCTTAGTACAGTTAATAATTCCCTGCAATGTTGTTTTACTAATGGCTTCTGTGAAGACAGTTCAGATGTTGAATGATTTGTGTTTTCTCACTGAGGCTGTGCAAGCAAAAAATCATTTTTTTAAAAAAATATGGGTGCTGTTTTGCAACAAGGAAAATAATAAGAAAGGAATATAATAATATAATAAGAAAGGAAATTAATAAGATTGGTTAGAAAACTTATGAGGAAAGAAATTACAGAAAGCAAGTACATTGGCTCTGACACTGATCCTTTGCAGAGTTCTGCCTGAGAATGTCTGTCCTCTGCCTTGTTTAACTGAAGTCACTCTCAAAAAGCGATCGTGATGTAAAGCCTCGCTCATGTCAGTCAAATCTTTGCAAGATATGAGTATAAAAGTTCAGTTCCCTAAAAGAAATGTTTGAAACACGGTTAATGCACGAGCAGAGTCATTGGCACACAGTTCCATGTGGGGTGTTTGGAGTGTGCCTGTACATAACCTTAAAAATACAGAGGAACAACAATATCATTACTTGCATTCTGAGAAATTGGCCCAGCAAGAGATACTGAAGTCTTCTACTGGTATTATTGTCATCAAAGCCTTCCAGCTGCTCCCAGCTGTATTTAGGGAAATGCACTGCAAGGTACTGGCTGGAAACACAAACTCTAGTCACATTCCTCTACTGATTGTTTTCCTTATGTCTGAGTTTGTTTAGAGTTCCTGCAGGTGAGGATGAATATTGTACACTGTTTGGTAAATATTCAGAGTGTAGCACTTCACTGCTTCCTACAGGATAGTTAACGGGAAAGAGAGGTTCTCCTTGCATCTCCTTGTGAGAGTCTCCTAGGAAGGAGGAAGAAGAAGCATTTGAAGTCAGTGAAGCAGCGAGGTGTCTGTGCTGGAAGGCTTATCCAGTCTGTCTCCGTCTGGCTGTTGCGATTGCTGCACTGCACAGGAAAGCCCCTTTGGTGTTGGTTCACCACATTGTTTTCATCTGTGCAGCGTAGACATCCTTTATATAAACAAGTTGCCTGAACCATAATGTGGCATTAAACTCACCAAGGCTTTATGGTCAGTGCACAGCTATGCAACTTGATCTTAAATGCTGAATTCATCAGAAAAGCTGCCCATGAACCTATGTTTCCAGCAGATGTTTCTGTTTTTTAAGCAGAGACATTATAATCTTTTATTTGTCTTTCATTTCTTTCCATGAAAGCACAGTAGGGACAGTGTTTATCCCTGGTGATCAGATCTGCCAGGTTGCAGTCCTCCCTTAGACATAATAATTTTGCTGAACACACAGATCTTTTCTGAAGCTGGTTTTGAAAGGGAGACGAGGGAACAGCCTTAAAAGAATGAGTATCCCAGGCTCACAAATTCTTAATGAATATAAAATTGTGGATTTTAATACAACATAGTGTCTTTAAGAAAGCATTGAATGTGATTTGATTTAATTCTACAGAGAGTAAGTTGGCAGATATTCAGAAACATTCAGCCTTTTGCAAATGTAAATGGGTCTAGCTTTATTGTCTTCAGTGGGATTATGATTATTTATTTCTGCTGAAATTTTTTTCAGTTCTCTTCATACTAGGTTAACTCTACAAATTCGTTGGAGCTGTTCCTGATTTACAGCAGTGTTAATGAGATTGGAATGGGTCTGTTGTCTCAGCAAGAAAGTAAATAAAACCCTATGAAATCAACTCATAGCCTGTAGATAACACTACTACCCAAGAAAAGTCTTAAGCTAAGTAATAAGGATATTCCTATCTGACAGACACTTAGCTTTAACCATGTAAGTCCAGTGGACTTGGACCCCATAGAACTGTAACTGTAAGATCAAATTTACAAAACAGGCTTAACTCTAGTTTATGCACTTAGATCCAAATCTAGATTTTGAGTGTTCTGTGAGAGGCACTGGAGAGCTTCTGACCATTTAATCACTTAATTGTAATGACAAGACGGAGGTTCAGATCTACTGAAAGTCTGGTTGATTTGTGGCTGTGGAGCAGATTGGACAAACCTAGCTCTTTTGGTTAAGAAATGTGTAGACAACTAAAGACTCATAGAGTATAAATTTGTTTTTGCTTCAAGTACAACCTGGTTGCAGAACCTTTGATATCTCGATTATATAACAAATAGCTAATTGGATTAAATTATGGCTTTTTGCCAAGATGAATTAGCTTTGGTTGGTGTGAGATGATTTTGAACATGCAGTAATAACATGAAAAATAATGAATGTTATTGAGAGACCTTTGAAAAAATACGTGGCGAATCTCAGTAGGTCAATACGTGAAAATCTACGAAGCTGCTGCGAAGGCAGAGCTTTTGCGGTCACAGTCCAGCAGAGGTCTGAGAGCTGCCTTAAACTCTGCAAGACAGCAAGAGTATCTGGTAGGAAGGGGGGAAGGAAGAAAATGACACACGTTTATAACTTTATGTTTTAGAAAGAACACTAGCAGCAGCGTCTACCAAGTAATGCAAGTTAAAGGGTAGGTTGAAGGTGTAAAATAAAGGCCTGATTTTGGTGCTACAGTTACAACATTTGTTTTCAGGGGGACCGTGTACAGCGTTGGATGTTGCTTCCTTCAGTTTCTCAGTCTGCAGTTCCTCACTTTTAAAGTATAATGAGAACTTCTGATGAAAACCAACAGTTTGATAATTATTCACTAAAATGTTATTATTAATAGCCAACATTTCCGTTCCCTTAAATAGGGCTGTATGTGTGAGAGTAAATGTTAGTTTGCAGTTACATCATCCAAGTCCACAGTTTGAGTTTCTGGCATGTCATATAATGTATTTAAAGGTTCTCATCTCTCCCAGCTTGCAGAAAACGATTCAAGAGAGATCAGTTTCTAGGAAGGCGTCTCAACTTTGAAAGTCACTTTTCACCAGTATTAGTCCCCACCAGACACTAGTAAGAGCAGCTCATCTCTAATCAAGCCAGTTGATCTTCAGCTACACCTTTCTTACAAAGCTTGCACATCTTTTATTCATCCTCCCGTGTTTCAACTTTCCCTTTAATATATAGTGCAGGTTTGGATTCACCTTCAGGTTGGAGTATTCTTGTCTTCTGTCTCCCAGCAGTGGCACTCTGGACTTCTGCTCAGACTAAGAAATGCTTTCACTATGGTGTGAGAAGAAGACAAGCTTTGCTTCAGTTTTACCGTCTCCTGTCTGTGTTTCTGCTTTTTATTTTCTTCTACTCTTTCCAGGTTTACGTTCACCTGCTACGTCTTTCAGACTTTTTCTCTCTGTCTACCTCCAAATCTTACCTGGAAAGCCACTGCCACCCGTGACGCTTCCCTGGTGGCTAGTCAGGAGCTGTGCAGAACTGAGTTCTTTGGCAGGCACCCTCCTCTGCCTTTGGCTGTGTGCGGTGCTGTGACATCCCCATGGGCAGAAGAGTCCAGCCCTCAGCAGATGCAAAGGGATTTAGTTGCCCCGACTGACATAGAGCTATGCAGTGTTACACCAACTAAAAGCCTGCATTCACCACGCTTCCCTCCGCCCCCCCCCAAATTCTATGCTCATTCATCAGCTGAGGGTCTAGCCAACTGTCTTTCATAGACAGTCATTTCTATTAAGATGAATGTGCTGATAATGTTATGTCTTGTCAGTGAGTGCTGTTCTGTATGCAAGCATGCAAAATCATACTAGTAGATGCAGAAGGCTGTACTGCATAATCAGGCAAGCTGTTTGTGAACTGAAGGTAAAATAAATCTTCAGTGACCCAGTAAGCAAAATAAATAACAGTATATTGTGCTTACATTTGACTGTCCTCTGTGATTCCTGTTTGCGGTGTCTCTTTTAAACTAAGTACTAAAACAAACACGTTCAGTTGGTTAGAGTGATTTTTCAGAGTGCGTGAGAATGCACATAAAAATAATAGACAGAAACTAATCCTGCCAAGTTGTCCCTTCTGTTTATACCGTATCATATAAATTTAGCTTGCTAAATGTAAGCATGGTTTCTTTCCCCTCAGAAGTAAATCCCCTGTCCAGTAACAGGGAAAAAGAGCCCACAGGCTTCTATGGAGAGATGCCTAATTGTCTTGATCTGGTTTCTTCAATACTTTCTTCCTTGGTACCAGTGTTGGGTCTATTCCCTAAGTTCCTGCCTTTGCTGTGATGAAGTGAGGCCTCTCACTTTCTGATTTTATCAGTCCTTTAACGCTTTATAGTCTCTCAGAAAGTTTTCACAATAGGAGCTATAACAACTCGTTCTCTGTCACCCACTGCCTTGTGAATTCATTCAAAGACTACAATTGAATAGGTCAGTGAGATGTCTTGTTTGTAAAAAAAGGTTAGACTCCATTGTTCTGTAATCTTTACATTCATCTCAAGTAATTTACAAGTTACAAGGTTTAATGGTCAGTAAAACACCTGTAGAATAGGATTGGTGAAAATGATCTTTGAATTAAGAACTATGCAGAATACTAAAACCTATCAGAACTCTTTTAAACTTGTCTCTCCTTTCTTTTCTCTATATCTTTGCTTTTTTGTGATGCCTCCTATCTATTTTCCTTTTAAAGACTTGGATAAAGGGCAGCTGCTGAAAGAAAAGAACATACTTTCAAAAGATAGAATCTGTGTCCAGACTCGTTATGTTACGTGATCTAGAAATAGGCAACTCTAGAACCGTAAGACCAGTGTTGACTTGGAACATGAGCTACTGTGGAGTAAGTTCATCCTTCCTCATGATGAGAGCAAATCATGACGGCGCAAAGCATCATTTCTGAAGAGTCTATGTTTAGAAATTAGAACTTAGAGCCTCTGCATCCTGACTAAATGGCAGAAAAAGAGTTCTATCTCCTGGGATAAACAATGGATCAGATTTGAAAAAAAAAATATTATCACAGCATCTGATTACAACTTGTTTACTCTCTTAGTTAATTTTAGAGCATCAGGCTGTGAATATGAGAGATTGCTATTTGAGTGTGGTGATTTGTCCCCTAGTATATGTTTAACATACGTCCCTGTGTATTAGGGATTCCAGATATGTATGACATTCTAGCACAAGCAGTATTATAGCTTTGTGATCTTGTAATGTTAGAATCCACAGTGTTGTGACATTAGAAGCCAGGATGCTGTGGGCTTTTTTCCTCCTCTCTTCAAAGATCTTTGTTCTGCAGAATTTTTCAGTATTCATAAATGCTCTGGATAGTGCTGTTTAATGGAGTACCACACTGGCTTTTACCAGCATGCTTAGTATTTGGTAATCTATAGGTATGCCCAGCTGCCTTGTGACAGCTTAAATGTGAATTTGCAAAACTTTTTAGAATCATAGAATTGTTTAGATTGGAAGAGACCTTTAAGATCATCCAGTCCAACTGTTAACCTTGCCTTAGGTGCAAATGTAATAATTCACAGCAGATTTCTAATATAAAATATCCTAACTTGAGTTCTAAATGTGGTTCCCAAATGCTGCGGCGGTATTACTCAGCACTTGTTAGACCACATCTAGAATACCGTATCCAGTTTTGGACCCCTCAGTACAAGAAAGGTGTTGACAAACTGGAGTGAATTTAGGAGAGGGTCATGAGGATAGTTAGGGCTGGTGGACGCGTCTTCTTCCGTGAGAAGAAGCTGTTGGAACTGGGCTTGTTCAGCCTGGTGAAGAGAGAACTTCAGGAGGACCGAACAGCAGCCTTCCTGTACTCATGAGGAAGTTATCAGGAAAGTAGAGCCAGGCTCTTTACAGTGGTGCTTACTGGGAGGATGAAAGACAATGGGCATGAGTTGAAACATGAATCTCAACAAGAGAGTTTCAGATGAGATGTAAGAAACTTGTACCTCATGAAGGACAGCGAAGCAGTGGGACAAGTTGCCCAGAGAGTTTCTGGAGTCTCCGGCCTTGGAGGCTTGCAAGTCCCACCTGGACAGAGCAACTGGTTTGCCTTTGTAGCCAACCCAGCTTTGAGCAGGAGATTGAATTAGAAACCTCCTGATGTCCCTTCCAGCCTGACTTATCCTGTGACTCTATACATGTTGGGTAATAATTAGTAGTTACCCTGAGAAAATATTCCAGACAAGCCTTGTAGACGTCCCAAGAAAGTCAAAGAACTTATAGCCAAGTCATGCTGATGTTTCATTTTCTCAGGATCAAGCAAATTGCTGGGTAAGTTCTGAACAATTTTTTTGGAAATTTCCCAGCTTTCCTGTTTGAAAGCTATCCCAGTAGGAAAACCAGACCAATTCAAAGTGTATTTATTTCACCTTCTTGGTAAAAAAGGGTGTTGTCTTATTAACATATCCAATTCTTTCTGCTAGTATAGGTCACCTACAGTTGAGCAGCCCAAGATACAAATTCAACTTCATAGCGGATGTGGTTGAAAAGATTGCACCTGCAGTTGTGCACATTGAACTTTTCCTCAGGTAACACTTTCAATTATTTGTGCTTTAATTGCATTATTAAACAAAGGTCTACAAAGATTTTCCAGCAGAGTAACTTTGATTTTGAATTCTTGTGTGTTTTTTTCCTGTTTAGTAGACCTATTTTATTGGGCTTCCAATCTTACCAGTACTTTACAATATATATTGTCTGCCATAAAATAAGTCTGTCTCACCTTTGGAGGCCTCTTCAGCCTTCACTAAAATGAATTGCTTTTTGGATTATGTTTATTATCTCAGCTCAAAAAAAAAAAAAGTCCAGAAGGTAAGCTGGAAAAACAGCTCCTTGTTGCTTATTCCACTTTCAAGGACAGGTGATTTTATTTTGGCAGAGAGACCATTAAGAGGTAGCATGTTGACCAGATGTAACCTATCTAAACACAGAAATGATTTCTGATATGAAAAAAATGTACTAAATTTGCTGACCAAACATACCAGTACTGAAGCTGGAGTTTAGTTTAACATTGAGTGCTCAAAACAACCTGGGAGGCAGGTTTAACATGAGAGCTCAAACCAACCTGCTGTCAAAACAAATTACTGAAAATATTATGTGTACTCTATTACCTGAATACCTTTCTGCTTGGAGTACTCTAATTTTGCATGGGCTTAAGAATTTCTTGAATAATAGTCTTGTTTAATATGCAAAATTGAGATAATTGGGTTTTCTGAGACTTAGCTTTATGCACATTGTATTGGTCTTTTGAGAGAGTGTTACAGTTGAAGATGTTTAAGATCTTAAGATAGATTGTTCTTTCCCTATAAGTAAATGTTTGCCCAGCAGCCTGCTGCGTGCTAATTGGGATACTGCCTTCTGCCTGGGATTAGCTCCAATTCTTTACTGCTGAATAGCCCAGAATTTTCAAACAATTTCCTAATAAGGACCACATCTTGGAGGAAAAAAGAGTTTGTGGACCTTTTCTCATCTTCTACTGCCCAGGCGCTTTCTGTTCCCCTAACAAATCCAAGGTCATTACAGCAATTGTTCATAGAGAAAAGTACTTTGAACAGTTGCTAGTCTTTTAACTGTCTATATTGCAGCAAATGTTGTTTCCCACCAGGTTTTACTCACTGTTAGTATTTTCCATTTCTTTTATGTTCCCAGTTGTTTCAGTTTCCAGACATGCTTTTTCCTACCAATCTACACTTGGGCTTCATGATTCCTTGGGGCATCACCTCTTCCTTTACTCCTTCGTTCAGTTGCAGATAGTGGATGCCCCATCTCTGGAAGTGTTCAAGACCAGGCTGGATGGGGCTTTGAGCA
>JAOXJM010000033.1:51533212-51557710 GCA_026413425.1 Tringa solitaria | reverse complement strand
TGATTGTAATGCACTGACTGATTTTTTTCGTCATTCACATTATCCCCTAATCAAAGGAAAAGGATTCACGCTTACTCTTAGCATCAGTGTGACTATCACTGCTTGGCATACCATGGGCACAGGAAATTTTAATATTTTTTAATTTATTTTTTTTTTGCTTGTCTGAACTACCTCTTGTACTTCTGCTGGAGGTAGAAGAACAGTCATTTAAAGCTCTTGATGCATAGAGAAAGAGAATTTCTAAGAGATATTTGCACCATATTTGAGACTTGGTCTGCATTTTTTAGGCCTTTAGTAATAGTTTTCACTTTTGTTGTATAGGCGTTATTTCTTGACATAAGTAATTTATGTAAGCAGAATTTTTGGGATGTTTTTATCATGTTTTCTTTTGCTCCAATTACGTTTCAGTAGTTTCATGGGGATCCACCCTTATGGTACAATTAGGTCATAGAAATAAGTTTAAGGGTATTATCATTTTGCTCTAAATGTCATATTGTCTGAAGATGATAAAATTCCCTTAGGAAACCTCTCTTTCAAGGTCTGCTCTGGCATATAGCTCAGAATATTGTTTAATAAGCTTGACCTTAGTCTTTTAAATCTCAGTTGATCGGATAACTACCACTTTTATATAGAAGGCATGTATTTTTGAAGTCCCATCCATCATATGTAACAGCAGATATATGATCTACTGAAGTACAGGAGTGGAGAGAGAGAAGAAATGAGAGGATGACATTTGAATGAAGTATTTGCACTGATTATTATCTAAACATTCTATATTACCTAATGCATTGGCTTTCCTTCTGTGGAACAGAAATCTCTATAAATAGTGAACTGCTGCTGGATACTTGGGGTCACCTGCTTGTGTCTTTCTATTAATACAAAACTGATTTAAGTTTAAAATATTGGTTGGGGCTGGTTTGCTTGACTTTGTACCACTGGAATTGGTGTTTAGTCTGGCCTGGTATTTACGAAAAGGAAATGCTCTGCTCCAGCTTTAAGCTGCAATGGTTTCACATTTGTTCAACCTCATAGTTCTAACCTATTAACCTTCTATTAACTAACGTTGGGACTTCACCCTGGTGACATCCTGCTTAGATTTATGATCTCATGTTATTCCAGTTCTCTTAATTATTTTTTCTTTTGCCTTATGGTTCCACAAATTGCCAGAATGACAGGTTTTGAGACTTTTTATTCACAGAGCAGATGTAATATCACAGTGGTAGTTCCAGGTGCCACATATGGTTCTGCCAATGTGACTTAACCCTGATGTCAAAATGCCTATCCTTTGGGGATGATAAAACACTACCACGGGTTGTCTGTGTCTGCTCAGTCTCTGATGAACTCTGCCAGTTCTAATAAACTGGACAATTATATCCACTCTAATCATTGTTGATGAAAACTTTGGGCTTTGTGCAAGATGTTTGACTTGGGTTAAATTGAATGGAATGTACTTTTGCAAAACAAAAGGCCTGAAGATTTTTTAACCTGTATTCTGACATACAAAATGGCTGCAGGATGGGAAGAGGAGGAATCTAGACTGCTGCTAAAATAATCCATAGCTCTTAGCTATTAGTTTTACTTTTATATAATAGCCTGTTACTGTTACAGTATGAACCACTGCTTGCAGTGAGGCAAACTTACTGTGTAGCAAGGGCTGAAGGCTATTTTGCATTTTAATGCATCAACAGGAGTGAACTAATACCCCAGCCTGCCCACAGAGGAAGGTAGAATAAGACTTTTAGTTGTGAATAAGGTTGTACTTGCCAGATGTTATTTTTTCCCAAAAGCCTTATTTTTATGTGCATCATTAGCCAATGGGGAAATAATTCACTTTTAGATCAGCAGCATTTCTACTGTTGCTTTTGATTCTTGCCCAGTGCACTCCTTCCAGTTTTGTATCTTCCAGATCCGTTTCTTTTGTCCCTTCTTTCATTTTCATTTTTCTCTCCTGTAAACATTCCTAACTCAGCCCCCAGAGTATGGTTTGTGATTCTGTGTATTTCTGCATCACACAGGCAATGACCAGCAGCAAATTGTTTAATGCAAACAATAAACTGTCACCAGAGAGTCTATCATCTGTATGTCTCATGGAGACATTTAACTTTCCAGATTGCAGGGATGGGGGGATTATTTTGGGTGGCAGAATTATCATGTTTGAATATTGTTAAAAGGTGAAAACTTGCATTTATGCTGTGTATACTAGAGAACAACTGTGAGCACACTAGTTCATGGCCATGCCCAAAGCTTTTGAGATGTCAGTTTTGTGTAATTTGACTTCTTGATGACGTTCTTGCTATAGCTGATTCTGATCTCATTAGTTTCACTTTAAAATATGGGAGAGCCAGAATATTTCAGGGAAAAGCAGGGATGACAGCTACAGATGTGAGATTGTTCAGAGTGTTGTAAATCCAATGCTTAGTAGTCAACATTTTCACTAATAGGAATATAGGACATGCATAAGATTCAGGACTGATTCCTGTGCTTGGGACTGTTTTTCTTGGGAAAAGTAGGGGTTAGAGGAGACTGTGTGCATCTCCTTTTCAAACTTTTTCCTCACATGAGAACATAGAGAAGCTCAAAGAAATTGTGAAGTAGTTATGCTGGAACAAGTAAGGGGAAATATTGTTTCGTACCGGATATAACTAACTACTGAAGCGGTCACTTTAGGAAGTCATCAAACTGCATTTTTTTCATAAGACAGCTGTGCAATATCATGACTACTAAAAGCCAAGTACAGAAATGTGGTGCAAAACCACAACATTGCCCTAAAGCAGTGAATTTTCAGCACTTGAAATTCTGTAGAGTCCTGGCTAATCATAGATTCAGAATAGTTTGGGTTGAAAGGGACCTTTAAAGGTCATCTGTACTGAACAGTTTGAATCTGCTGTTTTTTAGTTTAAAACCATTATCCCTTGTTCTGTCGCAACAGGCCCTACTAAAAAGTTTGTTCCCATCTTTCTTACAAGCCCCCTTTAGGTACTGGAAGGCTGCTATAAGGTCTCGTCAGAGCCTACTCTTTTCCAGGCTGAACAACCCCAACTCTCTCAGCCTGTCCTCATAGGAGAAGTGTTCCATCCCTATTTTTGTGATCATTTTGGCTAAGGTCTATGTGTTTGGTTTTTTTAAAACTTGCTTTTCATTCTTTGGGGTAGAAATAACACACCATTTGCGTTAGGAGCAGTGTGAGTCTTGTGATTGTCGTTTTTTCTGAAAGATGGAAATTTTAATTTCTTTAAATCCCATTTTCCACATTCAACCATATGATTAAATAGTCTTTCAGTTTCAGATGAAATGGTACTTTATGAAATTTTCCCTTTACTGAAGTCATGTGATAGCAGATCACAGAAATTTTCCTGAATTTCCTGAGGGAAAACTCTTACAGAGTGTAAATGAGCTTCTCTTGCAGAGAGAAGGATTGTCATTCTGTACACCAAGGCTAAACAAAATAATAAATGACCTTAGTGTAGATGTGTATGATTTCTGTTTAGTTTTGTTAAAAGCTGATACATCCTGTTTTAATTGACAGGTATTTGGGGTCATCAAAGTAGTTATTTTTTTCAGTGTTTGCCTAAATTTCTTAAATATCCTCTGTATTATTTTCAGATGGGAAGAAACGTTTCATTGGCATCAGAATGCTGACAATAACTCCTGCGTAAGTATCCTAAAAAGATAATCTATATGATCATGCATATGAGATGTGGTCAATAGGGGTTCTGAACTTCATCATTCAGCTTTCATTACAATTCTACAGAGAATCCTGAAGCGTGCATTGGCTTCTATGAAGTCTGCAAACATTCATGTTGCTTTGAGTCTTCCTGTCACCCGGATATATTCTGGGATAACAAATGAGGGCTCTTAGGCTTGTGTTCTTTCCCAGCGGTAGGCACGTTTCCAGTGTGGCAGCAGACTACAAAATTAAACAAGACAATTTCCAGCTGGAGTTGTAGTAAAGCCATCTTTCTTTGAGTTACACTCTTGCAATCCTCCTCAAAGGGTCAGATCCTCAGCTGGAACAAATCAGCGTCATGGCATTAACATCACTGGGCCACCACCGATGGGGAGACACTCAGAATGTTTCTCTGTGTAGTTGTGAAGTGAACATGATGCGAGATGTTACTGCTTTTGTGGTGTCTAATGAAGCAGTGTAAGATGTCTCCAGGCCTGTTTTCAGGAAAAGATGACTTCCTGTGGTGTGTTTGCTTTAGTCATTTAATTGTTAGCTTCCTCAGTATAAAATGAAATGAAGTCAAGCTGCATGTGGCCATTTTGGCTTGCTTTCCACCTAAGGGACCCCACGTTTTCGTGGTGGACAGCAGAGTAGTCCATCATTGGTTTAAAACCCTTTTTTTCTAGAAATGGGTTTTAACCCACACTGTACACAGACCTGAAATGATGTCATCTCCTCAGAAATGGGGGGATGTTTTTAGAGTCTCATTTTGCAGCTGCTTCCTGTCTTTTTAGAAAGGGATGCACAAACAACTTCTCAAGAAAACTTGAGGAAGCTGGAATTTCCTTGGAAAACCCTCACAGTTCTGATCTGTCTGATGACTGAAGTTATCAGAAGCTATATTGTTTTAGGTAAAGGCAAATTAAGAATGATTTGCAAACTGAAAGAAGCAAACCAGCAAATTGCTGTCCCATCGCCAGCATTAATTCTTTGGGGCAGGATTGTCTTTTGTCCCTGCACAGCAGCCAGGACAGAGAGTGCCACTGTCCCTGTGCTCTTCCCCAGCGCCTTATCTGCTACTGCTACAAATAGCAAAAGTCAGGTTCTTGCAGGAGATGATCGAGACCATTAAATGTAGCATGCTTTGTGCAGCTAAGTAGTTCTTGACTCTCTTTTAAATCTATGTTACTTGCTTTAATCCAAATTCAGATCCCCTCCATGCTCATCACAAGAACAAGGGGCAAACAGTTAGCTGTTGTCATTCATTTTTGGTCACAAAAATTTGAGAATAATTAAAAAAATATTTTCGAATGCTACCACTTTTGTAGTGGAATCAAATGCTATATTTTCTTCTTTCAGCTTGGTGGAAGAACTGAAACACAATAATGCTGATTTTCCTGATGTCAGAAGTGGAATTTATGTACATGAAGTTGTTCCAAACTCACCTTCTCATAGGTATGTAGAGCATGTTATTTTCTTCGCTATAAATAAATCTCCAAATAGATGCTAGTAGGTAATACTTCTATTTATATTCAAGTATTTTCTCATACAAGTCTTGATTTGTATTTAAACAGTTAAAAATTGTGCTTTTACATTTTAAAAAAGTTAAACTATTTGTGCTAAGATTCTAATTACATTTACAAAAGTGAAATATTTCAGTATCAGAACTTCTAATATGACATTATGAAACACTAATATGCAAATTTAAGAAACAACCCAAATGCAGTGAATCAAATTCTGTTTCTGAAAACTATGTTGAATATTAATAAATAGAAACTTAGTCTGAGTTTAAACAAGAAACAGGATAGCATTTACAGAAGCCAGTGTCAGAGCTATTATCTGAGACAATGCTTCATCTTAGGGGAAGAGACTATTTTACAGACCAGTTGGAAAATAAGTAAGACTCTTCTAAAAAATTTACATTAGGAATTACTTTAGAAAATGCAAAGGCAGTAAAAGTGGCTATTCTGGATTACATTTGAACAGCAAGAGAGAAATAATTTACCTGTAGTTCCATTGGTACACTTTGCTTGTCTTTAAATTTTGAGAGTGGTTCAATTTCCAATGCTTGAAA
Source organism: Tringa solitaria (assembly GCA_026413425.1). NCBI lineage: Eukaryota > Metazoa > Chordata > Aves > Charadriiformes > Scolopacidae > Tringa > Tringa solitaria. The sequence continues at coordinate 51,551,969 of JAOXJM010000033.1, read as the reverse complement.
TACACACTGGAGAGATAAAAGCATGTTCTGGAGTGAGTCAGTCATGGCTGAAAGTCTTCTCTGTTTTTCCTTTACTGCAGTTTTGTGGAAGGCAAAGAGAAAGCTAGTCTGCTTTTACTGTCGGTGTTTGGTTGCTGTTGTAGAAGAAAATCCTCAATGAAATAATGCGAGCCTGATTTTGTGCTTAAGGAGTACTACTGAGTACTATTCTTTCGCAGTCAGAAGGGTGGAAATTCCCTTCAATGGAAACTAAAACAAGTAAAAATTTATCACATCAGCCAAAGAGGTGGTGAATAGTCTCTGTACCTTTTCTCTGCATAGAATACATACTTACTGCCTTTTTCTTCTTGTCACTGCAGAGGAGGGATCCAAGATGGAGATATTATAGTTAAAGTCAATGGGCGTCCTTTGATGACTTCCAGTGACCTGCAAGAGGCTGTGATGAATGAATCTCCTCTACTACTTGAAGTTCGAAGAGGAAATGATGACTTGCTATTTAACATTGAGCCTGAAGTTGTCATGTAAATAGAACGGAGGAAGCTCTCACCATAATTAAACTCACTTACTCTGGAACACTAGATACCTCCTTTACAGCTACAGTAATTATACTTCCTGTTGACTAATGACAAGGTGGACTAACTTAATTGCCTGAGCCATTTCTGTACATAGTAGCTAGAATGAATTCAGTTATGCCGTTTATAGAAGATTTAACTTTCAAAGGAATTTAAGAACTGTGTTCTGGGGAGGGGAAGGAGGAAAAAAGATTTTGGGTAACTGTTAAAAATGGGGTCCACTTCCAGTTCCTGTAGGTCCAGAGCAGATTCAGTTCTGCATTTTGAAAGGCCAAAATACTACTGGAAGGGAGAAAGCATGCCCAAAGGGGAAATTATTCTTAAACTGCAGTCATGGCTGAAGCAGAACCAAGCTATTGCAATGCACAATTGAGCTTTTTTTTCTTTATGTAACTTTTTCAATGTGAAACTGTTGGCAAAGCTTGTATTTGTTCTTAGTGCTTGTAAGCTACATGTCAATGCAGGTAGATTAAATCTGTAAATATCGAAAGGAACAAAAATGGTATCAGGCTATAGAGTGTTACACCTAGGTCATGCAATTTTGGAATATAGTAAATGATTCTTATAGAATTAATGCCTTATATATAAATCAAAACGATGTGCTGAACAAAGTTACGTTTGAGAAAATGCACAGTTTTTTAAGAATTTGATACAAATTAGTTTTGCATTTTACTGGTAAGCTTTGCTGTAAAATTGTTATACTACTTTTGGCTTGTACTGTGTATGTTTCTACTGTAAGGAGATTAAAGTTTACACAAATAATGCGTTGGTGTAAACATCTTTTTAAACAAGTGTGTCTTCCCTCCCTCTTCTGTCGGCCTGGAATAGACTCTCCCAAGAGAAAATTTTCTTACAGAAAATTGAGCCGTGATGTTATGAAAACCCTTTGCAGAGCTATGCTACGATGATTCTGCCCTCATGTAGACTATGTTTAGAAATGCTTTGCACACAAGTCATTTATTTACACTCTTTCATATTTATGGATTATGCTTTCATGTCAGAGTATCTAGTTGAGATCCTGTTGTCTTCAATTCTGCCTGTACGTGACAAGAAGCAGAAAGGAAGCACAATTCACCCTGTTACTACAGCTAGAGTGTGTGAGACTTTCATGTAGTAAATCCGGGACAGAACTTGCTAAGAGCTGAATCCAGGTCTCCTAGATCTCTGAAACCACACATCTGTCTTTTTTCTTGGCAAATATTGCTACCGTTCCGAAAGAGACAGAGAGTATCTCTGCTTGGAGCACTTTCATCAGCAAGCTGTGCTTTCTAGACTTGATCTTTGTTTAACTCCTCCTTGCATCAGGGTGTGTCTGTGGGGCAGCCAGAACCTTCCCTTTAAGTTGCCATCACCTCTAGGTTTTCTGGCTGTACCAACCGGCTTGTTTGTGACGAGCCTTAGACCTTGGGGTTTGTATGACACCAGATGTGTGGAAAAGAGCTGGTGGGCTGTGACTGCAACTGTACAGCTGAAAGGTGGAGGGGATTATTCCTCCTAAAAACAAAACAAACTGTTTCTTTCCATCATATTATAAAAATGAATACTGTTTCTTTCTGTCACGTTATCACCCATGTCTTTAATAGTGCCCTGACATCCATGCTGTCACTAAGACGAGCTATTTTCACCACTCCAACAAAAGATACTTGTACCTGTTGAGTTTTCTGTATTCAGAGGGATCAACTCCTTTCTGTTAAGATACAGCCTTAGCATCCAGGCTTGCAGAAAGCATAGGCATGTCCTGAAGTTAGGATAGCTAAAGTCAAACCTATCCATACGTGTGTACCACATTGGGGCCACCATTCTGCAGTTTGTGAGGGGTGTTTGTTGGTGTCCACTGATTAATATTAGACAAATAAAAATATTTCCATGAGTTTGTTGCTAATTTTTCAGGCTTTTGACCAGCAAATTGTTTGGTAAAAAGACCCACAGAATAGGTCTGAATGATGAGCTTCTCTTACTGTAAGAAAATGATGACGCTTACTGTAAGAAAATGATGAGTAAGAGACGCTTTTTGGTTTCCAGATAACATAGTAGTGACTTTGAAATAAATTGTGTAACAACTTTTAGTACAATAATACTGAATAGAGTCTGAAAGTGACATGCTTCAGCAGGGGAGTTGGACTAGATGATCTCTATGGACCCTTCCAACTCTAAAAATTCAGTGAAATAGCTGCATTAAAATTAAAATGATACACTGTTGTTGGCACTGGCCAAGTGCCTTGGCCTTTTAATAATGCCACAGTATGGAGGGGAGAAAGGCTGTTTCCTTACCTATCAAAAACTGTTGTGTTCTACCAACAGCCCCTTTTTTCTAAGCTTTCTCTGACAATCTTGTGGAGCTCACACATCCTGGAGTCTGCAAGTGCCATCACGTTGTAGCAGATTTCACTTTGAGGGAATAAAGGTCAGATGAGGTTCTTTTAGAAAGAAAGCATTGTCATTTCCTTTGGCCGCAGGAGCGTCTGTGTCATTTCAGCTGTGGTGTGACCCTTAACTGCTGAGATAAAAGAGCAGACTTTATTAATTGCCACTCGTCCCCCTGACATTGGCCAGAGCTGCGAAGGTTAATTGCAGCTGCCTCTTAAGATAGAGTCAGCATCTACCAATGCCAGCAGTTAAGTCTATAACACAACCTTCCTAGCTTTGTTCCTTGGCTAAGAGAGAAAATACAACAGCAGTCGCTGCCTAAAACAAAACATTCAGCAGCTTTTCTGTTGTAAGTAGTTACTGGCTGTGGCTCCCTGAGGGCAGGGAGCAAGTTTAAAGACATTTCAGGCAGATGTTTAAAGACATCTTCAGTAGAAGACAGGAAAGAGATAACACCATGCATAACACAACACCATTAATAAAGAGGGATGGGGGCTCTTAGTAAGACAGGGCACAGGTGAAGCAGAAAACAAGGGAGGGAAACAGCACAGAATGACACAAAAATAATTATATTCTTGGGAAATATTTTTTTTTTTTTAAGAAAAGAAGGTGAGTCAGATTTTTTGATACAGTTAGATGGGCATGGCTGCTGTGGAGCTGCCAGGAACTTCAAGACCGCTTTCTGTGGAGACAGCATCTTATATTTATCTCTGTACCCTCAGGGCAGTTTGGGAGGGGAGGGGCGGGAAGGGTAAGATCCCAAAACACCAGTGACTCTCCCCAAGAGAAACTGATAATGGAGAGAGAGCCTTTAGACTGCAGTCTGTGTGGCACACAGCTTGTCACCTTCCCCGAGCACCACGAAGCAGCTCCGATGGCTGATTACTTGTGGCTACCTGCTCCCCCACTCCACAAGTGCCTCTGTTGCACTTGAGCTTCTGATACCAGTTAAAAAATACAATGTCACGGGGAAGAGAGTCACTTTCTGTCTGCAAGCAGGGAAAACCAAGGGAATTCCTTCCCTTACAGGGGATCCTGTAGGTCTGTCAGAGAACTGGACGTGACACGAGAGTCTTGGGGTTTGCCTGGGTGTAAAAGGCTGGGAAAGCCGGTGGTTTTCAGGCTGTGGTCTCCGTGCTGCACAGAGCGCCCTCCTGGTCCAGCAATCGTACCTGCTGCAGCTCCAGGAATTTTGGCCTGTGGTGATCTGAGAAGGCTTGAAAAAGCTGCAGAAATATCACACTTAAAATCAGTGTACAGAGGCTCTTCTGCTCTCTGCTCGCTGTTTCGTTTGTTCTGCACGAGCTACCCTGCACCACCCCATACCCAGCCAGCAGTCCCTCCTTTCCATACGTCTCTTGTAACTGTCACTATGCACCAGTCTGCACAAAGCTCTTCTGCGTGCCTTCTTCCATGGTGGCCCTTCCACACTTCTGCATTTTGTCCTCCGCCGCAGCTGCTGTTTGCTCTTCTCCCCTGGTTTTGCACCAGCTATTCTGTACCACCATATATCCCAGACAGCAGCCTCTCACTCTTTTAATTTTGTTTTGACTGCTTGTTTCTTGCTTGAGGCTTTTTTGGTTTAGCAGAAATTCAGAAGAAAGATGAATCTTTTTTTTTTTTTTCCTTCCCAAGCTCTGGAGTGCTGTGCTGAGCATTTCAAGTCCATAGCATAATAGTAGGGCAGTGGGTTGATGAAAAGTTTGTTTAACCACAAGACACTGCAGGATATAGAAAGTGATGCTGCCTCTTTTTAGGCACCACCAGCCAGAAACTGGTGTTCAAAGGCACACAAGGGTGAGAGGTTATCCCAGAGAGGGTGTGTATGGATAGTATGGGTATGCTTTCTGTACCCACACGTAGGATTAAACTCTGAGGATTGCTTTGAAGTAGGAAGAAGACTTAAAAAGGTAAGGGAAAGGGGGTGTAGCATGTTTATTTTATTTTATTCCCCTTATTTACTTGGGTTTCTGTAATCTTCATTTAACTGGACATGCCCGGGGAAAACATCCAGGTCTGTGTTTGTTCCCATTCCTCTTCCCACAGTAGGAGATTATTTTTGCAACTTTGGTATTCTGCAAATAGTAGATTTGGTCTTTTATCCGGACCTTCCCAGCAGACACAACTTGGTGGGGTTATGCTGTTAGAAGAACTTTCCAAGTCATGCCATGGGGTCTAAACCTCAGCAGAAAGAACCACCAGCAATTAAGGCAGAGTTGCTTAGAAGATCTTTCTGGCTGTTCCAATTCTTTACCTTTTGGCAAACACATGAGGCAATGTTATATTGCATTTTTCTACTAAAAGTGCTCAATAATATATTGACTAGAAGGGAACTAATGCTTGGGGAGCACACAGCATGGATTCAGGAGTGGAGCTTCAGGCTGCAACAGTCACAAACAAAAAAAGAGGAAAAAGATATTTATTTTTTCTCTTTTGATTTTTATCCTCTGGGGAAAAAGGCCAGACAGAGCAGGTCCCCCTCCATCCTCCCTTCCTCTTCCCCTCCCTTTCTGTCAAAAGGCTCCCCCAGGGACTGTGAGAATATGTCAATATTAAACAGCATTTTCCCTATACAGACCTCTAGAGAATAACAGAAGCAACTGCTCGCTTGCTCTTTCTTCAACAAACATTGGCAAGGCCCTCACAAATGGCCAACTGAGGCATAGTCAGGAAAAAACAAGTTCTTAGAGGAAGCAGTCGCCAAGGAAAATAATTGGGCAGCATGAGGGGTTTGGTGACGCAGCCACACAGCTGCTAAGTTCAATGACTTCTCGATTGCCTCCATCTGAAGCTGTGTTCCACTACAAAATGATCTTCTGCCTCCATAAATAGCCAGGCATGATGATTTGCTGCTTGAAATCCCAGAAGCAGCTTGGGAAAAAAAAAAACCAAAACTAAGCTCTAACAACTAACTCAACACACAAGAAAACAACAAACCTTCAACTATTATCTCAACAAGATTCTAAACGTCAAAGGCAGCGAAGCTAGAGCATACAATGCTAATGCTTTTGAAGATGACTTTCTAATGTCTCGTTTGGTCAAGAAGGTGTGCAGTGCTACAGCAGTAGTGCAAACTGGTCTGTCCTCCCTTTGTGGGTGGAAGTCTACCTCAGGGTCAGTGTCATGTAGACTGCCAGTGATTCCATCTGAGCTACCTGTCTAGATGTCCCATAGCATCAAGGAGTAGAAACAGTAGCTTTCCCCTTCTCAGAAAGTAGATGTTCAAAACAGGTCCAAAAAATTGTATCCTAAAAATATTAACTATAGTCTCCTTCCTGTAAAGAGGGCCTCAGATGACCAGAATTGATGTACACGTCTGTGCTGTGCAGATCCCAAGTGACGTGAGATGACTTTCAACCCTTCAATCTTAAGATGGTTTCAGAATAATGAAGGTTTTGCATTTGGTTACTAGCTATATTTCAACCCTAATTTTGAATGAGTGAAAAACAATCTCAGCTTTGTCTCATATTCAGCAAAAATAATCCATAAAGTTGTGGGACAATGGGAGAAATGAACTCTTTCTCAATGTGGTAATACCTGATATTTCATGGTATTGTCCAGGTTTATCTATGAGAGCCTGGGGTACATTTTTCAATGGAAGGTAGCGAAATGATGGATGCTGCCTCACTCAGGTATCAAGCTTACTATGCCATGATGTGCCTACCACAGCCACCTACCAAAACTTATCCAATCAGAGTTTGAAATGCATTAATTACACTTGCCTTTCTAGCCATTTTACCTCTAAAGCTCCTTCTTTCCCATCCATAAATCCAGATGCAAGGAACATAGGAAAATACACCTAAACCACCAAAAATGCTCCCAAATACCTTTTTTATGTACATAAAAATATCTGAGCTTGAGAGTCCATCATGCTAGTTGTCTTTGTGGTTAGACATCAGTACTCTGTTTCCCACTGCAAGTTATGCAGGTCTGTATATCCCGCTGGAAAAGTAGCTATTGCTTACATTAGGAGCATAAAGCTGCCAGTTGTGCCTCTACAGAAAGACTTCAACATCTGAAATACAGTAACTCCACTGGGATTAAATATTGCCATTCTCCTGTACTAAAATATTACCATTCTGGCCCATAAATCTTACACTGAAATCCTCCATTTAGGGAAAAGCAGGGAAAATTTTGTGGCAGATTAAGGGAGTTCTGGTGTTTTGAAAAGCCCTTTTACAGCTTCTATGTGGTTTGTGATGTCAGATGTTATATGAGGAGGAGAAATCAGTGGGCAGAGTTTGAGGAAATGATGAAAAGTGCAATGATAAATAAATACCATTGTTTCACATTTTTCCCCCAAAGGTTTGTACAGATGGTCTACATTTTTACTGGTTTTGTTGCAGTTCTGAGTGCTTCTGAGATTTTTTAAGGAAAAATTCTATGATTTCTTGCTAATAGACATTATTAGTGTTATTGGTATGAGACTAAACAACCACAAACAGAAATCAAATGTGGTATGAAATCTGAGGGAGCTGCTTTGGGCTGTATTTTTTTGCTTCACACCTGTAGCGGCAGCTGCAGAGAAAGACAGACACATGAGAAAATCCTGGCAAACTGAAAAAGAGTAGCCTCTGAAAGCAACCTGGCAAACTTCTGTAAATCACCACCACTTCTTTAAAATAAAGCAAGCTTTTCTGCAGCTTATTTATACCACTGATGCAATTTAATATAGTGTGGAAAAGAAAAATAGTAATCTTTACACACTTTGCATTGGTAGGCATTGCAGGTTTGCCTTAACTTGGAACAATATTTGCAAAACTTACTTTTTGAACGGTTTTACCCCAGAAGATGGCAGGTAATTAAATGAAATCAGTATTTTCTTAAGAGAAATGTGAACCTTTACTAAGATTATTTCTTTAAATGAGCAGTATTTTCATAACACAACATTTATTTTGCATAGTACTGAGAAAATTTGACCCCTCAGAGTAAATTGCTAATACAGTCAACCCGAGTGGCACTGAGTCAGGCTCTGAAAAGAAAAGCTAAGGCAAAGAGGCTCTGTAAAAGACACCTGAAAGTTAGCTTGCCAGCCAGCAAAGCCCTTCCATGGACTTTGGGTAGGTTTCTGTAATTCTGCAGCTTGCTGCAGGTCAGGCATAATTTGTTTCTGTATGTAACTGTGAAAGCTGTGCAAGTTTGCAGCAACTGCTATTACTTACAACAGCTGGGGAGAAGTTACCTCCCCCAGCTTGCTGATAACAAAGACCTTCCTTATCAACCTCCATCTGGCCAGGTTTGAGAACATGCTTCTGCAGATGATAAATCAGCATAAAATATAGACTTTTCTTTTGTTCAGAAAAGTCTGATTTCTATTTAATGACACCTACATTCCTCTTCTAACATGTAAAAATTTGCTACAGCTATCATCCTGTTCGGGTCAATGAAGTTTTGTAAGTAAATGCAAAGAGATGCTTAAGCTTCAGGTGGTCAGTAAGGTCCAATGAGTTGTGCTGTCAAAAAAAATCTTAGATTTTCAACAGATGCAGCTGTTGACACATTTTAATTTTGCATGTGCAGCATGAATTTATAGTCACAGGTGCACCTTCTGTGAAATCAAGCCCCTGTGGTCTTGTGGGTTTTTTTACAGAAAAGAAGAAAGAAAGAAGTCAAAGACTGAAAAATGAGCTATGCTCCATCCCACTTTCTCTATTAGTATGGAAGGAGAAGAAACAAAATAGAAAGGCAATCATGATCTGAAGCGTCAGCTAGCTCTTCCTGGGGGTTAAGGGGTGGCTGGATGATGCAGATATTTATTTAACTGTCTAGGTCTTTATACAGTCCTATTCCCATGGCTTTTGAGGTCCAGATTCTCCAGAAGATGTAGGTGGTATGCCATGAATACCTTATAGATTACATGATTCACTGTGTGTGGCTCATGGGTACTGTATTTCCTTGAGACTGACCATAAGACAAAATTTATATGTGTGTGGCAATTTCTGACACCACAGCACTGGCTTGTGTCCTGATGTAGGGAAGAACAAGTTAGAATGTAAACAACTTTCTTGGAACAAAGATTTCCTGCAAGTTCATCCCGACATTTCCAATCACAGTGACACCTTTTGATATTCATTTATCTCCCTAAGAACACAGCAATAGCTCAGTCAGAAAGAAAATAATTTATATCACAGAGCAGACAGAGAACCTGGATTGAAGGTAGGGCGAGAGGAGACATATTTATTTCACATATTATGAAGTGCAGAAATTTGATAGTAAGTAGATGATAAATCTGATTCTTGCACTCTATATGAGCATTAGGTAAAGAAATCTTACCAACATCTGGCAAGCAAAAGGTAATCATCATAAATGTATTGTGTCACTGTACACAATTTATGAGATTTTGTAATGGCAGCTATATATTAATAATAAGGAAAAAAATGGCGTTTCTCTCTGTAGTAAGAATCTTAAGCTAAAATGGCACCATTTTGAGAATTTGCTTCATTTTCAGATTTTAAACTTATACAAAATAGGAAAGAGCTGCATGAAATTAAAGCTTACTGCTTAATGATGTGTAGCAGAAGTCTTTCTGCTGTTAGTACCAAAAATACCTCAGGTCATTCTCACTGATAATTCCTCACCTCTATTTGTGCCAACATTAACAAATAGAAAGTCACATTGATTGTAATGTACTGTATAGGGTAGGTTTGTTTTAGATTGAAACTAACCCCTAAAAACAGAACAGAAAAGTGAGCTATTTATCTTTCTTTTTTGTGTATGTGCGTAGAGATCAGGAGGATTAGAAAAGAGGGTCTTAGAGGCATAGAGGGTGTTTTGGGTTAAACCCAAGATCTAATCCCATGGCTGTAGCAATTGTATTTTGAAAAATCATTTTTCAGCTGCTATGGTAAACGTTTCTAAAAACAGAGGAGAGGTTTACAATCTGTTACAACAATGAATCAAAATAACTGCTCATTTTCCATGTTAAGTCTCAAGAGCCTGGGTAAACACCATGTTGGCTCATTGGAAACAGAAGAATGATTGACAATGTAATGCAACCAAAAACCTGAAAGAAAGAACAGGTAGATTAGTTATCTACTAAAATAATACTCATCTACTCCTCAGAGTTCTAGTCCCCAGAGCTGGGTCTGCTTAACAAATAAACTGTCCGTGGGTCCATAACAAGTACACCATAGAAACCTAGGCCCTGGTCCTAAAATTGTGAAGCAAAACATATGCTTGCAGTTAAGCATGTGATTAATAAATCGGTGAACATCGAAATCTGGTCCGTACTGGAGTTGTGATGGTGCCCTCCAAATCTCTGCAAGTGAGTGATCACAATTAGCCAGTCCAACACGTATTTTACCTGCCTTTGGTAGCAAGTGCATAGTATCCCTTATCTTATGAGTGATGATGACACAGCACACACGCCTAATTAACTCCAGGTTGTCTATACTATAAAACATACATGATGCATTCACATGTATTCACTTTGCACGCACATACGCACTCTATGCACCTAAATAAGAATATATGAATTGTAGAAGTATGCATCAGGGAAATGCAAGGATCAAAAATGAATTCTGTGGGTAGGAGATGTTAAAATATCTGACACTGAGCTGTCTTTACTCTTGATAATTTAAAAACCCTGATGGAAGTATTGGCAATAATGCTTAAAACATTGTCTAACAGGTATTTCCTTCTGTAATACAGAGGTGTTATCAAACAAGATGATACCAGACATGGCAGTCAATTCATGTGATAATGATGAAATACTTTCCAGTTTAACAGTAGCTCAGGATGAAGTATAGACAGATGCATCTAGACCTAGGCTTTCTTTTTTTCTTTTTTTTTCCTCTTTTATTTTTTTTTATTATTCTTTTGCTTATTTTATCAGGAGGTTCAAATAACTTGCAGACTTTTTAAAAGCTGTCTGAACTGTCTAATATCTCATGTTAACTTTCTGTAAACCTTAGAACTCCATGCTCCATGAATAGCTCCAAGTGAGACTGGAAGATCTCTGAATTTTTTGAGGGCTTCTAGTTGTTGAACATATAAATAAGCACCAAAAGGTAGATTCTGATGGAAGTCAGACTAATAACTTTGCAGCTGATAAAATTAACTGAAATTGGAAATGATAAATGTCTGGAGAAAAGGATGATTTTGATTGCATTTCCTGCAGACCACAGAAATGAGAGTCACATGGCAGTAAGAGGGCGAGGGAGGAGGTGGCTGTGGTAAATAAGCTCTGACTTGAATACAGATAAAATTTTTTCTGTAACTTATTTGAAAAGTAGGGAGTTTTCAGTTCAAATCTATTCCAGACTGTGATTGATGCTGGACTAGTTGCTCAACTCCTCTTCTTCAGTTCCTGCATCCATTAGATGTAACTGGTAGCAACTCCTAACGTGAAGCACTTTGAAATCTCAGGCAAACAAGACTATACTATCAAATTGCAAATGCTGTCTCTATGTGACTAAATAAAATGAGACTCCATGAGCCTGTGTGGTCTGCAAGAAGATAGATGTCTAAAGGGACATCGCCTACTCTCTGATGTTTAGTCTCTTCACTGAAACCTTAGTTCATTGCTGAATATGTGCTTTTATAGATGTCTGAATTCAGCGTCTCAGTAGGGTATAGGCAACCTGCCCAATTACTCAGGGTGATGTCTCCAAGCTCTCTAACATTTAATTTGGACTGACTTTCAGCTGACAGTTTAAATTTCAATGATTTTTTTTTAAACTGTGGTAAGTCATCATCCATTTTCCAAAATGTTTTGTTTTCCTGGCTCAAATTCCTAGTCTGTTTCCCCTCTATCAGAAAGCATCAGTTTGGGGGCTGGTTGTTTTTTTTTTTCTCTTCTTCTTCTTTATATATGTTTTCTTTTTGTGTCTAGTCTCAACTAGAAAATTCTAGTAGGATATTAAGGCTTTTATCATTTAAAGATAGAATAGCAAAAACAAAATGAAAGTATCCCTTAGCACATTTCTTTTTAATCTCTCTAGACTAATGTCATACTTTGTATCATAGGAAAAATCCAAAATTAATATGTCAAGCAAGATTAATTCAGCCTTGATGGAAAATTTTCCACTTTCTTGGAAATTTTTGAGATGAAATGTCCAGTTGCTTGAACCAAAACTGGGAGAAGTCAGAGGGCAAGGATGCTCCCCATATTATAGGATTTGGAGGAAAAAAAATCCCAATGAAATTTGCTTCCAATAGGAAACACTTTGCAAAATGTGAGCTGCTGCTCTCTTCATTATACAATATGAAATATTTGAAGTAACTTATGAGAGAGATTTGCATTAATACTTAGACATACAATTTGGTGTGCTGTAATTCAGACAAAAAAAATAATAATGGTAGGAAGTAAGAGCAAGTTCTTGAAGCCCATGATATTACTCATCTAACTGGATCCAGTGCTTGAAAAGTAATGCATCTCTCAAACTGTGTTCAACTAGGCAGAAGTCAGCCCATGGCCAGTAGCTAACTTGGCTTACTGACTCTGCTGTGTAGTGCTTTATCGTGCAAAAATTGTAACTGTGTTGACAGATCTTATCTGCATAAGGACAGCAGACATTTGTCTGAAAAGGTTGGGGTTTTGGAAAACAGACTTCGTTATCAGCCAGCTGCAAAGAACTCAACATTTGAAGAACCAGGAACAGGAAAAATCTCCATAAACATCTTTGCACGTTAACAATGTGTTTGATTCTGGAAGGTCTGAACCATCTGGGAGCAGTTGGAGTGTTTGTGCTATGAAAACCAGCTGAGGCTTTCAAGGTGCGCTAGAAGTGGCTGACTACAAGTCACTTGTCAGCCTCCTCATAAATCTCTTAAAAAGCAGAATATGCATAGAGTGGCTGGTATTCTCTATTTTCATGCACGGAATAATATAGCAGCAGGTGACTTTAATATCAGCCAAGTAATTTGTGCACATTATACAGTATAAACTCATCAGGCGGCTATTTTGATACTGGCAAGACTTCTGAGCAAGCCAGTTTTAAGAAGGAAAATAGAAGACATGATTTATTCCATTTTCTTTGATTTCTCAAGATGCAAGAAAGCATCCAGCCTTTCTGCTACTAAAGCATTCAGAAGACCCATTAGGGATTATACTAGAGACGTATGTTATGTGTTTCACCACTTAGATTAGGTCATCAAATTAAATAACCTCTAGCTCCATGATCCCTATCTTTCCACTCCCACCTGTTGCTTTTTGCCAAAACATCTTTTCCAAATAGTTGCAGCAGACAGGCTCGGGGAAATGTCAGGCAAAGAAAGAGAGGATTTAACAGAAAAATCTGATAAATTTTAACATTTTAACAAGGGTTCCTACCTTGTTATTACCTATATACAACATTGTAAATCAGAGGGGGGGGGGGGTGTAGAGAGGCAAGATTTATTTTTTAGTTTATCACAAAATGAAGCTAAATAATAAATCTTCATAATAGCATAGAAAACAGTAATTTCCTCAAAATAAACTTTTTCTTTTGTGAAAAAAAACCCATCATCTGTTAAATATTGATGAACTCTATTTTCAGTGGTGACACTGAGAAACAATATGAAAAGGCAAAGCGTAAATCCAGGCACCAGTCAGTCACTTCTACCTTTGTTGCAAACACAGGCAAGGTACCAGCCTTTGTGATTACAATTACAAGCTGCTGAGAACTGGACTAAGAGCAACAAAGTCCTTTAGCATTTGTCATGAAATGGCTATAATTTTATGTGAAGGAGTGACCTGGATTTGAGCCAAGTGGCCAGCTGGAAAATATACAGCTGGTTTTAGGATCTGTATAAATTACTACAATGACTCCTGCGGAAGAAACAACCTAAAAGTGTTCAGATCCCTTTGAAACATTGCAAGAATCAAATTGCAGATACATCAAATCAAATGGAGGACAGTTTAGTAGTGTCCTATCCTATCCTATCCTATCCTACCCTATCCTTTCTTATGTGTTGTCCTCTTGTGTTTCATCCTGCCTTTAATGTGGTAACAAATAAAAATGTGACTAGGCAGTCACAAGGTGTTACTTTCTGATACTCTTCCAAAGGAGTGCATATGGTCAGTAAAATGAATATTATTATGTAATGGTCTGTAGTTTTTTAGCTAAATAAAACACAGTAAATTTAATCCCTAAGACAATTTTGCCCTGAAATCAGAGGAGTTTTACCCTGATTGGGATGAATCCCAGAACAGCTTAGGTGTATCTTGAATTTTAAACATACTTAGCTCAGATATTGACCATTTTGGAATAAAGGGAACGTGACTTTAAGCTTCAGTAAAGTATATGATCAGCCAGAGTTGTACCCCAGTTGTCACTGAAGGGGTGGACTACAGTATTTTACACTAATATTTACTAAATGATGAAGCCTTTTAGACTAAATAGATAGCCATTGCTGATGTTGAAGTGAGAAATATAAAGGCACAAGTGACTGTGATGACTTGACAGAGAAATGGAACACATGGTTCCACATACATAGTCAGGATGTCATCTTCTTACTTCTTTTCTAGGTTAATGAAGAGGTATCTTGATAATCAAAAACATTACCTTCCTATTCAAAATACCAGATCCAATGTATAATTAGAATAAGATGAAATAGCAAAATCTGGTCCTAGTCTCTAATATTGTGAGAGTTTCCTGGTCTGCTCCAGATGTATAAATTCAGAACTAACAAAATTGTATTTTCAATACTGATGCTGAAGCAGGATAAAATTTTAATCAACACTGAAACCAGTTTCACAACATTTTTTGTGGAGCTGGATATACTGATAGTAAGATTCAACTTCAGCAACTGCCCTTAGTCACTCACAACCTGAAGACACCTTTTTTGGTACAGATCATTCTCGTGACATCTCTTGCAACAGTAAGAGGTGTTTAAACAGGATTTGAATATGATATAGATGTATCTTTTTAACTCCACAAATTGTGGCAACTGCTTCTTTACCACAGATGTTTTTTTCCTCTGGGAGAATCTCCCAATTAATGGTGGTCTTTTGTAAGAATGATTTTTTAAATGAGGCTGCTTAAATCTTTGGCTGAAAACTGAAAAAAAAATAACCCATAGCATTTTATTGTTTCCTTGAATCTTGAGGCTCTACTTACTTCTGCATTTAGATCAGCTCTTTTTCCAGTTACTTTTCTAAATCCATTTATGGTGATGCAGAAGGTAATATGACCAATAATGGAAGATTAAGAAGACTCCCATAGAATAGCTTTAATTCTATCCTCAATAGTGTCTAACAAAATTCTATCCTTTAGCAAAGAGTTATCAGATGTCAGAAAATAACCTTTACAACCCTACTTTCCAGTTCTAAATAAAGTAGACGTAGTGCTGATAAGGCTATTATTAGGATTTTCCTTTCTGGGGCATAAATGAATTCAAATTCTCCTTTTGAAAACTAGACATCTAACTCTGCATGTACTGCAGTGAACTGGGTCTCCTTTCCTGCTGCGGACTGGAACCTCTTCAGAACAACTGACTTCGCCCTGTGCCTGTGCGGCCTGAAGCTTACAGGCAGAGCCCAGCTACTACTGAACTCTAAGTAAGTGCATTGACACACACTCACTCTGCCTTAGCCTGGGTTTGTGGTTTGATATATTTCCCAAAAGCTTCGAGAATTTAGTCTGAGATTTTTTGCGTGCCTGGCATATGTCTTAACGCATAAGCAAGAGTGTGGGAATACACTTTTTTTTCCCCCTACTTCTCCCTCATCAATAGTAAAAGACTTCATCTGTGAAATTTTCTAACACAGACTGGAGTGCAACAGTGGAGCCACAGAGGTAGAAGTCAGTAAGGGTAAGTAGTCGTGGACTGAGCAGTTCTGGGATCGGACCTACTGCTCCCATGTAAATTCTTCTTTCCATCTCAGCTTCCTTGATCTTCTGTTGAAGGCCTTATCCCAGTGTGGGCTACGGGCAGGATCTGTCAGCCCACCCCATACAGCAGATGCAGCTGTGTTTACTCATTAAGAGCAAGAGGGACAGCAATTGCTTCACTTTTGTACTTACTGGAACATGAACACTATGGAAAGGTTGGGTTTGGGGTTTTTTTGGTTGGTTGTTTTTTTCCATGTCTTTTATTTCTTCCTTTACACATAGGAGATGTATTTGGTTCCATTCAGACCAGCTGACCTTTAAGCTCTCAACAGATCCCTTTCATGAATTACAATAAATACCTTAGGTAATAGCACTGGAAGCAAGAATGGGAAAAACAAGAATTTCTTACTTAGTGTCCTGAGAGTGCTGTGTGATTCCTGCCCCAAGAGGAAGAACAATGACCTGATGGGATTAGATTATGAGGACTAGGGTCTGAGAAGCTATCTCAAATAAATCTTAACTAAGATTAAGTACTGAGGTCCAGTACTGTAATATTGAAACGTCTCTCCTCAAGTGCCATCGATGCTGAGAAACATCTGAACCCCAAAGATGTGCATACCTACAGCTGCATCTCTGCACCTGTCTCATGTCAATGCAGTTGGGATGAGACTAAGTATTGTAGCTAAGCTAAAATCTATGTAGGATGTCAGAGACTCTGCTCCACAGCTAGCTTTTGTAGGTGTTCCTGAAAGGGTGCTATGCTATGGTATTTTCTGGCTCCTTGTAGTGTTTTCCTCTTTCCTTAAAAAAAATTCCAAACAAAAATGTGTTTAGGAGGGAATATACCTTTTCAATACAACATGCTTGTGACTCTGCCACTTGTCCAGGAAATGTGGAATCAGGCTTTAATTCCATTCATTGGTTAAGGGAGTGCAAACTAACATCTCTCATCTCCTACTCAATGGGCTTAACTAAGTCACAGTCAGGAAAAATGGCAAAAAAACTGTGCTTCTGTGAGAAAAAGGATTTCAGAATTGCTATTTCTGAAAAAGGGCATAGCAACAAGCATGAGCTTGCCTTACTTAGCAGAGTGACCTAGGCTTGATCCTTGGGTCTTAATGAATTCCATCAAAAAACATTTTTAATGGGATGCCCCTCAGGTGGTTGGGACCTAGCACAGAGTTCTGGACTAGGCTCTGGGAGCAGGTAATTCACTGCAGGTCACCTAGAAACAAAGTCCCAGTGCTGTTGTCAGCTTTAGAGTTCTTTTCCTTTCATTCTTTTTTTTTTTAATTTTATTTGTGCTTAGTTATTGGCCATTTTTAGAGAACTTTTTTGAAAGCAGTGGAAGTGAGCCCTGAATGGAACAAAGTCTTAAATCAATGTGAGATGCTCTCAGAAAGAGGTTGTCCATATACATTCTTTCTTCTTTGTGGGTGGCTCCAGAGAATTATGATTCTGTTTCTTATACAGAGGTAAAAGGGCAAGACGGGGAAAAATGTTGACCCAACTGTAAGCATCTGTAAGCGGCTGAGGGGGATGGGGGTAATGCAAACACAGTTCCATAAGATGGAACTCACTTTATTAAAAGCATCTGGCATGCAGAGAAATAGGATATTTTGGCACCATCAGGAACTTTATCAAGACTTATCCATGTAAGGCTGCATTGATTGTTATTTATAGCATCATCTTAGAGGGGGTATGGAAATTATACCAGGAACCTCATTAGTATCAGCATGAGAGCCGTGGCCAATCTTGCTGCTCTAACGATTATATTCATTCCATAGCACAGATAAAGCAAGCATCCAGGGAGAGATCTTCTCAGTGTCTTTCAGCCTTATTATGGACGAAACATATAAAAATAGAGAGCAACTACAATACTGACAAGGCAAGACCTTCCAGGGACAGTTACCTGTCTTTTCTAGAGTCACAGACATATACTGACATTTTGCCTGCCTTCCTCTCCACTGGAAAGCAGATTTGTCTTTGCTTCAGAAATTGGGCCATTGGAAAGGGGAAAGTTTCTAGAGATAAAGTTTTAAAAATCTGCAATTGTTTTCTTCAGAGGAAAGTGTACTATAAGCTGAAACAGTCAAGGAATGACTTATGCATTAGCAGACATGTAAGTTATCTACTGCAAGCCTTTGGTGTTGAAATCTGGCATGAAATGGTTTTAATCCTAAAACTCTTACCACTTTGAGAACGTTTCAGTCTTGCAGGCACTTATTTTCTTTAATCTGATAGTGAGACAAGTCAAAGTTATGGCTGATTTACTGTTTAAACTAAGATGCTGCCAATTACTAATATGGCCTATATAACACAAGTACCACTATAGGCGTCACAGCTTTGACTTAGCCCTAATTTTCAGGCAGTATGCATCTGCTGTGGTCTTATTTTGAATGTTTGGTGTGCTCACGGGTTTTGCTTCAAAAAGCCCTTATTCAGGTCTGAGCAGCTGGTGTGTCTGTCACACTAGCTCTTGTCAAGGCAAAAGCTGAAAAAGGCTTGGTTTTCAAAGAGTTTGAGGTATGTATATTTGAGGGCTTTGGTACTTAGCATGCTTGCAGACTGTATCACCAGAGAGTTGCATAGGGTACAGACAGAAACTGAGGAGTCTCAGTCCATATAAAGAGCAGTGCTGCAAAAATATTACTGAAAAGAAAAATCATGGCTCGAAGTGTAGAATTTTCCCTATGTGGTAGCTACTGCTTATTGTCTGTGTTTAATAGCATATCCAGAGTTTTAAAATTCAAACTCCTATGCAATCTGACTTTAATCTACTAGTTTTATATCAGGTAGATGAGTGGGAAAAGACTTGCAACAGCACTATATTTTGAAATTGTGCATTCCTGTGGGAGTCTGTTAATTTTCAAAGGTTACAGTTCAGGCTCTAACTGAACAACTGGGATAGAAATTAACAGTCTGAGAGTTTTAAGTATTATGCCTTAGCTGAATTGGATTTGAACGGGGTTTTTTGTAATCAAGGTTTATTTTGCATTCTGGATTTGCCTTAATTATTTCATTTACTAGATTCTTTATTGATAGTAAGCTTCGTGATAAAGG
>JAOXJM010000033.1:51516000-51533112 GCA_026413425.1 Tringa solitaria | reverse complement strand
CTTTATTGATAGTAAACTTCGTGATAAAGGATGCATGAAATGTAGCCCTGTCGGTAATTGAAACATTTGATTTACCTTGTCTCTCCAGTTTGGTGTAGTCATTCCTAATTGCTTTACCTCTGAACTTTTTTTCTCTGTGGATTAATTATCCAGGAAAACTTATCCTGACAGCCTCAATCATATCTGGAGTTACATTATGTTCAACATGAGTATCCATCCAAACTTTTTCCCTTGGGCTGAATGTAAGTTTAGTACATTCTCTGGTCTTTTATCTTGTGGATACTACAGGAAAAACTAGGCCTTAGATACACTGTTTTCAAGTGGGATTTTTATATTCAAATTTGTTTTCTCCTTTTTAATAACATTCTAATCTGATGTACCCTTTGCAACAACTAACTTTGAGTCCTTATAAGGGCTAAGTAGATCTACTACAACATGTGTACATCTGAATTGGCACATCAAAATTTATTCTTCTTAATTCTTTCCACTTATTGTTGAAATTCAGGTGGGGTAACATCCTGTATTTTCAAATGACTAAATGGTACCATTTTTCTCATTGTTAGTGCAGAGATCTTTCTGCGTCATTTATCTACGACATTGGTTCCTCTCCTGGACATTATTACATTTGCAGACAAACTTGAGGATTTATAGTAGGCATTTTTACTGAGAAATTACCTGCAATATGCATTTGTCTGTAACTCTGAAAGAATGTCTCTCTCCTGATAATGTTTTATGCTGCTTCATTTAAAATTACACTTCCACAATCAGAAACTTCAAACCCTCAAACACCTTTTTTAACTTATTCTCTTGTAAGCTGTCAATAAGTGATTGAAGCTATGTAATCTTGTGTTTTCCGGGCCACAACTGTTGAAAAGGGAATCACCCTGTTGTTCTCAAATGAGCTATTAATAATGATAGAGGATTGTGTGGTTTCTGGTAGCTGCACTTGAAGTGCAGCAGACAGACATTAAACATCCTGCGCCTCCCATTTCCATAAACTTTGGTTTGGAAATCACTAGGTTCAGTAGTCTTCAAAATCCTCAGTAACGACCTGGCTACCGTTAGAAACTAGATGTACAAGCCTAACTTCAGGCCATGAGTGACCACTTGTGAGATGTGGGTTCAGGATCGTGTCCAGTCTATGAGTAACACCTGAGGTGGTGTTGGCAGCTGGCAGCCAAAGGGATGCTCTTCACACATCACTTGATAAGGGCAGAGGGAGGGGAGCAGAACATCAAAAGGACCAATAAGAAGGATCAACAACGGTATATTTATAACTTGCAAATCATTGCTCCTTTTGGTTGCTTAAAAATTTAACTGGAATACAGAACCACAAAAGAGAGGTGTCTGCTTTCCTAGAAGGAAATTGTGTTTCCTACAGGAATGTTTCTAAGGCTTCTGCGTCGCATATTTTGGATTGTTTGAGGCTACTTACTATGCGTAGTACCTGTACCTAAGTTAGAAAAAGCATTATTCTCCATTGACTATGAGAAATTGAGATAGGTGCTGATGACTGAGATACAGATATCTCCTTTTGTAATTTTTTGGGTACCCATTTGAGTGTGGCCAGGGAGAGAGCAGTATTATGCTTTATTTTTGGAGTCCAGAAGTAAGACTTAGGGATATAAAATAGATTTTAATATTATGTAGAGATTCCTGCAGAGATAATGACAGCCAAGGAGAGAATTTGATAAAGTACGTAGGGGAGGAAATGCTATTAGGCTAATTGGAAATCTGGGATAGTGTGGTGAAGAGGAACAGTCTGAAGAATAGAGTGTCTGGCAAATGTTATATAACTGAAATTATTCTGGCCAGCTTTGGGTAGAGAAGAGCCAAAACCCAGAGCAGGCTCTGGTAAGGACCGCCCAGAAAGAAGAACTGGAATGGAAAAAACTTGTGAAGCACTTTCCAACTGTCCCAAATTCCTTTGTCAGTAATGCAAAGTGTTCTTTACTGATTGCCTTGGATGGGGCTGGAGGTGGTGAGGTAGTGTCTAAGCTTTAGCAGCTACCTAGCAGCTTTCACGCACACGCAAGACGAGCTAAAGGAGAGGAAAGATGACTCCCCAGTATTCCTGCAAAGAAAAAGAGAAGTTCTATTTAGCTGCTGAATTTTGCCCAGTTTGCCTACCAGCACCAAGCCATTGTAAGAGCACTCAGCTCATTGTCTCCAGAAAAGATGTTACCAGTGGAGAAGCTGTGGTGTTTCAGTGAAGCATCTAAAATTAAATCAGATGAAGCTGTCTAAGTTCTTATTTTCCCATCCCAGTAAACCCTTTTTTTCTGGTTCAAAAACATCTTGACTGCCCTCAGCTTTTCATGACCTACATTCCATGCATTAGATAGTCTCGCCCTGCCCCCGACCAGTGACAGACACACAAGGACAAACTGTCAATAATATTTTCCCAGAAATAGAGATGATGCATGTCTGAGTCAGGGACAGAGAAACCAAAGGGTGTATAAACAACAAAAGCATGGAAAGATGAAAATGATGCAAGAGAATCTGCTGAAATTTGTTGTCTTCATAATTTTACATGAACACTAAGTATATTGACTATCAAAGTGTTGTTATTTTCCTTTCAAAGTCTTGGAGGTGAAACAGTTATTGTTTTGCCATTTCAAAGATATAATTTAGGTGTCTTATTTTTGTTCTTTAATTTTCTATTGTGTAAATTGATCTGGGAAATTGTTTTAACATGTATACCTCAAATGTGGGATGATGCAATTCTAATTTTTTACTTGGATACTTATTAATGACATCCCTTAGCCTGACATAGAAGTGTTTTAACTATACATTAGGTATATATTCTTGAAACATCTGTCTAAGCAGCGTTATTACTGAAGTTGTGAAGCAAAGGCACAGAGACATTTAAAGACAACGCAGAACAACCAACAGTGTAGTAGCTCGAAGCTGATGACAGGCAGAAAATACACTGCTCTCTTGAATGTCTAAGCCTCCTTTTCTGTCTTGATCTATATGATTAAGATCTCATACTTTGGAGCATTCTTGATAGTATGAGATTAAAGATTGTGATCCAAATGGCAGTGGGGGTGGCATTTAATCTGTTGTTTTTTAGAATAAAAAGCCAGATGATGACCCTTTGAGGGTGCAGAAAGAACAAAGGTCTTTTTAGCCAAGTATCCTGTATTTTTGAGTAGCCAGCAACATCTTATTCAGAAAGAGAATGAGAAAAGGACAAGTAATCAGGGATATGTAGTCTTTGTATTATTTTCCCAGCAAAATATTCCCCTGTGACTTGAGGAATTTGAGCTTCAAGTTGTATCTGCATTTTTGTGTGCAATAGTATTCCTAAAAAGACTTCCCTTTCATTAATTTATCTGTTTGCTATAAGAGCAAACATACTCCCTGTTTTAACATATGTCCCCTAAACATTTGCATAGTATTCTCAAAGACAAAATCCTAGGTTACACAACCAGAGCTGGTTCTCCCTTTGGGATGGTGCCTGTCATTCAGCCTTAAATTGCCTGGCTTCTTTAGTTTGATTGACTCATGGTTGCACAGTTGTAGAGTCTTCATTCTTGGTCGTTTTCAAGACCAGGCTGGACAAAATTACAGGTGACTTGATCCAGCGTTGGTGATCAACCTGCTTTCAGTGCAAGGCTGAACAAGATGACTTCTAGAGGTCCTTTTCAGTCAATATTTCTATGATTCTGTGATAACTAATGTGGTTGAGGGAATTTAAATTAGAAATTTCATTTCTTGTGGTGAGGTATATGTAATACTTAGGACAATAATTGGAAAATGTGGATGAATCCAGTGTAATAGTATTAGTCTCCGTAGTCCCATTCACATTAAGGAGAAGTGATTATGGATTGAGCTAGTTCATCCATTTGTATTAGCAAATCAGCTGCACAGGCTTCGGCAGAATATGCTGGATGGCTTCAGTGGGTGGATGGAAAATTGTTTAATTGGAATTGCAAAGTGGCAAGACTCCAGCCAGTGGTTTGCTGTGACTCTGCTACAGAGAGCCTTTATGCTTCCCTTTCTGTGTCCAAAAAAAATTAGTGTTTAGATTCTGTAATATGTTTCGTAAATATTTTGCTTGTCACAGTAATAAATTGTTTTTCTGTTTTGAGGGTAAATCTCTTGGCTGCGGATGTTTCAGATAGGCCAAGCAAACTGAGATTATACTAAATTTTGCTACATAGACTAGAAATTTGATGATATGAACCTATCCTGTGTCTCTGACTTGGTTTCCTAAGAGGACTTTGATGCCTTTAGATACCAGCATTTTAAGTTCACTGACCCTCTGAGTGTAAAGAGGTGCGTATGAAGTACATATGCTCCCTTTGAACAGCAGGGGGAAAATTAGACACCTTGGAAAATACATAACACATGTATTAAGCAAGAAGAAGATTAATGATAACCAATAGGAAAAAGTAAGAATGAGGGTTTTATATGTTATGAATACTATCCCTCTCCAGAGCATAGGGTCTGGATCCAAGCCTACAGAATGGTGTATCCATCCATTTTAGAGCCTAGGGTCTTTCTGTGGCTCAACATTTACATCTGGCTTTTGAAAGAATGACACTTATGCTTTTCTTTAAAAATAGGATTTCTGAAGATGAAAGTGGTACTCTTGTTTTACATAGTGGTCTTACACTTTAAGCACTTACCAGGGAAAGATCTGGTCCAGACAGGCACTGAATGCAGGGTATTTGACTGTGCTTTTCATTCTAGATACCAGTGCCCTGACCTCCTGGGCTATGCTGCATATATTCTGACTCTATATTCTTCAGAATATGGGAAGAAAAGTCATACTACGTATATAAACAGTATTGTCTTTTTCAGGATTAGGATTTTTAGGAAACTCTAAACTAGCTGCTTGGACCTCTTTGGGCACAACCAGAGGAATGGTTTGTTGCTGTATCCCAGATGGGCAGAGGGCAGAAGTCATCTAGCCTGAGATATTTGGGCACCGGTACCTATATTCAACCAAAATCCTCTCTTTGTGGTCTAAATCCCTCACTGGCTGTAGTTCTCAATGGCTTGCTTAAATCTATACTTTTTAAACCAAGGACTGAATACAGATCACTTCAATGTAGCCTACAGCCTTACCGCAAAGCCACTGCTCCTCAAATATGTAGTACTGCTTTAACAAGCAGCCTGAGGGCTCTTAAATTTGTGAACAATTTCCTCCTCTGGTCATTGTTCTCAGATTTCCTCATTTCAGGAAGGTGAAAAAGCTTTTCCAAGAAAACCCCAAACCAACAGTTCTTCCTGAGAATCCTAGCAAGTCATTGAAACCTTTCTGTTGAGCCTTGCACTATGAAGCCTTGGAGAGCAAAGACAAAATATATATATGCTTCAGCTTAAGATAAGCTTCAACCTTTCTGCTGTAGACAAGAGGAAGAATTTATATCCATGGAGCTGAATTTCCTGTGTTTGATGCTGAATGAAAAGGAATGCTTTGCTGGCACCGGTGGACACAAAGTAAAACTGTACAAAGTTAGAGGCCAAGCCAAACAGTGGAAAAAACAGTGACTGAGTCTTCTTAAGCTCAGCTGTAGGTGAAATAGCACCTTAGGTTTTCCAACCAAAAAGTCAGAAATCTCTGGGGTTTCTTGTTTAGTAAAAAATGTCCAGAATGGTTTGTAATTTTCTACTTTGGTTTCACAATTAAATAACTGAACACTGAACTGAACTCTGACAGCATAAATTCTGGTACCCAGAATAAAATTTCTTATACCAGGAAGAGAGAGAAGGAAATCTGGTGTGATGAAAAAAATAATAAGGAAGAATTCATATTTTAGGGAGTTATATGTGTTGGCACATGTAGAATCTTTTAAAATGTCACAGGTAAATTTGGAGACCAAAATCAGGCCCTGAAATCTTAGAAAATAATTCTTTGAGCACAAACGTTTTTCTTCCATTGATACTATGCAGCTTTTTCCACAGGCCCACTATGTCATGGTACCAAAAGAATTAACAAAGACTTATTTACTATTTTCCTACTGGCTTCTGAGTTTTTGACAAAATAATATTCAAATTATTTCATTATTCATTGTGTTTTAGGCCATGTTCTATCTGGAGATTACTGTTGTTATAAATTAGATAACCAGATTGTGTGAAGGCTGTTTTTCTGGTTCAATGCAAGATCAGTCAGGTCTGAGCATCTTTCAGCAAAAAGTCACCAGGATTCAAACGGTTGTTGAGGAGACATTTTTAGGCACTTCATCTGGTGATGAGGCAGCCACAGGGACAGTTAAATCCAACAGGGGAACAATAATCAACTTTTTTGGGATAGTGGGATAGAGGGCAGTGCCATCTTAAACTATGGTGCCCATGTCTGACTAGACGTGATGTCCTATTTCTTTTCTTGCAAGAGAAATAGAGGTATTTCATCATACGTCATTGCTGAACTCAGCAGGGCGCTGTCAAGCAGCTAAATAATTTATAGGAGAAGTGAATTGACATAATTTATAGAGACCAGCTGCGAAGGAGAAAAACGCTCATAGATCACCAATGGGTTTCACAGCTACTATCTGGCAACTGCGAATGATGAGACTTAGGAAGCTGGGTATCTGTTACAGGCTAAAAAAAGTATGTTATGACTCCCAATGTGTCACTTTGTGTCTCACCTTCTCCAACGTGTTCCTATGACTGCGTTGACTCTCCTGGGCTTCTTATTCTGTGTAATTTGGCCAGTTTGCTAGTTCCCATCCTCCAGCAAAGTCTTAAATCCTTGATCGCTCATTTTCAAAGCATCATTCCCTTCACTGATCTGTCTTTGTCCCCTCTCCCATTCTTAAATAGACCATTTCTCCTGTCTGCTTCCTCACATCCAAGTTCATGTTTCATCTGTATTTGCATTCCCCAGTTTCCTGTACCAAAACATCTGTGCCCCCAAAAGGGCAGAATCTCTAAGAGACAAATAGCTTATTTCTCATTCTGAAAGGCCAGCACTACAGGAGATGTGAGAAGCTTAAGGCTGTTCAGCGAGGACAGAATTGGTGCTCTTTGGCTTTTAAAAGAAAGGCTTTTTCTACTGAGCCCATTTAATCTGTGATTTAATAAAAGTCTATCTTGTAAAATTTTGTCTAGATTTGGTGGAAACCGGTGAAAGAATGGTCCCTGTAAGAAAGCATTATTTTCACTGTTTCTATGTTGCAGCATAGACTTCTAGCTTCTCCAAGAAAATGTCTGCATACTTTGCAAAAAATGTTTAATTTTCTCAGTTTTGTTCTTGGAGAAAGCTGAACAGTTGCACAATTTTGGCTGATACTTGCCAGTAAAATTCAGCCTAAGGCTAAATTTTCTGAAAAACATGTAAAATTTCAGCCCAAATGGTTCAGGTCTGGCAAAGTTATAAGCTGTTGAATACAGAGCCTTGTAAGTCGAAGTGTTAGGAAAGTTTAATAGTAGGCAGCGCTACCAACTCCACCTATAGGATATGTTAAATCTAGTATTAGGTCTATAAATTAGATCATGCTAAAAATAATACTAAAATAACAGTAAACATGTTTTTATCAAATCTGAGATGTCATAAAAACCTTCATAGCCTTAAGCTGATATATAAACGTAGGTTCTGATCTTGCAGTATATCATAAGCAGAGGCAGAAGTCAACGCTTTTGAGTCGTGGTGTCGGTACTCCCACAACAGCTTATTGGCAAAGCTTCACTACCTTGATCTGCTAAATAAAATTTCTGTGGGAGTTCCTATGCTCTGCAGTTCATGCCCTGAAATCTCTGCTCAGTCAATATATGGACCAACTCCCACTGAATTCAAGTTTCCCCTAAAGAGCATTGAGCAATAGCTGAATAAGGACAGAAGGACATAAGGACAGTGTGTAGAAACATTTTTACTGTAACTCTATCCCTGTAGCATAGTTTCTGTCATGTTTTTATGATAAGGGAGAGCAGGATCAGGGTGTACGAAGGTGGGAGTAAGTGACCAGTGCAATAATTAACATCTAGCAGAGCTAAATTCTTTCTCAGTTGCTGGAAAGCAGCTGTTAAATGGATGAAAACAAAGAGGAAAGAGTACAGTTCTCTCAGACAAATAGGTCCACTAATGGTTTCCAAAGTTTATGTTGAAACTGTGGTGGGCAAGCAAATGGAGAAGAGAATGAAAAGTCAGGGGTGAAAATAAGGTTTTGTTGGCAGATAAAGCTGGTGGACAAATTCTTAATGTCTTTTCTTCTCTCATGTACCTTTTCCCTTCCCACTTTATGTCTTTGCCTAATATTTTTGGTTGCTTTATAAGAAATTATTTTACCTGCCTAAGGCTCCTATAGTACTTCTATTATCTTATTGCACAGGCAGCTGTTAGCACCAGCTTTAAGGTCATAGCAGAAGTATCATTTCGTTGGATCAAGGAGTCTGATGAGATTTTGTCCTTGGGATGCCCTGGAATGAGATGACAACTAAGGGCTAACAATTGAGACTGTTGCTCTTTTTTCCCTCTTGCGACTGGCGTGGGTTTATTCTGCAGAATCAGATTTAGAAAAAAACAAGAACTGCATTGCACTTTAGATGCTCTTCTGTGGGGTTATGGGTTGTCTGCCCCATTGCAGAGAGGAGGCTTTTCCTTATGTAGATTCAGAGTTCCTGCATGTATGAATCAGATTTTCAATTGCCTCCACCCCTCTTATCAGTAAAGACAAAGGTGGAATGAAATCAAGCAGAGATGAATTTTGAGTGTGGAGAAGCTTAACCACCTCTCTCACTGATTATTACGACGTCAGCCTTTTGAGAACAAACACTATTTTAAAAGAAACTTTTGAAAAAGTGGAGGATTTCGTCCTTAGAGTACAATGGGGCTGTATTGAATAAATCAAGGATAATCACACGAAACTAATTCCCCCTCAGAATGCCAGCTTTCCTGAAGGTACTTAGAAGACAAATACCTATAGAAATGAACTATGTTTCTAATAATGCAGATGAATGGATCCCCAGCTTATGAATTCTTGAGGAAAATGAATAAATGCAATTTCATGCTGGCTCCTTGGCATAATGATAAAATAGAAGGTCTACATAAAAGACATATGAGTATTCCTGAAACCTAGAGTCATCTCTTCAACCTGTCATACCCATTTCCTCTATTCTTGCTGTGCTGGGAATGCTGTTTCTTAACACTCCTTAGGCTTTGTGGTCTCCTCAAAATGACATCTCTGGTAAATTGGAGTGGCAGGATTAATATACAATAAGAATTTGGAATATTTGCTGAATCTGGACTTTATAATAGCATGGCATGTAGTCTCATTTCAGAAATGAATTAAAAATGACTTGGATAACCACACTTTCAAGTAGGCTGGCAAGCAGACAAGGGACCATAAATCAAGGTTAATGATAATGGCAATGTACCAATTTGGAAGGAAAGATGAACATAAGGAGTATTGCAAGAATTGGTGCTAGGCCCAGGTTTACTAAAAGCTATTATTTATTATGTTAATGGAAACTAAAGAACACTGAAGTCAAAGCTGTTGCCAAGACCTACAGAAGATGGAGAAGACATCTTGCCTAGCTTCAGCTGAGTACTACTTGCTTAGAACATTTTAGTTTTCTAAATTCTCCTGAAAAAAAATGGGGAAAAAAAGGTCCCTCAAAAAGAAATGACAAGACTATGGGGAAGAGTGTATTGTCTAGAAGCACCTTTCTATAGACCTGGAAAAAGCCCAGATGAGTGTAGTTGTTAGATGACTGAAGTACTTCCAGGATGAATAAATACGATTAAATCTGGAAAAAGGTTAAATTATGTTCCCCACTGGATTTACTTTGGACTAAGATATGCAGATGGAGAAAGATATTTTGAAATCTTAGTGTCAATAAGGAAGTTTTAACAGAGATCAAGAAGTAAAAATCAGCTTTCAACATTAAATAGTTCCAGAGTCAAGTGTTTTAGTGCTTCATATATAAAGCTCGGATAGGTATTAAATTATTTCATTCAATAAATAAATGTATGTGGAATTTGAAGAGTAACAGCATTGAATGAGAAGTCAAAGGGTTAGTTCAACAAATCATATATTGAAAGTTCAAAAAAAAGAAAATCAAATTTGGCCAAATGATGACTAAGAGGGAAAAGAAAACCTGCTAAAATTATTTATTTAAAGTTGAAAACAGCAAGGGGAGTGATAGCCCAAAGGGCATGAGTAAGGAGGATGAACTCAGTGTAACTATAAGCTGAATATTAAAATCATTGCTTAATACTAAATTTCTTCAGACTGAAATATTTTGCAAGAAAGAAGATGGAAGACGAGTAACATCAGAATTGTGCTTTTTTTGTTGCTAGTTTGACTGTTTTTAACTAGTTTTATAAAACAATGAGAGCACCCTGTGGAGTGTATTCCTATGTTAATTATGGCATGGGAAAATTAGAAGTTAACTGAAATATGATTTTGGTCCTCTAAAGACAGAAGAAAAGAGTGTCTATCAAAGGTAATGTAATAAGTTTTTATCACAGTCTTAAGGTTTTCCCAAGGACAAATGAATGAGACAGAAGAAGTAATGAAATCAACACTCTAATCTAATGGTTCAGTCCTTTCCCTGAAAGATGTGGACACGCTTTTCCAATTTTACTGAATTTAGGAGCCGTACATCCTATTTCTACAGTATCCATAGTAATTGGACAAGATATTTAAGTGGGTCTTACAGCAAGGTCTGGAACCCAAGTCTAATCTCACAAAGGAATTCTTTAAACCAAAAGAAGAAGGATTATCTCTTGGCCTAGTGAATCTTTTACAACTCCAGGGAAAGTTGGCTGTCTGAAGGGTGTATGAAGTCATCCTCCAGCAGCTCAATGTTTAGATCCCATTCCTGGGACACATGTATTTGATATTCCTTAGGCAAAGAAAGCAATTTGAAATAGGTGTTTCTCAGGCTGTGCGAGTGCTCTGCCACTGCATTAATGGATGACAAACCAACACTATAACCACTGAAACCTTTCCTGACATTTCTGTGGAGAACCTCTTCAGTAGTCATGCTGTAAAAATTTTTCATGTATAACAGAGATAGAAGGATGCTCATTGTCTTCTGATGCAACTGATGTACTGGACTTTTCTGCATTATCAGTGGTAGAGCATATCTGGCTGGTGTTGACATAAGTACATAAGTTACTGGTGAAAATGGAGACATCAGAGGGCTACCGTTTTGCAGTTAAGCAGCCTGTGTCACATATCTGACTTCATATTGCTGATTCTGAAAAAACATAATGTGCTGACAGCAGCATCCGCCCGGAAATTCAGCAGAAAGAATAGTCACACAGTCAATAAAAGCTCCAGAGCTGACTTTCAGGGAGCAGGAGTGGAGGACTGGTATCTCTGAAGGCTACCTACTTGCACTACATCACCTGTGTTACTAATCCTGAAAACCTTGCCGTTGTCTGGAAATGATTTGTTTTGAATATATTCAGGAGTTCTGGACCCTGTTTCCACTTGCCCCAAAGCAATTCCCTGCTCTGCAGGTAGTCCATTAAACACCACAGAATCCCTGTTTAGGGTTTCAGAAAAGGGCTTTTGCTTTTTGCAGCTCTGTTTGGATTTTTATTGACTGGATGGAGTACACTATTATGTCACTTGCCCTGTAAAAATACACAAGCCATGAATAACATCAGTGTCGAAGATAAAAAGGAAAGGCCAAAGTCTGCAAAGGAGCTTCAGATACTTAAATCCAAAGCATAGATTTCTGGAACCTTTTCATACCTTTCAAAGAAACTCAGTTCCCATCGGTGCAGATTTCTAGATGTCTGCATTTCTGGTGTTGGAAATATGGATTTCTTTCAAAATGCTGATAGCAGATCAGTAACTTAAATCCTTCCAGGATTCCCAGGCTTCAAACTTTTTGTCAGTCTTCCTCATGAGATCCCTGTCCCCTGGGGTATGCTCTTGGGACTTGTACCTGTTCTGCCTGAGCAAAGCTTGGAGGACGAGGTGAAATCGCTTTTTAATGTTTGGCAGAGAAGTGATTAAGGCTGTCTAGTTTGGCCCAGAGGTTTTAGCTGGCGTCCATCCATATGTTCTCACATAGGTCAATGAAGCCTCTCCTGTCTGTAGCTTGCCTCAGTCTTTGATGAACACCTTCTATAGAAGAGCAAGTGATATCTAAGTGCCCACCATTCTGTCAGGAGAGGACTCAAACCATTGGGCTGTTGGTGCACAGACTGACTCTGGCTGCTCTTGAGGTATCTTGGCGGATTACTTATTGCACTGTGCATAAGCTGTTGAATAATCATTGGGTGGTGGAGGAAAGTGGTGAAAAGTCTCTTTGTTACCACTGGTAATGCACCGTGCCCGGTGTGTAGGCAACACAGGCCTAGATGAGCGCCCTAATCCTCTGGATATTTGGCAGTGAGGGCTCTGCACCTTCATTTAAGGTGCTTTGTGAGAAAAGAGTTGGGCTAAGCTGGGGCCTAATTCTAGGCAAAGATTGTCCTGGGTCCTAAGAAAGGAGATCAAACCCCTACATTTTCAGGAATGTGGCAAGAAATCCATAGGCCAGTGATGGTATAGAAAGCAAAAGACCTGATCTAGGGAAGTTTGGGAAGTTTCAGAAGCCTGGGAATGAACAGGAGTCCCTAGCCACCAGTTTAGGGTTTATGCTAAACTGAGTTAAAGCACTCATGCAATAGTTTGTGGTGCAGAAAAACATTGAATGTCTAAGCAGGCATAAGCAGGCCATGGATTTTAATAACCAGGGAAACTTGATGCCAGGGTGGCAATTGCAGGAAAACCATTGGGAACACCATAAAAAAAAGTTTTCTTGTTTTTTGACTAGGTATGCCATTACCTGCATCACAAATCAGCCCAGGATGGATGTTTAGAAGGCTTTTATGCAGGCTTAGATAGCACTTTGTAGCTCTAAAATGCTGCAAGCAGCCTGTCCACAGTCTGTAGGGTGTGTTGAAAGCATGGCTGAAGAAGTGGGAATTGAAACAGCATTCTTTGGGTGGGTGGATCTGCTTGTCACCAGCTATTGGCAAGGTGGGTGCTGTGTCAGAGCCTGCCTTCAAATTTGCATTTTTAGACAATATGGTCTCAACTCAAATCTTCAGCTATCCCTGAGGTTCATGTCATTACTAATGATAAAAATGTCTCTATCTTTCTTTCTTTCTTTTTTCTATTAAAGACCTGCTGTTTAGCTCAAACTGGATCTTTGCTTTTCTGGACACTTGCTAATATCTACCTGAGCTACCGTTAAAGTAAAAATCCATTTGCTTCTCTTTAAGTAATGCTATTCAAATACGGTCTCTGCAAAATGTCATTTCCATCTAATGGTTGAACTAGACCTCATGAAATAAGAAGCTGAGAAAGATTTACGAGTCACCAAGGCTCGAGCTAATGTGCTGATAGCTGTGGAATTTCAGATGTTCAAATAGAAGTACTCACAGCTGCGGCAGGAATTTCCTAATTTGCCAAAAGCCCATAGAAAATAGCCCTCCAAGCAATGGTAACTGAAGGTTTAAACTATATGTGTGCATTTGATTTTTTTCCAATTTTACATAATTCTTACCACCAGTAAAAAGTATTTTGGAATCATAATATGTAAAGATACTTCTGAGGATGGAACAAACAAGAGAGAGTGAGATGGACCTTTCTGACTGTTCTGCCCCTGGGAATTCTGGTGGCACACACCTGATGGCACCTGCCCTGCAGAATAGCTGCTGACACATCCAGTATCCTCTGGGAAGTTTCTTACTGACTTAAATTTGATTGAGACTTTCTTTCAGCTTCTAAGCACAACATACATAGAGTAACAGACCAGCTCCCACCTTGAATACTCATTTGAAATATGCAGTGATATTCAGTGAATATTTAACTTAGGTAAAAACTGCAACATCAATTTCGTTCTTAAAAATAATGGAGAATTTGATGTAATGGAAAGCTGATTTATGTATATGTCACATGCCAAATCCAACTTTCAGGTTTTTTGGTTCACTTAATGTTATTTCAAGACATTAAATGGACTATATCCTCTGTTGTTTTCTGCAGGAAAGACTGAGTGCAATCCTTTATCATATGTTTCATCCTTCAAGTAAATGTTCAGAAGAGGGATAAAAGCTATTTGAGGAGGCAAGGCAGTGCTTATAATCATGTAGTTGGGATTTTCTGAGTGTGTTATTATTTTTCCAGTGTATATATGCCGGCATAACGCTGGTTTGGAGACAGTTATGAATGCATATTAATAAAAAGTTTTTTACTAGTATAATTCCTTTCTTGGCCAAAATCAGCTATTCAAGCATAAGCATATATATGTAAGCGCAACTATGTTTATACCATTACCAGGCGCAGTTGAAGCAGGACAGCCTTTTGTCTAGGCGAGCCCAAGTTCTTCATCTCTTCAGAATACACCAGAATGGCACCAACCTTAATATTTAGAGATTTTTCCCTTTTTTTGTGAACAAATTATACATCTTTTTACTCTCCCCTGCATTGGGAAAATAGTCCTTAAATGAACATGTTTAAAGAGATGTCATGCTTCCAGTGGAGGCATTGGAAACATTAGATTTTTCTGCGGTGTCTTTCAAAAGCCAATTGTGTCGAGCATGCCAAGTGTTTGATGTTGGTAGTCTGACACAAGCACTTAGAAATGTGTTATTTGTGATCTGATTTTGGCTAACACAAGCATCACCGTGCTTTGATGAATCCTTGATGTTTTAGTTCTTTAGGGGAACAACAACAACAACATCAAACTTCAGCCAAGAAACCTCTATTCTATTTCAGTTCCAGCCAAATATCCAGCTGCAGGGTAACAAAAGCCTAGGACACTCAGATAAAAAAAAACCCAACCAACCAACAACCTGGATGTGGACTGGCCAGCTCACACTTGGCCTGGTGGTGAGTAGCATCCTATGAGAGAGTGTTATAAACCCTGTAATACTTCTGTACTAATATGTGGGCTTACCTCAGTTCCAGAAGCAACAGTTTCATGTCCAAACTAGTGAAAATACATGGTGGAGAGATGTGGCACAGAGACGTCTCAGAAGAACCTGTGTTAATCGAGACTGTCCATTCATGGCATTATTTGCCATTCACATGATCCACTGACGGTTAAGGGAAGTTGACTAAGAATGCATTTATTGGTGAAGAAATACATCTTCTATAGCAAATGATCTTACTTCTGTGCTCAGAAGTGAATGTTAGATGTAAACCCAACTATTTTCTTTTAATGTGTGGTTCGCTGGAGTAGACAAAAGGCATTGCTTTTCAAGGTCTGACCCAAAGTTCATTGATGTCTTTAGATGCTTCTCTGTTGTTTTTCATAGTCCTTTTTGTAGCCTCTTAGTAAGTCTGCATGTGCAATGCCTGGGCTTCCATGTTTCATTATATTGCCCAGGTTTCACACTGAGATGGAATGAACGCATGACATCAGTTTGAGGAGAATAAATATAATTATTCTTCCAAAGCTATTTGGGACAACTTATCGTAAAATTAGGTTACATATTTTCAGTCCTTCTTAATGTAGCCAGTCAGTACGTGTCATTCTGGGAAGAAGCAGTTGAGTTAGGATGATTTCCAGTTCACCATATGTTTTCAGGAATTTGCTGCACCAAATGAGAAATCAGTCTATCCTAGGAGGAGAAGGAGCCTACTAGACATCACTGGGTGTGTGGACTTGGACAAGCTCTGCAAAACAAATATCTTCCAAGGGATCAGCAACATCAGATGCTATTTGAACACTGATAAAACAAATGTGCTAGGCACAGGCAGTTCAGAACAGGCCAGAGCAAATTTTATACTTTGCAAAACAAATGTCTTTGGAAGTGCAAATTCAGCATTCAGTCAATGCTTGTGGTCACAAGAAAGTCATCCGGTTTGTTTTCCCTTGTTACTTTCTTTTCTTGTTAGTTGCTTTTATTAAAAAGGTCTTTGATATTTCCTAGAAGACTCTTCTCATTTTCTCGCTATTTTAAGGTATGCTGCTGAAAAAACAGTGCTGTGCAAAATGATCTCCTACAGTGTCAAACTTCTCTTCATTTTCAATTTGTTCGAAAAATAGTTCTAAATTTAAATATTGTCTAGCAGAGAAGTACTGAGCCGTTTTTGTTAACATGGCCTGTATGTGACATAATGGCACATCGAACTTTATATTTTAATCATTAATTTTGTGTGAGAGTAACTGTTTAATGTGCAGTTATTTCAAGCCAATTTACTTTCTAAAATCCTTCTAATCAAATTGGATAACCTTCTGCTAAAAATATTTAATAAAAAACATCACACTTGTGATAATTTTGGTTCTGTATTGGAAGTTTCAAACTATCCTCACATGTATCACATGTAACTGCTTTTACTCTCATGTAAACACAAGGACATTAACATTTGTCTTCTACCTCGTAGGCAGCTTGTGTATACATGCTCCAGTACAGTTAAATAGTTTAATGTTTCAGGCTGAATTTGGATATACGACAATGCTGTGTCTGCTCCTGTCTGTAGCTCCAATAGGAGCTTTAAGCCCATATTTCATAGAGTAGCTAAATTAAGGCTGAAATCAAAGAGAAAGTGAGTTACCAGTAAAATTTAGCTGTTTCTAGGATTAACTAGCTGAATGAGAGTTTTCCACACCACACTTACAAATTTAGATTATTTGGCAATTATAGCTGACTCTTTTGGAGCTAACCTTTAACCTCTCTGCCTGCCTTTTTCTCTGTACTGGGGATATACACCTCCCTCCTTGTACCTCAAAGAAGGGTTTGATATATATCTTATATTACCTCATCCCTCATTCCATCTTCCCACCCATGGATGATTGCTCCTGGGAGAAGTACTTAGGATTTTGTGTGGTCCAGCTTTGAAAGTCTTTGGACACAAAAATCAGCCTCCTTCCTTACGGGACTGCTTCACATCCCACTTCGTTTTAGAGGTAGAAACTGTATTCCAGTTTAAATTCTCCTTTTTCCTAACTTCTTCCGAGGAGAGCCCATCTAACTATACCAAACAACTCAGCCAAATCCAGTTCGGCCAAATTGATGCTGACTAAGTTCAAGTTTGATGAGTCGAACTTCCCGTGAGCTTGGCAAAGCACCATTGCATGTGACAGGGGGGTAAAGCAAGGACATTTCCCTAAGAGTCTTGAAGGGGGGTGTTATGGTTTGAGAAAACCCGTAACAATCTATTGTTGTTTAGACAATTATTCTATCACCCGATGACCCCTCCCCAC
>JAOXJM010000033.1:51502917-51515900 GCA_026413425.1 Tringa solitaria | reverse complement strand
AAAGTGCAATTTTCCCCAGCATTAGAAGAAAAGTTAGCCCTGTGTCTCTCAACCCAGGACAGGGGGGTTCCTGAGAGCCCAACACCTTCACACCTTGGTGTGAGCCTGAGTAAAAGCTGACAGCCGGGGCCCATGTCTCTGCCGTCCACCCAGATTTTCCATCAGTTTGATTTCTTTTTGTGCAAGCTGCTAAAAAAATTGATTTTTCTACTTACGGAGATAAAATAAAATAAAAAAAACCCCACCCACCTGTTTTTCAGCCCACTGCTATTCGCCACAGCTGGGACTGAATCTTGTTTCTGTGTGTCCCCCTCCCCGTTTCACTTCCTGAGCCCAGGCCGCAGGTAAATGTGCAATCCTCTGTGGCAGCCTGCAGGCCGCAGGCAACACATCCCGAGCGTTTTGAAGGGATTCTGGAAAGAAGTTTAAGGTTTCTTAGAAGATGGAAACACTTTTGTTTCTAATGTGCAATTAGGGAACCGCAAATCTTTCATGAAAATCTGGATAGTTGGGATAAAAAATTCCAACAGCCTAATACCCCTTGTAAGGTCCAGGCCTGGCATTTAAATTAAACGTCTCTCTCTTTCAAGGTATGATCCTCTTCACTCTCCCCTTCATGGCCACAAAGCAGTGTTTAATGTCAGGTGCCTACTGAGAAAATCTGCTGCTTCTGCTCTACCAAGGATTCCTGCCCCCTTTTCTCCTACCCTTCCCCAAAGCAGGGAAAGGCTTGCTTAAGACCTGACGCTTACCTTTGTGAGAGAAACTGTTTGATGGGAGTCGGGCCAGGTTTGGATTGCTTCCAGAGCAATTCCTAGAGCAGCAACTGGGAAGGTCCTGTAAAAACACCAGCCTGGATCCTTTACTTGCTGTCCTTTGCCATTCCTTTATCTGTGAGCAAACTAAAAATAGAGATGAATTATGGGGCTCTAAGCAACTATTTCAAGTGGAGTGTTTGAGATGATGGTGTGTATTTAACAAGAAATGTTTTATAATTGAAACAGAAATAGTAGGAGCTAAATGGGAGCTAAATATAGACTTTTTAATTCATTTGGAATCTGGAGTTGGCAGTTTTGTCTTTGTGGAATTTGTACTGATTTCCTTATTTGAAACAGTATGAAGTGCTTTTTCTATTTTTTTTTCCCCAGACTCCAAGCATTTCAGTGATCCAACATTTTTGGTATACATCAGAATGGAATATCTGACAATTACAAATTAAAATTTAAAATCAGATTTTTTCCCCCCTAGACCAGTTCCTGTGAGGAAGAGGTCAGACCGGGTGTTAGTGAACCCTCAAAGGGTGACAGAGGGAGACTATACATTCTTGCCAAACCTATTATTTTATTTTAACTTTGATGAACAAGTCCAGGGTGGTGTTACTTTCACTCTGGTTGTAGAGGTACACAAGTTACTTCCTCCCATGCTCGTGTCGAGGCAGAGGCGCTCAGAGACACCTGAGTCTGGTGTGCACTGTCTATTGCTCCCAAGCCAAGCTATAAAGTCCTCCTGCATGATTTCCTTCTTGAAAAGCTCCTGCAGAAACCTCTGCACCACAGTTCCCTGCACGTGGAAGAGGGTCTCTAAGCTCTCCTGGGCAAATGGGAAGCAGTCTCCTTTTCTATAGGAGGGATGTTGCCAATACCCAACAAAAAGCAAAAGCACATTGGGTGAGGTATTGCCCATGGAGAGCTGGCTTTTAGTGGGCAATGCCAAGTGTGGCGGTAAAGCAACTAGTGGATAACAAAGTGAAATACCCAAGTTTCTTAGTCCTTAAATTGCCCATTAAATGGGCAGTAAGCCACCGGGAGTAGTTCTCTCACCTGTCTGTAGCTGCCTAAAAGTTAGGAGTCTGGTCTCAGCTAAATGTCTGTCTCTATAATTGGGGCAAAAGAGGATTTGTCCCATCTTAACAGGTGATTACTGCTGCCCGTTGGAAATTTGCCACTCTACTGACTATAGTTCAGAGAGAAAGAATCTTATCCTAATAACAGAATTACCCACAAAAACTCAAAGATCAATGTGTGCCAATAATTAACTTGAAGGCATTCCTTTAGGAGAGATTTTATGCAACTTTTTTCTTTCCAAAACAAACAACTTGTCTAAAAATACCAGCACTGCTCCAGTTCAATCTCAACAGAAATACACAAACAAACAAAAAAAGTTTTTCATTAAGCACTGCAATTATAGAATAACAGGATATGACTTTCCACCACATCCTATTTCTAGCTGCAGGCTTTTTGAAAACGCACCAGCAGCCCATTCGCAGAAGTGACGCTGTCGACTGAGCTCACTGGTGACGGAGCTTTCCAACGACAGCAGGTTTCGTCTTCACCTCTCCATCAGGTCTGCCAGTGGGCGAGTTCAGAATTAAGCCAGGAGGGGCAAAGACATCACCGCATCATCTTTCAGCCCTTCGAAAAAAACAAAGAGCACATACTTGGCAGCACTTTAATTTCTATGGTTACTGATGAATAACAGCACAGCTGGGGAACTGTTGCTACAAACCACTAGCAGAGATAATTTAAGAAGTCACACTTAAGCAAATCCATTACAAAAGCACTGTTTTTTTTTCAGGAATAATAAAACTGAGGACTGTATGTTGTACTCTTTGGATCAGTATCAAGCCGACTACCCCACCAGTCATAAATTTGCCCTCATTACTGTCATTGTTTAGAAAGCAATAAGAGGAAGGATGGCTCTTTATTTAAGACACCAAACCAGGGCTGGTGGTTTCTGGACAAAATCTTGACCAGGAACACAATTTGCTTGGATTTTGTCACAGTTTCAGATGTTGATGTCTCTGTCCCAATGCAGGCAAACACTCCGTGCAGCTTGGAGAGCCTTTCTGGCCAGGGAGACCTGTATCAGGGCTTCACTTCCTACCAAGGGGACAATGATACAATTTTCCAGTGAAGTCCGGAAAATTGAGTAACCCTGAATCAGAATGGTTTGGGAGCTCTGACACAGACTTTTTGCATGACCTGGGTGAAATGGCAGGTTTGTGCTTTCAGTTTTGACTCCCTTTCTTATCTATTAGGTTACCAGTCACAAAGCCCTGGTAACTTCTCTGCAATGCAATATGTCTTTAAATAATTGCTAGAATGGACTTTAAAAGCCTTTTGGGCAGGGAAAGCCTATTGCTTTGTTTTACAGAGTGCCTCATTTAGGAGGGAAGTGAAGGCAAAATTCACTCTTTTTGCCTGCCATGCTCTAGCTGTGGGCTCCTCTGAAGCAAATCCATTCCTAAAACAGCCGGGGATAACAAAGACTTTCACAATTATTTTTTTTACCTTTACAAATTCAAAAAAGTAGCATGTAGTCGAGGAACAGAACAACTATTATTTTATATCCCTGTGGGTAGAATTATAAAGGATACTGTTAAAAATACAAAATAATTATTAATGGGCTGAACATGTGAGTCAGTTTACAGTCTACAGCACTGTCACTCTCAATGCAAATATTGCAATTTTACATTTTATTCAGTGTAATGCAGGATTAGTATCAGAAAAGAAAAACGAAACCTATGTAAGTCCTTTTGCAAGACTCTTCTTTCTACATGTCGTCTCTACACACACTAGAACAAGCACATCATCGAGAATGAAACCATTGACATCAGGAGACTTTCACCTGGGACGATTTTGGCCTACTTTTGCTAATTGCGTCATTACCCTCAAGCTACGCTGAACAATTAGTGGCAGACAGCTGAATTTCTAAAAGTGTGTGTAACCTAACTCTAACCACCAGCGCAGTAGAAACTACTCTCAGTAGCTCCTCTGGGCAACCAAGGACACCATGAGATTGAACAAATAAATATAAACAAAGAATGTTTTTCAGTTTGCTCTCCATCTGGAATACTGGATATTTTTCCAGCTCTGAAACCAAGGCACGTTTGCACGCTATTAAAGACAGTCCTTTTTACTTTCTGCCATCTCTGATGATCCCAGTGAATTTAAGATCATTTCTATAGGTTAGAGATTTTCCTTTACCCTTCAACACTTTCAAAGAATAAACCAATATCCATGAGCCACTTCATTTTTGAAA
Organism: Tringa solitaria; assembly: GCA_026413425.1. NCBI lineage: Eukaryota > Metazoa > Chordata > Aves > Charadriiformes > Scolopacidae > Tringa > Tringa solitaria. The sequence continues at coordinate 51,511,859 of JAOXJM010000033.1, read as the reverse complement.
ATTCTGGCTCAAATGTTTATTTATTTTTCAGTCTAAGGCAGAGGTGAAAGTAAAATTTTCATGTTTATTTCTTTCTTCCTAAATGGCTATTTTCACTTACCGGTTACATTCTTAGGAATGATTAGGGAATACCAGGGCCTGTTCCTGCCCGTGGGAGCCGAGGTGGCTGTTTGTGGTGTTGAGCTGCTGGAGCAGTGGCTGGGCTGGGGCGGCCGGGGACAGCCAGCTCTCCCCAGCAGTTGCCGGGGCCATTCCCTATGGGTGGTGGCTACGTGCGGCTGCCCTGTCTCGGAGGAGAGGCGAGCTCCATAGCAGACAGGGCTTGCTCCGTGCCAGCTGGCTGGAGCGCCTGGCTGCCTTTTTGAACCTGCTTAATTTACCAGCAGAGATTTAACTTGGAGCTCTGCAGAGGTGTCCTTCACTGGCAGGTACAGGCTGGGTTCCTTTTTCACTTCTGTCTACAACACCGCTTGAAGAGGAATGGTATTGATTCATCCCTCTTGTGTTATCCCTCTGGATAAGCAGGTTGCTTTCTACAGAACTTGCACTTTAACTGATATGTCCAATATGCAATATAGGACTTAAGTAAATAAATACCCCTCCCACACACACCCAAACAATCTTAGATGTTGCCTAAAGTTTCATCTGTTGAGACACAAAAAATGAACTAATCTGAAATGTTGCTGTTGTTCTCATCTTTCTTTTTGGCTCATGATCATATTTTTTCTCAGTAATAGCACTTCAGGAGTGGAGGGACCATCACTCCATCGGTGGGATACTCTTTCTTCCCCTTATAACTCCTGAAAAGGGCCAAGGCTGTAGGTGGATATTCACAGCCTTGTTTCTGGATCCCACCAGAGCTGGTTAGGTGCAAGTGCAACAGATCTGGGGGCATGTGAATGTAGACTTACAGGTGTCTCCCCTAACAGATATTCCAGTCTGGAAATGAATACCTTGGGTACTGTCAGCAGAGATTGCTGCTCTTCTCACCCCACTGTACACCTCTGAAACAGCTGTTATGAACCTTACCCTGTGAGTGCCTGTTTCTAGTCAGTGATTACAAAGGGATTCGAGATGTTCACCTCAGGTGCACCATTTGGCCAATATCTAAGGCCAGAAGAGTGTGCTAAACTCCTGTTTACTCCTGTGCTAAACGTAGGTGAAGACAGAGGGTTGCTCAGCTCGTAGCCTGATGAAGTATCACTGACCGTTAGTGATTTCCTCACGTGGGTACTATCCACAGAGTAAAAATCTGAGATGAAATCTTCTATTTCTCCTACATGTGCCTCCACACCCCAATGTATTCGAGGCCCTTTGGCCAATGTCCAGCTTGCAGACTGAGGCCAAGTTTTCCTCCCACCCTGTCTGACTTGTATTTGAGGAAGACATACTTGTTCCTGTCACAGAATCGGCAGTTTCGGCAGTTTTTCAGGAGCTGGGGTTGTGCCCAGTGAAGCACGCTGGGGATTGCATTTGTGATTATTCCTGGTAGATGCTGACTAACGTGCACCTGCTGCTCAAACAGGTCCCAGTCAACATACTGGTTGTGGTCTGGGTTTGCTGCTGTCTCAGATGTGCTGATTCATCAGAGCCGCTCCCCTTGTGTGTCTTCCCCTCTTTCCTGGAATGGAGTCCAGACCCTCTAGTAGCGCAGGGTTCCCAGGAAAACAAATCACCCTTTGTTAATCACCTCATAAGGCAGGCATTTAATAGTCCTCCACCTCTGGTGATCTCCAGAGTGTAAATAAAGGAGCTGAGTCATCATTTTCACAACTGTGGAACTCTACCTAGTCTGTAAAAAAGAATGAGAGCAGAAAAGATTTTTTTAAATACACTGTACATGGACAGTTTGACCTGCTTTAGCAAAGTGTAGCCAAGGACTAGAAAGATGCTGACCTTTGTCAGTTACATTTGGGGTCAAAGAAAAAGTCACTAAGGGCTAAATTAAGAAAACAGCAATCTAAAATTTAGTTGAGGCCATGGGCAAGTAAGTACGCAGGAAGCTACTGCACAGGGGTATGCTGTAAATCCCTAGAAAACTCTCTATGATGTAGCTTCTTCAGCAAGTGTTAGCTCTTCATTTAATTTGTGGAATTAATTAGAAGCACAAGTTATTTTGACTTTTGTTTTTAATTTGACTTTTTACATCCCTAAAGAAATAAAAATGCTGGTGCAAAGGAAGAAACTGTAATGGCAGTTTCTCACTTGCTCTGATTCTAGGAATAAAGACAAAGCCAGTGTCTGATGCTTCACCTCCTGCCAGCTGCTGCAAGTCCATCCATTTTATCGCTTCTCTGCATTTAATACTCTTTTGCTAATTTTTAAGGACTCAAGCAATGCATTTCTTTACGGGTGATTAATGAAATACACAAAAAAAATACCAGACTGAGACTGTTCTGAATTTTCTTTTGAGCACAAAAAAATATCCAGTCTGGTGAATATAACCTGATAGCACTTTGAACTGCAGTAGCTGGTGAAGACCCTGGTCAGAAGCATAGCCTTGCCAAACATGTGATGCAATTACGCAGTGGACCTCTCTCCTCCTGCTTGGCTTCAGCCAAGAAAGTTGAGGAAATTTCTGTGCTGGGGCATTTTCTGAGCACTGAAGGATCTGGGACCCATGGACTAAGTCTCATGTTCTACTGCTGAGCTGTAGCTCTGCTTCTGACACCTTGAGATGCACATGGGCCTAGTTTCAACAGGAGGGACTCCAAAACTATTCAGAAGCAAATAATAAAGGCACTTTCTTGAGAAGTGCATTTCAGACATCTCAAACTAAGGAGGGAGCTGGACGTGGTCCTTCCCTTCCCTGAGGTAGTACTTAAAAGGCGAGTGCCACCTCCTTGCTGGCAGCACTGTTTTAAAGACTCGTCCTTACCCACAGAGGCGGGCTGTGGCCTCTGCAGCCTCCTGGTGTCATGCACTGTCCTGAAAGAGGCTCTGCAGCTGCAGAGAGGAACAAGGGTTGGGTTATATCTGTCTGCAGGGTGCCTCCTATTAGAAAGTCCTGCACTTCTCCTCTTCACAATATATACAACTTCTTAAGTTCGTCTTCTTGCATATGGTACCTTTTTCACCCAGGGTTGTACCATGCAGTTTTGAGTAACGTTATTACAGTGAGTTGGTTTAACACTTCAAAAATAAAGTCAGAATGAATACTGGAATGTTTAAAAAGTGTATTGGACAGTTTAGATTGAGACAGCAAACAGTCGTCCCATTTAAAGCAGATTTCTTGCTATAACTATTTCAAGGAAATATATTTTTCATGTTCTGTGAAATGGCTAAAAGATTTTAGGGACCATTTAATATTTATGTACAGTCCAAGGAGATAAATAGGACAACAGAAAATGAGCTTTTCAAAATTCAAGAAAATGTAGCATGCAACAATGGTAATTTGGCACAGAGATTACACAATAGATTTCATTTTTTTCTTAACAGAACAATAATTGAAAACTGACTTAGCTTCTTAAATAAACCAGTGACAGCTGGGAAAATCAGCAGATTGGCCCTTCGTGCCTGTTTATAGTAGATTTTGGCAGCAAGATAGTTGATGTAGTCTCTATAGGATGCAGCTATTATGTCTTCCAGATGTGCTTGACCTTTATCTTGGATAAAAAAGCGTCTTGCCATAGAAACTATCAATTTATATACTCCTAGCCCAGGTCACCAGCTTCTTAAAGATGCTGAAAAAAACCTTCTTGCGATGGTTATGCTTCCGTTGCCATTCAGTACAGATATCTGACTTGCGAGTGCTTAGATTTTCAAACGTGAGAGCATAATTTCAGCTCAATGTGCCTGTAGAGCTCTTCTACGAGGAAGATCTGTAATGTGATAAGTACTAGCAGAGGGACATTTAGGAGGTCCTTTCATGGTTAGCTACTCGCAGTGTGTGGAAGTAGGAAGAAAAATGGCAATAGCTTCTTCATGGGTTGCCTTTTATTATTTACTTATGTGTACAGGATGATGCTACTGTTCTTTCTGTCTCTTTGAGGGAACTATATCAAACACAGTTCCCAGCAAAGAGTTAAGCTAGAGACAGCTTAGTGCTAACATTCCAAGTAGTTGAGAAGTGCATGGGCCACCTTGTACTCATTGACTCCATGGGACACGAGCAGGAGTCCTACCAATGCCAAGCCTGCACCAATGTAAATTGTCCCACTGGCAAAACTCCAAAGCCAGGAGAGAAAGAGCAAGAGCCTCTGGCTATAAATGTACTTGAGACAAAGGAGGATTTCCAATATGTTAGCTTGACTCTGTCAAAAACTATAGAGGCAGTCTGTCAGAGAGGCACAAAACCAGAGTGAATGTCATACATTAATGTTTATGGGAAAGAGAATTAAGACGTAGTGGAGTAGAGGAGAATGGGGAAATGGATAGAGTGCTGTGGGATGAGAGGAAAGATGTGGGAATCCTGGGCTTGGCTTGGCAGCAGAAAGGGAAGGGTTGAGATGGTCACATCAGGCTGAAGACAGGACTTTTTTTGGTGGGATATAAATTTTTAATGGGTTGTCAAGCATTGGAACAGGCTGCCCAGGGAAGGGGTTGAGTCACCATCCCTGGAGGTACTTAGACATGTAGATATGGCACTTAGGGACATGGTTTAGTGGTGGACTTGGCAGTGCTAGGTTAGTGGTTGAAAGTTGATGATCTTAAAGATCTTTTCCAACCTAAATGATTCTATGACAAAGCAAGGGAAGATGCTGAGTGGTTACTGTCACATGTTCGTGTCTCTGGGCTGATAGCTGAAAAGCCATGGGTCCCTGGTCCCAATGGATTTGTGGCATCTGTCTAGCTCGGTTAACCCTATAGTGGCTGAATTTATTGCTTTTCCTTTTCATATAGGCCGGATGTGATGTCTCCTGAGACGTAATACAAGTTGAAGAACAGCAAACCAGGGTGGAACACTAGCTCAAAGAGCCTCACGTCCTGGTGAGTGCATCTTAGACACCTTCACTGCAGCACTGCAAATCTTCTGCCACCCCCACATACTCCTTTCACCATCACATGAGACAATATGTCTTGGCCTCCTATGACCAGGCAGGCTTATAGATGTGTGTCTGTTGTCTGATCTGAGGCATAAGGTTCCCACAGGGCCACCTCATGATGTGACTTTGTACACAGATGCCTCATGTGTTGAGAATTTAAAGGGTTGGTGGTGGGTGTGACAGGTCGGACTAAGGTTACAGCAGAAGAAACCTGGCTGAAAGAAACACTAGAGCCAAGCTGCGTGAGCTGGTGGCCCACCAGTATGCTCCACTGGCAACAATGATGGATGCAATTCTGCCCTCTACATTGCTGTGGGACAGGAAGGCAGGCTTATAGAAAGGTGGGGGTATACAAATGATGAAGGGAAGAGACAAGAGAAGGGCTGAACAAATTTCTCTCGTGTCCACATTTTATCCGAAGGTAAAGATTTTGAGATCTTGCGACACAGCAGCAGGCCAGTTGCAAAGGAGTAGGAGGATTCTGGAACATAGTTTCTGGAAGATCATGTAGCAGTGTTTCTGCAACTGATTTTCTGAGGAGTTGTTTGTGGGAAATTTAAAGAGAAGCAAACCCAGGGTAATTGTTCAAATTGGAACAAAAATGCACACAAATCAGAAAACTTGCTTTTTAGTGGCTGTCTTCTGGCCCTTCTACTGAGACAAAAGTGCCAGCTGGCAGCAGAGGGACAGTGGTTTCTGAGATGTTGTTTCCTGGAGATAGGAATATTTTAGGAGAGGTGATAGGCAAGGCACAACTTTGCTTCACCACACTGAGCCACTGGTGTAATGTTGTTGGGGACCATTATTTAGTTTTGCAAAGTAGCAATTCTAAACAGAGCTTTCTTCCTGCGTTTAGCAGAGACCCCCGAAAGGGATGAATTCTGTCTATAAATCCCTGTTTCTTTCACCATTGAGGAAGATGTGATGGTAGACACACCAGTTTACTCATATTTGGGACTTAAATCATTTTACAGTATCTTTAAATCATGATGCAAATCAGGGAAGGCAGTAAAGCAATATGGTAAAATGTATTTCAAAAAATAGCAAATACGTTGGAGTAGCCAAAAATAAAACGGAATTTGACAAGTGGGAGGAGAAAACAGCGATGCCAGCTGTTACACTGCTGCATAAACAATTTAATGCAATTATAAATCTGCTTCGGGTCCCACTGCAGCATAGATAAAAAGGTTTTTATCATACACTCTTCCTCTGCTTTAATCGGAAGTCCTCCTCTTGAATCACAGGCTGCTTTGGCAATTTGGTAACATATGGTGAGCTGTGTTTACGGAGTGATGTGCAGATGTTTCGGCCCAGGCCTCCACAGATGCTCTTCTGGTCTGGACCACTGGGGATAGGCAGGTGCCGTCAAACCACATGGCCAGAGGCACTGGGTTCAGGCTGTGCCTTAAGCTTTACGCTTGCAGCTAGGAGGAAAACCACAGCTTGTCTTCTTCATACCCCCCTTGCAACTCTTCCAAAATCTGTGCTGTTGTGGCTCAGATTTAACCCATACCTGTGGTCTTTGCGAGATTTAACGAGTTTTACACCCCATCACTCACATACTTAATGAAGTTTAAGCACGAAGAAACTAGCCGTTTTCCAAACTGTTAGACCAGCTGGTGATGCGTGAACGTGGCCTGTCCAGATGTTATGGCCCAGCTAGAGGATAACAAAGCACTGCTTTTACGGAGCTGTTGTCCTCGGGTCTTCTCCCTCCCCAAGTTCCCACGCACGTGGGCTTGGCCAGCGCACACCCCTGATGCTATGGAGGCAGCTTCCTACATGACGGGAGGCTGCTCGCTTCTCCTTAAAGCCCCTGGACCCTTCATAAGCTGAAAACCTTTGGCTCAGGCACCACTCCTTTCTATAGATTGCTTCTTGGGGGGCGGGGAGGGAGTTGTGCTTTAAGTGCTGACTTGCTTGCTTTGCCCCACACAAGCACTGTGACCTGCACGAGACATGGCACGGTTCCTACAGGTGCACTCTGCGGGGATATTTCATACACTGCATAGTAAGGAAGGGCTTTAGGCAGAGTTTGCCTTTGAAGTGTGGAAATAGTACAATGTAATAATTTAAAACACATTGCAACGTGCCTAAGTAATTAGAGAGGGTGTATGCATCGAAATGCAATTTGCATTAAGCCTTCAAGCTTTTCAAAGCATTTCTAGTTTACATAGCTATATGTTAATCCACAGACAGTATATAGTTCTGAATATTCCCACAGCAACCACAGATCAACAAATTATTTCCCTGGGCTACTTAGGTGTACCACTGCTCTTAGGTCCTCTGATTTTTAATTAAAAGGAAATAGCTCTAAACATCTTGAAGTAATTAAAATGATAATACCTTCTGTGGGATGCATTTGTTAAAGTAATTTCCCTACGTGACTTTGCTACTCAAAAATATAACTGCAACTTCATTAGACAAATTAGATTATCCAATATTTCTTTTTCATAAACTTAAAATGTAAAAAAGGCTTGCAGTTCTGCTGCAGTTCTTGAAGGTAATAAGAGAATTCCCTCTCCCACATATTGTAGTATAATTCTTAGTATAATAAATCTTATTAACCTTTATTGTAGTTCTAATTAATATACCATATCACAAATAGTTCCTTATTATCTCTTTGTCATTTATAATGCTTTCATAAGGAGCTGATTACTGTGGTAATGTTATGACTCCTTGTTAAAAAACATATACATGCACACCTAACTTCACACATTTACTTCTGGCTGAATTCTGACAAAAAGAAATAGCAGCCAGAGGGAAAACTATTTGACTGAGCCTGCTTAAAAATTGTTTATTTTTGCATCTGAACACACATGCACGGATTGAGCTTTGTAAATGAGTGTGTGTGTCTGTGTTTCTGTGTCTGTGTGTGCATGAAATCTGTATCTTTAAAATGAAAATGTTGCAACATGTTGCAATGAACCACTGGATTCTAGAAGTATTTAGAGAATAATATTATTCCAGGTGTTGCCTAGATACATATGGAAGCAAAAAACAACTGAACAAAAATTGCCACAGATGTAGTAACTTAAAGTAGCGGTTTAAGGAGAGACTTCCACTGTGGATGAAAGCGTACTGTCAGTCCGTCTGGTCCTTATGTCCAAACTATCTCTAAATTTTAAAACTCCTTCGATGTTTCTGCAAAAACTATTGACTTTCCGCTCTCTCATACAGTAAAACTTATTCATAAAAGTATGTTCCGATTATTTCCTTTCCTCTGTCCTCGGCAAATGCACCTCTGTCCTTATCATTTCCATGCCAAATACAAAAGATTATTTGCTCTTTCTCTTAGCACAGGACCTTGGCACTGTCCCTTGCTTTCTGTGTCATCCCACTGTCGCTATATTAGAGTATAAATTCTTGGTCTTTAAAGGCTCATCATAGCCTAATCATAATTTTGAAATCTTTCATTCATTGATAAGGCATTTATTCCAACCTCCATGATGCCATCCTTGATGCCAAGTGCCACCTATTTTCTCATCAGCTTCCTTTCCAAATTAGGAAGTTCTCGGAAACTTTCCAGAGAAGTCCCCCATTAGCTTCTTTTACATCTCACCCTTAAACTCCCCGACACCAGGGGGACAAACCCCCAACAAACATTTGGCTAAAAATGGCAACTGGAACATGGAGATTGCTGCACATAGCACTTTCCAGTACTGACATATTAATTTGTTCATAGTTCATTATTTCTTGTCTTTTATTTAAATTGCAAGGTTTTGGAGATATATTTGTGAGAGCTTTGTACAGCACTTAGCATGGTGGGACCGTGGTCTGTGATTTCATCTCTCTCACGTCAACAGTAATCCCTCCTCCTCTCTCCACCAAGAATCCACAAAAACGCAACAAAAAAATAAACAGATTTCTAGAATAACAGCCATGCTTACCTGTTCCAGTACGTTAATTACAACTTAAAATTGAATCTGTAGTCAAGAAAATGTCCCATTTAAGGAC
>JAOXJM010000033.1:51458882-51494601 GCA_026413425.1 Tringa solitaria | reverse complement strand
AATCTCTTTGGCATAATAGGATTGCTCACAACAGTAAGGGCAACAGGAATTAGGTTTTAACAATAGTTCAGTTTATAGATACAACAAAGGAAAAAAAGAATTTTCTTTTCACAGCATATCTAAAACATAAAATATTCTGAATTTTCAAGCTTTGTTAGTGTCTCTTCGATTTGTGAATAAAAATATGACAGTTAATGCAGCTGAAAGAGAAATGTCTTCATATGTTCAATAACGCCTACCACTGTTGTATGTTCTTATAAGACCATATTTATAATAATTTGAGTATATTCTGACCTAAAACACAGATGCAGTTTCTGTGTGTCAATGTATCCCAGGCTTTGTAATGATACAACCAAGAACATATGTAAGACTTACAAGTTTGCATTGCCATATATTTTTTAAAAATAAGATGTATAAATGAGTTGTTTTCAATTAATTTTATCTAAGGTATTATACACAATTCAAAGACAGATTGTCTAAAATCCCAATCCTCTCCTGAATCCAAAGAGCAATCAAGTAGTTTAACACAGAGGCATATGAAGTTAATCAGAGTATCTTTACAGACTTCAAAGGGGCTGTTGAAAATGCTTCCCATCCCTTAATACAGGTTTATCACTGTTGGTGTTCTTAATGTCTTTTTGCTTTTTGCTTCAAATTCTCTTTTATTTTGTTCAGCTTATTCATAATCCCTGGTGGGAAATGCTTTTTAATTATTAAACATCTGTAATATGACAGTAAAGTCAAGAGACTGATTGGAACATTTCTTTTACAGAAACTTTGCAAAGCAGGGATCATAATGAATCTTCATTTTTCTGTATTTAATTGAGAAATATGAATAGCGTGCAGATTTGTTGCTCTTGCTCCTGTCATTACTATAATAGTCCCTGAGACCAAGTTGGACTTGATTTCAAAGTTATTTGAAAACTTGGCACTTCCCTATTAAAATCTCTTTCATTTTTGTTGTCTGACATATGGTCTCATTTCCTCCTGATGTTTGAAATCCGGGATCCATCTAAGGCCCATCCAGCCTCCTACAATTTGTTTGGTTTACAATCTTGAAATTAGCCTGCCTGTAACAGGTTTATTAATACAAAATTCTGCCCACCATGAAGGTCTGTTCAGAGCTTTGCTGCCTTGAAGGATCTCTGACCACATATTTTTATATAACTGAAAAAGAATAATAAAAATGAATTAATTTATACAGAAAATAAAACAAAGAAAACTTCTGCAAGATAAATTATTTATCTTATTGGTGGAAATGATTGAATTTCTAGATAACAAATATGAATAATTATGTACAGGCAAGAATAAACATAAAGCAAAAAATTTCGTAGTAGTGTAAACATCAGATACCTGTGTAAATCATTTGGACCATCCATGGCCTAAGAGCAGGAAACCAGTAATCTTGATAATTTCTTGTTTTCAACTTGACATGAGTTGTATTATCAAAGGTAGAAATTTGGAAACCAGGTTATTAATATAACCTAATCTTTGTTCTGTCCAAACCTGAAGACTGTGTCTGAAAGCACTTGTGCATGTCTGGTTTTACCTTTATTTCAACATATTTCTGGAAAGTGACATAACTTCTCTCCCAGATGTGCACTGTTCGACCTGAGCACAAGAAATTCCTCTCTTATAAGCAGATTGTTAATTCATCATCTTCAGCAATTTGCATTTTTTTTATGTGCAATGGTTAAAAAAAAGTCCATGGGAAGTAAACTCTGCAAAAGTATAATTTTAGCAAATCTTGGCAGTTCATAATTAACTGATGCTTAAAACTTTAAGTAACATTAGAGAAAGATGGGGCAAGGAAGGCCATATTTTCAGCAGTAAGCTGGAGTACAGTATAATACAATATTAATGTAGTATAAAAGCAGTCAGTGATGTAAAGCAAAAAGGATTTCTTTTACATGAAAAGATAACTTGGCCCTATGTATTTGAGATGATTAAAATAAATATTGAAATATATTCAATAGTAAATATATTTTACCTTAATTACATGGGCTAGTTTTAACTATTTGTTCCATTCCAAGTTTGATTTAATATTGTGTAATAATTTTTAATTCATCATGACATAAATGTGGCAAAAACTTCACATACTTAAACTGAGATTGTCAAAGCTTCTATGAGGAGATGATGTCCACACCATCTAAGTTTCTTTGAAAGAGTAACTGAATTCTTATTCAGTGCTTGGAGCTGCCCATAACAAATTTGGAAGCATTTCTTCTGCTCCAATTATGATCTGTGGCTCACGGTGCAAGGCACTCCACTGAAGTACAACATATCCTGAATTAAATTAATTTTCTTGTTATGCTTGGATAATCTATCCTTTACCATGCTGTAATTTTAGTAAAATGTTTGCATTGGGTTTATGAGTTGCAAAGATAGCAACAAATAGAGAATAAAACATAGCCAGGAGTCAAGGAGCTTTATTAAGTATTTTCTTTGAATGAGGGATTGGCAGACTTTTTTTAAAATTTCAGTTGAAAATATTTACACAAGTTGAAAACCAAAAACTTAGAGGCAGTTCAGAAAAACCTTCCTCAATTCTGCAGAACACGGGTTGGATACCACTGCCTGAAATTATTTTCTCAATGTGACTCAATGAAATGACAAAACCCTTACCAAATATTTAGCACATAAGGAAGTCAGTAGCATTTAAGAGTTCCATTGGCATGTCTCACATATTATATTCCTAATATTAATCTCTAATAATAATTCCCAATATTAAAAAGCCTCTGTGGCTTCTGCATTTGTATGAGCTAAGAGCTAGCCAAGGAGGAGGCAGCCAGATCCATTACACGACAGCTTTATTAGCTGCTGATAAGAAATCTCCAGCTGACTGCTAGAAAGCGGGTAGTATTCAAGGAACAGATTATGGTGTACTTGCACCATATTTTATATTCCTGCCTATAGCATTTGCTCACAGCTTCTTTTAGATACAGAATAATGGGTGAAATTGCACTTTTGGACAAATATTTTTATCATTCTTACGGATGATGCTCCTCTTGGAGTCAACTTTGGAGTTTCCCTCCCATAACCTCTTTAACTCTCCAAAATCTACAGAAACAAGGTTTCCAGTGATTATTACAGTGCTGTTTTTGAGATGGCTGGATATGTAGAGCTAGCCCTTCTTCCTTTATTTGTAGAAACTGTGTTACCAAAGTTAATCATTCTGTTAGGTCAGCCTCTCCTTAGAAACATCTGGGCTGCCTTCTGTATTGCTTGATTACCATGGGAACAAGGGACAACTTTAGAGATGAAGACACAGAGAGAGAATATTGAAAAGCACTGAGTACACTTGACTCAGCAATCCTGTCAAACCTCCTGGCAGTCTCCCCAGGCTCTGGTGATTCTCTACAGGGTCTATCCACACCATTGTACTGTGACACCAGTCTCTAAATAATAGTTGCTCCACAGCTTGGCTCTGCTGAGTAGGTTGGCCAGTAAGCAAGAATTTTGGTTTGCTGAGACTTTGGAATGAAATACAACTCTTTGAGTATTTCAAGGGAAAAAAAGAAAAGCAGAGTGGGACCATAACCTAGTATTGCCATGTGCACCCACATCCTGAATCCTGCTTGTAGCTCTGGTTATGATACTTCAGAAAGGACATGGCAGAACTAGGAAAGATACACAGAAGGAAAACAAGGCCATTCCCAGGAATTAAAAGGCCCCCACAGATAGTAAATGTATATGGAATGGGACTAGAAAGTAATTTTTCACAATACTTCCATTATGGAGATTTCAGTGTCATGTCAGCGTCATACATCCAAAAGACGGCTGAATTTGAAAATGGTTGAGAAGAATGAATGGAAGGTAGATACATTTGTGGCTATTAAACAGAATGATACAAATGCAACCTATGGCTTGAGATTTCATCTTAAACCACCAACTGCCAACAGCTGAGACATCAGGGAACAAACACTTCAGTATTTCATCTGTTTCATACAGTGTTTTCCTTGGCCACTGTCAGTTACAGAGTGTTCTGTGAACTGGATTCAGTACGGCCATTCTTACGTTATTGATTCAAGATTAAGATTACGGAGATCCCTTGGGCAACGCTGTACCTTGCACTGGTTAGTACAAGATACTCTGTCACATCCTAGAATTCCAACTGGATAAACAGAATTCTCAAAGAATTGTGCAATTTCTGACACAATTTTTAACTGGAACAAGTTTTAAATTTTTCTTTCTCTTATTAAAATAAATTTTTTATGAAGAATAAACAGAAAGAAATAATTTCTACACCATTTAAATGGACATCACACAAACAGGGTGTAACATGAATACCAACAGAGGCTGCAAAAGTCCTAGGCAGAGAAGAAACACACCTTACTACCTCCCCTAGGTATTAAGTTATATACTAAAGATATGTTATTCCTTAGGGAATCTCAGGAGATGGTATAATTTTTATTTTGTTGGTCAGCATACTATATGAGTTTCCCATTGAAGCCTGTCTTAGCAATGGCAAAATGTCATTTTCTGCTGACATCAAATTAACTATGGTACTTTACACTGAAAAAGTGTCTCCCTTTTATTCTGTATCTCTGAAGTGCCTTGATATGCTATGGCTATTTACAGGCAATAGCCTTCTTAATGATTAAACTTACAAATTTTAAAATGGGTTTTTCTTACCTCTCCACTAGCTTTACCAATGGGAGAGTTGAGAATGAAGTCAGGAGGAGCAAAGACATCAATCAGGGCAACTGCATCATCTTTCAACTGTTTAAAAACAAAAGACATACATTCAGTGATTTCTGTAGTTGTCTATGGCTCTCTGTGAACTACAGAGCAGCACAAAGACTATTTTCATGAAGTACTGGCTATTGGTAACTTCGGAGACATCCACAATAAGGAGTCTAGATTTATTTTGCAACTTTTCCTTGCAGTGTAATTGCCAAAAAGAATCTGCATTTCAAATCTTTTCTTCCTTCGCTTAGGGGTTTAAAAACATTTTAACCAAGATGATAGCATTTACACACATAAATCCATGTATTTTAGAACTTTAAAAATGTAACTTTCAGATTCTTCGTTGAAATTTTACTTACCTACAAAGAATATGATCCAGTTTGAAAAGCTTTTTTGCTGAGAAAACAAATGAGCTAACACAATAATGAAATAAATAGAACTGGATTGCAATATTTCACTGGCTTTCCAATGAAGATTGCATGGCCACAAATGATAGAGCGTTATTTTGTAAGATATATTGTTTTTCATTTTCTGGTAAATAAACTAGGACTGGATTCAAGGTCGATGAGTTGCTAAACTTTACAGAAAGTTATTCAGAAACTATTAATGTAATATCCTGCTAATTTACCCCTTGAAGCATAGAATAACTGATAAATCTTTTCTTTTCAGTATTTATATACTATATTATAATGTAATCACAACAAACAATATTGAAGGCTTACCCTGTTGCAGAGTTCCAGAACAGCATTCTGAATAAATCTACCAGCTTGTTCACCTGAAGCATAGCCACCTGCAAACACATTCACACAAGAAGCTTATACCAGTTAAGATCACACTGATACAATCCTTTTACAAAGCAGTTTATCAGTTTAGTATTAAAGAGACTACATAGACTCTCCTGTGTCATTGGATTGAGTGTCTTTCCTTAATGAGTTGACTGCAAAACTGTCAAACTCAGACGTTTGAAGTCTTTTGCATTAACAAGCTACACTACAACACTTGCTGCCTATACTCTGTCCTCTCCCCCCAGCACTGGACCACATCAAAACTTGTGAGCCCTCCATCGCCTCTGAGCTAAGCGAGAGTCCTTTGGGTTAATTTGTAGCTCCGGGTTCCTGCTCCTGGAAATTTTGTCCAGAATGGTTGGTTTACATTACACAGGCAATAAGAAAATGCTCTAATCAAAATCATAATTAGGATTCCCTCCCTCTGCCAAGATACAATATGGGAAAAAAAATCCTAGTCTTTAAGTTTTGTAAAATGACATGAACAGCATATTGAGGGAGTGATCTCACCTTGGTAGAGCACAGCCAGATGTTTACTTAAAGACCAGAATCCATACAGAGCACTGAGATTCTTAAGCACTGGTTGCAGAGAAGATGGTATGCTGGGATCATGTGTGTAGTCATGATATCTTTGTAAGGCTGTTTGTTCAATAAAAGCAATGGCTAATGATCGACAGTAGTACACCTTAGGAAACAGAAAAGGAGGATACTGAGTGACAACATACAAGGAACCAATCTTCAGCTGGTGCAAAATGGCATTGGTCTGGTGAAGCTAGTGGAGATTTGTTGATTTAGATCTGCTGATATAGCTTGAGGTTAAATAAAGTCTAAGAAGAAACTGAATAAAACCACTTCTAAAATTTCTTTGCAAAGGTTAATCGTGAAACGCCTCACGAAATGCCTCTTAGAAATTAGATCCTAATTTTCCGCTGTGTTCCAGTTTGAGTACTCCCTTATACCAATCAAAGGGAGCACAGATTGTATGCCTATTACCACTGTAACTTGGCAGTTGCACCCAGACTGTATGGGATCAAGTAGCTATATCAGACAGAAGACTATACGAAATTGGGCTTGCTGTCTTTAGGATCACTAATAAATCCATGCAACTCTAACAAAGATAAAGGCAAGTTCACCCTTGTTTAATACTATGCACAATTTTATAAAGAGGATGCAATCTTCAAAGTGGTTCAGTAACCTATTGAAAAGTTATTACAGTCCATTCAAATAATGAATAAAAAATCTGACCACGTTAGCATTAGCGCATTCTGTTTATGGATTGCAATAGACTGTAGTATGTTTTGAAAGAACTATCCAAACTAATCCTTGCCAACTCTCTGATCAGAAAGGCAAAGGTCATTAGTCGCTGTTAGTAGGGACACTGAAACCCCAAGTAATTGTACTCACATAGGAAAACTTCTTTGCTTTATATACTTCACCTTTGCTGTATCATGGTATTTGTCCTACCATGAAATAGACTGACTGGAAAGATTCTAGTTGGTGAACAGAAGGGGGATATAAAACTGTTGCTGTTGTGACTGATTTGTTGCAATGCTGTAAACTGGTGTTTGGTTCTAGCCCATTTGTCCAGTTTTGTTTTTTTTTTTTTCATTTAGAATTAGTTGATTAGTTTTCCCTTTTTCTTTTGAATACTTGCATCATCCTTGCATTTAAATCCACTGTGGGGTTTAAAAAAGGCACATTGCAAAGATCGCTGTCTCTCATTTGATAGCTGTTTGGTGGCATACTTATGTCCAAGCTCAGATACAGGTGTTAACGGCAAAATAAAACACCTATTCTCTGCAGGTTTAGGGAGGACTTCCCCTTGCTAGATGGACTTTTTTAGACATGAGTGTCAATTCCCTAGTCAGAATGAAATAAGCCTCAATAGCCCAAATGAAGCATTAATTTATCATTCTTCTCCCCTGTAATTCTATTTTCTTCTTTACCTTTGCTTGCACTTCTGTACTGTTTCTTTCAGGCTATCCCCAAACCAAAATAGCCTAGGGATAGGCTAGGAATCTCTTCCAGATCTCCCATAGCACGAACAAATATTACATATTAGTCAGCCACTGGGCTGACAGAAAAGTGCTTCTTGATGCCCAGAAAGTTTTAAATCAATTATGTACATGTCTTTAAAGCACAGCTTGTAAATCATTTTCAGATGTTTTTGAGGCATGCCATTTAAAATAAAGAATCCCGCCATCCTGAAGACAAATTTTAGGGAGAAAAGAAAACCTAATGACCTAAGGTATATCAATGCCTATCTCCAAAGCAGTTGTGTGCCGCAGTATCTTTGAATTTTAGCACATTTGAACATAAAAGAGAATCTTCATACTTCTGAGCAAACCACTCTAACACTCTGGCCCCGGCACCGGCCTCCCAAGAGCTGGCCAACTGACAGGTAATCAGGCTTGAATTTCTGGCACCCATTTTGAATTAGACCCTGAAGAGTTTCTCTAATAAGCTGCTTCTAGGGTAAAAACAGGAAAGATTTCCTCTGCTCTACCAGAGGTTTCACACAGACCAACCCCTGTTGAAGCCAGGCTGGCTCTTTCTAGGTGCAAAGTTGAATATTCCTTCCCGATATTTTTTAACGAGCTTTGCAGAGAAGGTGAACGACACTGGCCATCTTCAGGGAACAGGTCTCCCTCCTCAGTGACAAATGACAAGTGTTCTTTCCTAGGATGCGAGCCAGTTTTTCTCATGGAGGTAACGGAAGAATTTGGGGAGCTTGGGGAAATACACTGCAATTTGGAGTTAAGCCATTCCTAGCTGTTAAAACTCATTGGTGAGATAGTGGATCTGCTATATGTAGATTGTCAATGTTTCCTTTTCAGGTTCCAACGCTGTCAGTCTGGTATCTTTCATGAATACTTTACACTATAGAAATTAGAGACGGAAAAGACCTATTAGGTCATCTACTTTACCTACCTGCCAGACCAAGATTCTTTCCTACAGTATGTATTTGGCCACAAGAGCAGATGGAGATGTAATAATCAGATGCTGCAGTAGATTTAATAGTAGTAGTAGACTTTGTCTTCAGAAGTTTTGCTATCAAAATTAAAGACATCACCAACCACATGCCTGCAACTTCTCTGAAGGTAAATATACCTTGGAAGACTTCTGCTGATGGTAACTGTCCTCCTGCTATCATGTTCAATACAATGCACACGGACAGATTTTATATTTTATTAGTTATCTGATTTGCTGCTTTATGCTTGAGGAAATGATACTTCATGACGACACAAGAAGACAAAACGAATAGGGTCTGACAAACTTGGATGAAAATAAGTAAATAAAATAAGAAAGCTGAATAACTATTACCTGACAGTTATTCTTTGCCTCAAAATCATTTCGCCCAGACTGCTTCTCCTTGCTCAGCTTTAGCTCACTTTCTCGCAGAAGGTAGCAAACCAGCCATTTATATGCTGCTAAAGGAACTGTGAAAAAGAGAAAATCAAAATTCTTAACGTTCACATTTATAATGCAAGAAGTCACATGCAGATTCTACTGCAGTCTCCATTTTTGTTACCCGAGATGCAAAGTGACAGAGCTAATTAATCAACCCATTAAGGTGGCACTTTGCCCATTACTGTAGATGCAATAAATAACATCTAGGTAAGATGGTCAGACTGTAGCAGTGAAGACATACCGTGCCTGACCATACACTAGTTCAAACTGACCCCGAGCTAAAAGGCAAGGTATATCCACAGCTCAATTTAAACTTCTGACTTGATCAATTTTTTTTTTTGCTTGTTAGCTTCTTCCCATTTTAAGACTTAGGTTTGCAAAGTATTCAGTCTCTTCTGAGAGTACAAGAACAGAAGACAGTCCACATTTTGTGAAAACACATGACTTTAACATTGCAAAGGTGGTTGAATGTAATTTCATTTGAATGACCTGCTTTGTAGAGAAGTGCATTATATTTTTAGAGCAGCCTGGAACTGTTAAGAAAAAAAAGTGCTTCAGCCTTAAGTCTTTGTATGACTCCTGCTTGCTTGTGTCTCAGCTTAAAATTTAATGTAGAATACTAATTAGGCAACTGTGAGTGTTCACATGCTGCCTGAATTCAGGCACTTAAATTAACAGTCCAGTTTCTAATAGAATGGAACAATAAACAGATTCAGATATTTTTGAAACTATAGTCTGGTTCAGTAGGTATTACCAAAGAGGAGAGAACATATGCTTAGGTATCAGTTTGTGCTCTGCTGGATTTCACGAGTTGGAGACATATAACAAAGAAGAAAGCAAGCAGTTGTTCTGAACTAGTCTTTTTCTTGTAAGTCTTTGTATTTTGAAGTTACTCAGATTTTACCCCATAGTTACTATGATACTATCTCACTTGGTGCTAAGCATCACTATCTGGAGTTCAGCTTTTCCACAATTATTTGAGCACTGAAGTGCTTACTGAATTCTAGGAATCAACTCGATTGCCCGTTATATATTAAGACTGGAGTTTCCTCCCCACGATGTTCTCAGTGTCACAGATCCACTTTTGCTCAGTGCCCTGTCACTATCTCATTATCTGCTCATTCCTTTGTTAATTTTTGCCTCCAAGGGCCAATCTGGGCTCACAGCAATACAAAAGTGGGAATGGCATCTAATGTCATACTTGATTTGATTATAGCAGAGTAAGCCAGAAAAACTGCAGGGAATTTTCTTTCATCATTACTCATTTTTCTCTATGCAACTAAAAGCAACTGTCAAAACCAGACACACCTAAAGCCTCTTCAACATATTTCTAAATCACTTGTATGGTTTTCTAAAATAAGGTATTTTAGTGATATAAGGTAGAGGCGATCAATGCCCCTTTTACAGCAGTTTCACTTGAAAACAATGATACAGTGGCAAAAAAAAAAGATCAGAAATTCTATTTTAGAGGAACAAAAAATGGAACAAAATTATCTGATGCTATCCTCTATTCCAGAATTGAGGCAGCGTACAATAGGACATATTTTGAAATGCAAACTACATTCTTAGCAAATTGAAATGGATATGATAAAAACAAAGTCAGAAAACAGTAATGTGAAAAATATCTAATAAGTAGCAGAGGTTGAATCTCAAATCTCTAGATCCTTTGGGAAGGAATTTAAGATTCTAGAATCAGTTTAACAACAGCCGAAGGCTACCTGAGGAGTCCATGGAATCTTCAGCGCTAACGGGAGTGAATTTCCAGCTGAGGATATGATGGTAGTCTTGCAAAAAGTTTATTGTTCCAAAAGGGGATTCAAAAGGAGCTTTATCTGAAATACCAAAGGAAATAAAAATGATTTATGGGAAAAGAAATCAGACTTTTTGGAACTAAAAGACTATTACAAAGCCATTCATACACTTGATAGGCCAGATGCAATTAGGCCATAATATTTATTTTATTATAGCCTAGTCCAGCCAAATGAGGACTAGTGAACAAGTGCTGAAAGACCTGACATCACTGTCTCTAAGCCCCCTAAGATTCAACTCTATTGCTGAGTTTTCCAGTTCCGTTAGATGCTGGTGAAACTCACTGCTAGAATACTGAAACTAAATGTTTTATCTAGAGAACTACAAAATGTACTGATGTATATTACTACCAATTTAGGCGATGTGAACTGTTTTAAGTAAAATGAGCTGAGGGTAACCAGACTTACAATGATTTAGGAATAGTTTCATTGAACTAAACTGCACTTCTGAGGGAGTAAGATACTACTTAACCTGATTAGGAATGGCAAAATATCTAGCTAGCTTCCGTAAGAGTTAGGACAAAGAATATTTCTTGCAGCAAATATCCCTGTATTGTGAATGTATCATATGATGGAGTCTGTAGCACATTATTTATGCTCAACAACTGTCAATTGCTTTCAGTATGAAATTACCTCCTAATTCCATTAACTACACGCTGTTGGGTCCAGCACAGGATTCCACAATGAAAACTTACCTCTTATGAAATTCATCCAGCTCAGTAAGTAGTTGCTGGTTTGCTGAAGCAGGACGTTGTTATCTCCCTCATATGTGCAGTTCGGATCATTGTCATTTCGGATTTCACCCAGACGATTCACTTAATAAGAAATGCACAACTTAATGTGTTTCAATATATTAATGGAAGCTAAGAGGGACTAAATAATTATTCTGTGACAAAATGCAAGAGAGTTGTCTGTTCCTGTATGTATAGATAGATACCAACAAATAAGACTGAAATTTCACTGTTTAGCTTATGATAATGAATAGAGATTTTAGAAAAGTGTGGTATTAGTCTTACATTTCATCTTTAAAGTCTGCATCTTTATTTTTGGAACTGAGACGGAATCACGTGTACAGGCTGTCCAAATGCTGGTGCAGATGCTTGCACAGGTTTAGTTAGTTTTTGCGGCATCAGGTATAAAATGAACTTTAAAAATATAGGTATGAGGAAAAAAGCCTTTCTAAACATATTGCTACAATTCAGGCACCGTGACACAACAACAGTCAAAGAACAAATCAATATAACCATTTTCTTTCTGATCAGTATATGCAGTAGTTTGTAACTTACTGGCAAGGTAACCATGTCCTCCACAAGCTTCTCGGCACTCCTGGGCTGCCTGCTGAGCAGTCCAAGAAGACAGCGGTTTGCTGGCAGCAGATAAGGCATGAATCTCACGTCCCAAATCAGCCTTTGTGAAAAAACAAATTACAAGTGAATAATAACTTTTACACAAATTTCGTGACCAGTTAAAGCCATGGCTTCGTAAAATCATAGAATCGTTTAGGTTGGAAAAGACCTTTAAGATCCTCAAGTCCAACTGTTAACCTAACACTGCCAAGTCCACCACTAAACCATGTCCCTAAGCACCACATCTTTTTTAAATTTCTCCAGGGATGGTGACTCAACCATTTCCCTGGGCAGCCTGTTTCAATGCTTGACAACCTTTTTGGTGAATAAATTTTTCCTTATATCCAATCTAAACCTCCCCTGGTGCAACTTGAGGCTGTCTCCTCTTGTCCTATTGCTTATTACTAGGGAAAAGAGACTGACACCTACCTCATTACAACCTCCTTACAGGTAGTTGTAGAGAGCGATAAAGTCTCCTTAGCCTCCTTTTCTCCAAGCTAAATAACCCCAGCTCCCTAAGACACTCCAATAACACTTGTTCTCCAGACCCCTCTTCAGCTTCATTGCCCTTCTCTGGAAATGCTCCAGCACCTCAATGTCCCTCCTGCAGTGAGAGGCCCAAAACTGGACACAGTACTCAAGCTGAGGCTTCACCAGTGCTGAGTACAAGGGGACGATCACTTCCCTAGTCCTGCTGGCCACACTATTTCTGATACAGGCCAGGATGTTGTTGGCCACCTTGGCCACCTGGGCACACTGCTGACTCATATTCAGCCAGCAGTCAAGCAACACCCCCAGGTCCTTATATGCCAGGCAGCTTTCCAGTTACTCTTTTCTTCATTATAAAGCAAGGAACAGTAACTGGCAACATGTATGTAAAACTTTCTGAAATCTACGTAAGGAAAGAGCCTGTCTTTTGCTGCCACAAAATAACCCTCCCACAGCTGAAAAACATTCAGCACTAACTTTCTTATCTGGGACAGCAATAACTTGTGCCAGGTAATGGACACATGGGTACACCTTAGCTCAGATGTGCCAGCTGACATGGTGTAGTTCACTACTTGCTAAGCTGTTCCTCCCAAAGATGGAAAGGTAGGTGGTTGATATGTCCAGAGAAAGCTTCTGTCCCCTCTGTGACATAAGCAATCCCTCTCTCCCCAGTCAGCAAGAGGATATTTATAATACTTACAGAGTTTTTACTGATTTTTCAAGCATCAATTTTGCAAAGAGTAGGAAAACTTAAATGCACCCTCTCAATTTCCAGAGAATTGCAGTAGCCTACAGTTACATAAACTCTGCTGCCTTCTCCGAAAAAGTGTTTAGAATTTCAGTTTCTGGAGATAGTGGGTTGATACTACCAAAGCTTGTTTAAGAGTAACTCCCTGGTTGGGGTTTTTTTTGGTTGTTTGTTTTGGTTTTTTGTTTGTTTGTTTTAAGATCTCCTGTAGAACACAAGGAATTCATAAGGATTACATTCTTAACATTGTCAACAATCAGATTTGTCTCTATCATTATATATTTTCTGAAGCCACCATTTTGCATAAGGTCAGTGACTGCACTGGAGACCATCGGTAAAATATCAGACTAAAAAATCAAACATACTCTTCTGTGGTTTGTGCCAAAAGGAGAGATTAGAATACCCAGCCATTAGTACACAAATGTTTCGTGAACTCTGTTTTAGCTGAAAAAAGCCTGACTGTTTAAGTAAGACTGAACAATACACAGCCAGGGTGTAGGTCTTTAAAAATAACATGGTCAAAATTTTTAAAATTAAATAAAATTTATATGCTCTAAAAAATCCCCTACTACAGTTATTTTAGTTCAGAATCAGTCCTTGCACAGAGACAGATCAAACTATTTCCTCTGTAAAGGGGTGACTTCCAATGGTTTGATTGTGGATGAGAAATTCAGCATCAAGACTCAAAAGTCTTAACTTTGTTCTCCAGAAATATTTATCCCAATGCATGAATATGAATATGAATTGCAAACTCAAGCCAGACTGAGAGAGTCTGTGCAGAAATTAAGAATAGTATTATTTCAGAAAGTCTTTGATACATGGCCGGTGCAGTATCATTTATAACAGTAATAAACTCAATTTGCATTACCATCATATTTTTATGATAAACAATTCTTCAAGGGAAAATAGCTTTAAATCATACTGAAATCAATAAAACTTTAACCACTCCATCAAAACTAATTTGGATGCTTTTCCGAATGCAATTTAAATCATTACTTCGTATCTCCCATATTTCTGAGACACTGCTCTAGTATTCTTCATTGTACGATGGCCTAAGACTTCTAAGTAGGTCCTTCATTTAACAATTTCCAGTTTATTATAGTAAGAACTCAGCTAAGAAGAAATGTGTAAATATCTCACCTGTCTCTGACTCCTTTGCTTCATCAATACGCCTGCATAAAATTCTACAAAGTTCTCAAACAGGGATTTGGAGAAATAATCTAAGGCATATGCAGCAGCCAGATAAGGAAGAAGACGCCATTGCTAGAACAGAAATTAAATAGACCTGATCACAAATTGATATATATTTTTTATGGTTTTATATATATATAACTGTCTTATAATATTGAACCAACCCATTTGTTTTTACTTTGTTCAAATTGGAAAACTGTTTTATGAAGAAGAAAACTTAACAATAACCATCTATAAACATAATTATGTGTAACCACTCTTTACACAAATTACAGTTACGTCATTCTAGGTTCATGCATTTTACGAATTTGTGATAAACACTCTGTTAAAACAGTGCAAAAGTTCACTGAAGCTTTGAGGACTAACCACATATTTTTGCCCTGTGTTTATCCAATGTCTGGCATGCCAGGGCCAGTCATGATTCATGTGTTTGCTCAGTACCAACGTGACAGAGGTTGTAACTGTTTCACTTGCATGTTCATTGCTGAATGTATGTTAGTGCTGGTCACATTCTGTGAAAAAAAGAACCCAGGGCTGGGAAGCAGAGAAAAAAGCATCTTTGCTGCTCCATGCAACTCAGATGGAGCTCATGAAGGAAAGAAGAAACTGCTTTTGGAAGCTTTTGTGGCAGAGCAAGACGAGAACAAGAGGTTCAGCAAGCAGAACCTACATTACAAGCCAAAACTGAGCAAAATTTGGAGTCTCAAAGAATAGTGAGAAGCAGACCCAGGTTATTTGGAAGAGGTGGAAAGAAGGCAGCTTTTGCCAGTTTGCAGAAACTCATGAAGTCTTTCAAAGTTACAAGACTAAGTGCAAACCTGGAAAAAAGCAACGCCATTGCAAGGACAAACTGGGCAGGTTTGTTTTCAGGACTTCTTACACATTAACCTTTCTCACTCAGCAGATCTGTGTTTTCGCTGTTTCCGAGTTACCCTACATACTCTCGTTCTAGTTTCTCAGAGCAAAAGGTGCCTCTGCAGAAAAACAATGGTTATACTCCTGTCAAAATTAGTAGTAGCTTGAGACTTCACCACAATGAATGTCTTTGAATTCTGTGCTTTTCAAGAATAAAGGCTAAAAAAGAGAAAATTCACAATAGCAGCAAAAGAGGCACTGACATTTTTTAACAAATACAAGTTTCTACACCTGCAGTACTTTCACGTGTGCATAGAAGACAATATGTCTTTGAAACGGTTACTATTTTAGAAGATAAATGGTTCTAGGTACTTCAGAGAAACATAAATATTTTGGTTTTTGCTATTCCAAGAACTTATGTCAGAAGCCTGATCATGCCAAGAGAAGTGTAAGGAATTTTTAAGTTGTAATGAATCCCCACAGCTGCGCTAGAGTGACACTTCAGATGACACAGACAACTTGAATTTCACTAACTTCATTGTCGCTATTTTGATCTGCAGTAGCTCTGAAGCTAAGCTTCATTACATAAAGGTTTTAGATGTGAATTCCAAAGTATTTACCTGTGTTTGGTATTCAAGAACAGGTATTTCCTCTTGATCAGTTGGTCCAAACTGACGGCGAGCTGCTGAGAAGCGAATGGCTATTGATAAGGCAAGTTTTAAATTGGTCGTGGAAACTGCTGTGATCAGAATTCTGCCAGTGGACAAGGATCCCAGAGATGCACTGAAACGTTCTTTAACATCCTGAATGAATAAAAGGCACAGACTGAATGGTGAGGCTAACGCTTCATTTACCTCCCTGGAAAGAGACAACTCTGGTAGCAGAGCTGAAGCCCAGAGCCCAGAGGATTGACCAATTTTATTTATTGACACATTTAAATAAGGCAAGACTCAAAGTAGTTTCTCTGAACTATTTTGGGATCAGGGGGTTACCGCAAAGAACAAGAAGTCAGTAAAATCAGTAAGGTGAGTCAAGTGGTGCCTCTGAAAGGCAATTAAAAAATAGCACTCTGACTATCTGATGTGAAAGCGTCAACAGCTTTATTTAAGTCACTATTACCTAGTACTTTCCAACATGAGAGGTTCATGCTCTACCTCTTAACCTACTTACACCTTTGTATATTTAAGGAACTGTATTAATGAGACAAAACTTTGATTCATACCGTGATTGAAGTTGAGTACTTTCCCTCAGCTGTGACATCTCCAGCTATGTTCAGTATGTTTCCTTTAGGTATCCTGACATGGTGGAACATGGCAAATCTGTGTAAACAAATACATGAGCAATGTAAAATCTGCCTCGACATAGTCTGAGGTGTCTACTAATGTAGAATAAAGGTTGCAACAAAGACACGACTGCACAATGATCTCAGGCATATCAGTGAACTGAAAACAGTGCCCATGAAGCCAGGTAGGTAATTTTAGAAGAGTATGCCTGGGAGAACAAAGGCTTTCAGACTCAAAGCAGCAGAGGAAATTCAAGATGGGAAATTATTTGTTATAACACTTCAGTTGTGGGTTTTGTTTTTTTTAAAAAAGATGATGCTTATAAAAGCAAAACAAACACCTCATGGACTCTAGGAGACCATTTCAGCCCCTTCAAAAGTAAAGTAGTAAACAACTAGCGGAAGGATGAGCAATGTATTCTGTTTGAGGGGAGGGACAGGTAAAATTACTGATTAGAAACCTTACACAGAAAGAGTTTGACACTTTCACCGGCAGCCCAAAAACCTGAACTGAATTCTCAGCCTGCATGAGTAAGTTACTTTGCTTGGTATCTCAGCTGTCGAAAAGCTTGGGAAGATGAACAACTTCCTTCTACTGCTTAGAACCTGACTGGGCCATTCTGACTCCTGGCAATTCCCTGCTGCAAACGGTTCTCCCGAACTGCTTTACTGAAGAGTTACTCAGTCCAGTCTGGAGGTTGCTTTGGAATAGAGACACTATATATTTTTACGAGTCTCAAATACAGATCTGCGAGTGTCATTCATATTATTGCAATACAAATGAGGACATAGCTGAAATAGTGCCCTGAGAAGCAACTGAATGGAGAATTTTCCTTTGTTTAAACTCAAACTAGGATTTCTGTTCCCTGGAATGTGGCATCTGATAAAAAAAAGGAAGAGCAAGAAATTGTGGCACCCTCGCAGCAGTAAAGAAGGAAGTTGTCAGAACAGGCAGAATGTCCTGAGTATTCATATTCCTCAGGAAGAAAGTATATGAACTGTTTCACCCAAATGGGCAATACAACTTGGCACAATAGCAGTAATATCAGCTGCACTCACGAATATCTCAGTATCTAATAGCACTTGAAAAGCTGTATTTGTAATCAAAGCAAATTCCTTTTCCCTGCCAATACAGGCTGATCTATTTAATAAGGCTCACGAGAGCCAGGTCTTTCACGTTAATAAATTACATAAGGGCTGCATTGCTACATGTGCTTTAAAATTACGAGTTGTTTCCAAGGAAACATATCTGCATACTGAATTTATTCAGCCTTAGAGATACACAGTATTTTCGGACTTAGCCACGGAGAAAAGCATGCTATCCCAATGAAGAACCATCTGCTTACCAGCCTTAATGATGCTAAAAAGTGCTTCATTAAGTACCAGTTTCAGTGACACAACACTACCTCGTAACAGAAGCAAATTCAGAATTTCCAAAAATCTGATTTCCATCTCTGTTAATATTTTTTGTATCACTGAAAATAAAAAATCTCATTCAAAAAAGATCTTTTGGTTAAATTCACATTCTCTACTCTCTATATCGCAAATAAAATCCATCACAACTAAAACTGTATGGCAACTCTGATACTTTTGAGCAATAGCATGCACGTTAGACAGAACTTGAGCTTTTTAATTACTATTACTTATTACTTTAATTAAAGGAGAGTGTGTGTGGCAAGGTTAAGGTCCCTAGTTTAGTACTCTCTTTTCCTCGTTGCTGTACATCCATAGAACTACAAGGAGGTGCTTCCTCCTAGGAGCTTAAAATCCAAGCATAAGGCATGAAGCCACTAATGTGTTCAAACACTATCTACTGAAAAATACTTCCTTGATATGATACCTGCCAGTCACAGTGTGTTGGCAGCTAAGCACTGACATTTTTTATAAGCCATTAGAGCAAATGAGAATTTTAAGGAGAAATCTGAGTGATTAAAGTAAGGGAGCTTCATGGATGTTTATAAAGGATCCCTCCCGTGCATGGAAGAAAGTAATGAAATATTATTTCAAAAAGCTATCAAATGGGTGATAAAAACTGGAGTCAGAAGACAAACTAAAGCCGGAGTTAACCTAACAATCTTTGGGACACGGATTAGGAAGCAATTCATAGGGCTCCAGCTCTTGGGCCTTCTCTTTGCAAATACATATTTGGAGCACTTTTAGTCCTGTCTGTGTGATGAATGGCAAGATTCGTGACAGTAATGACAATAAACAAGATGGCAAATTGTCCTTTTGTGTTTTACACTGTAGTGATTAGTTCGACTCATTCAGCAAAGCTGTGGAGTTGTGGAAAATTATTTATATTGATATGTGCTTGAAAATCTAGAGTTCTTAAAAAGCAAATTAAAATCTACTAATATGTAAATCTATATACTAGTAACCTACTTTTAGGAAATTCAAGACTACTAATATTGAACATGCGGCAGATGTGCCCCAACCAAAATGCCTCCCAAGATGACTTACTAAACACTTTTACTCACTTTCACCTATTGTGATACAATCCCAGATTCTTAAATCTAAAGGAAGTTTTTTGCTGGAAAGAGCAAAAAAACTTATAGAAAGACTTATTATAATCTGACATAAATATAACGTATATAAGTCTGTACCACACAAAAGACTACCTAGAGTTGTTTTGATTAAAAAACCACATGTATACCCTTCTTATAACTTTTTTCACAGCTAGTGAATAGGGATACTACATTTCCAATCACAATATAATAATGTATTTTCTTAAAATAAAAATTAGTTCAAATAACATTTTTTGAAAGTTTAGATTTTTTTCCTTGATATTGTCCATTACAGATACATTATCTCCTTCTTTTTTGTAAGCTGCCATCAAAAGAAACGCATATAAGATGGTAAAAACTTTAGGGAGGAAAAGACAGAGACAGAATTAGCAATTAAAAATCACATAGAAAGTTCCCATGTGTAAAGAAGGAAGATATATTGCCTGTAAGTACCAGTGTTGCAAATAAAAGCAGAACCTTACAGGACTTGGGAGTTAGGTGACCTTGTGAGATCACTGCCAACTGCTGTTATGCTTCTTCTCCAAGAACTTTGCTATTTGAAATTGTTAAACATACTGGCCAATTTGAACTTGATATCGGAACATATTAAAAATAAATAGTAAGATTTAATGAAGTCAACGATCACATTTCTAATGGTTATTAGCCCAGAAAGCATTGTGAATAGACACGGACCACATCTGTCAACGCATTTAGGGGAAAAAAATCTCCTTACAGAATTAAAGAGATACCTTACAATAATGGAACTGTATACATAGTCATGGGGATATCAAGTACCAGCAAGTTTGGAAAATGGCTAAATTTCGCATGCTGATGACAAGACCATAGGTTTGAAAGCTACCCTACTTAGGGCCTCTTTTGCATAGCAAATAGTGTGACTGAGATCAAGACCTCTCAGCAAGAAAGACAGATAGCTGTCACTTTAAATATATATCATGGGGCTCTAAAGCAATGTACAATTTTGCATCATCTAGCCTTTATAAAACAACTATATCACATAGATTTCTACATAGATTAGCTAAGCAGAACGAAGCACTATTCCAATAGCAACATTCTTGTTTGAGTTCTTTGGCCAGTAGGTTAGGGAACATTTCAAGCAAAAGTTAATCTTACTGACTTTAAATCATGCAATAGTAATTCATCTGGTCTGCAGCAATGCTGATAAAAAAAAGAGCAGCTGGAAAAGCTAGGAGCTCCTTTTGCCAGTACTAAATTAATAAGCTGTTACCTATAGTACAAATAGCTCAAACATGCTTTGGTGAATTTCAGACTCACTAAAATGCCTTCCCTGCCAGCTTTTGTTATTGAGATGATTAGAGATGATGCAGTGACAGTTCTTCCACCCAGAAACAGAAAGCAGGTGAGTGGTATTGAAAGACTGTGAGTCAAGTGATCTCACGGCTGTTTACGGGCTACAGTAAACCTTGGGAAAAATAACACTTCAGAGGTTTGGTAAAAAAACCTGCAGAAGGAAAGAAAACAGCCACGTATTCCAGACTGAAACTCACAGAAAGGTTAGAGTTGAGAAGAGTTACAGAGAAGCTGGGGAAAACTGGAAGGCAGCATTTTAGCTCTAGTTTCTACAATCAAGGCTCTAGTCCAAGAATGTAGCTCTCTAACAGTAACGCTCAATAGCAATGATAAAACATCATCACGTTTTATAGGCCTCCTAATCCCATCTTAATGGACTTTGTGGACACACAAAGACCCACTCACTCTAAAGTTTTGATAGTCTAAGTGCCAGTCTTGGAGTTTTGGGTGTGCAGACTCCCACAACTTCTGAGAGCCGGGAGAGCTCTGCTAAGGAAGAAAAAGGTTCCCTGCAGATGTGAGGCTGTATTTCTGTGGGTGATAAAACAAATGCGTGATCAGAATCTACCTTCTCCCATCAACACCAGCAAGTGCCTGTCAGTACGAACTGGCTATGGTACACAGTTTTGAGGTACCTGTGACAAAAAGGAGGGGCTAAGGCAGCACTTTTTAGCAACGTGACTACATCTTGGTGACGCGCACAGCACACTGTGTCCCCATATAATGTCTAACCTTGACTGTAGAGACTAAGTGGAGGGGGTAAAACAGAGAAATATCAATGATTCCACTGAAAAAGTCGTTGTTTTGACTTAAATTGCAAATATGCAAGATGCGTCTTGCAAAACATTTGGTTTAACTGTGGAAGTGGCACTGTTCACAAGGACTGAAGGATCGATGGTGCTGTATTCAGATAATGTAAGTACAGGTACAGGCATTTTTAACATTTATTTTTATTTTATAGCTGCTTCGTTGTTATTGCAATTGTTTGTGACCCTGGTCAGAGGCTGCAAGACAATAACACGTTGAACAAGCATAAGCTTATTTGAGAGGTGGGACTTATTTCTACATTTGCTTTCTTATTCACATCCTGTACCGTCCCTTTCCCTGTACTGGAACAGCCTCTTCTGTGGCCTTGCAGTGAACCAGACCTGACAAATGACCTGCTTGAAGACAGCCAAATTTTTATTTTTTTTTTGTCAGATTATTTTTCAGGCAGTTCCAGTTCCCTAGCTGAGTCCCCTACACAGCTACAGAAATGTTTGGCCCAGCACAAAGGCAGTGTGGGAACAGAAGCAAACAACCAAAGAAGCTGAGTATGGAAATTAGCCTCACAACACTACTGCTCCAGATTGTAAGATGAAGCTCCAAGAGACTATTTAGGCTTCAACCATGTATTACAGCTCCTATCTTTCTAGTGAAATAATTGCAACCATTGCAGAATCTAAGTAAGAATTAAGAGGATAAATACTAGGAGACAAAAACCCTTTGAAGGACAAGACCTTTATTTTTTCTACCCTTAAACTAGCAGAATCTTAACATATTATCAGCCCTAACACTGGAACAGTAACTAAAAAAAAAGATAATTAACCTTTTAAAATTCATCTGTAAAGGCCTGGAGGTTGGTTGATGTATGCTACATTTGCCAATATACAAAGAATTGCAGTGAGGGCTTTCAGAACTTGCAATCTCTTTCCAGAAGGGATTCTTTTATGCCATTTATTGCTTTTCTGCCCAGTAAAACTCCTTTATGCATTTCCTCTTGGGTGTTTCGTTTTGTTTCCAGTACCCAGAAAACTGAATCTGGCCTCAGTGATTGCTAAAGAACATGCTTAATGTCTTAGCATGTTATATGTGTGGCGAGACTGATCACACTTTGAAAGGTTGTTAAACAGCTGATAAAAACCCTTCAGTTTTCCAAAGCCCATCATTATAAGTAGATACAGCTAACAATACTTCTTGCCCCAGAAAGATCCTTTTCTCCCTTACAATTAACATAATTAACTTTAACATTAATAGCTTTCTGTCTGGCAGTGGTTTGCTGTACCTTTCATAGCTTCATTTCACTAGGTCTTCCCTTATCAGAGGTTTTGCCTGCTAAATAAACTGTACACACGTTTTCAGTGGCTGCAGCTGAAAGAGCTCAGAGCACATTTCACAAAGACATGCACGTTAAGCACCACTTCAGAAACACAATTACAACTGATTTTCAAACTCTTCCCCATGCAGATTCAGTTGGGCATCATGTCTATTTCTGGAGTGGGGAAAGCAGCAATTTGCTGCTAGTTACAACTGGACATGAAATTGGTTCACCACCAATTCAGTGGCAATCATTTACTGACGTACGCTGCAGTGATGGGTAATTTTGGTAATGTTACATTAGCCAAGGCAGACAAAAAAAGACCTAAAGGGAAGAAACAGAAATGCACATCAGCACTGACCCAAGCTCTTGCTTTATGGCCCTCCTCTTTTGCCTGCTATATTTTTTATTGAAAAGCCCCTCAATATCAAATACTCAAAGTTTTTCAGTGGTTTTTTTTTCCTCAGCTATTTCCATTTTGAGACCTCAGTGAACAGCACATTTCAAAGACTGCCAGAGCACCAGGAACAGGTGGACATTTTTATACAAAAATAAAGACTGAAGCTCTTGCATCCCCTGGTGGCAGCCTGATTTATTTTTTTTGGTAACAAACAAAACCAGTCTAAATTCTCCGTAACAAAAACTGGAGTTTTATTTTTAACTATTTATGTATTGATCACACAAATTGTTGTAAATGATTGAGAGAAACAAAAATATTTTAAAATATTGTAATGTGATATTGTCTTTTCTTGTCAGGGTAGCTGAAGTTACAAAGACTTGCAAAACCCATGTGATTTTTGGACATTCCAATTATGAAGCTATGAGAATTATTTGGAAAGACACCATTAGAAGAAGCAGGCTATTCAATTGGATATACACTGCAAAAATTCCCACATTACTTCTGAAATTCCTTCTCTTACTGAAAACATTACGCTCTGCATTAGCAGGAAACCAGCCTTCAGCCAAATGACCCAAGAGATTAATTGTTTTCCAGAGCCAGAAAGGACAATTACAATCACCTACTCTGTTCTCTTATCTAGTATAAATCAATGACATTTTCCAAGGAAGCTCTGGAAATTCTTCCCCATGCCCTGTCTAAGTGTTCAGGAGCTTAATTCTCTGTACCAATATTGAAAATCAGTAGCATAAACTTCCTGAAGTGCAGGAACAAAACCTGAAATCTCTGGCAAAGATGTCAGATTCTAATCTTCACTCTGACCATTTATCCTGAGTGTAACTACGTGGAAATATATCTGATTTACTAAGTGTCTGTGGTAGTTGAACAAG
Organism: Tringa solitaria; assembly: GCA_026413425.1. Taxonomy (NCBI): domain Eukaryota; kingdom Metazoa; phylum Chordata; class Aves; order Charadriiformes; family Scolopacidae; genus Tringa; species Tringa solitaria. Next base: position 51,470,800 of record JAOXJM010000033.1, on the reverse strand, counting down.
ACTTCCCACATACATTCAAAAAGCTGGCAAAGCATGCAGCAGGGACTTAGCACTTGTAGTCACAACGTAATTTAATAGTTTCTTGTCACCACATACAACAGGCTTCTACAGTGCACAAGAATTTCAGGCTGTGCTCTCTGGGATAAGCTAGAATATAAAATTAATAAACTGCTTAGAAGAACACATTGGCAAGGCAGTGTCTAGTTAAATGTCCCTATGTGAATCCTGGCATTTTGCAGATCATGCAACCAACAGTCCACTTTCTAGAGTGGCACAGCTTGTCATCTCTGCAAACAAACACAGAGCTATGAATCTACTATCTCTCCAGGTCCATCCAGGTCTTCATGTACTTCTGAGAAGCAACATGTACAAGTCCTGGCGCTTTTGACAGCTCAGTGTGAGCAAGAAGGTTGCAAAGCAAAAAACAGTTCTCTAGTTCCTATGAACAATGTTGGCATCTGGCTTCAGACCTCTCCAAAGAAAATAGCTGAGGCAGATGAGGAACACAGGCTCCTAGAGTTTTCAGCTGAATGAAGGGTATCTATTGGTAACCTTGAGCTTCCTCATCCCTCTAATCTGCAGATGCTGTCTTAAATTTCAGCTTTCTAGTGCAGTGACTGTCTTAATCCATATTTAAGAGATCTAGATCAGTGATTGGGGCTCCTCAGGTGCTGCTGTTAGAAGAAAATAATATTTTTTAAAGCAGCATATACAAAGTAAGCAGAAGTATTAGAGTACTCTATGATTGCTTTAAACATGTGATGTCATAACTAAGATAAGGGACTCCATCTGACATTAAGATTGGAAGTCATTGGCATCTCTTATTTACAGTGTATTATGTGGATTATCATTTCAGATTATTCAGTTATTACTGATATTTTAAGAAATGCTCTATCTTTTCCCAGTAGATCATAGGATACATGGATTTTTCAATTATGTGTATTTCGACGTTATGTGACAACACTCTTCTTCCTCATGTTGCACATAAAACTATGCTGCAAATTGACAACTAACAGCAGAATTGGAACTTTTCTACAGAAATATGAAGATGAATTACATTAAGATTACTCAGGCCTCTGTTGCTGTGCCATCTGGTGGCTATTAGTTTGTAATGCAGATGCAGGCAAAAATATCCACCAAAACCGAAATACCCTTCTTTTCCAGGCATTTTCTCACATTTTTCTTCTATAAAACTTGATTTTCTATATGCTTTTTATCTGTATTCTTTCTGTGTCTTCAGAAAACAGAGCATCTATGAGAATGAGCTACATAAACATAAAAGTCAGTTCTATTTTTGCCACTACAGGGTATTTGCGACATCAGAAGGAGGCTGGTACAGACAACAAACTACAGAAGACCAGTGACCTTCTGGAAAGCCAGTCAAAGCTGTTACATTTGAAAGCAGGATATCTATTATTTTGTGTACTGCAATGGCATGTTATGAAGGACAATAAATATATCTGTAACAAACTGAAAAAACAGTTTACCTCTTGATTTTAAATTTGAGTTTACCTCTTTGAGGTAAATTTGAAGCCTGAAGAAGTGACCTCCCCTCCAGTCCCTACTGTGTGAAGACATAGTTCTATGTCTTTACACAGTTATGTAACTAAGACAGGGGGTTAAATTTTAATTTTTACATAATGGCTGTTTTAATGCAGAAATCTACCTAAATTTCCTCACTGTCCCTCCTCCCCATCAGATACCTTCGGTTAGTAAAGCAGAGACACAGTAAGGACACTGAAGTTCATGACTCAGAAATGGAGATGAGGTACTTTTTTATTTGAACTGTACACAGAGAATACAGAAAAAAAATAACTAACCTCCTCCTTCTCTTTTGCAGTGAACAGGGTTAGTCCAGAAAACCCATGGTTTAAACAAGATACCTAGTTTCTCTACTGGGTCTCATTAATCTTACATCTTTACTAACAGTATACCTTGTCTGTGGACCTCCGTTAGCCTTCCTGTGGGCAGACAAAATAATTAACACCCAAACAGGTGGAGAGGCTGATTAAGTTCGTTACTCAGAACTTAATGGATTTGTGGTTTTTTTTCATTATTATTGTTGCAGAGTCTATGACTGCAAGAATGCTTGTGGATATTCACAGAGTTATCAGTGGCATTTCATATTCTAAGAAGCGAGAAGCAGAAAGACTATGGTTATTCATACTGAAAATTCAAGATTTTTCAATCTGGATTTTTTAGAAATACCCACAGCTTAAAACTATTAGCAAACACCTCCGAAGTAAAGACAGAAGTGACACAGGAGGATACCTGCACCGCTACAGTGTGATCTAATCTAGAATGTTGCCTCCTTCAAATGTATTGACTTACCCATTATCCAAACCATTCAGCCCAATTTTCTTTCCTATGTCACCCACCATCACACCTGGCATTGGTAGGAGAGTTTTTGTATCTCGAATCTGCATAGAAGTGGAACAAAACATTATTTCAGTCGTGCAACAATGGAAGTTATTGGTTGAACTTTCCAAACAGCAAAATTACTCCCAACCTGTATTCTGTTATTAATGCTAAAGAAAGCTGTTTGTTTTTCTCAAGTACATAAGCCTGGATATAACTTGTACTTAATGTAACCTCTCATTCAGGACAGAGACCCCTTAGTGAAAATTACTTTGGCAATATGACACTAATTACACCACTGTGTTAAATATGTCTTAACACTGATGCCTGCTTTCATCAGACTAGCACTGAAACCTTCAGGTGTATACAGACATAGTAGAAATCAAAGGAACTTTTACGTAACATTCAGCTTTGAGATACTCCCCGATTTCGTAATAAATTATGTTCAGTCTCCAGTTAGTTCACATTACTGTGTACAGCTTCTCTCCTGCATTGCCATATTTTCTGATGACTTTAATCTTATAAACTGATCTCTCTGGTAGAAATTTGGGAGATTTCACACAGATCAGCCTGTAGCATTGGCAGACGTAAATCATCTTAAGCCTCATCCAAGACTTTCAGGACTTCATGTAGCATAGGTTACTTCTAGCTATATACGCAACGTGATCATCCGGAGGCTTTTCAGCTCTTTTGTATTTTTCAGAATTTTTTGCAGAAAACTGACAGTATAAAACTGGCTGTACAACCATCACAAAATCAGTGAACATTTAAAAACACTACAAGTCTTACAATTTCAATAAATGTTGAAGGCATTAATTAAAGCGTCTACTGGTCAGATACAAATAACGGCAGAATAGAAAGCCTGTAATTTGAACTTACTATCCCCCAAAATAAAAAAAAAAAACATTAGCAACATTTCTACCTGTACAATAAAGGAATGTAGTCCTTGGCACTGTCCATCAGGTGTATAGAGCTGGGCGTACACAATTGCATGAGTGGCGTGTTTCCCCATATTACCAACCCAGAACTTTGCAGCTTCAAAGTCAGGAGTATTGATGATAAATTCCTGTAGTCAGGAAAGAAAGGAGCAAAATATTATGATGGTCCCCTACGCAGGGACCATCCTCTTTTTATGCAGTTTTGTGTGGAAAGAAAGCTGGTTGACAGTGTGAAAGGCAACACACTTCCCAGTTTGGACTAGAGGGGACTGTGAGTAGTGGGAATTCTGAAGAATACATGTATCCTAAAATTTAGACACAGCTTCAGCATTCAGATTTTTAGATTCCAAATAGTGTGCTTTCTGGATGTAAAAGAAACCTGGACTCAGAGCTTCATGATATTAACAAAGATTTAGTCATTTCGTCACTTTCACTGCAATGCACTCATCACCAGCATAAAGCTCAATTTATTTAAATGGATCTTTTCATGCTGCCAAACTCACAAGGTTGAGCTTTTTTCTGGAAAGGGATCTGATTGTCCATGTTGCATAAATGATCACTGAATTGCTTGTGAAAAAAATGCAGACTGCAATGTTGTCCTACTGAAGAATTTAAGATCTTATGTTTCAAATCTATGATTCTCTTTTCTCATTCTTTTGAAGCCACTTCATAATGTACAGATATGAGTGATGTTGTTTGTTGACAGTAACAGCACCCAGTTCTGTACATTACACTGCAATAAAATGCCACAGGCTTTGGGGAAGATGATGACACTACTTCCTTGGGACATTAAGTAACACATTTGAAATTTAACTTGGCATAAACCAAGCATGTAGATGACAAAGACAGAGAGACCCTCGTCTCTTAACTTCTATTTTCTTCTCCCTTAATGTAAAACTACCCAGTTCTGTTCATTTACTGAAAAACAACAGTTAGGACAATGAATTTATTTGTGCAACAGTGTTGAATTTCAGAAAACAAATTATGAATAGTAAGCAGTATCCCAATGGAAAGAGCAGTTTATTGTTTTGCTCTTTTGGTCTCTTCAATAGTCTTGTTATCTCTTTTTCATATTTCTTTTTCTTATCCTCAGGAAATAATCCTAATTGTCATAGATAAAGCCTTCATATTCAAAGACAAAAGACAATTTAATCTGCACGTTTGTGAGAAACAATGTCCAACTATTCCTTAAGAGACACAACAAAGGAGAAGGATGCAGTTAAATTAACTACTTAGAGAAGAAAACAGAAATTTCTGGATTTATTGTAAATATTGATATATGACAGCCAACAACTTCTCTTTCTTGTAGTTTGTTCTGCTGGAATGGAATCAATTTCCTGTTTTTTAAAAGTATTGTGGGTATTAAATGCACTGATTTACACTAGTCAAAAATACTAATGGCTAAGACCTTGTTTTATAAACACTGGAAAGTTCTGTAGGAACAAGCTTACCTGTTGAAATTCTCACATCAACCATGAACTGTATTCTTTGCAGGAATTAATTTCTTTTTCTTAGAAATAAATGAAGGGGAGAGTGAGCTTTCTATGAACTGACGCACCCACAGAACATGAAGTGTGATATGCTTGTCTCTTGGTTTTCTTGAACCAGGGATCCCCAAAACACTTTTCCTGGTGTTGTAAGTATTCGACTTTTTTTTTTTTTTTTTTTTACATTTGGAGTTGAACTTGAGTCTTTCTTGTTAATCAAAGAAATCCTTGAATCATTCTGTCCTGTTAGCAAGTAACCGAGTCTAAGAGTGTCAAATGTTATTCCTGTGAGTTAAGAACTGACCTGAGTGCTACGATCAAATGTGGCAGTCGTCCGTATGCCTTTGGTATTAGTTCCATGGCTGAGTTCAGTCAGAGCAAAACATCCAAAAATCTAAAGAAGGAGATATAAGGTACAGTTGAAGACTGCTTTATTACATCAATTAAAATGGTTAAGATATTTGATTGCAGATATAGCTATTGGAAAGTACCTTGCAATTGCAAGAAACCAATCAAAAGTAACCCTAAGGCTAGGACATCACACTGCAGTAGAGTTACAGGTACTTTTTTTCCTTTGCTGACGGCTGACTCATTCAGACAGGTACACATTATCACATCGACTAAGTTTTCAACTGTCTGGGTTGACAGAACTGTGTGGTGAAAATCAGCAAGTCTGCTTGCATTACAAGTAGTTCTGGGAACTCCCAAAATTAAGGGAAAAACAGAATAAGGCTGTTTATTTTCAAAATTGTGAATAGTCTACATTATTGAAGGGGATAAATTTGTATCAGATAAATGTACGCATGCACTTAGTTCTCAGCAGCATCTGGGAACGCTGCCTGCTTGAAGCCACACTGAAATGTGCATACTGGAATCCCTTACCCTAGACTGCTTGGGCCTGTAGTACATATTCTTCAGCAGAAAACCTTTAAAAAGCAAGTGAGAATAAAAAAATAATAAATAAACCTGAAGCCTCAGGGAAAAATTCCCACAAATACATACCCTCAGGATTTTGTGTAGACTTGAGGGTCATGAAAAAAATTCATCCTGATCTTTAACATGGGGTATAAAATCAGAATTATGTAGCAGTACATTGCTGTCTATGAACAGACAGACAGACACAGAATTTCAGAAAACTAAATAAGCAAGGAAGGTGAATAGTTGGCAAAACCAAAAGATGAGAAGGGATAAAGAACAACAAAAGAAGCATGAAGCTCAGTTTGGGCGCGCTAAGTGCACATATCTTGCAAAAGAGGGTCAATCCAGACAGCGAATTTTGCCCACGAGGCCAAATGGCAGGCAGCATAAACTGTTTAGGACTGGCTCTTTCTGTATCAGACAGGCTGCACTTATTCTGCAGGCCACTTGGTACCAAGTCTCAACTGGACTCTATGTGGTGTTTCTGTGGCATTAAGACATTATTATTTTCCATTTTATGGCATCAGAATGGAATGTTTATAGCATCATGGCAAGGATATGTGTTGCACAGTGTGTGACATAGATGTGAGAGTGTTTGAGCGTGCAGAACTTCCTAGGATATACTCTTAAAGGACTGTGGACAGAGATAAAACTGGTCTAGTGTCATCTATATTGCCTTTTGGGAGAAGTCCCCAAACTTTGTCTGCATTTTAACTGATGGTCTAAAACACATCCAGGAAGTGCCATAATAGCTAGCAGTGAGGATAGTCAGGGTTCAATGCTTCAATCTGCTCCTTGGTCTTTTCTTTCGCTGTTTAGAAGTACCCAGGTACTTAAAGAAATCAGAAATAACACAAGAGTGCAGATAGTGCCATGGTTCTGACCGTGCCCAGTTCCCACAAGTTATTTTTTAAAAAAAAAATTACCTCCATGCTATAAACCTGTTTCAAAAAGTCTGCAAACCTCTTAGAAGCACTCAAAATTGCACCTGCAAATACCTGTAAAAACAGAGAATTATGAATGAAACCAGTGACCCTGTGATGGAAAGCACAAATTGCATACGCATAATAATTTGTAATTGTGATGTCCATTAACGAGACCAGGGAAAGTAGGCTGCACAGTAAACTACTACTTAGGCTATAGCTGGAGTATGTAAGTTAGGATTTGATCTTGTCAAAGCCCTTTTACAGAGGGCTGAAATTTTCACAGCTCTAACCTGTTCAAGCCTTCACTGCAAACTCTTAAAAATGCTTAATCAGCTCACTTTCCTCTTGACCTTACTGATGCTTTTGAGTAAATCAAAACTTTAAAGACTATTCTAGTTTGTTTTATTGTAAATGGATTGGGAACTGGAGGTAGCTGCTTCAAGACCAAACAAGAACTGTTTTTAAAGCTACCTTCAGGTTTTCTAGATGGGGGGCATTACACCTCTACACACTTTGAACTGTACTTACACCACAATGTAAGAAATACTGGAAACATGGAGACCAATCGTACATTCCTACACAGATGACCATATTAAATATCTTCAATGGGTTCTCCATGATCTCTTGCTGAGTAAGGAAATCATAGTCAAAAAGTCTTTTACAGCGCAGGAATGTCAGCTCCTGGTATTTCTCACGGCACAAATCTTCTCCGGGGTGATGTGCAAAGAGAGGATCGCTTTCCAGAGTGGAGAAGATTCTATTCTTGAGGGCAAAAAGACGGACATAAGAATGTTAATCTAAAAGAGCTAAAAAAACAAGTCAAGATTCTTACAGAGTAATAATAGGCCAAAATTGCTCGATAGAAGATGTAAATTTATAAAGGCAAAACTCCAGATAATTAAAAAAATATATTTAAACAGTCATTATATATACAGTTCATGCAGCTAAATTTTATGAAAGCTTCTTTGTCATGAAGTAGTAAGCCTGGGACTGATTCACTCTGCATGGAAGAGAACAGTATGGTAAAACTTACTTGCTTTTTATGGCAGCTTCATAATTTCACTATATGAAGCTGCTGGAAGGATCTAAAGGGCAATGGCCCTCAACCTGAAAACAAAGGTAGAACTCCAGGAGTTACATTCAGTTAGAGATATGCCGTAATGGTAAAGCCATTAAGCTACCACAACTGCTCTGTTCCCAGATGAAAGCAGAAATATACTCCATTTAATGGAACATATCATATGCAGCCATTCAATATGGGGATGTGCATCTTTTAGCATATCAATTTGAATCTTTTTTTATTTTTTTGTTAGAGTATATATTATGGTAGGGTTTTTTTTATGTCAGATCTCTGTGTCTGCAAGATACCGACATCTTCTTAATTGTATTTCATGCAACTTAGAAAAAAAAATAAAGTGCAGTGCCTTAGGCAAAATCTTCTTAAAAAAATTTTTAAGTCCTTTCCTCCTCTCTGGAGAGAATGACACAGTAAGAAGAAAGAAAACCAGAAGATTTCCTGTGCTTTTCTTTAAAAGGTAGGGTCATTCCCTTTCTCTGTATGAACAGCAATATTTGTCCATGCAACTTCGAAACTCCCTGAGACACAGAGCACTTGTGGTTTTTCTATGCTTTTAAGTATATCAGTCAGATGCAGACAAGGAATTTTTGATTTCTCTGATCCACCTTCCAAGATTTTAGTAATTATGGTGAACGTTCAAGATTTCCTTAAATCCATGTAAATCTATACCACCTTCAAAAAAGTCAGTTCTGTCTCCTCCTACATCTCTTAAGTCATGCACTCCCACACAATCTCCTGTGCTGGAATTAATCTATTTTTTTTGGTAGGTTTAGCTTTCAGTGAGGTAAGCATGCTAATGTGTCCAACTGCAATGACACATAAGCGTTAAGGCAAGCACAGAAGATCATAGGAAATTATGTCAAATCAAGGAAATAGTATATTTGACAGAGGCATGACCTTAGCTCAGCTTAAGTGCATTATAAAACCATGGGATACAGGATTTAAGACAAACACTACAGTAAATAAGTATGGCTGAATATAGTTCTTTCTCAGTTTGAAATGAACACTCAAGTTCTGTAATGTAGCACTTGCTGATCTCTGCTCTACTGATGTTCAGTCACAAAATGAGCCTTATGAGACAGCAAAGTAGGCTGCTTAAAAGTTCAGCTCTGTTCTGAAAATTGGATGTGCAAAACCAATTTCTTCATGCTCCACATCTACAGAGTACTCTCCCTTTGAAAATCACGTACTCACTTCTACTGATATCTCCAAAATTAAAACATGCTTACAATTACTGCAAAGTTTACCTTAAGCTGGATGATATCTTTGCCATCTACTAGCACTGCCATCTCTTTCCAGTTGAAGGAAGCTTTCTTTCGATATTTGCAAAGCGGTCCTTTAGGGAAATCTGGTAGCAAAGTATCCCAGGAATTTTGGTTGCCAGTGGCTTCTTTCAGATTCAGTGTGGATGCCATTGTTAGCTAACCTGCACCAAACAAGAAAAGACACATCAAAAACTGAAGAACTGCAGATGTCTTATTTTTAATAATTAAATGAAATCAAAAGGGTTGTTAATTAAATCTATAGACTTGTTCAAATGTATGAATAGAGCAGTGCAGAGCCAACTAAAAGCTTGCCCTTCCGTTTTTCTAATTTAATTGGCTTGGTACAAACTAAGACAAAAAAAAAAGCATTTGATCAAATGTAAATTAAAGGTCCTTGTTATTAAAATATGAACTAAACCTTTCAAAATAAACAAAATATGAAACAGGGACACCATTTGGTTAATATTGCATAATAAGAAAAAGTGGATGAGGTAAAAGATCCAGTCAAGAAAATAACACGTCTTATTTAACATACTGTGAATAATTGTTACCTCACTTCTAACTTAAATGCAAAATATTAATTGTTCAAATGCAGGAGATGCCTGTATTATCTAGTACAGTTACAGTTACTAGTTACTACTAGTAAACACTTAACTTTCAATTAAATGGCATGTTGGCTTTATGTTAAGGTTTCTTTTTATATAACTGACATGATGAACCACTGTTTGTACATAAACATGAGACAGAAAACATGAGGTCAACGCCAGGAACTCTGTCCTTATCTTCCAGTGGTTGAATATATGAAAGAGTAAGTGGGTATTAAACCTTTATTTAATGTACACCAATTGCAAGAAACAAATTTCTGTAAAATTCTGCACATTTGCATGTCCTTTGCCTAATTTAATCTTGTCTGGGTTAGCCCCCACAGATCCACTCGACTATGTGAGCACTACAATATCTGGGTGTATCTGCTCTGGCCATCAGGCGTATGGCACAGAAATGAATAGGTGGCTTTACACAGGGGAAACATCACCACCAGCAGCCCTGTGTGCTACTCCATTGCTTCCATACAGTGAATATTTAGAACTGTGAAACTAGAACAATATCAGCATGCTGTCCATCACCAACACTGGCTGACTTGAATAGAACAGGTGAATGGGACAAACAGGAGGCCCTATCTGCAATGGGTCTGTAAAAGGTACAGTTAAACCTGCATAAATGAAGTCAAATAAAACTATCACAGTAGTGACTTCTACAACGTACAGAAAACTATAGGATTTTTCTTCTATATGGGTGATGCAGTTCTGAAAAACTGTAAGCACGCAGGTATGCACTTCTCTTAAGTGTCATATTGCCCTGGTCAAGAATAAATTTATAAAATAATACCAAGTCTGAACTTTGCAACCACACTTAAACTTCGCTTTTCCTTCTTTTTTCGCTAAAGTTGAAATTTTCATTGCTGTTACGTGGTGGCTTATTCCATTTTTAGTCTGTCTTCCCACTAAGCATTTTTTTCTGAATACACTTTTTTCTGTGCTGAGTTGACCTCAGACTCTTGTGCATGTGATCAAATGCCATCTGCTGGCATTCCGTTGTGTGTATCTATGGGTCATGCAAGTGCATTGCAAAACTTCACAGAACCAGCAGGATTCCACTACCAGTAGGTACAACCGCTCTGGTTTTGGAGAGAAGAGGAATCTCGCTTTGTGTTAGAACTTGGCCCCAAAGAGTAAAGGCTGATGCCTCGGCTGCTTCCAGGAGCAGATGGTGAAGTGCCCTCTGCTGCTACCGGCTCCTATCACACCCAGCAACTTCTGCCACTTCATGCAGAGAGATCTGTGCTGTGCCTGGAAAACACAGAAGCGATGAGGCAGGGGAACAGAAGCTGGCCACCTTATAACAAGGGGACTGACTGGATGAAGCAATTATCAAAAGTACTGGGAGGACCTCTGGGCCCAGGGCTGGCCAAGGGCTGAGACTATGAACATAACAAAGTACACAAACTGCTACTAGTTTGGCATTCTACTTTTTCCCGTCACTTTTTTTTTTTTTCCTCTTCATCGTGATATACCTCCTTGCTACATTTCTTTCAACCTAATCCTCTTAGGGAGGTCATTTTCTAGTTCTGGATGGTACAGACATAGTAGAAGATGACTGCAGGGTAGTATTTCTTCATGTGACTTCCAACTCAGTTTTACGAAGGTGCAATTCCACTATTAAGCAACAGGTTTGGAAAGAAAAGATCGGGGGGGGGGGGGGAAGGCACTGAGAAAGAGCATTTCAACCTGCAGCCAAGTAAACAGACATTACTCTTCTAACTGGAAAACAGGTAAATCAGACAGAAGTTCAAGGCTTTTGGCTCAGAACAGAAAAAAAACTTCCATCAAAATACTGCAGCTGTTGCACCTAGCTTTATTTACATTACAAATCAATGAGATTGCTCAAATGAGAAAACCTCAGTGTTCATAAAAAAAGGATCTGGTACTTAATAAAAAATTACAATTTCTCTCTCTGCCTTCACACAGTGTTTTAATACGATCCGGTTCCAAGCAATCAGTTTCAAAGCTAATTAGGAAACCAAGCCAGGCAATTACCGTAGGAAAGTAACAAAGGCCTGCCCTAAAGAACAACCCCAGTGTTAATTTCAGCCTTGCGCTGATTTTTGGAAAGCTGCGCGGGGATGCGGCGGCAGAAAATAACACACGGTTATTTCCAACTTGCAGACGACTGCTGGAGTTCCACTGGGAAGAACCTGCTCCTGCGAGTAATTAAAATTCACGGCTGGACAACAACGCTATGCATGCAAATCACCAGGGGACATTTCCGCTGGCGGTGCCTTATCGCCCGTTATCTTGCGTTAACAATGACACAGCTGAGACACTTGGTAGCCGTCAATAATAATAATATAACCTAAATAATAATAATAACGATCAGGACCTAAAATAAGC
>JAOXJM010000033.1:51434774-51449049 GCA_026413425.1 Tringa solitaria | reverse complement strand
GTGAGAGTGGTAGAGCACTGGAACAGGCTGCCCAGAGAGGTGGTGGAGTCTCCTTTGGAGACATTAAAAAACCGCCTGGACAAGTTCCTGTGCAACATGTAGACCCGCTCTGGTGGGGGGGTTGAACTAGCTGGTCTCCAGAGGTTCCTTCCAACCCCGTAAGATTCTAGGATTTGTAGATTGTGAAAATGCTGACAACGAGCTGTGCTTTTGAGAATGAAAATGTGACAACAGCAGAATTCAGTTTCTTGTGGCACGGTTTCAGAAACAACAACAAAAGAAGTCAGTGAGATTAAGCAAAACCCAGTGAAGTTTGGTCTGTCTGTTTTAGAAAATTGTATTTTCCACTCTTGGGAGAAGATGGTAAAATTTGTAGAGGAAATTAATATCTCCTATTAGATCAATAGATGTCATTGAGGTGGTAAAAAAGTCCAAGTTCTGTTAACTCAAGCACTCTTTCCTTGTGTGGCCAGAAAAATTTGATCTAATATGAGATACTATTTTTCCTGTAGACATTTCTTTTTGTCCATCATTAGGTCATCACTGCTGTAGAACTGACAAACATTGTTGACTCTCAAAAAAATCATGTGAGTTTTATGATTGTTCTGCGGATTCTCAAAGTTCAAATACTATTAGTTATGCATTCTTTGTTTCTTGCTTTAGTTTTCAATCCTATTTCCTTTTCCCATCAGTTCACACAGGGGAAAAATGTGTTTGGACTCCAACAGCCTAATTGACTTCATAATAGTCATCTTATGAAAGGTTTTGATATTTTAAAAACAAACAAAAAATAATACTCTGCTTTTACTTTTGTAGAGGTCCAGATTGTTCAAGACTTAATAGGTGTGCCCGGGGTAAAATTTCAAACCAGATATATTCTTTAGCGTTTCTTAGTCTTTCCCTTTAGACTTAGAAGGGAAAGAAGGGATTAAAAGTATTCAGTTTCTGCCTGAAGTAGTGAAGCTGAATTTCATGATGTGTCTAAATTTTAGTATGAATGATATAATCGGTGTTAATCTGTACATTTAGTGAACCTGTTTGACAGCTTCTGCTAAAAGTAGTACTTAAAAATGATACTGTTTTATTGTTTAAATATTTCAGCATCCAGGTAGAGGAATTGATGTGAGGAGAAGAAAAATATGGGACATGTATGGACCAGAAACTCATTTAGAGGTATTATGCAAATGTATGTCAATCTTAATGATTTGTAACTTTACTCATTTGTTCGTTGCTTGTGGTTGTGGTGATGCAAATGTAATCAAACATACCGGTTTATGGACTGCTGTCTGAAGTGATCTATGGGTTTGGTATGATTCCACCCATCTGTCCTGTGGAACTGTAGAGTAAGTTGTGAAGGGTATTATTAGAGCAATGCTGTATCAAACCCTTGCATATTTGCAACTTACTTTTTTAGCTGAGAAGGCTAGTGTGATCTCCTACTTTTAAGTACAGACATGCACAGTATAAAACAATCTTTGATTTTACAGGAAGATCAACATTAAGCAGCTTTGTTTGCACCACTGTACCTCAAAAAATGATATAAGTATCCAAATTTGTGAGTAGTTTATTCTTGAAAGTGATTCTGACCTTCTAGTGCTATGTGCTGTTTTGGGTTCAAAATTGTTGTTGAACCTCAAAGGAGCCAGTCCTCTCCTGTACTGACTTTGTGGCAAGTAATTGCAATAATAGCCTTCAAAAAAAAAAAAGGAAAATAAATCTGAAAGAGGGATTATATTTCATGTGCCACAATAGCATTTTTATGAGAACAGGAACAATTCGAGCACAGTAACATTCACTTTTAGCTCCAGCTGTTCTTGGTCTGATACTTGTTAAAGTATGGTGCTGATCAACAGTTGCACTTTGGAGTTGAGGTGTTCCTGATTTCTTGTGCTGTAGATTCCTAAAATTTCTCACACTGTTCTCTCAAAAATTATCAACTTGCACTATATTAAAATAATTTTCCGCCTATAGTTATTCTGTAGCATCTTTGAATGCTAACAATTTACATTAAATCAACAAAAGAACAGCCGTTTTCACAGATGGGAGGTGGAACTTCCACAGTCTTGTGCAGCCTTCTCTTTGCCACCCTGCCATTTTGGGTGCAGATGCCAGAACTGCCAGATTCCTTTGCTCCAGTCTCTAACCAGCTGAAAAGCTTCAAGAAACAATCCAAAACATCAAGCTGTGGTGCTCCTTCATTCCTGTTGTATCACATTGTCACTTCTAATCACACCAGCATTTTATCTTTTCCTTCACGTTATGTATTCATTTTTCTGCCTCTTTTTCTGTATCACGGAAATCTTTGAATTTTGTACATTCGTTCAATATTAAGGTCTGATTGTTTACAGTTTCTCAGATTTCTTGACTCATAAGGAAACTTCCGAGCATCAGCTGTCCTTCTCTGCAGCATGAGGGAACAAAATAGAAAAAAGATGTGGGTTTATTTGCCTTTTAAAAAAGAATAAAAAAATTCACAGAGAACTCTTGAAAAAGTCAGACAGAAACAAAAATATCCAAAATATGGATACAAGGAAAGGACAAATTTATGTGGGAAAGAGTTATATAATGAAGAGGAAGGGTGAAATGATTTTGCAAGGCTCCTGTGGCTACAGGAGAAAGCACCTGATCACAGCCTTTTGTTACCCTCAAAGCTAATTTTGTTTTGATTTTTACTTAATGTATGAGTTGCAGGATGAGTATTGCCATCTGTGACATTCAGTGCCAATACTATCACTATAAATGAGTGTAACAGGTGGCACTCTGCGTAGCCAAACTGCTGTCAGACGTGGTGAATACAAATGTGATTACGGGTGACTGTCAAAATATGGAGTATGGCACTGATAATTCATGCTATACCTAAATCAAATGATCAAAACTGAAATGTTATGTAGGAGTAACTTGTTTAATCAACCATAAGAAAACACTTATCAAACACTTGGTTTAAGATGTGCTAACCTGCCAAAAAGAAATTTGCTACATATATATGCATAAAATGCAGAAATTTGTTACATGTATATGTATTTCTAGATATTATAACTAAAAATGCATTTCTAGATATTATAACTAAAAATGGTCAGAGATACAGCATTTAAAGTGAACAATGATACACCGTACTGATACCTAAAACACCTAACAGTGCTTTCACGAGGAAAATTGACAGATAGTATGAGATTTCAGAAATTCCCTAGGAAGCGTTGTTTATGTTTTTTAGTTCCTACATAGATACTATTTTGCATATACATGTGAATTTTGACCTCATAAACCATGTGCATTTTAAATAAAATGAGAGTATGGGTGTCATTTTCGGGGCTTTTCCTAAAGGTCTGTGGATATCCAAATTTAAAGCTTTTTTCAAATATGTCCAGTAATTATCTTGAGATTCATACATATTTTTAGGGTATCAACATAACTTTGAGTACTTTCTTTGCTGAACATAGTTCAAGGTAAGAAAATGTGTGCGTGAGAAAGAAACATTAAAGGTACTCCAGAACTTTTAAAATTTAACGTGTTTGAGGAATTCATCCTGTTTGGTGGTTGGTACTGGGGTTTTGTTGTTTTTTCTTCTTTTTTTTTTTTTCCTAGGAATATCAGGGTAGGGTATTATTGAGACTAATAACTATTCCGTGAGTTGGTGTTGTGGTGGGGAAACCTCTGTGCTGATGTCTCTTCAATTCATATATCTTGAATTTCTATGAGGCAAAAGGCTATTCTAAAGGCCACCAAAGAAGTTTTTCTCTAACCAATTGTTTCTTATTTTTCTTCTGATCTTTGCATGTATCGTAAGGTATTGACAGAACTTGGAAAGGAATGGTATGGCAACACAGACAAGAGGGAAAGTGTTAGGCTGGATTAAGTTTATTATATATGAATGATGAAGAGTAGTCTATATATTAGAATTTGATTTGGGTAGAGTCTGGGAAAGAAGATTAATTGCTGTGTGAGTCCTAAGACTGTTAAGACATAATAAATTAAGTGGCTTTCTGAAAAGTTGAGTCCAGACATACATGTGAGAGGAGAATGGCAAGAAATGATAAATTCTATGTATATTTGTTTAGGTATATTTAAGGTGCCAGATATCTTAATCAGAATTGTTATTCCACTCTTTGTCTGACCAATATTTAACTGTTAACAGTTAACTGTTTCTAAATTAATTACTTCTTTGTAGCGATAAAAAAAATTACTGCCTGGCAAAAGTGCAGATTGAGGAAAATACAGTTGATGTCTGTGTTCTCATTCACCTTGTATTTGTCAGCTTGTATGATTTTATATTGTTGCTTAGTGCTTTGTTAACAAACACATTTAAAGAAACCTGTAATAAAATTCACTTAACGTATTGTTTGGTTTTTTAGGAATCTACAATCATGCCAGGTGATAGTCATCTCTTTCCAAACACTGACTGGCTCATAGGAAACCATTCAGATGAATTAACACCATGGATACCTGTAATTGCAGCTAGGTATTTGTGGAGGGAGGAGAGTGGGAGGGAAGGAATAAAACAACCAAAACATAATTACCTGTGTGTGCTTGCTGAAAACTGTCACTTTTGGAGCCACACCTGCTGTCCTTGCAGGACTTGCTGCTTTTGATGTCAATTGATTATTTTTACAAAATGTTTCTCTTCCTGTGGAGAAGCACATTGAGGACAGCATTTTGCTTTTGAAGTTCAGAAACCAGAATTGATTTTTATTCTTTAGGTGTGAATCTGTTGTTTGAGGTTTGTTTGTTTGTTATTTTTAAATAAAATTGCTGTTAGTTTTGCCTTTTTTTGAACCATTGTGCTCTTCACAACCAGCTGCAATAGTTTAATACCTAGAAGTTTAGTCCTGCAAACCAAGTTGGCACAGTAATTTGCTATAGCAAATACTTTGTTAAACATTATTTTTGATTATGCTAATAGAGCTACTGAAAGAGGAACATATAAATATTTGTGAAGCTCCTGTCACTTAATGAAAATTTCCATTATTGCCTGTATGTGATGGGTTATTTGTTAAATTCTGAATTGACTTTCCATTCAGCAGTTTGTTATCCTTCTCATAGGTCTTCGTATTCATGTTGCTACTTCGTGCTGCCATGTTGCTTCTTTGATTTCCATGGAAAATACAGCCGAAGACAAAGCAAGAAAACTCAGTACAGAGAATATCTCGATTTTGTTGCTCAAGTGGGATTTGTATGCGGGTTTCATGTGGAAGAAGATTGCCTTAGAATTCCATCAACAAAAAGGGTAATTTTGGACTGTGTGAAGTTTTTGTCTTTTTTTTTTGGTTTGTTTTAAGCTGCTAGCTGTCTGAAGCATATGGATGTTGTTCATTAGTATTATTTGTGCATTATTATTGTTGTAAGATCAGACTATACTCAGTTGCGTTACTTGAGACAATATGCTTTGAAGACACAAACTGTTTTCTTGAGTAATCTGCTTTTAATGTCATAGGTGCAGTCCTAAAGACTGTGGTTATTTCTTATGCCACTCAATAGGATGAAAAACGTATAAAACTCATTTTTTGCCCTAATTTTTCCAGCAGCCTACGTTGCTTATTTTTACTTAATTTTGCTGTTATTTATGTCCTATGAAATTCAAAGGGAAATATCCTCAGAGTAGGAAGAGGTGTCCAGTTTTAATTTTGTAAATAAACTGAGAATCAGGAACAGTGTTTTTGTTCTGTGCTTGTATGGCATGATGGGTTATAGTTCAATTACTGGATTTCTTTTGTGGCACCAGTATTTGAAAGATAAAATTAAAGAACCCCCAGACGTTGGTGAGTGTTTGAATGGGTATCTCCTGTAGGTAGATTTAGAAGCCTGCATAAGACATGGGCAGGTTGAGGGGCTCTGTAAGTATGGGACTCTATAAATAGTGATTTACCTGTTTCTCCTAAAATAGGTATGCCTTATTGGAAAAAATAGGACCTATCCACCTACCGAATGCGCTCTGATTGACAAGCAGATAACACAGTATATTAATAGTCGTCAGACCTGTGCTGTGGTCACATGTGACAAAAAAGTTGAATTTAATCATAAGGATGACTCTGTATGCAAAGAAGCAGGCTCAGAACTTCCTGAAAATGAGACTGAGACCGCTGGTACAATTTGGATGCCTGGATTTCAACCCAGAGAAAAAGTAGAACGAATCAGAAATTGCGCTTCACTCCCTCGGGATTTTGTAGATGATGTAGTTCTCAGCGTGGCAAACTTGCTGTTAAATGTAACCCCTCAAAAATCAAGTTCTAATATGCATGGTGGAATTACAAATACCTGGAACCAAGGAGGTGAGGTTGTTTACAATTGTTTACCTCTTTCCTTTACATAATCTTATGCTGGTAGAGGTTGTCTTTTCCAATGAGTTTGTGTTTCTACATTTAGTAAGTGAAATAGATTTTTTAAAATACCAAGAAGAGTACACTAGCAATCAAAGGCCTTTTTTCTGCCATGTTTTATTACACTCTGGGATGAAAATAAGGCATATAAGAATATTTTGAAATTGCTGTGAGGTTTTTTTCTCTACACTTAAATATTAGGACAGAATCAATTTTTGTTTAAAAAATAAAACCAAACAAACACAGAACTCTTCCCCATTTACCAAAATAGAGAACTGTATCTGTTTGGGGAGTATTATATTAAGTTTCTTTTTGGATAGTCACATAATAATTAGCTGTAATTCTTTAAGAATTCTGTAAGAAGTGCTTTGAAGTGCCATTTGGTTACGACATGATTAGGAATTTTTTAGTTTAGTCTTAGGAAGAAAAAGAATAGAAGTTGCTGTTAATTTCATAAGCATTCAGTTCTCGCTACTACCATCTTTTCATTTTCCTCTTTCTGTTTTTATTATTTACATGCTGTAGTTTGTCCTGTCTTACTGTTACAAGAGATCCTTTGAGTCGTTATCTCTTCTCTCTAAATGCAAGCATGTAAACAGTGCTTACTGCACTAAGGGTTATATGCTACTGTAAAAAAAAGCAGAGAAAGTAAAAAAAATGTGTCTTACTGTAGAAATTCTGACTGTAGAATGAAAGCTGCTATTTTACCTACAGTAGACATATAAAATACATATGGATGATACTGGGAGCACAAAGTTGCAGCAGTACTGGTAGATAGGTCATAGATTCAGTTTATCATTAATTTGTATAGAAGTTAAACTTTCATAGGATTTTTCTTATATATATTTTGAATAGCTACACCGTTATTTTTTGCAGAAAGCCTTTCCTTGAAAGAAGTGGCAGAACACCTAAATAAAGAGACTTTACAAAGGCTAAAAAGTGAATATGGAGGCCTGCAGACACTACTCAAGAACAATCACCAAGTATTTGAAGGTAAAGAAGGCGGTTGGGAGATTTTTGTTTTTCTTTAATCGTCCATTTTATCTCCTCTATATGCTGTTAAACTCAACTGAAGAATTACCGTGGTCATGAGTGGTTTTTTTAACTACTTTTCTATACCTTTGTGGAAAACTGAATATTCTTTATGTGCCCATTGCACCAAGATATTGTTAGTAAAAACTCTTTTGAATGAGGTTGGTAAGGCATCTGTGAGCAAGGAGTTGTATTTTCACATACAGTCGGTCTAGAACAACTCTTTAACTAAAGTGGCTAATGTCATGCTATTGTTTGACTTAGAGAATTTTAATTTTTCCTAGAATGTATTGATGATTTTAGGCCGTTACATGCAGAGTAAGTTTATCAAAGCATTTAACTGAGAGTTAGTCTGGCCTTGCCAAGCCCCACAGTGTAAATGCAAACACATAAGAACCTGTAACTGTGAGGGTTGATGTATTTGTATAGCCTGGAGAAGCATGGCAGAAGGAACTCAGTAGCAAGTTTCTGTGGTTGGCTGGGTTTATCAATAGCTGGTTTTGGAGGATTTTTTTCCTGTTGTAATGATGTGGTGGTGGGTTTTGTTTGGTTGATTTTCCTTTTTTTTTTTTTTTTTTTTGTTATTGTGGAGTTTTACGAAATTAAGGTCTAGCTTTGCAGTAATACAAGATATTCAAGGTTTTATCAGTATTTAAAGCTGTTTCAAATTTGGAAGTGTGTTAACTTTGTGTGTCCCAACAGTTCTACATCAGCTGTAGAATGTTGATCAACTAATCCATGGTAAATCATCCTGAGTGTGCAACCCAGTTGCAGCCACTGACTAATTTAGCCAAGTTTAGGATTTCTGTGCACTTGGCAATTACAGAATGTGAAGCCATACTGAAATCCTTTTGAATTACCATGCGTTGGAAAGAGTTGATCATGCTGCATTCATTATGTGTCTGAATTTGATTCCCTTTCATGAGGGATAGGTGGAATAGATTTATAACCTGTTACGTACAATGAGGATTTTTATTTGGCATGGATGCTGTCTGCACATAACTTCTTAAGAAAGACTAGGATTAAGGCAAGATCTTTCTCAGTAATTCACATCACATGGAAGGTCCCTGGGGCTTCAGTAGAGACCATTTGGTTCTTCAGTAGTGCGTCACCATAACAAGGGACATTTATTAGTGAGTGGTCTGGAAGGACGTTGCTTATGCCAAAGAGGACAGAGAATAACACGGCTGCAGCTATTCTGTCATCTTTACTGCAGTGTTTTGTTTGTTTTTTTTTTTTTAAAGAAATGGAAAACAGATGGATGCACACATGCACCCCCACAAAAGAAAGGACTTGGAGTAACTGATCTGTGGCAGTTTCTTTTGATCAAGGTGTCTTGTCCAATACAGGACTGATTTTCTCAGGGGAAAAAAAATGTGCTTGATCATAAATAGCACTATATCTGCTCATTTTTGTTAATCTTGTGAGAGATTTTTTTAAATTTTTTTTTTTTTAAATCTCTGCTGAACCCACTTCTGGGTTGACTTCATATGAGTTCAGATCTATTTGTATATCACAAGGAAGCCTGGAGGGATGAATTCATCCAGACCTGAATGCGTGATACTAAACTTTCACTGGACTCATTACCTTTTTGAATAGCGATTATCAAATGCAGAATGGTATCAGTTAACTATTCCAACCTACAAGTGTGTGATACAGAAGGTATGACTGAAGCAGGATATGGAAATAGAGCATGGCAACTTAGAAGTGGTAGATTCTTCCCTCCTCATCTACACTGTCCCTTTGAATCTGTTTTTTCTCTCTTACTAACTTCCTTTTATTCTCTTGCTTACACATTTAAGGAGTTGACAGAGGTTCACAAATGTGTGTGTGCAGTTTATGGTCCTAATACAGCAAATGAATTTAAAAAAGACCAAACGAGTCTTTATTAACTGATTATAGTTCACTGTTGATTCATATGAAGGATTAGACTTGTCATCTCTTTGGTGCCATGTATTTTTGGGTCAGTGAACCATTTTGCAAGAGCATTTCTGTGTAGTGAAAGTACTAGAAGCCTCTTACTAGATTTTTTGCTGGTAATCACATTTTAAATGTGGAATAATAAAGTTTTGAGCATGGGAAGGATTGCAGTTCTTGAAGTTGAAACTTCTTTTTCAGGACTTGCAATCTAAATTCACAGGATTGTAGTTTAAATGATCTTAACTGCTATATATAAAAAAAACCCAAACAGATCTCTGCGAAGATGATACAAAGGTGCCTGAAACTATTCAGCAACACAGTAAAACATCTCATGGGGAGATCAATCAATTCTTCTTTAAACCGTGTCTCGGTTTGTTGTGCACTTCTTTCTATTTCTGTGCAAATGGCACATTTGGTTCTGCCTGAGTGATCCATTTGTAGAATATATATTTTATTCACAGAATGTCACTATGCATCTTTTCCAGTACAATTCCCATGGCTGTCTATTAACAGCTGCATTCTTGTTTGTTTTTAAATCTTAGTTCTAAATGGGAGAGTTCATATTCGTGACTGGAGAAAAGAGAAACCTTCAAGGAAAACTAAGCCTGAAGTGAAACGACGCCTTTCAGCTGAAGCATTTAAAACACGTCTCTGTTGGTTTTTCCTTCATCATCCTGATGGTTGTTCTTTGCCTTCTGAATCTTGCCCCTATGCTCATGGGACTGGGGAGCTAAGGCAGTCTCAGATTATTAAAAAGAAAAAACATATACAGTAATAAAATGCAGCCACTTGTGTTTCAGTTTGTATACACAACTGAATCTATGATTGACTTTGGGACTGCCTAGTCCATGAAGATCTGTGCAATATGGAGGACTTTTTCTCATTCCTATGTATCTTATTTTCCATTTGGTTTACAAGTTCTTTTGTATTTTTAGTTCTTTAATTGTTTTTATTAACATGGAAAAGGCATAGTAAAGTATGTATATACCTTTAGATTCTATCACGGCATGTCTAACTTGCATTTGTATAAGTAGAAAAGTTTGAAAACTTAATTTCCTAGAATATTCTTCGTGATCCTCAATCAGATCAAATGTACACAATGCAGCATTTTCAAACCCTGCAAATTAGCTGGTTTGTTCCAAATTTTTGAGGATGATTTATGGTTTCTTATGACTTACAGTGGCTCTTGGGAGTCAAATTGGAAAGAATTCACTCTTTCCTAACCTGAAAGCTTCCTCTCCATGTTACTGTGGAGTAATACTAGATATTACCCTTAGTTTCTTAGTCACACCTAGTCCTTCGTTCCTTCCTTCTTATACTGAGAACACTCAAAATTAACGTTGGTTTGAAGAGTAACTTTCTGGTGAGTTACTGCGGAAGCCTTTACATGTAGGTGTAGGTTTTCAGGACTTTGTAGGACATACTGTCCTTTCCCTCTTGCTTTAAAGTGAGGAGTAACAGTGGAAAATGTATTTAATAGTATTGGAATGGCAGGGTTTCTGCTTATCAGGTAACAAAGGAATGTCTTAGCACCTTGAGCAGGTTATGATTTTCTTGATAGACGGTATTATTTTCTTTAAAAGGTTTAACTTAGAAAGAAATCCTAATTATTGCTCAGTGACAGTCGTAGAACTAGTGTCATAATTCACATCTGTCAACTGCTAAGTACTTGTAAAGTTCAGTATCTGCTGTACAAGCACAGTCATGTTGCTTCTGGCCTAACTTATATACTGATAGTGTGGAAACTCTGCTCTGATCTGCTTACAGAAGACTTAGATTGCAAATCCTGCTGAAGAAAGGGGAAGATTTTAAAAACAAAAATTACTAAAGAAGAAACGTGAAACGTGGAGACCAATAACATTAAAACTGATTGTAGGACGAAGAGGTCTAGGGGTAGCAGTGAATAAGCCACGTGTGAACTCTCTTAAGAGCTCAGGGAATCTGAAGAACAAAGGAAGTAACTGATTGAAGACAAAGCAGAGGAAAAAAGAAAGTTGACACTGGAACAACTTTTTGGAACTGTTCCCACACCCTAACTTTAAGCCAACAGGATGCGGTCCATCGCATACAGAAGCAGCAGGGTCTAAACCTACTGACGGGGTGGGAGCAAAGACCTGACTGAAGTGTTTTGTGTTGCCCCTTCTCCCTTGACATTGCTCTTCTGGTTCTGGAAGCGGCTCTTGCTAGGTAACAGTGACCTGATAGCTGCAGCAGTGTCTTACTCGTGGATCACATACCACCTTAATCCGATATGCCACATAGTATGTCTACATGGCCTACCTCCAACTGGAGCTGTGGTGGGCTGTGAGCCTTCCCCCGTGGCTCTGGTCTGCAGTGTTGTATACCCCATCCTGAATTTAGCACTAATTAGTGCTAAATCATTACTGAATTTACATGTTTTGAAAAGAAGAGGTGGCAAATTTAATGTAGTTCAGGTAAGGTTATTGGTCTGAGGGAAAGAATAGTCTAAGCCAGGTAAACTGCAACTCCCATGAAGCAGGGCAGCACAGTAATGGGACGCGGCTGATAGTGTAGTTACTGTTGTAAGAACCTCAGAAAAATACTTAGTTTAGTGAGGAAACGAAAGTTGAGAAAAGCTGGTATGTTTGATGAAGGGGAGGCCTCTGTGAAATTTTAAGTTCCTGCTGTCTCCAGAAGGAGATTGTTTCCAGATGGTGCAAAGAGCAAAAACAAACTTTCAATTCTTTTCCTGTCATTAGTGACTTCCCCAGTGATTGGCCTTGGGGTGGGATGTGTTTGACTTGAAACAGGTGATTTCCTGAGTTAGAGTTCATCTGTGGAGCCCCTCAGATGGGCTTGCGGGAAGTCAAGAGTTAAGAAGCTGGAAGAAGGTTGGTTGTACTTTGGGGTTGGTTTTTTTTCCTTTCTCCTTTTTTTTTTCGTATATGGGGAATGAAATACCTGCTTGACTCATTGAAGTCGCAAATATGAGCATGATAAGACTAGTGAATTAGTTTTGAAACTACCCTTTTTATTATTTGTGCAATGCTATGATAACTAGAGAGCACACTGTATTACTGTAGTAAACGGCCTTCTTTGTGCAGTCTTGGTTTCTGAACTCAGCAGCGTGCAGGTCTGTCACAGATGCCTGATGCCCGTTCCTCTCTGTGTTTGGCGTCCCTGCAGGTGGCAAACCAGCCAGCAAGTCTCCTGTAATTACAGAAACCTCCCTGTTGTTTGGAGAAGTGGTAAGAGAACGTTTTTGCATCCAAATGCCAGCCTTATATAATTCTGCATTTAAATATGAAGGTAACTGCCAAAAGCATAAAATAACTCTACTTTGTATAATTTCTGTATACTGTTGCTTGCTCTGTGGTCCACAGTCTAAAAATATCATTAATACAATATTCAGTTTTGGCCAGGGATGAAGTACAATGCAGAGTAACAATCAGTTTCATTCTTGATAAAACTCTTGCTCCACGACGAAATCAAATGTAAAGTCTCAATAATTCAGGTAACACTTGTCATTTTACTCCTTAGTTTATTAGCATCACTACCCATTAGTTAATTTGGCTTTATTTGAGGCCTGTTTTATAGAGGGAAAATACATGCTATTATAGTTGCTCACAAGAGTGAGATTACAAAGAGAAGTTAGATGTCAGATTGCAGTCGGAAGCGTTGGGACCTAGGGATTTTGTGGTTTTATCTGTAGATGAACAAGTTTCAATAAGTCTATAGATAAATATTTTAAATAAAGAACAAAAAGATCTGTGTTTATGTTCTCCTGTAAACCTCAGCAAAGGATTTAATTTTAATTTGGATAGTTTAGTTAGAGTCCCAAATTTGGAAAAGAAAAAATAACAAAATGTATTTTTACTTATGGAATATGTATATATAGCTTCAGAACAGTCTATTTTCTAGCATGTTTCAAATCAGGAAAATGTTCTCTGTGTGTGTCATTTGGATTATCTGTTTACGATATTACTGTTACCACTTCGTGTTATAAATTATTAGCCCAGATGTAAAGCAATTCCTAGAGGAAGTCTTACAGCTTGTCTGACAGCAAATGCAGGCCTCTAGGCATGCTTTGTAATAAAATTAGGCTGCTTCATAAGGTTTTGGGGGTCTGTTTGTGTAGATTCAAGGTTTTAAGTGATAATTAACTCTATCTTCAGTGATCTCAGCATGTTTTTATGAGCTGGAATCTAGCTTTAGCAATATAAAGTAGACAAGAGTGAGCAATCAATAGCTTTGCTTAGGGCATCATAATGGCAAACATTTCAGAATCAACAGAGATGAAAAATAAAATCTCTAACAATCCTACCAAGTGACAGCTAAACCAAATATTGGGACAGGTGTCCACTAAACTGTCTAAACATTTGGAATCAGCTGAAGTCAGACGTTATGTTTTGTTGTTGCTGGTAACTGCTGTTTATATAATTAAAAGAGGATTCTCATACCAAAATTGCAATTAATTGGGAATTCACCCAGAATGTAATGCCACGTTACCGTGAGGAAATTCCTTTCACAGTCACCTTTTTCTGCTGTCGTATCCTGCTGGACCTGTGAGCAGCACCTTGAGATTTTCCTTCTGGCTGCTGGCACCTTTCCCCTTTGGGAAGCCCTTCGCAGCAGCCTCTGTGTACGTGGCAATGGTTTCATGACTGGACTTTGTGTGTTGTGGGTAATTTTTTAGTGAACACTGTTATTTGGACCTGCTGAGTTTACGCCGTTCGTTTGTATTATAACTTAATGTTCATACTTATCAGGTGGAAATACATAACTGCTTTAGTGCTCATTTACCACCTTGTAAGTGCTGCTTTAAAGCCACTTCTAACAGGGTGCTACTATGATGCTGCCAGGTGGAACCTGCTCAGCAATTGTAACCCAGTCCCTCTCTTCCCTCTACAA
Source organism: Tringa solitaria (assembly GCA_026413425.1). Taxonomy (NCBI): domain Eukaryota; kingdom Metazoa; phylum Chordata; class Aves; order Charadriiformes; family Scolopacidae; genus Tringa; species Tringa solitaria. The sequence goes on along the minus strand of JAOXJM010000033.1, from coordinate 51,434,914 downwards.
TTTTATTATAACAGGTTTTGACAGCTCTAGGTAGGCGTAGCTTCGAACTCCTTCGCAGCGGGGGCATTCGTGGCAAATTTTTGTTCAGAGAAGAGCAACAAGGCTGGTGAGGGGTCTGGAGCACAAGTCTTATGAGGAGA
>JAOXJM010000033.1:51413807-51434559 GCA_026413425.1 Tringa solitaria | reverse complement strand
ATTTTGTTTGGTGTGTGGGTGTTTATTTTTGTCAGAGTTAGGTTGATGGTTGGGCAAGGTGTGGTTGGGCAAGGTGATCTTGAAGGTCCCTTCCAACCTAGAAGATTCTGTGATTCTGTGATGGGTAGATCCACCTCACACTAGTTCCTCGGTGAGCCGGAGCCACTGTCCTCGCAGCTAACTGGTATTATGGGTGGGGAAGAGATACAACAGCTGTGAAATAAGAGTCTTTTTGCTTTGGATTGCTGGCTTCTTGTTAGTAGCTTTCAATCCATGGAGCTGAGAGAGGAAGGGAAAGTTGTTTTCCTTTTTCTCAAGTACAAAATATTGAGAGAGCAGAGAGTTTTCCAGTTGGCTGTCTTCAGCCAGTGCATCACTCTGCATCACCGTGTTATCTTCACTGGCCTCTGGTGCATCATGAAGAAATCTATCCAGTACAGACATTGGTATCCTTATTTCTGTTATGCTATGGAGTAGTATGGCCATAATACTTTTGGTCTTCTTTTTTTTTTTTTTGTCTTTTATTTAATGTTTGTTTTATCAGATCGTTTTCAGAGACACAAATCCCATGGTGAATACATCACCTGTTAGCAATGGTCTGATAATACTCTGAACATAAGTATTGACCATTTCCATTGAGTTTAGCCTAGTGGTCATACTCTTTCATGTACTTGGAATTTAAGCAGACAGGGAACGTCTTCTGTTTTTTTGAAAAACTTTAATGATAAGACATTTTTTGCCCCTCCTTTCATTGCTTTTTTCACTGGGGTGTCTCATCAAAGATGCTGATCTCACTTTAAACAGTAAAAAAAAAAAAAAAAAAAAAAAAGAATGCGGAGAAACTTCTGCTGCGGTGCTGTGGAAGTACCTCGATGTGAGGGCAGAATCACTTGAGTCAGATGCTTTAAAATTAGGGAATCTCTCTCTGCCGTGCAGCCTTGCCCCCTGGCCAGCAGGTGGGGAAAGTGAAAAGGCTGCGGAGGCGACTCCCGCAGCCGCTGCCCGTCCCCGAGTCCAGCCCCCGCATCCTGGGGCTGCTTCTCCAGCGCTGGGGACCGTGGGCTGGTGCCTGTGTTGCGTTAGGCGTTGTAGGCAACGGGCTCCTGCATCGTTCTTCCACAGTATTCCTGTATTTTTCCCTTGGAAAGATAACGTGCGTTTACTTCTGTCTAGGATCTTCCTTCCGTGTAAATATATCTGCCTAAGTGAAGTAACTGAAGTGTATTACAAGTAAGTGGTGTTATTTTGATAATTGCCCTGATTAGATCAAAGAGACTAGATTATTTCAAGTCATTTCTTGGCAAGCTGAAATGCAAATTATTACTAAGAAGCAGGGTATTAAGTAGCATTGTACTTTTTCTTTTTTTTTCTTCTGAAACATTGCATTATTTTCTAAAAATTCCTGTAGTGTTCTAAGTCTTGCAGTAGGTAGATAAAAGAAGGGCAGTTTTTGCCTGCTTTCCTTTTCTGCTAAGTTGGAAGGTCCTGAATTGTCTTGATAGCTCCTGATAAATAGAGAGAGATGTCACAATCTTTCCTTTTCAAAGACTTCTTGGAATCTCTGTACCTGCAGTGGTCAGAACCAGGAAAATGCCACACAGTGGTACAAAGACACCACACAGTGTCTCCTAGGAGTCCTTGTGTGAAGAAGTGTCCTTATGGTACAGCCTTTGTGAGTGCTTTCTTTTTCTTTCCCTCACTCAACTTTTGGAGGTAAAATGACCTTCCAATAGGAAAAGGTGTTTAAAGGTATTTATGAACTTCATGCCCTCAAAACAGCAGTATAAAAGTGAGCAGCTAACCACTAAACTCCTAGTGTCTCAGCAAAACTAGCAGGCATGCCATTTTGCTTACAGATGTTCTGCAAGAAAGGGCCATCAGCAAGATGCTGGCTGAGAACAGCCAAAGTTACCTCGTTAAAGTGTGTCTCAGGCATGGAATTACCGGTAGCTTAACTCACCGCAATAGAGAGCTTGTCATCTTTCTCTACTCTTTGCCACCAGGTATTTAACATCAATTTGCATCTGACACAGAGCTTGCAAAGCTGATTTGCATGGTGTCTCAGTCACTGAAACACTCCCTCTGTTTAAACATCGATGCTTCCCTCAAAATATTTATTATTTGGATTTATATAGGGAGTTTGTACTGCCATTGTTTGTTTCTTTCTTTGATGATACTGCATCATATTATATTGCTGCTAAACTTTTTGAAAGGGTCATAAAGAGATTAGGAAGCATTAATGTGATTATGAGAGTGAGAGAAAAGGGGTGATGTTGATGTTGTCTACCATAAGAACAGCCAACCAAGAAGCAGCAGTGCTCTCCTGGGCAATTGGAGAAGGAACTTCCATGGGCAGCAGTTTAGCCAAAGATTGACTTTTGAGTAGAGGAATTCTAACTTTAATAATAAAAAGAAATACTTTAAGCCAGTAAAATGGCACTTGATGGTCATGAAAAAAAGTTCCAGTGCTGATGTATCTCAACATGGAGACAGGTCCATAGAGCCATACTTCAGTGCATCATGGTTGGAATCTGCCCTAGAGTCATCACTTTGACCACAAGGTGGAGGTACCTCTGCAGCTGGATAGGAGGCCCCACTGCTCCCATGCCTCTTTTACAGCCAGATTTTGGTGTTATCGAAAAAGGGAAAATCACCTTTTTTTTTTTCTCCTCTGAGTCCAGAAGGAGGACTCTTTATTAAGGGACCTGCAAAGACAATGAGCTATTTTCTTTTAACTTTTTTGAGATGCAGGATCAAGCCTTGATGTGAGTTCACGTCCCTTTCCTGCCATTACTCATCAATCACAGCACTCCACCTCTGCACTTCAATAGATTAGGGCTTAATTTTGTAAAATTCAGACATATTTTCTAATTTTGTCAACAGGCAATCAGCTTTGGCTGGAAATACTATTCTTAAATGCGTGCACTTAATGGGAAATGGCTTTTTATGTGTGTTTCCTCCACAAATGATGACTGTCAATGTTTAATCAGCGATGGAACAGAATCTGGCAGATTCACATCGTTTTGATGAATAGGAGACTGATGTTTCTGATGAAAGAAACAGGTTATGCCCCAGGTAGTTCTTTGAAGTACTTTCCTCTGTGGATCATTGTTAGACCTTCTGTAGGGTCAGGATGAGTTTGCTGCTCTTTGCACAGGAACTAATTTCTGCCAAGCTTTGTGACATTTTACAGATAGTTATGTCTACATCTGTGGAGAGTAAAACAGGGAACCAGCTGTACGTTCTTGGCAGAGAAATCTATAGGTTATGTTTCCTCCTCCAAGTGGGTGTTGAAGAGAAAGGGGAAATAAGATAGATCCCAGTAGGTGAGCACAACCACAGGTTATTTTAAAGAGGATGAAAAGCAGGATTGCACTTGTATTCCTTGGATCTTTCTGAAAGAAATAATTACTGCCTACATTGCACAGTATACATCCACAGGAGTAGTTGTGGTTACTGGCTGGCTGACACTGAAAATAGACTGAAATTTTTGTTACTGAATATGTCAACCCTTTCAGCAATTTCCCCTTGCAAGTGCAAGGTGTGCAGGCAGAGATGAGATCTGTGTGTGCTCAGTTCTTTTATTTAAGACTTTTTTTAGCATAAGTCAAGCAGCTTTGAACAATTCTCCTTTGACTCATTGACCGTCAAAAGCAAATGTCGATGGGAGGCATAAAACTGTTTCTTTCAGAAGAGTATAGCTGCAATATAGTCTTTCTCCATATGGAAGCATCCTTCACAAGAATCCAGGCTTATACATAAGCAAGCGCTGACATATTACGTATTTATAACAAGAAAGGGAAATATATAAAGGACATTTCAGTTGCCTAAACATGAAGTGCCATTTGAGATACTGTTGACTCATTTCATCTCCTGGTACCTCACCAGGTCTCCAGCTTGTGGCCCAGGGGAGTTTTGTCATATCTTGTGTAAACGTACCACCTGTCCTAGGATATCTCAAATGGCACAAGATACTTATGCTTAGACTCATCTACATGAGTTAAGCCTGTGTAGATGAAAATAGCATAAAGTTTGTTCCTAGCTGGTTGAAGTACAACCTCTAGAGACGCGTTAGGCCTGAAGGTTGCATTAGAAGTCCTTGTGCACAAAGTGCTAGTTTTAGAATCCTAATCTGTAACTTTTTATAAAATGTGAATGATGGAATAAAAGTTACGCTTATTACATTTTCAGACTATGTCTCATGGAAGATACTGTGAGCGTTTTGGAGTGGATGGTGGTAAATGAGTGCTTAAAATGGAGAAGGTAAGGATTTTTAATGTGAATTTTGACAACTGTATTAATAACAAGAATGAATAATTAAAGGTAGAGATGAGCAAAAATGGGTGAATGACTTCAGTTACATGTGTGTTTTTTCACGAAATGGTTAGAATCACTGTGTGTGTGAATACAGAAGACAGATTAGTACATGTTCAGTACCAAAACAAATTATGTAGGTAGGTTTTAAATGCTCAGTGCAGTGGTATGTATATTATCAAAGAAGAAACTAAATCTTTAACTCTTTTGAGCTTTGGTGTAGTAAGTCCCAGAGTGGTTGTATAATGGGCCAGTGTTGTGCTGTTTGTTACATTCCTTGAATGAAATTATTCTGATGCAGAAATTAGTTTGTAGCTAGAAAGTGCAGACCCTGGCTTGCAGGAGGCAGTTCCTGGAGGAAGAATGAAAGGGAGAGGCACAATTATAATTTAAAATTATCTTGATTAATTGCATAAGTGATTTGAAATCAGTGAGATGAAATCCAGTAAGTTCAAGTGCTAAATACATGGGGAAAGATGTGTGTTTGTCGGCAGGGAGGGGGCATTATTAATACAACATGGGGAGTTACTGACTGGGTGATGATATTATAATGAGTCAGAAACTGAATAGAGACCGATGGTGTTTGCTGCAAAAGAGGGATAAATCTAATTCTGGGGTTTATGAACAGGAAGATAATGCGTAAGAAGCAGGAGGTGAGACCAAAGGTGGAGTAGAAGGTCTGGTTCTGTATGCCATGACTTAAGAAGGATGCACATACGTTAACAGAAGGCCGCAGGAGATCCATTAAAAAATTATTAGATATTTAAAGATCAAAGGGCATGATATTCAGGTGATATAAATCACAGGCTCAATAACTCCCAAAGAACTAAGCTGATTCACACCAGCTGAGGGGCTGATTAAAAGAGTTATTTTCTTAAATATTTTTTTTCTAATCTAACCTTAACAGTGGCAATTTACATTAACTTCTCAGTGCCATCAGGTTTTCCCCAAGGCTTACAGGAAAGAATTATTGGAGTGTCATAATTTAACTCTCTCTCTTTTCTTTCATCTTTATTTTAAATGGAGCTATAGATTATTTTTTTTTTGCAGTTTCTATCTTAGCATTATTTAAAAATGAACACAGTTAAAATGGAAAAAAGGAAGTACTTTTCAAATATAAGGTACAATTAACCTCTGAACCCTACTGTCTCTTGATATCATTGCAGCCAGAAGCTTAATAGGATCAAAAAAGGGTAATAGATAATAAGAAAATCTCCTGATATATTAGAGGAAATTAAAATAAAAAAAGACTTCACGAAGAAAAAAGGACATAAAGCTGCACGCTTCAGGACATAAGACAGTCTTTATATATCTAAGTGGAGGAAACTGATTTCTCAAAGAGCATGTTGTCCCTATAGTTGCCCTTAATGGGGTTGTCTTACTTTGAAACATCTCCTGTTACCCCTTGTCAGATGGAGGATACTGAAGCAGATGAACACGGGTCTCAATGAGTCTGGCAATCATACTTTTTCCTAATTTGAATTCTGTGCAAAGTTGTGTGCTCCTGCAGCTAACCTCGTAGCGATGAGTAACGGTGACTTCAAAGGGCTATTTAAATATAAACAGTAAAGGCTGTTTTATCATCTGTGTATTCATCTCTGTCTGTATATTCATATCATATTCATGCTCACCACCACATTGTTTCAACGTCCTTTATGTACGTATGTGTTTAATTTTTACCCTGATGATATGGGAGGCTGGATCATTGGGGTGAATAAAGGTTTCTCCAAAAGTTAATTTAGGAAAAGGTGGACAGCAATAAAAAAAAAAAAAAAAAAAAAACAACAAAGGAAGAATGTAAAAGCATTGCTTGGGTACTTAGGGACAAAATTAGAAATGACAAAGCCCAGCTGCAGCTGAAACTAGCAGGGAACATTAAAGATTGTAAGAATGGATTCCAAAAATGTGCTAGCTACTAAAGGAAGTTTAGGAAAAAATGTGCCTGTTGGCAAACAAGAGCCTAGTGATAGACAATGAGGAGAAAGCTGAAATTCTCAAGACCTTTTTTTCTTCACTATTCATAGGCAAGCTTTCTCCCTGACTTCTGCATGTGCTGCTGCGGTTTGGGAAGAGATGGCAACCAACAGAGGTGAGCAATAGAAAGGCTGATTGTCTTAAAATCTTGGGGGGGGTGAGGGGGGTGTTGGAATTCACCTGAGGGTGCTGGTGCAGTGACTATGAGGCTGCTGTCTGTCATTTATCAAAACTCATGACGGTCAGGGAAGCAAGACTGTAACCTCACCCTGCATTCGCAATGGATGGCTTTCTCAGCAAGGGTTTGCTCTAGTCTCCTTGCATGGATCCTCAACTGATCTGATTTAGTACCATGAATAATAATTTCTCGTGGTTCTTTTCTTCCCCCAAGCCCACATATTGCTCTTTGGATTTTTCAGTGACTCATTTCTAATAGACTAAGACTGTTGGAGTTACATTCTAGTGACAACATATGTGAGCTTTGATTGATTTCTCCTAACATAGGTAGGTCTAGGAAATGTTATGTTTTGAAGGGAGATACTGGATTTTCACCTTCACGGACTCTTTACAGTGATCCTCGTTAGATCCTTCCTTAGAATTAGCAGACTGCAGTAACAATTGAGTAGCCCAAACTGGAATGCTGAGAAGAGATTTTACTTTTTAACATGCAAGTTGAACATCAGATGTGGGGTGTTTCTGATGTAATCTGGGCCTTATGGAAGCAAGGAGCGATTGTAAGATGAGTTGGATTATTTGAATTAATAGATCCTATGCACGCTTTAAAACTTCTTATAGCTTCTTTCATACTTACTTACCTGGAAAGCCTTTTCCAAGCCACATGAACAGCATCACAAAATCTTTTTGCGACATCTTGCAGCTATTTGCGGAATATATTAGCGCTTCTTCTAGGTCATGTGAAAGTCGTGTCTGACAAAACCCTGATTTTGGGAATTGAATTTTTTCCTGTGTGACTGAGCCAAAGCAATGTGCCTACAATGTTTTATGTTAATAGGGAATCTGGCCTAATATATCTATTTCTGGCACACACAGAGTAGAGGCTGCGTGTCCTTTATGCTGTGGCGTGACTGTCGTCTTTGCTTAACGCTCCTTGTAAATAAATGCCCCAAACCAGAGAAAAGAATGGGCTGAGCTGAAGAAAGGGAACTTTCTGTTTCAATTTCAAGTGTTACTTTAAAGATTTAAAAACTTCATAAATGTCACAGTTTTTCTTTTTTGTGGTCCTTAGCTGAATGGGAAAAGTCTTCAGATGGCAATGGGCTTCAAGCTGGATCCCTATTACCTTTGATTGCTTCTTCATTAAGCTATACTAGATTGGTAGAGTAAGGGTTGTAAAAGGTCTGTGACTTTCTTCCAAAGTTGTACTCTGTCTTGATTTGAAGGTCTCGGTGCATAATCACTCCTGCAGTTGAAACTTAGTTTTGTTTCCAATTTGAATTTGTTCAACTTCACCTATCTACCCCTGCTTCTTCATTTGCCTCTGCTTGATTACAAATCTTGCTCTGACTCAGCATCCTCCTAGATGTCTTCTTGAGAAGGTAGGCAATATAAGCTCTTAATTCTTTCATGTTTCTGTCTCTTCAGTTTTGTGCCATGATTTTCCAAATGTGGACATCAAAATTGGAAGCAGTATTTCCATTTTAGTGCCATCGATAAATGCACTGAAGTAAAATCTTGGTTTTTTTAGGTTCATATACTGAAGGAACATACTAGCCTTTCTTGTGTCTTTGTAGCACTCAGAGACTAATGACAAAATAATTTTGTTTATAATTTGTTTTTCCATTTTAACCCTAGATTCATTTTAAGTCATTGCTTTGCCAATGACTCTATTTTGTAGGTGTGATTTGCACTTTTCTTTCTAGATGTATACTGTGATTTTAATAAAATACTTTGTGGGCTTAATTGTTTCATATGCTGAATTACTTCAGATCATTCTATATAACTGTTTCATTTTGCCCTTTTTTTCTCAGCTGTAATTGTTTTAAGATTGCACTAACCTTATTTCAAAATCATTTATGAAAATGTTGTATTCTGAAGTCCAGTGCCTACCCTGAGGAATCATATTAAAAATTACTTGGGTTCCACAGTGTTTTCCCTTTTGTGACTATTTCTAGACATTTGTGGGCCATTTTTTAATTCACTTAATGTGTGCTTTATTAATAATGTATAGTGTTAATTTTTAGATGAGATTATCATACAGTTATGCATAAGTCAAATGCCTAATAAAAGGCTAAATATATCCTCACAGTTACCTTTTTTAATGAAAATTGTGACCTCATCCAACAATTAAATAATATTTGGTCAATAAGATCTGCTTTCTGTAAAATCATCATCACTGGCAGTAATTATATTCCAGCAATTATTTTTTAATTGATAGACTGATACAGGATTTAATTGAGAATTTGCCCACGTTAGACTAATTGTAATCATGCTGACTGTCCTACTTGCCTTTCTTGAAGGTATGTGAACCAATTAGCAGTGTTCTGAATTTGTTAAAAATATACAGCAGAGGCAGATATCTCCTTGGATAGCTAGAGCACATCATTGATGTGTACAAAAAATTTTGAACAAGTCATCAAAATATTTTATCAATGAAAAAGGCTTATCTGCAGAAATTATTTGTCATAGGAGACCTTTTTTATTTCAATACTGTTTTTAATGGGGGAAAAAAAATCAAATAGCTGTTAGTACTTAACGTGTTGCTTAATACCAGCTTAACCAAAGTATCTCCTTCTCTAAATTCGTTTGTCTTTTGTAACTAAAGAATATTAAACACAGTTTACAGCAAATGAGCAGTAAGAGCAAGGTGACAACACGTGGAACAGGAGAATGACATAGTTATTATTTTTGCCGATATTTTAATGCCCCTTCAAAGTTAAATCAACCTGCATATAATTGAAATTCAGAGCAATTTATCCTTGATTTGGGGATAGATTGAGCATCTGGTAAGAGCAGCAACTTCCATCTTTGTATTGGCAGAAAATAGAACTGAATCTGCTTTAACCAGAAAGGGGCAGTGAAAATCAACAGCTTATAACTGAGAACCAAAGAGACAGCAGGGGGAAATTCAAATCTGAGCCCTTCTGAGGCATTGTCAGAGGTGGACGAGAGGCAGCTTGGAACTGAGGTCCCCAGAGACTACTGGATTCAAGCTGCAGCTGTCACACAGGTGGAGGAGGAATTGTCTAAGCCAAGAGATTTGGTGCCTTATGAAGGAAAAAAAAAAAAGCATCAAAGGGAAATCCTTAAAATAAACAAAATACTAGAAAAAGCAAAGGAATAGCATGGCTGAAGCGTGTGCTGGCAAGATGAATAGGGAGCACTTGTAGATCTGGGAAGGGAAAGTGAAACTACATAGAGAGTATAAAACTACAGGCTTCATTTGATGTTAACACAAAATTTGTCTGTCTAAAACTTTTTTGGGGGGCTTCCCAGCAGGAAGAACAAGAACTTGTCCACCAGAACAAGAAGAATGCTCTGATAGTGGTGGGCTGTGTACTTTGAATGCCAGGAGATGCTCACATCAGTAAATAGTGTTTTCCAAGACAAACAACCCATAGCAGCCCAACCCTAAGAATCCACAGCAGAGTAGGAGGAATGGTCAAAGTCAGTGGTATGCAATACCACTGCACGTTTTACTTTGTCTTGTGGGTTGCTGTATGATCTCAAGAAACACGTGGACATATTTTTGTACGCCAATAATCATGATGTTTATTTTTTCATTAGTGATGCAGGACCAAAGTTTTTGAATTATGTTGATACTTAATTCTTTTGTATATTGAGGAGATTATGAAGGGATTTGGCTGTCTAGATACCTTTAAAGGCCTGTTCTTTTAGCTAAAATTAATTGATGTGGACAAGCCTGTTCCTGTTGACTTCGGTGAACTTTGAAGTGGGACTGATTTCATGTGCTTGATTACCTTTTTTAGCATGCAAGACTTTTTTTAAAGTCATATCGCAAAAACAGTATTTTATTCTATTCAGTGCTCAAGGTAATTTGATGACAGATAACACCAGTGTTTCAGAACTGACATGTACCTACTCCTCCTTCAAGGGGAGGAATCTATGTCAACTCTGCAAAGTTGCTAGGACAACACAAGGGAACTTATGAATTCTTCTCCTCGAGGAGCAGCACTTTTCTTGCTGCTGCATTAATTACATTACTCTATATTTATCACAGTTCAAGAGAAAAGTGACAATTAAGCTATGACACTTCTCCAGAGAATTGCCATTTTATTTAGAAACAGCGTGAAGTTGAGGGCACATAATCAAAATGAAATGGAGACCCTTGCTACACTGTGCTATCAATTATACATTAGATAAAGAGATTTTTCCATCAGTGCCCAATTTAGGAATTAATGTAGTTTTGCTTTAGAAGTGATAGGAGAAGTTTAAGCAACACAAAGTTTGGTTTTAAACACCATAGGGGAATCAGAAGTAGAGAGTTACCTAAATTGTATGTTTGGCAACTGAGAGGTAGGATAAGATCCTACTACCAGGGGTACTTGAAAATGCTCTTTGAACTTCTCATTCTCCCATCATAAAGTGTCAGTTCATCAAAACTGTGGCAAATTCTTGGAAAAACAACCTTTTCGAGCTTGAAAAATATGTACATCTTTTCATGATTTATCAAAATACTCCATATCACTTGATTTCTGAAATCAGCTCCTTGATTTCTTTTACCTTTTTTGCAAAAGGATGATTCATTTCAGCTCAGACATCTTTATGACAATGTTTAGAAGAGACCAATTATGATATATTCTGGATGCCTCAAAAGAGGTTTCAGGTGATTGCAGGAAATGTGTAGGTTCTCAACTTTTTGCCCAATGTTGAAAGGAGGAAAAAATCTTAAGGGTGGGTAAACGCACTTCTTGGATAACGTTGCCCCTCTAAGACTACAGGCAGTCCAGTCTGAGCTAAGGGATCATGCTGTCTGATTGCTGAACATCATCTCTAAGGTACACACAGGTGGTGCTCTATAATATGCTTAATTGAAGGTTATATCTGCACCTGCTTACTCTCTTTCTGGAGCAGCATGGCAAGGAAGCAATCTTGTGCCAGTAGGGGGATACTTTAATTTATTGCTGGGGGAGGCTGGCAGATAACTCCCTCTTCCCAGGGAGCAAAGAGAAAGCAGGGGAGGATGTGCATTTAGACGCTTCTAGAGCTAATCTTCTAAAACTTGAAGCATTAAGGCAATTAAACTCACTTCTGTCCTGTTTGATCGTAATTGAAATAGCTGTGAAAATAATTAAAAGTAACATTTTTTTTAACCTGAAGCATTGATTATCTAGTACTTACAAAAAGAAAGGGTATCAAGCAGAGAACAAGAGCAGCAGTATCAGAGTCGGAACACGCTATTTTTTTCTCAGACTCTTACTCTGTGTTCTCTACGCTGCTTATTAGAGAGCACAGAGGGCTATCATGGTATCCATGTCCACTATTACTTGTTGAATGTTTGAATCTATTTAATTGCCATCATGTCATACTGTATCTAGAATTGCTTCAGTGCTAATTCTATAGAGGGACATGAGAGGATGTTAGAAATATCTAGAAAGGTTAAGTACACCCACAGTCCACAAAGATCGATACAGCTTTGTGAAGAGATTCTAGTTTACCTTTTTGGACTGGTTTATTGCAAAAATGAGCCCAGTTACTATATTACATTTACCCATTTAACAACAGGAGAAAAAAAAGTCAGCACCGGGCAAATACTCTTCGGCAGGTAGGATAGTCCTGTGGAAATAGAAGGAAAATAATCTTTGTCTCCAATTTACTTCAAGAGATAAAATTGGTTTTGTTTTCTTGTTCTTCAACTTGCATTATGAAGTCAGAGGACACCAATTATACATGAGTAATAAACTTAATGAATCAGAAATCTAAAATAATATTTTGGGGTCATATGTAAAGTTTCATACAGGTGTTTCAAACTAATTTTGTTTGTGCTCTTAGTTTTGCCTTACCAATTTGTGACACAAGACAGAGCCTTTCAAAGTCCACTCCAAAATAAACGCGATTTGCACTGCTTAGTTTGGCATCTGAGAATCATACACTTTGAAAGAAGACCCAGCTATGATAAATGACATTGGAGTCACTAAGCAAATGTGCTTTCAATATTTACAAAGTTTCTGGCCTTAAATTCTTTGAACATATGTGCTGATAAATTTAATGTATTACCCCTTAGAAGCTTTGGATATTCTTATGTCATGAAATCATTTCAACAGATGGCTAATATATGACGCCAGAATTTCAATGAATGTCAGCAAAGATGTGCTAGATTAGGTTTATCTTTGGCTTCAATCCACTGAATCAGGTCTTGCCAGGTAAGAAATGGGCATGTGCAATCTGCCTGATTGTTGTGTTCCTATCAACAATTTGTGTATATCCAGTATTCCTATGTAGAACTACAGATAATTTTGGTCGGTGATATATTGCAAAAAATTTCAGGTTTTTTCGCTGAAAGCTATTATTTTATGCATTTCCCTTCTATCCTGCATTTTTACCATTAAAAAGGAAGCCTGCAACATTAATGATTTTTGCAGATAATATTAAATTTGAAAGAGATGGAGAAATAAGTCAAACAGGAAAATTCAAAATACCTGCAGAAGACAGCAAAGAGTTGATTCCGCATGGTCTAATGCAAGAGGAAAAATAAATAGTCCAAACAATGCAAAACTCAGTGGTAGGGAGATCTTTTACACTAAACACGGAATGGCAGAGTAACAAGTTTAGTTACTTTATGATTAGATTTCTGTAATGATTCTCATACAACTCCAAAACAGCAGAGAACTTATCTTCATAATACATTGTGTTATAACACGGTGGCATTATTTTATAGATTTTACAGCTGAGAAGCTGTCACACATGTAGATGTATTCTTCAGAGAGCAGAGCATTCTCAAAAGAAACAATTTTCTGTTTTAAAGCGGACAAGCTGTTCCAAGCGGCATTCATCAAGTGAAGCCATGGTACTTCTTCCAGATTGAAGCACATAAAAGTCCCCTCCGGCACATCAGGAAAAGAAGTTGTCTTACTTTAATCCTGGTATGAATTTTAACCATAAAATTGTCTACCACCCCCCCACCTCCCAAAAAAAAAGGAGTGGACAATGAATTATCGGAGGAAAGATCTTTTTATGTGTCTCCAGTAGTAAGACATGAGGATATTTACCCTTGGATTGAGAAGATATGCTTCCTTTTTCTGTGACTTTTTGGGACCAGCAGGACTCTGTTTTCAATTCTGGACTTCACGATACTGAAAACAGGCAAGCTGTTTTCCAGTAACTGAAGGAAAACAGAGTCAGGAATTAGGAGAAGACATGAAAAATAATTATGCTAAGAAGATTGTATGATACTTAGCACCTAAATAAAAGGTACAGTTTTCAAAATTGCTAAACACCCTACATCTCCTTTCATAAGCCTAATGTAATAGTAGTTTATATGTCTAATAACACTATACCATTACTCTGTTTCAGTAAAAGGATTGCCACAGACTTCAAGGTAGCCAAGATTTCAGCTGCATATTTAGCAGGAAAAGGCATTACCCAAGGAGGAGGCACTGGCTTTCAGGATACAGCGCTTTTTGGGGTATGTGGGTGACCTGACCTGGCATGCCCAGATTGGAGCAGAAACTTGAACAAAATTCTGCTTCGTTCAGGAAGTGAAGTAACTGAGTCATCTTTCTAGAAGCATTCTTTCTGTCAGTCTTACTTCTTGGCGTTTTGCTGCTGCTTTGTATTAAAAATGTATAGTTAATTTTCTATGTGTTTTACTGCCAAGGAAGTAAAAAGGAAACCTGCTGTTCTTTTTCCCCCCCCACAAAAACTAAATTTGATTTGGTCTATTTTAGATCTACTTGTAAGAAAGCTCATAAAAGAGTGTATAAAACGTAAAAAAAAAAAAGGCACCTAATTGCTGATTAATTAAATTTTCATTCCCACTTTCATCTTATTGCTGGGACCATTTTTTCACTGCAGAGGACATGATCTGCTACTGTACCCTAGTCATGCAATGCCCTCCCTTGCTCCCTCCCCTTTCCCTGCAGCATTTACTCAGAGAACAGGGGCATTGAGCTAAAATTCAGCTCATGGTTTAGGACTAGGTTAGCAGAAGGAATGTCTCATAGTGATATGCAGAACAACTTGTGAAACTAGGGCCACTCTGTGGCCTTGGGCATGGATCAGGAACATGTCTGTCCCAGAAAAAGCCCAGGGCTGCCCCATAGCCTATCTGCCTTCCCCAGAAACTTCCCTCACCTTCACCTGTCTCAGCACGGAGCATCTCGGGCAATGCTTCTGGAAGTGCTGCTTGCATTTTGCAAAGAGGGTGATTATTGTCTGTTTGCTTTTTCAATCAGCATTGCAAAATCTTTTGCTGCTTTAAAGAACAGGATAAAAAATTTTCCCCAGATGGCAACCACACAGATGAGAAGGTGCTGCCTTTTCTCACTTTGTGATTTGTTGAAAGCTTCCTACTCTTTTGCTGCTTTAATTTCATCTTGGCACGTTCCCAGTGAACCTGTTTTCCCCATATGTGAATATTCTTTTTTCTAAACCAAGGTAACACTCTTGGCAAATGCCCCTGGATGTAAAGGGCTCGTTTCTTTTTCTTTCATGATCAATAGTACTCGTTTTATCTATCAAACACATTTTTATGTGCAGTCCCTCAAAAGGCCAACCTAAAAGCATCATGTTATTTGACCTCTTTGTTCTTGTGCCTAAATACACGCTAATAAAGGATCTTTCCTTGCATCTAGGTCAAACACTAACTGTAGTTCACATCTCTTGTCTTTCCAAGGCTTCAAGATAATGGATGTATTCCCAGATTCCTGAGATTAATTTTTCACCTGTTTAGATATATATAACTGGGCTCTTGCCAGACGCTGGGTATACATTGAAGTGCATACTTATTTATACCAACAAAGGGAAAAAGAATTAAAATTTATCCCATTGTACATATAATGAAGACACAGAGAAAGTAAAGACTGTTTTGCCACAGACATTTATCTTTTGCAAGATTGAACTTCTAGATCACCTGTTGCTGAGTAAAGACGGTTTGGAACGGTGCAAAGTACCCAGGAAAGGCAGGCTGATCCACTCCTGCTCTAGTGAAAAAGTGTGCCAAGGCCAGAGTTGTGGCTTTGATGGCAAATGACATGGCACATTTTGCATCTGGCTTTTTCCTCTCCCCAGAGTGGTCTCATCTATTTCCTTGCATGGACATTGCCTGGGAGATTAGTAGTTGGCATAAGCCAAAGCTGTACTAGAGAAGCTAATAATTTAGCAATATGGGCAATCATGGCAACCTTGGTCCAACTTTAAATTCTATTTTATTATTATAGGCATAGCCTCAAACCCAAGTGAACTAACTTGGACCAGGTGAGTGCTGTTTAAAAGCATTTAAAAGGTCCGGACAGAAACCTATAGATTCATTCACATTTTAGCTTGGCCAAAGTCCTGCATAAGTTCTCCAGCTTAAGTCTTGTTTTTCATTCCATAAGGAGAAAAGGAAAGGCCTCTTAGCATAGCTATTAACCCTCCACTTGGAGAACTTCCCAGAAGTATGATAAGCCTGGGGTCCAGCTTCTTCTTGGACTGACTGATTTGAAAGAGAGATTTGAACCCACATCTGCTTCCACTTTGGAGAAAGGTGATGAAAAGTTCTTTGTCTGAAGGGTGTGTGTTGAAGCTGTTCTACTTTGTATTAAACAATTATCTAGTGAGCCAGAGAAGGTGAGAGAATAAGAGAACAGTCGGATACGTTCATGTAATCGGAAACAGCGTTGAGCCTATTTAGTTGAATCTGCAGCTGAGACACGGCTGATCCTGTGTAGGCTTGTAGTCATTTGGGATACATAGCAAATCAATAATAAAGCTGGTTTATGCTCCTTCTTTTGCCCAAGTACCTTCCTGAAAGATGTGAATTTGACAGCTAACAATTCGGCGATTGCCTAACTGATTGTCAACATAAATGTTTGTCTCTTCTTCAGTAGAAACGGATGCAGGAAATGGAACCGTTTAGTGAAGCCGCGTCCTCATTGATACTGATGACTTGTGATTTTGTATTCTGTTTTCCTGGATCATTGTACGCATTTGTCTAAACTCTCACCCAGAGAAATATGGATGTGTGTTATTATGTATTAATAATAATGGAATAGATTCTCTGGCTTCACGCCTCTGCACATTAACCAGCACTTCCAAAAAGATTCTGTCTTTCATTTCTTTTAAACAATTTTTATAGATGTTTAGCATACAGAAAATAAAAAGGTTGAGAGATGTATTTTCTTTTTCTCTCATTAATTCCGTTAGATGCATAAAGACTGTAGAGTCATTAACATATTGATTTAGAGTAAATATAAATTAACCTCATAATTTCTTTGGTGAAATGTATAGCAAAGCTTGGGGAATAAAAGCTCGATAATAGTGCTAGAAAAATGTTCTGATATTCCATGGATATAAATTTTATGGTCAAGGAATGGGAGTGAGAAGGAGGGTTATACATCAAACACTGACATTCTCTTTCATCTAACAGGTTTCATCTTTCTAGCTTTCAACATCAAGAGCTAAAGACAAACCCTAATGACCGCGATTAAGATATGCCCTCTTACATCAGGACTGAAAGTTGTGTCTGATTACTTGAAGGAGAATAATAAAAACGACATAACTGTATTTTACTTGGCGAGAGCTCTCCTTACATTAACCAACATACTACAGAAAAGTTATGGGGTAATGAAATTTTATACGAGGGCTTTTAAACATAAAACAAGTGTATGTTACTGAAAATTTATGCGTCATTTATTCAACTACCGTAGTGTTACTCTGGCCAGATCAAATATTAGGCTGGTGGAATAAGGATTTATTTTTTTTTAGAGGACAAAAGAAGTCAGTAAGAAATAGTAGTGTTCTCAGGGCTGTAGTCAGCATGACCTCTGTTGTAGATTCTTCTGTTCAACTATAAAAGAATCATGAGACTGGGTTCTGAGCCTACAGAAAGTCTGTTTTCTTCACTGGAATCAAGAAGGAGCAGTAATTATTTTTGCCAGTGTATCCTCTTGTTAATTAAAATCAGAATTAAAAGGGCCTGTACCTGAAAAATTAGGCCATAAAGTCTAGTCTCTAAATACTTCAATATTTAAAATATCTCACAGCTGCAGTTAGGCTGGGATCTGGGAGGGGGGGGGGAGCTCATGTTTGCATGTTGGTGATTTCCAGCATCTAAGTGTCTTTTCCAAGATGGAAATCTGAGAACGTAACAGTCTTAATTCATAGATGTTTTAATTGGATTTTAAGAGGGACAAACTGAGTATCAGACTAAAGAACTGTTGAATTTGGATTGTGGTCCAACTGGATGCCTGGGGAAGGAGAGCAATAAACAAGGCAGGTATTTCCCTCTTCTGCCTTGCATCTTGCACACACCCTAATCTGTCCCAAAGCCGTGGATTTCTAGCAGTTAGTAATTTTATCTGCCAACTATAGTGGTTACGGAGCTTATGGAGATTACAGAGGCCTTTATGTGGATTTAAGGCAAAAAACATCACAGTCTTCATTTCCATTTCTCTTCCTTCAGGGAAAGATACTGTATTTTATTTTTTTGCTTCACTGTCTCAGCACCCGCCACCTTCCTCATCAGATATGCAGGTGAAGTGATGGGAATGGCTTTGGCTTATGTGTTCCTGCTTCCTTCTGCCAGGAAGAAGTTCTCTCTCCACTGAATCATGTCCCAGATCGGGTTGAATTTGAATATCGCCCGTAAGAGACAGATGTGCGAAGCATTGTCGCGGTACGTACCCCTGTCTCTAGTGGTGATGATGCGGTGAGACGATGACACTGATTATTCTGGAACTGCATTATCCAGGTGCAGAGCATCCGTGTGTCCCAAGCGCTGAGGTGTGATGGAACGAAAACTCGAGAGGGAATTTGTATTGCAGGTTGTGTAAAGTGGCAATTCCAAGGCGGCATAAAATAAAATTAGCTATGGTATTGCACTTGGAGCCTTAAACTCTAGGGTACAGCTTGTGCCTATCCACTCTGAAACCTGCTGTGTACCTCAGAGAGTCAACAGAGTGAATATGCTCAAGTGCATACAGCCACATAAATCTCTGCTCTCAGAGACAAAACTGCAGTCCTGCGGTCCAAGCTGAAGCCATATATCTAAAATAAGGGAAGGTGTTCTTCCTGTCCTAGTTCTTTGCCTGATACACTTCGGTGAAGTTAAATACAGCTCGATAGCCACATAAAATAATTTTTTGGCAAGCCTTGAATAAGGATGTATGGAGAGAAAAATATTTTGAAGTGTCTACTCAAGTTGCATATAAACTCTTCTGAAAATTGAGTTTGCTTAAATGTCAAGGCCAATTTACGTGGGATCAGGAGCTCTACGTTTTGAAGGAAGTTCATGTCAGGACAAACCTACTTTCCAAATATTGTTACAAACCTAATACAAAGGTTCGTGTTGATTCCCCTTCTCCTGGACTCATGTTGGCTTGACTGGATGGGACCTGGTGACTGCTCTCTTAACTATTCCCAGAAAGTCTTTCCTAGCAGGGGAGCACTTTGGAAATGTCACAGGTATAGTACTTGAAATTGCTGGCACTATTAAACATGTGGTGTTTATTAAGGAGCATTAAAGAACACGCAATAAATGGCTTCGAGGAGTTGGAGACCTGGCTGTACCAGAGACAAAATATTTAGCACGACATGGAGAGATTTCAGTGGCTGAATGTACGCTAGAAGTAAACATGCCTTGACGCAAATAATTTGTGGCTGAGGTGTGAGCTGGGGCTAACCTTCCGTCTGTTCCCAGTGGGAGATGAGTGGCTCTCGGTGCTGCTTTGCCTCTTCCTCCCCCCTCGGGCGCTAATCCAAACTGTTTTCTCGAGCTCTGCCGGAGCGGCCCTCGCCTGTGTGCTTGTAAAGGGCCCTTTGTGCATCTTTTCTGCTGGATTCCTCCCCAGAAGCTAACGCAAGGAAAATATTGTTAGTGCCGTGTTGCGTAGCGGCGGCTCTCGGAGCGCGTCCCGTGGAGCGCGTGGTGGAGCTCCGTGGCGAGCTGGCTGCCCAGATGGTGCTGGCTCCTTCTCCTTCCTACTCAACTGCCGAGATCATGAAAAGACACTTAGAATACGTTGCTAAGCGGAATTTTCTAGCCCTTCACAAGCAGCTAATGAAAACGGGTAAGCGGGTTCATTAAGCTGGACAGCGGTGCTAGGGATTCACCGTGCTTAATTGTTGTTTATAATGATTAACATAAGAGCTAGCTCCCCTAGATACCTTTTGGAATGAATGGGGAGCAGTAAACACTTTACAGTGGGGTTTCTGCAATCTGGTTTGGCTGTCTGCTATGGGATGGGAGGAGATGTGTGCCAGAAGGGCCTGCTTTTCTCCATGAACTCTAAAGGAAGCGTACGGTGCCTGGCTCAGGTGTGGCTGTCCACGTCACAGGGAATACCAGCCCTGTCTCTACAGCCTCTTTGGAGAAAAATCCAAAATATGTTTCTTCCCTGTAGGTAATCTTTAGGAATAGGAAAGGAAGCTAAAAATCACTTAGGATAAGAGTGAGTGACTTCTCATGCGGTGAAAATGCTGGCAAAGCCTTGCTCCAGCATGTCCTCTACAAGCTCCCTATTATCCAGGCTACATCTATTCAGGTTAAGTTGTGTAAACAAAAAGACTGAGTCTAACACAAAAAATTGGTCATAGCGCTGTTTTGTTTGTTAATGTGGATGCTATAAAAGTTACAGCAGCTTAGAATCCAGACACTGCTTTTGTTAAAATACGATTTCAAACCCACTGGCTCATCCTTTATGCCTACGCAGAGTAAGCATTTCACTGTGAGATGTTGTAGAAGAAGGATTGCTAGTTTTTGCAAGTTAAAGTAAGCTACCCAGTAATGTGATCTGTGATTAGACTAGAATTCATTCTGGGTTGGGAGATTATACTGGGACACATTTTCAGGAGACACCGGTATTTTTCATTGTAGCAGCAAACATAGCTTTTTGAATGTTTGTTTTCCTTAAAGGAACACATGATGCATTAAGGAACTATCAAGCTTGCAAGAATTGCTTCATTTTTTCTTTTCACTAAATATTTGCAGAAAGTTTTTTTCCCTGTTTTTTATAAACACTGCTCAAGAAATCACTGTTTATAAGCCTGAAAATCCTACAAAGAAAGGTCTCAAAGGAATATGACAGGCATTATGCATCTACTGATTATTACCTCTGTGTGATTTTTTTCCTATTAAAATCTGAAAACCGGTTAGTTTGTTACACAGATTGTGTCTGTGCATACTTTTCTTGGCATTTTATATGTGTATGTGTATGTAGGTATAGGTAGTTTACTTAGAAATGCATTGTGAATGAGTTATTCTCATTTACATTAAGAATCTTACTCATTTAAGAATTCTTAACTTCCCTGTAGCTACCTGGCTGACTTTCAAGCAGCACAGGACAAT
>JAOXJM010000033.1:51378741-51400648 GCA_026413425.1 Tringa solitaria | reverse complement strand
ATGGTTGGACTGGATGATCCCAAGGGTCTCTTCCAACCTAAATGATTCTATGATTCTATGATTTTGGTCATCTGTAATTTACCACTTCTAATTAACCAGAAAACTTTCCCTGCTGCTGGAACAACCTTTGCTATAGAGGAGTCTCATGTTATCTGTGGGGCGGAGGCGATGGGCGATGGCTGCCGGTACAACGCACAACTAAACCACGTTTTACAAATCTTGATGAAGGGCAGGTTTGATTGGTATAGGAGAAGTCAGGCAAACCAGCCCTGCCTGGCTCTGCAAGGGGAGCACGTTAGCTTTACCAGCCGGGCTAATTAATTGCATTTAGGGCATACCTGCCCTACTTCTGCCACGGCAGCGGCTGCCTGCCCGGCGCTGTCATCCGCGGGAACGGGCCGGGCATCTCGGGGAGCCCACAGCGCTCCTCGCTCGCCCTGCACCCACGGGGAGCACCGGCCGCGTTGGAAGAGCTCAGCCGGAGCTAAATTAGTGTTTCTGCTCGCAGGTTTCTGAAAGATTGTTAAAAGCATTTCATTTACGCGTATATACTCACACGCACGCTTTCGAGAACCGCGCTGACAGTTTGGGTTTTAACAGCTGGTGAATTAAGGGGAAAGAGAGAATCGGAGAGTCCCTCCCCACAGCTGCTGGGGTGCACCACTGGCATGCTCTTTTTTGCCAGTCTTACAGTCTGTTTGGCTTTGTGGCAGTTGTTTTTTAATTAAAAGTTATCTAAAGTGTAAGATATTTTAGGACCACAAAATAATACAAGCTGCACCCCCAGCAAGCTGAGCTTCTGATACATTATCTTGCCTTTTTCTTTTTCCCTGAACCCATTTCTGCAGCGTTATCTCAGCAGTCCAATTCATGAGTCAGGCTCCTTTTTTCTTTCTTTTTTTTTTTTTTTTTTTTTACAGTGTTGCCTTTCTGATACAGTGACAAGCAATCTGTGAAAGATGTAGAACTGAAAAGAAATTGTTTACAGATAAGCCCGCTTCATCCTTTGCTGTTTTATCAGAACAAACAAAATTACTTTGTGAACTTGAGAAAGAATGTAGGGTTTTTAATTCCTGAAAAGTAGATTTAGAACAGAGCAGGAATCACTGCATTAAGCACACAATACAAGAGAAATGGGACCTGGCCTATGTTATTATAAAACTCAGCTCTTCATTAACAGTAACTGGTAATTAGTCACTGAGAGCCAAGGAGTCCGACCAAGACCTTTTGGTTTGGTATGTTGCTATTGAGGATGGCATAACACATCTCTGCATTGCATGGCAGGACTCCAGATTGCCTGTGCCCCTCTCTTGCCCAGCCCAAATCCTCCTTTTCCAGCCAGATTTAGGAAAAAAAAAGTTAACAAGCAGCATCCACATAATGTAAGTTTTCAACTGTTCCCAATCCAGCTGCTAAGCCAGGACGAAGACAGGAGTCATTTTACAGAACTAATGTTAACATTTAAGGACAGCTGTCCTTACCTGCTGGTTTCTGGCTGAGGCTGAGCCGCACGGACAGGTCTTGTCATTTTTCTTCACCTACTTCTGTGCAAAGAGAGTCTGGCTAAAATAGCCCTGAGATGGTTTGGTATCTCAGCTGCCTGTACACTGCAGGAGATAAAGAGCAATTAAATGATCTATTAATAGATTTGGGTTGTAATTGAAAACTTATTTGACTACGACTATGCGCCTGTGCCTTAAAAACCAACTGGCATGGCTGAGCTTAAGTTACTGAGCCCTAAGGTGCCTTGGTGGCAATGTGGCTTTCTGAGTCTGGTAGAGACATCAGCGTTGCTGCTGGACGTGGGAAAAGCTGTTATTTGTTGTTGAGTCATGTCTCACAGCTCATCCACTGCTGCCTGATGGGTTCTCGCTTTTCTAAGGGCATCTTGGATAAAATAACCCAACTCGTTGCACCATATTCTTGGGGCAATGGAAGGTGCTATCTAGAAACTATCTATTTCTGAGGACTTGTGTCCGTAGAGCAGTACAGGCGTATGCAAAGCTGGAAGAAATGCTCCTCGTGTTATCATTAGAGGTAGTGTTTCTTTCAGCCCCATAGGCCATGGCTTCCCACCACAAACAGACATCACCCTGCTTCTACGAGGTGGTGGCAGCAGCAGCTCCCAGGATTTCAAAGCCCATTGACTTCTCAGTTTCGTTTTATCTGCTGCTTTGTACTTCTGAGGCTCTCCAGGGACCGCTGTCAGATGTTCACAGCAAAGGCCGCCTTGTTTTCAATTTTCTGTGGCACGAAATGTCACTACAGGAGAACCTGTGCCTCGCTGGTGCTGTTGTGCCGTTCAGCAGGGGTCTGCAGCGAGGAGAACTGCAGCAAGCAGGAGCTGCTGGCCCACGGCAGGACCTGCCACGGGAACGTCCCCAGCCATGGCTACTTTTAGGTTGACACATATTGTTTCACCCAAGATACTGTGGAACAATTATTTTTCTACGGCCTTTTGTTTCCTTTAAATCATTTATTCTAGAAATTCCATCCATTCAAAAGAAAACAAAATAGACAAAAAAAAATCCTTTGAAGCTAACCATTGGTATTCTAGTTTTAACAGAAAGTGAGTGCTTGGTGGACTGTTGACAGCAAATAATTTATTCATTGAATTTAGCTCTTTTATGTTTCCCGGTTGTCAGTAAACAGATGATGACAATAAAATCCAGAAATGTATATGTCGCTCATATGCAAATCAGTAAAAGAGTATTTTCTGTGGATAAACAACTCAGAGATTGATCTGACCATGAACTGTATAGTGCAGGACTGTTTTGCATGTTTAATATTTTCAATTTTTGTGATTTTAATTAGAGACACAGGTACCTTGCATGCTTTTCATGAAGGGCTTAATTTTAGGATCAGGGCCTAATGCAGATAGATGTAGCTGGAGAATTAAACATAGATGCCAGAAAGATATGCTGAAATACCAGCAAATGCTGAATTCATGCTCATACGCCAGGATGACTTTTTAAAATAAGTCTAAAATAATATGTAATATATATTATTTAATATATGATATATAATATATTATAAATGCTAAGTTTAAGACTGCTGTTAACAATGAGAGGAGTGTGTTATCACTGGTGTTATGGTTGATGGGCTTCTATTACTGAGATTTTTAAGAATTGGCTAGATAAAAACCTGCCAGGAGTGATTTAGGTGTGGGTGATCTCGCCTTAGCACAGAGGGGTGGACTCGGGAGGTCTCTCATTTTCTGGGAGTCTTTCTGCAGGGAAGAGATTCGGATACAACAGGTGAAATAACAGAAAGCTGGATGCGATGATCCAAGTAAACCATGTTGAAATTATTATCAGCAACATCAGCCCGGAGGGTCCAGTTGGGCTTAGGATCCGCAGGATGACTGCAGACTCTATTCAGCCAGAAGAACAAAAGCTGGGCCCCGCTCCAGTGAATTCAGTCTTATTCTCAGGTCCTCTGCAAAGCTCTTGATGTGCTTTTCATCCCTTTATTAAAAAAAAAAAAAAAAAAAAAAGCCAAACAAACCTCCACTCGGCCAATGAAATAAGATGATTTTTGAATGTAAGATAATAGCTAATACTGCCATTTGAAGGCAGGATTGTTATCAAATAAATGAGTACTGCTGGTTTGATACTATATTTCTCATGCTGCTGTTATGCACATTTAGTACTGATCTATCACGCCATGAAATATGCATATGCCACTAAATATGTTGACCAGGATTTCTCAAAAGAACAATTTTCTACAGAGTACTTCAAAAATGCAGTCTGAAATCATTTTGCTGCTCCTGGCTTGGAAGAAGGGACAGACTTTTTATATCATAGAAGATTAATGTGTAGTCAGAAGGAAGAGAGTGCTTATATTTGGATCATTCTTCACAAGCAAAAGGCTGACTTTGTTTCACAGTGATTGCCTTTGTTTGATAAATAGTTCCTGGTTGGAATGGAATACGTAAATATTTAGGGACATAAATAACTCAGTCATGGTAATGACTTGTAGACAGTGATATATCAATGCCATTATAGAAATTTGTGTTCAGCATCATAAACAAAAGGTAAACTGTATAACATGGGAGGGTATTTCTCTATAAGCATTCCAGGAAGCAGAAGTTTGTATCTGTACACTGCAGATTAGCATTTCTACAAAACTGTGTACTCAATCTGTCCAGACTTGCCCCGAGGCTGCTCTGAGTACGGCTGCAAGAGGACAAAATAGGGATAAGCCTTTAATATGTAAGTAATATCAGACAGGCAAAGAACTGCCCCAGGGAGAGATGGTGGGAAAGAAGTCCCTTGAGCATCTTATGCTTAGAGCTGACCTGGGCTGGCTTTGTGCAGATGAAGCAAAACTATGCGCAAAACAAGAGCAGAGGTGGACTTGGGTGTCCACCAAGGAATGGGGTGGCTTCTCAGGCTGGGGAGGTAGGAAGGGGCTTACAAGCCTTCGTGGAGGACACAATGTCGTGGGGCTGGTGATGAGACTCCTGCAATAATCATCCACTGGCAACAAGATGAAGACGAAGATACAGATGTATTTTGGGCTGAAGTTGATTGAGAGCTGCTGTTGTGCGGTTGCTGTGAAAAGGCTAGTGTTGGCCCAGAAAAAAAATATTATGGATCGATATGAGAGGTATTGCAGGTCCTTATGAAACCTGCATAGAAATTTAATCACTCATGCATAAGAAATTCAGAGAAGTGGGGCAAAGAGTGTTTAAAACTAATGTCAGTTTTCTAATTTATGAATATTCTGTGAATTGGCTGCACGGTGACCTGCCTTCTCACATTTCTTAACTTCTGGTGCTTGATTTTGTAAATGTCGAAACATTTTTAGCACAGGTTTTGTTTATTTGTTTGTGTTTTGGGTGGAAATGTATGCAATGTCTTTAAATGCATGTTACCATCTGGAAAAGGGGATGAGAGCCAAAAAACCACAGACGGCTCTCTTAAAAACTACAGCCAGGGCTTTTCAAATCACATCAAGAATTACTGATTTATGGGATGCACAATTGTTGAATATTGTGAAGCACATGGAGCCTGAGGAATGATGAACATTAGATGAGATTTTATAGGTTCTCCGGGGATACTGAAATTAAAGTCGTCCCTCTATCCTGCTCTGTGAGCACCAGATTCAGGCAAGTATCACTGACCGAGTGTGACCTCCAAAGATTGCTGGTTATACTTGGGATGTACTTTCACATTTCCAAGAGCCACTGAGGGCTCTTTTTCTTGTCAACAAACCTTCTCTCTCCACTTCTCAATGAAAATTAACAGGGAACCCCACTGTTACTTACATCTTCCTGAAGCAAGCAGATTTTTTTACCCCTTCTGTTCTGAGCATGCTATTGTCAGTATATATGAATTGCCTAAAAAAAATCACAGCTATTTTATTAAATAGAATAGCTAAAAGACAATAGGAAAAAAGCAGCATTTATTTCAGCTTATATGAAAACTGTGTCTGCATTGTTTGCTGGAAACTGTATGTGCTGTGTGGAAAATCCGATAGCCGAAGAAAATGTAAAGAGTGTATCTTAGGATAGCAGACTGCTAGAATAACACTGCTTGAAACGGGTCACTGTGGTGGCTTTTGACTCAAGGAGTTTAGATCGAAGACTAGATCTCTTCAGGTTCAGAGATCTCTCTTTATGCAGAGAAAAGGAATATGTCTTTCTTCTTCTATAGAAGCAATTGCTAATGTAGTTCAATTTAGTTGTTAATTTATTCATGAATCATGCTGCCTTTCCTTTCCAGTGAAAGCAACGTGTGCTCACCTTCCAAATGCAATCATGTGCTGTAGGAGTCTGGAGGCTACACGTATGCAGTGTTCTTCAGGAAGGAATTTCTGGGCTTTTTCTCCATGTGCCTTTTTTTTTTTTTTTTTACTTCTTCTTTTCCTCCGAAGGGAATGAGCAGTTTGGGTTCAAATACCCAATTTCATTTGCTCTCTCTGCCTACACTGTTTGCACAAAGTTTCCTTTCTTTTTTCCCTCCACACTTATGATACCCTTAATAAGGAATCCCTGCATGAGCATAGGGAACTGTGACAAAGCTGCTCCAAACAAAAATTAATTAAAACCCCAGCTAAAAAAGTCTGATTCATGTTTATTTATTGGAAACTTCCTCCCTGTAAAGGAGCAGAATGATGGTGTCGGCCAGAGAAAGCGCATCACGGGGACGGGGACTGGAATGGGAGATCCACTATAGCAACAGACACAGCAGCTCTCAGCCCCAGGCGGTAGAAACCTGACAGATGAGGGTATGTGTGAAAAGTGCCCGGCTATACATAAACCAGAACAGTTTTTTTTCCCTCTCCTCTCCTTTTTCTCACAGGACAGGGAAAGCGCATCCGTCCCTCAGGCACCAAACAGCCTCCCTGTACTTGTGACCTGTAGTGACAATCAGGTAATCCAGGTTCATACAACGAGATGTCTCTCACTGGAAATTTACCTTACCCAATAATTTGCTGCCTTTCTCTTCCCTGTCAAATGGCGGCCTCTGCTTTCCTCCAGGATTCCTGCAAAAACCTGCACAGCAGCATAAAGGGAGTTGTATCATGTATGATCGTGCATGAAAGTCAACCGCCGTGCTAGAGGTGGGAGGGCGAAGTCGCAGCACTCCTTCGGTGGCTGGAGTCCCACATCTCAGGCTTTAGAGACAACTAATTCTCAGCCAACTATAGAATCAAACATAAAGCTCTGAATTTTCAATGTCCGCGGCTCAGTGAGGCCTGACAGCATTTACTGCAACTTTACTGATATTAATAAACATTATTTTTGTCAATCATATTTATATTACCATAGTAATTGACTGTATAAAAATCTTCAATGTGCCAATGCTTGTAAGACCTCTAAAACGTAAGAGGGCAATTTATTTCTATTATACAGAGGGACGGTTGCAGCCAAAGGGCTGCTTGTCCTGGGTGACAGAGGATACCTGCGTGGTCTTTCACAGCCATGGAGGAACCAGCCTCCTGAGCCATCCGGGTGCAAGGCAGCTCAGATCAGAAACACTGTAGTTATCCAAGTGGATTTAGCCTCCCAGCAAGAGGGAACCTCTCCACTATAGCACCAAGCTGATATCTTAGCTGAGTTAGAGCATGAGCTGTGTTTGTGTGCAGGACCCCTCTGTTGCTGTGGGTAAACTTCTCTGCGCCCAAAACCTGAAGATCTGTGTAATCTCAGGCTCCTCCAGACCCCACCTGTGGAATGTATCTATCTGAATCATATGGAGCAGCTGTAACTGCGTCTTCGTACCCCACCATCTGTGTCTCCTGTGGTCTAAAACGTAGGAAGTGCAGAGACGGGACAGTCTCACCCTGGGTGCTTTGAACACAAAGCTCACCAGCAGACTCTCAGAGATGCTGTGCTGTATAAACAAGGCACCTTTTGGCACAAAATACATCTCTGGCAGGAGGAAAAAAAAATCTACATTTTGCAGTTTTATATGTTTTTAGGAGTAAGAGAGATGACACATGCTGGGCAAGGAAAGCCATAATTTTCTAGGCAAACTCCCTTTGGTTTCAAAGGAGAGTGAGGCCTCACAACCAATGGTTTAGCAAGGACTTAGGAAGGAAAGGAAGAACAGCAGAAGATCAAGAGAAAAGTGGTGAGGAGAAAACAAAGTGAAGCAAACTAAATGTCAGCTAAAATGTTTAAGTCTAAACTTCAACCTGCTACCAAGAGGTGAAACAAGAGCTCTACCGATGGAAACAATACAGCACAGCAGTTGCAAACAGACGTGTGGGGTAAGGGCTGAGCAGGACTGAAAGAAGTTCTTTCTGTATTTGCTGCCCAAGACGTCGATTATTGCTGCGTGTAACCACATGTGGGCAACAGGGAACAGGCCACATCTTCTGTGGAGGTAACTCACAACTGTGCAAGAGATATGAAGTAATTTCTAAAAATCATCTTTCTCATTCAGCAGTGGTCTCTGGCAATGGACACTCTGGCGGGATGAAGAACTGACCCTCACATTGGTGTCCAGAGGAGTTGCAGAGAGCCCAGCAGGAGTTAACGTCACCGTCCCTTGCTTTGGGAGCAGTCTGGTCTGGTAGAAATTACTGTCCTATCCATCAACATTAAGTCTGTTCTTTATCAAAAGCCTCTGCACCCACACGCAGGAAGGTCCAATATAAATAAATACCCTACATGGCTGTTCCCCAGCTTTTACTCTTTGTCCCCTTAGTATAGGTTTTGCCATTTTGTGGGTTTATATTGCTACCACAGTTGATGGTGAGATTTCAACACATGCAAGTGCTGCAGCTCATGCTAATTTTGGTGGTTTGGGTATTGACAGCTCTGCAACCACGGCAGCATGGCTCTCAGCACGGGTTCTTCTGAGCCCCATGTGGGAGGTGATTTCAAAGAAGCCCATGGTGTTCAGGTTTCTTTCCAGTTGGCACCTGGCTACCCTGGGTGTATCTAGGAATCCCAAATTGTTACGTACACTTTCTATACATTTTCCTTTGCTGCTTTGCATTTTCAATCCTAAAACAATCAGCTGTTTTCTCGTGGGTCTCAGCCTATGAGTAACCCGAGCACCAGAAGCAGAGACATGAAATGTGCAGGGAAAGGAGGATGAAGACCAGTACTGGAGTCTGAAATTTTCTCCTGTAGGATAATCCCAGGTCTTGAATGGTCCTCGTTCCCCAGAATGACAACCTCTGTATAAAAATGTGCTTGCATTGGTGTTTTTTCTAAAAATGTCATGAAAATGAATTACATCCCATTTGTTCTAATAATTTATATTGTGAAAACAACCGTTGTGTCTCACCTATCAAGACAAGGTGCTTAATATTGCTTTCTTTAGCCAGCAGGGAGGGTTTTTTCCATTGCCTTTGCTCCAGAGAGCTGACCATATTTCTGATGGATTTAAACCGGCAGGTGTGTGTTTTGGTTGTTCAATTCACACTCTGGTATTTATAGTTTCTGTTAGACTAATAATGAATCTTTGAAGAAGCCCATCTGTTAAGCTGCACAGCCACAACTTTGAAGACTTTAATTTCTCTTGAATTGCAGTATTCTCAGCTGCACAATGAAAGACATCTTTTGATCAGTCCGCAGCATTATAACTTCTCTGCCAGGCTTATTGTACTTACAAATGTTCTGATTCGTATGCTCGTGGTGCTTAAGATCTGCATTACAGAGTAACCAGTGGGGAAGCATCACAGGTTTGCATGAGGCCACCCCAGTTAAAAACAGGTGAAAGAGGGTGGGTGAAAGCCCCTTCTGATGGCTAGGCTGTTCTCGCCTCAGCCACCCGGCAGGAGTGGCACTTGATAAATTTTCGCCAAGATTGAGGAAAACGGCACATGAAAATGTTTCATGAGGACATGACAACGTGCCAAGGACAACAAAATTACAGAATGGCTGATGCTGGAATGGCAAGGATGCGTTGCTGGCTCATGGTCAACTCGTTGCCCGCCAGCCCCTCCCCAGGTCCTTTTCTGCAGAGCTGCTTTCCAGCTGTCTGGCCTCCGTGTGCTGTGTTGGTGCATGGGGTTATTTCTGCCCAGCTAGAGGATTTTTTGTGTCTCTTTATTGAATTTTGTGAGATTCCTGTCAACCCATTTCTCCAGCCCTCTGAGGTCCCTTTGAATGGCAACACAAACTAAATCTCTTGGATGTATCTTCCCTCCATGTCTGTACCCCATGGACTCTTCCAAGCAGGTCCCTGAAGAGGCCGAAATGAGGGCCAGCTGCTAACATCCCTTTTAGATGTAGCAAGTCTGTGCCATGTGAAAGGTTTAGATTCAACTCTAGTTAGAAGTCCTCAGAATGCTAAATAGCAGCTTCAGGGAACATCAAACACAACTCTCCTGGTAGAGGGATCACAAAGGGAATTTTATTCCCCTTGTCATTGGGTCTGCTTCTAAAGTCCTGATTGCTTTTTAGTGTCTTTATTCAGGCAACTGCCAAGCAATTCAATTTCTGAAGAACTTCTGACTCATGGGGTGAAGTCTGACGTTGGGCCAGGGTCAGAAACTGGGGAAAGTCTTACATAGGAGCCTGTGGGTTGCTTCCTTTCCTGGCAGAATATTTGGGTATTTTGCCGTGTGTGGTAAAAGTGGAATCATGAAAGAGGAAAATGGGCTTAGTTAAAATTGATGTTGCTTTGACTAGGCAGAGGTAGGTCACAGGAAAAAATTAAACTGAATGCTTTGAATATGTCCATGCATTTCCAAATGACATTTCTTTTTACATTTCCCTAAAGTAAATTAAAAGAAGAAGCAGCCCCAAATAAATGAGAGGAAAACATTTTATCTTAGATTCCATTAGAAGAATTTTGAGTTGTTTTGCTGCAAAAAGTTTCTCCGAATTTAACTATTTTGTTTAGTTAGTGATCCAAAAAATTGATTATTCCTAAACTTCTCATTTTTCTTCAAAAACTGGGGATGGATGAAAAAGGGAATCAGATATTTATGAAAATATCACTGATTTATTTTTTTTACTTGGAAATATTAAAAAGCTTATGTGATATAGCTCTAATTCACATTAGGAGGGCTTAAATTTTACTGTTATGACCACTAAAGTGAGACAAGACTTGGAAAGATGAAAGATAATACAGGTTTTCACAGATTTAAAGAAAAAAAGAAAAAGCCATAATTCTAGTACAAATGGTGTGAACATGCAAGATGTCTGTTACCTTTCCAATGTGATCAGTTTTCTAAAGAAAACTGGCAAGTGAAGCATAAGAACTACAGCATCAGAGCTGAAAAAGAGAATTTTTCTCTGCTGTACACCTTGCCAATGAAGAAATACTCTCTTTCACTTTCAGACCATTTATTGTATTGTACAGTCTAAGTTTTACTGAATATTCTTTTGCTGCCTTTGGGAGACTGACAGACTGACTGATCCCCATGTCCCCATGGCTTTTTTTCTTAGAAGTTATCTCTTCATTTCCTTTCTTCTGGTACTTACCATTGTATCATCAATGATTCATCTCCTTTATTTAAATAGTGTAAGTCTACCCAGCTAAATTTGCAGAGCCATTTATTTAGGCAGTTCTGCTTTATCAAACGGCACTAAGCATGGTTCAGCAGGTGATCCTTTTCAATAGCGCGAATTAGAGAAATCCCTCAAATCCCTCAGATTTCATCTCTACCAAGTTATATTCTACCATTTTTCTTTGTCAATATTTTGAAATTCCTTTTCAAACAGCCCATTCAAAAAAGAATTTGAAACATAGGATTTCTCTCTGTGTGTATGAAAGGTATAATCTGTCCAGACAATAACCACATGAAGAGTTACACAAGGCTCCCTTCCTGTAATTGTATTTCATCTAAGATTTTATCCAAGATACTCCAGAAACACGAAGTATTTTTGCATATCTTTTGCCGTATTCTTTATTCCTTCTAAGCACTTTCCAAATGATCTTTCTACAAGTCTTTTCCCACCAATCACGTTAACCACAGAGGTATGCTCTGCAATTTTCAACTCTGCATTAATGCATGTAATTTGTCTTCTAACCTTTATGGACAATGTTCCCTCCCTTGAGTTCTCAGACATCTTTTGGCTCATAAACTGACTTCCACAGACATTTGGATGCACGCACATTGGTGACAATCTACTTGTCCGTCACCTTTTCTTATTGCTGGTAGTAAAAGTCTTAATGCTGTTGTGATTTTCCCTTTTCTTTATTTTCCATCTTTTCTGTTGCAGTCATTTTACCCTATCTACTAAGTATTTTTCTTTGGCTTATTTTTGAATGACTTTTATTACTTCTTGTACTCTGTATCCTAGTGGGACAGTGAGGAGTAGATAGCTGAGCACTGGGATTCCTTGAGTTTTGCTCTAAGAAAGTAGAGAGACAGAGGAACCCAGTAACCATAGCCATAAGTGATATCTTGAGAGAGATGGATTCAAATTCCTGTTAAAGCAAAATTTATGCCTGGCCAAGCACTTAACTCCCCAGGGCTTTAGTTCCCAGGCTGAAACATTAAGGCTTTGGGACTCTCAGTACCTCAAATTGCAGAGCACTTGGCCCTGTAGCAACGGGTAACTTTACAAAGATTAAGTGAAAGCATAGGGCTTCCTGAGCACTGCCTGTAACACTTTTGGGGTGTATAAGCTCTAGGGGCTCAAGGTCCAAATCCTGTGGAAAGAGAAAGATCAGCAGGAGCATATATACACTCTCTAGTCTCTGGTCTGGAAAAGTCCTGCAAGGTAAGCAAGGAGTCTTTGTCCTGTTATTTATTGCTTTCAGAGATGCAATGGTTCTTCTAGAAATATTTTCAATATTTTTGGGATATATTTTACCTGGCTCCATTGCTTAGTTTTGACAACAACAAAATAAGAAAATTATAAAATCTTTGTTGAGAACAATCTGCCTCCAAGTGCCACTTCAGAAATCCAATGATGTTCTTTAGCAGCACTTCTGCTCAAGTCTTACCTCAAAGGGAGATACCTGAAGATCAACCCTATAGCTTCTCAAGATCATGGAAACTAGAAGAGAAAAACAGACAGGGTCACTGTCAAAGAGGGTCTGCTTCTCTGTGCTATTTTTAGTCATAGTTCCCAGTTCCAGGGAACTGGATTCTTTGTGAAATGGGCTCCCATGAGCCATATCGGGCATATATGTATCCAGCCTGCTGCTCTGATCCAGCTAGCACGTGAAGACTGCTCTTGCCCATTGATATAGGTTATCACCTGAAGATAGACCAACTTGGGTCTCTGGTCTAAATTTTCGTAGTTGTTTAAGAGAACTGGGACATCCAAGCTCCAAGTCAACTAGAGCTGAAGTTCTTTATAAAACATAAAACTTAGTGGCAGATGCAAAAATTGTGCTCTTCAACATCTTGTCTCTGCCACCATCTTTTAAGGTTTTCTTTTGGAGGGCTATTCTATATATATTGTATATTTCTATATGTGTACAGTTGCTATCAGCTATTTAAGCTTTTTTTTTTTTCTCAAAAAATACCATCTCAGAAGGTCCTTATAGACTGAAACAATTTAATGACCTCTTTAAGAATGTAGTGTTCAAAACTCTGCAGCATTCTGCAACTAACCCACTAATGTTATAATGCTTGTAATTGATTCAGCATCCACAGTGTCTTTGGCAACACAGAGGGAGCAAAAGCCGAGTGGTTTATGTACCTGAAAGTTTATAATCAGATCCAGCCAGACACAGAGTACATCTATTGCCTATTAAAATAAGCAAAACAAAGAGGAACAGCCAGGTCTCTGGCTGGCATAAATCAGTGCAATTTCATAACACCATCAATTACACCCTTTCCCTGAGAACCTGACTCATTTTTACCCTCAGTCAATGTCAAGGAGCGAAGATGATACCACAGCAAAAAGAACTTTCTACCTTGAAAACTTTTCTTTCTAATTGACTGAAGTTTTCATAGTCAGGCAAATTTTTTTTTGTAAAATATTAGTCCACATTTCAGCAAATATGAAGCTCATTAAAGCTCCACCAGCTTCAGCAGGAAAAAGCAATGCTCAAATTGATAGTGATGAAGGATCAAGTCTAGGCAACTGCTTTGAAATTGTAATTTGGAAAGTAGGCAATCTTGGGTAATGCACTGTGCTTTTTTTCTTTTGTATACATTTGATCGATAAGGTTAAATCATGAGTTGTGAATTTTTTATTGGGTTGCTTTAATTCCCTCTTAGTTACATTTTAGGAATTATTCTTTCAAGAATGTTTCCCTCTACTTTATAAAATTTGTTTTACACCTTACCTTGCGGTAGGGCATACCTGTTTGCAGTCTGTAACTTAATGTCATCACCTCATGAAAAATGGCTGTAACACGGACGTTTGCAAACACACCAAATTGCTGTGTTCAGAAGGGTTAGTTGAAAGCCTTAAATAAACATAACAACATACAGATGGCCTTCAATAAAGAGCAATAAAAGGGTTTGTGGTTCAAAAGTAATTTATGTCTGAAACTGTCGTCCTTGGCAACACACCTACATGGTTTGTCTGGGGAATGTGTTACTGTTTTGTCTGCTGGAAGGAAAAAAAGAATATTTAATGAAAATAAAAGACAAAAAATATTATTGTAAAGGGGTGAGGAAAGAATCTAGATTAACACAGCATTTCACTATTTTTGTTAATCCTGATCAAGAGTTATCATGGAACTATCCAGTATGTTTTAACTCTGTATAGGAGATCTTCTATCTTGAGATGAAAGGATAAAATATTGGGTCTTTAAATAACATCCTCACAGGAACATATCTTGAGGTATTTCTAGATATCTTTTTCTCTTTAAAGATGGAAATTTGGAGCTGCTTTGCTTTCCCCTTTGTATAATTGTACAGCTGTCAATTTTCCTTTACAGACCACAGGAAAAAATATTAAAAGTCACATAAAAATTCATGAAAGAAAAAAAAATAAAATCATGAGCACAATGGTGGCTAGGAAAGGTTATTACTGGAGCTGTTTGATAAGAATATGCTCCTTGCATTTTTTTTACCTGGAAATGCCACTGTTTCTAGACTGGCATATATTTATTTTGTGTGTGCTCCTGATAGTCATGCGATAACTGCCTCAAAGCTTGACCCCATCACCCACACTTTGCCCGTGAACTACAGCTGCTTCTAGTATTTAAAACTCCTCAAAAACTTTCAAGCAGCCCCAAAACAGAAACATAAATAGGAATCTTGTTTTAATTCTCTTTTTTTTCCAGTCCCTTCATCGCCACACTACTTGTTCTCTCTCTCCCCGTCTGAGCAATTCCAGAGGTGTAAGGCTCACATTTCTGACTGGCTTTGCACAATTGTTTCTTCTTGAGGATGTAACATTCTGTGAATACATGAATCCCATGTCTGAGGCCATTTTTTGAGTATCTCCAGAAATGCACTATTGTGCAGCAGAAGAGAGACTTCTCCCACTGGACCTCCAGCTGCTGGGGAGGCTGAAGGAGCTGGTTTTTTTCTTCCAACTAGGCAAACCTTGGGGGCAGAGAGGAGGACCTACATGGGAAGCCCAGAGATTGGTTGCTTTGTGGAGAGCACTTCTGTAACCACCAAAAGTGAAGTTCAACAACTAGGGAGTACCAGGAGAAATATTTGCTTATGATGAGAAGGCATCATTGATTCCACCTTTTTTTTAAAGAAATAATTTTTCTTCTAGGTCTTGATAATTCTTATAAGCAGACCCTAAATAAGTAACATGGATTAAGGTTGATTTTTTTGGACTGAAATTGCAACAGAACCAGGAAAAAGGAATCTCAACACTGACTCATACCATATAATCCTTCTTAGGCATTTGCATATATATTGTGCTACGAATACCTGTTTCCAACACATGAGGGATTATGCTGCACCTATTCTGTCCTAAAATTAGTTCGGATCTTGTTCCTTTTTTACCACTCAGAGCAGATTCCCAGTGCTCTAGCACTCAGAAAATTTTGTCTTATTTCCAGTCTAAATGCATTCCCAGTCTATTTATAGTATCTATTTATCTGTTTATTCCTCTGCCAGTATCATCCTTTAATAGAAAAAGCTCTTTTCTTTCTATATTTATAGAAGATGATCTCATCCCCTTTTCACCTTTTATGTTTTGAGCCTGAATATACCTGTCTCTGACGGTCTTCTTTCATGTGACTGATTCTGATTAGCCCCAAACAGTAGCCTGTTTGCACACTAGTCCAAGTTAACAGAGAAATAACAGTCATATTTTTAAATACCATGTTGAATGGTATTTATTGATTATTTTTCTTCTGAAAGTAGCACATTAGATAATGTACTATATAGTACTCTTCAGAATTTATGTAAGAAGGCAAATATGCCTAAAATATTTTTTGACAAAATGCTCATTCTTATAGAAAACTTTGAAAGTCTCCTCCTCTGCCTCCTCAAATTCTAAAATGAGTATTTGCATAGAAAGGAGAAATAGTTTCAAAACTTCTTGGAAAATGCTTAACTACCAAATAAATCAAACACAAAGGAGCGCCTTTAATCGATACTGGAAAGTTTAGAGGAACTGCAGACCTGCAGACCAGCAAAGTTTGGAAACCGTTCTAATAAAGGGCAGCTTTTGGGAAATGCCTGCTTTGCTTATGGTCTGAGTAGTTTCACAGTCTAATTAATCAATTCTTGAACGAAACATTGCAGAATCCACTTTTAATTGACCAATAAATCAATCAAATAATCAACATTCTGAAATCTTAGAAAGTCTTTGTCATCAGCAAACAAGTGTTGGAAATTTAGAAAGGAACAATTAGCAATTAAAGATTAAGTAAACATAAAATCCAAACCATGCTGTTAATACTTGCTAATCAGAGGAAAATGAACAGGTTAAAATTTTATTCAAAACTTTTAAATTGCTTTAGAAATTTATGCAATTCTTTGCACGTAAAATTAATTTTCACTGAAAACTAAATTTAAAACCAAAATACAGAAGATTTAAGTTTCTGAGTTTCATTTTACATTTTGCTTTTCCCTGTCCCCTCTTTGATTAACCTTTTTAAATTTCCCTACTGCAATGAAGAGAGTTGAAAGAGAAACAGAAGAGTGGAAAGAAAAACCTTTCCTCCCTGCAGCCTCCAAATTTGGGACTGAAAGTTTATTGATAAAAAAAAAATTTTTTTTTTTTATTAATTCACTAACTTCTTTTAAACTCATGACTTTTCTAAAGTTATTTATTAGTCTAAGCAGCTATAGCAAGAAGATGTAAACAGTTCAGTTAACTTTTACTTTGTTCGTCATGTTTGAGCAAGACAAGGTTTCATCTAATAGTTTAACTTCACAATTCCCATATTAATGACCTTTTCTAATTTAATTTTGGCTTCTTTATTTTTTTCTTCTTATTAATTATTTTTAATTGAAGCTTCCCGAAACTCAGTCATTCATTTGCTCATGAAAGTCAGGATAGTATGAACTTGTTCTGTCTTCTGGAAACTTAAAAAAAATCAGTTTTATCATGAAGAAATTTTAACCAAAAGAAACTAGCAGTGAGAGATTAATATTGAAAAAAATCCTCCTTGTTCTCCTAAACTGTATTCCTATGGGAAAATTGTCCCTGCGAAAAGGTTCACAAAAGATGCCCCATCATATTTCTTCCAGATGTGGTATCAAATAAAAATGCAGTGGAAATAGGGGAGGTAGCCTGGCTTGGATCAAAAGCATCACCATGACTGCAGGGTGCAAGCCAAGGGGTGGACATGTAAGAACAGCTGAGGACAGAAGCTGGGGATGGTGAGCAGAAGAGTGGCTGGGGGAGCTGGAAGTGGGGCGAGGGTGTCCCAGGAGTGGTCCCTAAACTAGCCCCGGGCACAACAGCACCTTCCCCTCTCTCTGTGAAGAAAGCCTGAAATTAACAGTGTTTTCAGCCTAGGATGGCTCAAATAAGAGTATTCATTGAAAATTCTCTTTTGATGCATTTTTTGCAAGAAAATTTTGCAAAAACTTTTTGCAAAACTGCTATTATATCTTTATTGCCCCCCTACCATCTACTTGTTAGTTGGGTGAGGAGAGACACTATTTTTGACCTCAGTCTCTCCCAATTCACATACCCTTAAGGCTGACAAATCTGCAATAATATCTGTAATGACCTTCCATGGTTGGTTCCTGAAATTTGCCTCTACAAATTTGTTTCTTTTTGCTTCCACGTTTTTCACTTGTACTTATCCATCTCTTTCCTTTCCTCTTGATGATTTCCTCTGACAATTCTTGCTTATAACTCTAGGTATCGTCTGGGTTATTTGTTATAGCACAAACCTGTACCTCTGTATGATTTGGCAGTGGTAGCTGTGGCAGTACAGTAACATTTCCAGAAAATAGGGAATAATTGCAGAGCATTATTTTGGTAGTTAGGCATTTTAGACATTCAGCTCTGAATAAAAGCGCAGCTGTCTGAAGACTTTTTTTCTCTGAACCTTAGCTGGAATCGTCCTAATGCTTTATCCTTCGAAAACCTCCTGAGTCTGTGAGCTCCTTCAAGACAACTGGAAGAAGCCTTGATTATTTTGTACGGAGAGAACAGAACTATTTTGTAGGAGGAATGTGTTGATTCAAGTGGTAGTAAAGTCCCATGTGCAGAATCCCCTTTTCTGTGCTTGAGTGATGGTAGTATTTTTGTAACATTGTATAAATAATGACCTTCAGTGCACCCTTCCTTTAAATATGTGATTGTTTTCTGTTATATTTTAATGATTTTTAAATTATTTTAACTTCTTTGAAATTTATTTATTTTTCTAGGTTGCCATGTTAGAATAAGTCACCTGTTGTCCCAGCAAATGAAGACCACTAATAAACCAAGAGATTTTTGAAGTTCCATGCCCACATCAATCAGTGGGAGGTGCAAAATGTCAAAAGCTTTCAAAATCTTAAAAGCTTGTGAAACTTGTAATTCAAAGACTATACCTACGTACCAAGAGCCTGCAGGACCTAGAATCTCACACGGATTTCCGCCACCCTTGGGACAGTGACATGGTCATGCAAACTGACCAGATCCCTGTTTGGATCCAGGGTCAAATCTAACTATATGGAAATGAGTTGTTTGCATGTAATTCAACTCTTTGTTGGACCAAAAGAAAGCTGCTCGTTTAAGAAACACTGAAATCCTCATTTGGAGAAAGTTTTAGTGTGAGAACATCCTTCTAGGGCTTTTGAAATGTTAAAACTTTCTGTTGGAGTAAGTTGCCTGTCCTGGCCAGCTACCTTTTTAAGGGCAAGCAAACATGTCTGTAGCTGTAAAGCAGCACATGTACTGATCATTAATGAAAAACATAAGTTCTATATAGCAAATGAATCTCTATTATTTACCTGAAGCGGTTTTGGTAGAGATGGTTAATGATGTCTCATTTAAAAATCAAGCCTCAATATAATGCACTTTCAGAACATCTTAAATGCTTTTATTTTGCCTGGGTGGGAGTTTCTGCTCATACTTTCCAAATGCAAGGACATGCACACATAAAGAAGCATGAGCTGTATCAATTTCAGTTTAAGAAACATGCTTAGCAAATGTCACTCATGTCTTTGTATTACTTTTAGCTATTACACTTCAGCTGATATTAGAAATGCGCTGATGTAAAATCTCCCCCTACTATTTCCTACAAGTCATAGGATTTTTTTAATTATCTGCATAAATGCATTTATTAGCACTGTTAACCTTTAAATAAAACTCCCATTACTGCCGTCAGTCACCTAATCGGGCTTTCCTAACCCCCTTAAGCTCATTACCTGTTCCTTTATCTTTCACATCAGCCTCCATCTATGGTGGAGAACTGAAAACCCAGCGATGCACCCAGGGTTCAGCCCCCAGAGGTTGCCTGGGCAACCAAGATACAGGAATTGGACTTGTGGATAGTGGCAGGAGGAAAAGAAAACCTCTAAAAGGGAAAAAAAAATCCAAAACACTCTCTAAAAATACTTTATCATCTGTAAAACTGCTTGTAGGTATTCCAGGGTAGCTCTGTAAAAAGTGTTTGAGGAGTGAGTCTCATCTACCTTGCAGTGAGAGGCTACAAGAGCTCAGGCAATAGTTTAGCAGAGAGAAGGTTAATATGATCACAGCCCAGAATTATCCAGAGAGAAAAAAAAAGATTTCTGATACAATAAGGCTTTCTATTTTAGAAGAAAAGGTATAAGAGTATCTGACAGCTAGATCTAGCTGAAGCTAAATACATTCATACTAGAAATAATGTATGCATTTTTAATCAGGAAAGAAGTTAAGCTTTGAAGAAACTCACCTATAACTTAATAATTGTCTGTTTCTAAAAGAAATTCTTCAGCTTCTAGATAAACTATGGATTTCACAAAGATGTCACTCAGTAGAAGTCATCAGGCTCTGTGTTCTGAAGGTCAAATAGTTCCTAAAGGATTAAAGTCTATAGGGAGAAAACAGAGGAAAAGAAATAGTCATACAAAAAGGTATCATTTTTTTCCTTATGATGACTAAATACTAACATGTTGGATCAGATCAGTACTCCAGCTAATCTACTGGTTTTCATTTGTCTCCATCCTGACTGAGGTTTTTCAAATAACGATTTTCTGCAGCCACCAGTTCTGGCAATTCCTTCTCTCCAGAGTCTCTTTTCAGTTCCGATGGGTGAAAGGGTGGCCTTGGCTATTAATATGGTTTAGTATTTGCAGTCTTCTCCTCCATAGGTCCATATTTGCTTCCCTGGTAAGTGTATACACTCTAAGCATTTTTGTCATCCATATTTTTTTGCTCCTTAGAGACAAACTGTTTTTTTATACACAACTTTGTCGCTAATTGAGTTCTGTTGCTAATTGACTTCTTTTTCTTACTAGAATTTAGTCCCAAACCTTAATGACTGGTGTTAACATGTGCATATTTTTAGTGGCCAGAGACCAAACCCAACACCATTTCTCTTTGAATTCAAGCTGTATCCCATCAGTGAAATATTTTGTGGTTTCCAGTGCTGAAATCTTACTCACATTTTAGTTCCAGTAACAGACAAAAATCTCAAGAGAACAGTTTGGGTAATTTCAACGATAAATATAAAACTTACTCCTGACCACAGCTTATGCCATGGAAACTAGTTCTAAGTCACTTGAAAAAATCATTTATGTCTTGGAATTTTCTTAGTCACTCTGCTTAAGCATCTGCCTGATTTTAGAAATGTTGTTTGTACATCAGCCATCTCAGAATCATGAAATGGTTGAGGTTGGAATGGACCTCTTGAGGTCATCTGGTCCAACCTCCCTGTTCAGCCACTTAGACCTGCTTGCCCAGGGCCTTGTCCAGACAGATTTTAATATCTCCAAGGACAGAGACGTCTCTGGGCAACCTCTGCCAGTTCTCAGTCACCCTCACAGTAAAAAAGTGTTTCCTGGTGTTCAGGGGGAACCTCTGTTTATGCCTGTTGCCTCTGGTCTTTAGGGGATGAAATGGCTTCAGTAAGTCACGTAGATGGAAGCTAATTAATATATTTTGTCCTAGAGTCCAAATGGAGTGCATAGCACAGGACAGTCTCTCACAAAATCTGCCACTCATTTAAGGAAAATAAAGACACAAGACTTGCAGCTGACGCTGACACATCCTCAGCACTGCCAGCCACTCGTGGATGCAGAGTTTAGCATTGGACCTGTCTTTAATTCCAAATGTGTGAAACATTACCATCATTCTACTCAACAAGTATTTTTCTTCCCAAATTTAGCCCTCAAACCCACAAATTTCAGCAACAAGTATCTCACAAATATTTAAAATTGGGTAGTGTCTGGGACCAGCTGCCTTTAACTCTCCTTTAACCTGTCTTGATGAGTGTCTCCTGGCTGTCAGGGAGGTGAGGAATGGACAGCCTTTCACACATAGACTTCAAACCTCTGATGGGCTCTTGAGGATGCAGGAATGAACAAATCTTAGGTTTAGCATCAGAAGAGGCAGACTCTGAGCACAGCAAAAAAGCTGAAGAACTAGCTTTAATTTATGGACATCAACTGTCACATTTGATAATAAGTAATTTAATCGATGGGGCTGAGATCAGTGTCTCCTTACCAAAAACCTGGCAGGAAAACCCTCAAGTGAAACAGTAGAAAACGCCCTCATTGAGTGTGTGCAAGACCTAGACTGAAAAATTTTTGCTGCCATGCTGGTAGGACTGATAATGCCACGAGCAGCTGAACCACTGGCTCCTCCATCGAAACAAATGTTTTTAAAAGATGGGCAAATACAATGTACTGTGAAGTTGCGTGTGAGGACCAGTGCTTTAAAGCATGAGGAGCATATCGCAGCTGACCTACATTTTCAGCTGAAGATG
This sequence comes from Tringa solitaria, assembly GCA_026413425.1. Lineage (NCBI taxonomy): Eukaryota > Metazoa > Chordata > Aves > Charadriiformes > Scolopacidae > Tringa > Tringa solitaria. The sequence continues at coordinate 51,378,995 of JAOXJM010000033.1, read as the reverse complement.
TAAAGCTGACCCAGAGGGTGTGTCTAACTTTCAAACACAGAAGGAGTGCTAGTCAAATGGACTATTGTATTTTAGAACGATAAACTGAGCAGGAGCAGAAGCATGGGGAGGGGTTTTCCCTGCTGATGAGCAGGAACTAGAGTGATAAGCCACTGCTGACAGGGAAACACCACTTGGAGCGACTCCTCCCTCCTCCATGTGGGGCCCCCTACCACAAGAAAGACATTGAGGTGCTGGAGCGGGTCCAGAGAAGG
>JAOXJM010000033.1:51357064-51369819 GCA_026413425.1 Tringa solitaria | reverse complement strand
GCTCTAGAATGCGAGTGGGTTATAATTATTGTCTGGTTAGCAAGTACCTTTTTCAAGTGATGATGTCCTGACAACTACTGTTTTAGAAGAAAGCCAAGGAGTCAGGAAAGGGACATCAAGCAGAAGGCTGATGTTACATGTCAGTTTGTTCTTAGCTATAGCATTCAATTCTTTCTTTCAATTTTAACTATTTAATTGCTACACTTCTGTTCCTTAATTTGTTTTGCTGAAAATTACCAACATAATTTCCACTGCTTTATTGCATCAGTACTTCTTGTATGCTCAGTTCCATTGATTGTAACTTTAAACTTTATTAAAGGCCCCAGCAAGTTTCCAAACCCTCTGCATATAGATGGTTAAGCTGAAAAACCTTGCAAAAGTCATTCCTGAAATCAGTGATAAAGCCTGAGACAGACATGCAGGTGTTTTGCTTCTCCCACTTCCAGCTGAATAGCAGCTTCTATCTCTTATTCAGCAGCACATCTAATGATGAGATAATGGCTTTTGTTGACAAAAGCTTTAATCTATAGATCACTCTAGAGTACTATACTTTTTTGGGTTTAGCTGAGAACAGTAATGTGGTGTTCTTCAAGTTATAAAGAGAAGCTTGAAATAATTGTTGTGAATCTAATGTGGCAGACTTTGTAATGGCTACAAAATTTTTAATAATGAATCATATCTTTATATCATTTTGAACAATAAATGTAACACAGTTCTTGGATTTGACTATAGGTATAGTTAACATTCCAGCTATACTTGGAGCTAAATACTGAATGCACAGCATCTGCAGCAGATACTATTTTTCAAGAGATCAATTTCTACCTATTAACAAAAAATACTGGCTCTATTCATCTAAACAATTTACAAAACTGCTCTATTTCTGAATAGAAAAAATGCAATCATGGAATGAAAGTCATAAGTCATCTGGGGAAACAGACTCTAAGATTTCTACGGCAAAGTTCAAACAGTGCTTTGGAATGAACTGCTTTAGTTTTTGGTTGTGTTTCTGCTGTCAGCACCGGAGCTGGCTGCATGCTCCCATGTAGCAGTGGAAGGGATGGTGGCAGAAATGAGGAGCTCTGCAGTGTCTCTGCTGAATGTCTTTCCATCTCAAGCAGTCTTGCTAGACCAGGCTCAAGTAAAATTTCTCATGCAGAAATATGCTATTTCCATTTTTTGAACCTTCCCTACAGGCAAATGCAGCACAAGGTAATTCAGTATGAAACAAAATCTGCTATGGAATAACATGAAGAGATCACACTGGGATAACAGAAGTCCACCTAATTTTTCCTTCAGAAATATTTTATGATGAGGAATTAGGTAGAACTTGTATAGGCCACCTTTATTTTCTTTGCAACACTGCTATACTTGCATAAGTCTGGTGTTAACGGTAATGCCAAATAGTAATTTTACAACTTGTATCTAGAGTACTGTCCTGGCCACTAAATGAGTGGGAGAGTGGGGGAAAAAGATCTCAAAACAAAGATGTGATGTTAATGGGGACTGGGAAACGAACAGACTTTTTCTGCAAGGATTTGTTTGCAGGGAGTAGAAAGAGCCTGGAAAATGCTTTCCCAGGATGCACTTTTTGCTTCTCATCAGCTGTCATTTTCCTCTTGGCTTATGTCAATGGTTTGAGTTGGGAGCGTTGACTTCTTGAGTTGTGTTCCCTCTCTCTCTCCTGTCAAATGATTGCTTAGATTTAAAAAAAAAAAAAAAAATATTAGTGAGCTGCTTGATGTTATCTATTGTTTGGAAAATACTTAATTAGTTGCACTAGAATTCTTACATGTCTAGAAAGCACTCTTCTTTCAGGCTACTATGGGTAACAATACAAAAGAAAAATTAAGTTTCCTAATTAGCTGTTCTCCTGTAGTTTCTTTAGGGAAAAGTTTATTTTAAAACGGAACTCAAGTTTATCACAAGGTATTGAATGACATTTTGTACACCCTGGTACATGTACTAAGACTTCAGTCTGGAAGGCATCAAAAAGTATGTTTGCACGATTGTCAGCAGTTGGGAGGGATGGATGGACTTGGCAGCTGGAGTACTGCTTTAGTGTCTCTAGTGTTAAATTCACTACACCCCCAAACGCACATCAGGGTTGTCCTGGAGCTAGAATTACTCCATTAGGCTGTGAGTCACACCTGAACCCCACTGCCTTGCAAGACAACATAGTGTGAGTGGTGGTTGAAGGGTGCGTGGGAGCAGGCGAGAACCTGGATGTTCCTGGAGTGGGCACGTGAACAGCTGAGTGCCAATGAAGTTATCTCCTCAGCAGAGCATAATTTGCACCTGACGAGGAAGAGATCATTAAAGCCACAGGACTGGGGAGTGCTACTGTGCTCCATAAATTCTCTGTGCTGAGAGAAGTCATAGCTCAAATTTGGGAGGAAAAAGGAAAAAGAGAAACCCAACCATTTGCTGTCTCTCTACACATCTGCTGACATGAAGGTGTGTGACACAGCAAACAGCTGCAGAGCTCTGTGGCAAATGGGTCAAAATGCTGAGTGGGTGTCCGTCCCTAGCGTTTACTGTGGCAGACTACTTACATGTCTCCCTTTTCTAAACTATGGTTAAGGTCTATGTAAGAGTATGCTGTAAATCTGCCTTTTTGAGGGGTTAATGAAGTGTTTAGACTGCATGAAGTGATTAGCTAAATGAGACGAGATATGGATTTGTAGATAAATTGTAAAGTGGATAAATTAATTAAGCAGAGACAAGAATGCATTGCTCTGAGAAAAATTCAGAGATGTTCAACAGGATGAGATGAGAAAAAGGTCTTTGTGATGCTGCCTGAAACCCAGCTGTGCTAGCTTGAGACCAGTCTCTCTGCAAAGAGATGGTATGGTTTCTATGTTTGTGACAATAGGATTTTAAAATGCCTTCCCTTACAAGACACCCTGTAGACTTTTCCCACGTGGTAAAAGGTAGAGATGAAATTTAAGCTGTCTAATGATGGATTATTTGTCTTGCCTGAGTGCCTGGCTGTGCCAGTGAGTTACGTGTTTCTATCACTTGCCATGGGAACAGCACGGGACTTAAATATCAGCGAAGGATGTTTCATATAGATACATTGGCATGATCGTTTTGGCCACTGCATGCCTGTTTAAAATGAATTCTCTAATGGTAGGCTAATAAATACTTCTTACAGCACTATTTCTGGGGAAATCTGCTTTTGCTTTGCTGAACTTCTGAGGTGTCGAGCATTTCTGCGATGGAGCAGTGAGCAACTTCCGCAGCCGAGTCCTACCACCCTCGGCTTCTGCCGACTTCTCTGGGGAGTGGAGGTATTTGATACAGTGCCCTGTAGGACTGCACTCTCTTCTGTGAGGGAGGTGCAGTTATTAACTAATGTTTTGAGAAGAAAAAAATTAGGAGGTTGAAGTTGGCAAAAGGTTTGCACACAAATCTTCTGCTTCCCTCAGGAATGATTAAATGAATTCAGTTATATTTGCATATAAAATAGCTTATCTTTTCCCTCATCTGAAAATAGACATTGTGAGACTCTTCTCTTTTTCCTCCCAAGAAATCGTATGAGATTCATTTAATTGGAAAGTTTAAATCTGTTCTTCAAAAACCAAATAGAAAATGAGATTTTGTATACATTTTGTAGTAATATTCACAATAGAGAACGTTAATAGCTTGATAATCTGTAGAGAAGTTGTATTTAATACTTTAATGAATTTATAATGCTTCGTGAAGTTATTTATGCTTATTAATTTTAAAATTATTTTTAGGTATTTTAAAAGATTCTTATTAACTAGACAAATGACAAAGAAGTCCTACTGCAGAAGCAAGGCAAGCTTTTTCAAACTGTTAAACTCCTGAGTATTTGTCAGGATTTCAACACTTTTTTTTTTTGAATGTGTGTTTCCAGACTACTTTTATAAGTTAAGATTCAATTTTAAATCTTGGGCCTGGGTTATGAGCCATAAAATAGCAGTAAGTAAATCTCCTAAACTTATTTGGGTAGATTTTTTTTTTTAATCTTAAAATTCAACCTACAAGTTATTTCATACCTGTTTCTGTGTTTCCTTAACACCCATAAGGGCAGCTCTGATCCCCCTCACCTGTGTTGCACCGCACTTCTACTTGGGCTTGGATTTGAAATCTCTTTTTCATGGTGACTGCCAGGGCTGACTCCACAGCTCCTCTACATTAACATGTAATTTAGCCCAGTGGGCTTTTTTACAGTTTGATTAGTGGATCTGACTGGTTAGCCATTGGCCAAATAACTATTTACTAGATCAGGAACTTTCAGGACTAAATATGAGACCTGTTACTGAGAGTTAAATTCTATGGCTGGAAATCTGTTTGATGTTTTTTTAATCCAGGTGGCATGAAGTTGCTTTAAAGCACATTCATTATAACATGGGGTTTGCCTGTGACTGGGGGGACTGTTGGGTAACTCAGTAGGGTCGATGAGGGGTGCAAAGAAAGCCTTGAAACCCAGGGGTTTACCAGCCTCTGGCTACAGGCTCCTGCTGATTTCATCCCTGTCTGCTTCCAGGCAGGATCCCCTCCTGTACTATGACTGCTCCCAGCATTTTGGCACCTCCCTGCTTACAAACTGGGGTACTAGCACCTCTCAAATCTTGCCCCCCTCTCCCCCTGCAGTCCAGCTCAGGAGCATCAAAGTGGGAACAATCTAGATGTCCCAAATTGCACTTTTTCAAGGTGTTGCTCTGCTCTGGAACAGACTCCTTTTATACCTTCACTACTAAAACCAAAGTCTTAGTGCTTTGCCCAAAGTGTACGTTTTACCATCCATATTTGACTTTAAAAGTTATAGTCCATATGTCAGCTCTGAAAGAACTTTTGAATGCAGCCAACTGCTTTTTCTTTCCCTGTGAGAAGTTACAGTACAGCTCTGCTTCCAGGCTTGGTCGGGATTTTTACTTTTTTTCATTGTAAAAACAGAGGAAAACTTGGAATTAGAAGTGAGACTGGAGATGTATTTTGTCCACGTCTTTACTTGCATCGAGTCTGACTTGTTATGAAAGCAATGGCTGCCTCTCCTCAAGAAACAATTCAGTACATGATTAATTCACCACCTGCATAGGTTTTTGATGCCTCTTCACTATATGTGAATAACCTGCTGAAACGTATGTTTTTCAAATGTAATCAAGAGTCCAGTGTTTGAAGCATGGCTCATGCAGAACTCAGCAGCACAAAGACCTGTAAGCCTGTTACTAGAAATGACTATTGCAGAGGGAGAATAAAGTCGAGGAACAGAGCAGCAGCACTAGCAGACCGATGCCTGAACTTTGCTCAGAAACTCTATGCAGACATCCTGGTTCCAAAAGCCTGGCTTTCTATTAAGGTTGCGCATAAAACATTGAGGCTTTTCCCCACCTTGACTTTTATAAGTAAAGTTACCCACGCGCTGTCTCAGAAATCACTGTCTCTCTTTCAGCAATAATACTCCTGACTCATTGGTTAGTTCCACTCAAATTGGATAGAAAGCTGGGGATGTATGGATTCCAGGTCTCCCTGAGAACCCCTCCCCACGCAACCCTGAGGTTGTTGGCTACGTGCTCACCAACGATGTCAATGTCAGCGGTGGCCAGCTGGCCGAGCAGCACACCTCTGGCTCTGGTGGCACACGGCGTGTGCCTTCCCCGTCCCTGCGGGGGCAGCTGAGGACGTGGAGGGGACCTGAGGTTACTGCAGCAGAACAGGGAGGGATGGGTGCAGGGCTGGGGAATCGTAATGTCGCTGCAAGAAATCAGTCTTCATTAGTCCTGCTACAAAGATTTGGAGTGATTCTTCTCTGTCTCTCAGGAGACCATCTTAATCATCTGGGACAGGGGAGTTCAGTGTCTTTCTCCTGATTGTCCCTCCAGAGGCTGTCCCTTTCGTATAGGATAATCCACTATTCAGTATAGTAACACCAGGAACTTGCTAGAGAGTATCAGGAGATTGCATTGGTCATAGTTGCTGTACTCCTTGGCCCACTGAATATTGAACTGTTTTACACCCAGTGTCAAAAGAAAAAAGGCATTTCTTAGACGATAGAAAGTACAGCACGGGGCGGGGGGGAGAACAACTCATTCCTCTTCTTGCTGCTGTCTCTGCTTACATGTTACAAGTCACATGTATTTTTAAAAAAAGGAGAAAAAAAATCCTGAATGTTTTATGGTAGGGCAAGACTCAGAAAGGTAACCTGGTTCAGGAAAAAAAAATAAATTTCTTTTTTCCTTCCATTCAGAAACAAAGCCTGAAAAAATGCCAATATGCCAATGAGGTGTTTTGGACCAGTGTTGCAGGACAGTTATCTTACTGGAAACGTTTGGGTACCCTGAGAAACACCCCAGGCTCTGTTAATTCCCCCAGAGCTGCAGGTCTTGGAAAAATGGTTCAGCAGGGAGTCACTGCTAGAAGCTGCTCAACTTTCTGTTGATTTTTCTGCTTTGGTTTTGTCAAAACTGGGCTTTCTTATAGGGATAATTTGATCCTTCAAAAATAAGTGATCCCACTGAAACAGTATGTTGTTAGCATATTATCAGTCACCTTCAGGTTTCATCAGGTTTCTGCAAAATGCTCTTGTCAAGCCTGACAGAATTTTCATTCTCATTTGAAATTAATTAGAGCCTCTGCCTGACTTTGATTTTATAAAAGGCTGCAGCTGGGGAAAATACAGTTACTCTTACAGCCCTAGCCTTAAGGAAACATCTCTATATAATGCAGTAGACATCTAGATGTAAAACATGTATTTTTACATAATGTTTACCGGCAATATAGTGAGGCATTTGTCAGTTTTAAGATACAGCCAAGCACTAGCAGTGTTTCTTTCTCTGTAGATAAACTCATGTTGATTCCAAGACAGTAGAGCAGAATTAATATTCTGGTAATTACCTATTTCCAATTAAAATATCATTGTGTGATGAATAATAATAAAAAAAAGACAAGACTTTCAAATGTTTGAGTGTCTTCAATTAATATTTATGAAGCAAAAATAAATGTCCTGACTTCGTAAGAGTGCTGTGCACTCAGCAGCATCTTCTGCAATCAACAAAAACATGGATGCAGCATATATCAAACTGGCTTTCTTCTGCATGTTAATTAAGAATAGGACTTGCTGCCTTGCTAAGTGCAGGAAACTGCAGCACTTGGGTCAGGTGTGAGTTGGAGTTTCCTTGGTTAATGATGGTAGTTTGCATTAATAACTAGTTTTAAGAAGTAGATGTACTTAGCAGTTTGAAAAGCACTCAGCAGCTTCTCCTGAAATCCTGGTTTCTGAAATACAGGCCACTTATTTAGTCTTTTTTTTTTTAGCTGCCAGTCCATGAGGGTGACTTGTCTGGGTGTTAAGGCTTTGTTTTGAGCTCGGTGGTGGTTTTACTTGTCTGAAGATCGTGGGAGTACAAATGAACAAATTACTACTATCCATTCCCCTCAAAATAAGCTTGCTTAAGCTCTCCCAAGGGCTATGGAATATCTTTTTGCACTCGAAAGCAGTTCTGTAAAACGATACAACTACTTCCATCTGCATTTCCTGTCCAAACACCTTCCTGGGAGCTTGCTTAACCACTGCATCTTCAGAAGTCCAACAGGAAAAGACAGTTGTGTTGCTCTGTCCTGCATCCAGATTTGCAGCACTGCACTTGAAAACAGGGTTTAGGTGATGTGGGATGCAACAGAGGAAATTGCAGGGAATTTGACCCTGCTGCCTGCAGTTCCTGGCTTTCCACAGAAAGGAGGCAGTGCTCTGCTGCCTGTGAAGATGCTTCCACCAGCTGACAGATGTTGAGAGCTGACACATCAGCTTGTCCATTTAGTGGTGTTGTCTGTAGACCCTTTCCAACTGGACTTTTGCAGGTAAGTTCCTCAATGACGTTCTCAACCTTTTAAGAGTCTTTGACAAACTGCCCAGCCTTAGCCATTTTCCTGTTGCAGTGGGGGGTGCTGCTTTTATAAACAATGAGGTTTAAATTCTTTGCATCGTTTTACTGTGCATCCGGTTGCCTGTTTGTTTCTGGCCATCCAGCTAAGAATAATTTCCGTAACTACTTAGCCTCTAGGGTTATATTATCTCAGGCCCAATAGAATTGTCCCATACATATCTATCAGTGCATGATCAAAGTGGATTTCAAAACCAGCTAATCAAAAAGCATTAAGCCTCTTTGTACGCTTCAGAGTGAGCCACTAGACCACGTGCCAAACAAGAATTAGGGCCCCACTAACCTCCTGTACAGTGTCTCTATCAGTCCCACCTCCTCTCTGGGACTCTACAGTTCTTTCCAATATAATCCCACAGTGATGAGCGAAAGAAGTATTTTAATATCCTAAGGGGTGTGGTTTACTTTTTTTTTTCACTTCCACTCTTCACTGCAAATCTCTACCAATTAATAAAATAATCTTTATTTGAAAAGAAAGATGGGTCACGATATCAGCTGAAGTTAAATTTGGGGGTTTTTTACTAGCATAAATTGACAATGTCTATCAACATTTTCTGGGTTTTAGTCATTATTCCCTGACTTTTATTTCATTTTAGCTTTGCTAAATAGCATTTTGCTTTGCACAGGAATTACAGAGCAGATTGAACCCAAGGGACATCTAGTCTAACAGTCAGATTATCAGGAGCCCAGTATCAGCTATTAGACTAGACATCTAGTCTAACAGTCAGATTATCAGGAGCCCAATATCAGCTATTTTAGTGGAAGGTGTTAAAATTAGCCATCAGTAGACATCAGGTAAAAACATGCCATGCCAATTCCTTGTATCTAACAAAAGATTGGTTTACAGGCTTGCATATGGCATTTAAATCATTCCATTCACTTAGGATAATTCTGTGAAGTGCTTTTTATCAATATACGTGTCCAAACCTCTGTGCCAAACCCAAATATATGCCTTCCTATGGTTTGATATCTCACTCCAAGGAGCATTTTGTCCCAGACCTTAAAGGCAATTCTCTTGGTTCAAACTCTTTACTTTCTCCCTCTTTACATTAATTTCAGGTATGTCTGAAATAGTAATTTAAATAAGATGGGGAGTAAGCTCTTCCATCCACACAGTTGTCTGGAGTCAGCAAAAATCCATCCCTGGCATCCCCGATGTGCCAGGGGAAGTTTTGAGAGAGCTGGGGAAGTTCAGTGCTCCAGAACTGGTGAAAATAACTCTGTGTTTCAGCATCTCTGTGGTGCCAATTTGCAGGAATATAGATTTCTCTGCTGATTGCAAGAACAGGTTTTTGGTTGACTGAAGGGAAATATTCTATAAACGTCTCCCAAACTATTGCCAGATTTAAAGTCTGAGGAAAAACTTTATATACTCCAGTAATTGCCTTCCAGAACTGCATTTTCTTTCAGAGATGCTCTTCTTCCTCAACGCTCTGCCCCTGTCCTTCCCCACCTTTTAAAACATGGTTCTGGCTTACTAAAGCCAAAGTAAACTCTTCCTTAACATAGGAGATTTTTGTCCTCTTGGAAGCCTCTCCTATTTGCATTCAGGACAAACAGCTGCTAATTGCAGGTGTTTTATGTGCACAGTATTACTTGCAGGTACCTGCAATCAGCTGGTAAGGAGGAATGTGGGAAATGAGCAGTAGACAGCTGCTTAAATCGGACTGTCAGGGACGTGAAATGGGTAATGGAGCCTTAAAACTCCTGAGGCTCCTGTTGAATTTGAGTGTAGTCTGCACAGCATAATGATTGGGAGAACATTGGATATTCCATTTTTCAAGTAGCATTTGAGCCCTGTCCAAATACAGGAATTGTCCAACTCGAATTAAACTACACAGTTTAGATGCACAGTTGTGGTGCAAAACGGAAAAAAGATATTTATAGTAGAAGTCTCCTGCCGTGGATGCAGGTATTTCATTCTTTTCCTGTCTCAGGTTTTCACTTGTAAGCTGAGAATAAGGCTAATCTTTCTCTCTGTCCTCTATTTCCCGTGTGCACTGCAGCTCCCGGGGCAGTGATGGTCTGTGTGGGCTGAGAACCAGGAGAGAGGCCCATGGCTGCAAATGGAAATTTTCTTGACACATGCAAATAATTGAAATGAGAGGGGGAAGTTCCCCTTTCAAAGAAGGTCTTTAATCCATAGGTAATGCAAAGTAATTGCCTTATGCCTGACCAGGACTGCAAATTTGTCACAGGTTTCCTGAATCACACTTACTGCAGCCTCAGCATTTCATCGGGGGAAAAGAAGAATGTCCTAGTCTTCTAAATGACATCGTCTGCTGGGATCTGGATCTGTGGATGGACACAGACCACAGGCAGCCCGGAGCATATTTCCTTCCTTTTCGAAGTGTCATTTCTGTGAAAAGCATCTGATTATTGATAGGTTTTTAAACTTTTATGGCTTCTGCTCCGTGTTCTAAGGTATGCGTTTTTCTCTTTCCAACTTGTCATATTGAGATATTACTAAAGAGATCAAAGGCAAACGTTTAATTTATTTCCCTAGTTCCTATTCCATTTTGAATATAAAGCCTTCATTACTGTGTTCCATATATCAGCCCTCCGTGCAGCTAGTGGTTCCCACTGCCACCAGCTTGTCTCTGCTGTAGTGCACCTTCACCCTGGCTTTGGTTTAATGGGAAGAACTTACCTCAAGGACTGTAGTTCAGCACCTGTAGTTTGATGCTGTATGACTTTCCTCCATGTCTGCATGAAACACCTCCAACCCTTGTTCTGCTATTTTCGTGACACAGGATCTGTGGCCCTTCACAAAAGGGCAGAGGAGGAGAAGGAACCACACTGTGAGTCAGCTCAGTGCATCGATGCTGTGAACTGTAGAAGACAATGCCCAGTGTTCCTCTGAAAGCCTGTAGTTTAACGTAATTTAGTGCTAGGATTGAATTCGGGGGTCTGAACCAAAAAACGTGGAGGAAAATCTTCTAGAAAGTGTTAAGAACTGAATGAGAGTACCTTTGAGACAAGACTGCAAATGTCCCTGCTCAGGCCTCACCTCCTGGGAGCTTATGCCACGGGTCAATGTTCTGTAAACTTTGATGCTGAGCCACGCAGTGTACTAGCATGTTCACTATTCCAGCTTGATAGAATGATGTGATTTTTTTTTAATATTTTTTTTTTTAGTATGTCTGCACAATATTAGTTAAATTAGGGTTCAGCTGGATTTCATCACCAGCATCCAAGAAGAATCTTCACTTGTGGCTATAATAGAATCTTTATTTGTAGCTTAATCATACAATCAACAAAACTGCAAAATTTTGACACAGAGCTAAAAGGTGTCATTTGTATTAAGCTATCACTGATTGATTGATCGATCTGTTTCTCTTCAGTTCTTTATAAATAATTATGACTCTATAAGTAGCTGAGACCTTACCCCAGGACCATACCAAGCTGTTGATACTCCTGCACAGAAACTGCACCTAGACCTGTCCCTACAAAGCTGGGCTGCAGAGCGGTGTTCTGCAGCTGGTTTCTCTGTTCAGTAAACCCTGACAGTACCAGACCTGGTGTCTGCAGAACTGGTGGCTTTTTTGTTGTCTATGTACCTATGACAAACACAGACAATGAGATAGAGGTTGCTTAAAATTCTCCTATTTTCTTCTTGTCAGTGGAAAAATTTATCTTTTGCAAAAAAAGAAACCCCAACAGCACATATTAATATTTGAGGGAGAAAATTGAAGAAATCTTAGTGTTTATTGGATAGAGGCATAATGGGAAGGCCTAGGCACTGATATGAACGTTCAAGTAATATTCAGAGAGAGATAAGATGAACTGGAGCCCCTATAAGTATTGGAAATACTGTCTTGATGCTGAGTATTAAGGCCTTCTGAAAACACAGTTATGGTTGGGGTATTTATTTAAATTAAAAATCTATACCCTAAATACCCTAAAGCCATAAACACTGATTTCTCTTACATAAAAGTGAAATATTAGGAATTACTGAATGTTTTCCATTGAAACTAATTTATCTACTTCAGATTTTCTCCAGGATATAAAAAGAGCATTTTCCTCTGTGTGTTGCCTCCTTGCACCCCATCACTGGGCTTTAGTCATTCTTGGAGATATAACATCCTGCCTATGCACTAAATTCTAGGCTGCCAAAATAACTACACTGGTTAGTGAAAATCATCACTGAGGGCTAATGTCATTTCCAGTTTAGGTGTTTCCCACTAAAATGCATTTTGTTATCTTATTGTGGTTGAATGCATGCTGGTATTTTTTTCCAAGTGCAGACCATTTTGGTGCATCTGGTTGAGGTGGAAGCAATATTGAAAAACTTTGGTTTCTCAGCTCGGCCAGGAAAAGTGATTAAAATAATCTAGTTGATGGCATTATATTTCTGGTTGTGTTAATCACAAACGAGGAGGGACACTGCAGCTTGAATGCAGAGTGGAATTTCCCATGGGAAAACCGTGGCGGGAGCTATTCACATTGACTTCGTTACCAAAACCACTGTCCTGTGAAACTATGGCCTTGGATAAACACAACATGTCCAAGTATCATCGGGCATGACCATTATGCAACTTTGTGTGCTGTAACTTGCAGCTATATGATGTAAGTACTAAATACTAGCAAGTCTGAATAGTGGTGGTTTACATCTGTTTTGTTGATGGGCTGCTGACCAAAAGGAGTGGTAGAGGACCAATTGACACTGTATCTCATTTTGACTGGGACTTCTCAGTGCTGCCGTATTTTTAGCAGTTGAACTGGGTATTTCTTTCGTTAGGCTCTATTTCACAATCTTCAAAATCAGGAAATAAAACTAGATGCTTAGTTTTCCCTCTACCACAAAAAACCCCTCAAGGACTTTCCCCACCCCCCCCCCATCTTCTTTCT
>JAOXJM010000033.1:51320151-51337013 GCA_026413425.1 Tringa solitaria | reverse complement strand
CCCTGCCCATGGCAGGGGGGTTGGAACAAGATGATCTTTAAGGTCCCTTCCAACCTGAACCATTTGATGATTCTATGAAAGAGGGGCAGCTATTTTCATGTGGGGAATCTCACTTCTTCACCTTTTCTGGGACACGGCATTATCTACAGTCAGCTCTGCTGTGATTAAACAGATGCTTTTGAAACTTCATCCTGTTCCTGATAACATGTCTTTTGTACTTTCAGCAACTTCGGCAATCACATCTGCAGCTACTTTGAGAAGACAAAAAGAGAGGAATCACAAATACTTTTTGGACAGGTTATTTTATTGTCTTTCAGGATTTTGGAATCATGAGGCCAGGTATCATGCAATAGCCTCCGGGTAACCAGTAGCAGTGTCTAAACTTCAGGGTTATAAATGTGGTTTTGCTAGAGACATGAGCAGAGCCTAATGCAGGGCTGTGGAGGAGCACAGAAAGATCTTTCTCATCCCTTATCTGCTAATAATTAAACTTTTCTTGGTTAAATAACCACAGCGAAGATGGATCAAGAATGAAGGGTTTGTTTTTTGGGTGTGCCTACTATAGACTGGTAATTTTCAAGGTGTTTGTGGTGGCTTTTTCTTGGTGGTCCCTATGGCTGTTCAGTGGGAGGCAAATTTCTCTGCCTCTGCACCAGCACCCTGTGTCAGCATTGTAGGTGTTGCTGCCTTTTTTGTCTGTCAGATATTGCATATCTCTGTCTACCCAAATGAAGTTTTCTACACTTCCCTGAGCTGTTAGAGAATATCATTACAGAATTCAGCACAGCTGCAGGGTCATAGTGTAACCTGCACTTGGAAGACAGACGTGAGCAGCAAGGTAGGAAGCTCCTGACCAATACTGCTGAGAAAAATAAGTGTTGTGTACAACATCTGTGCTGGGAAAGGGGAAACTGTCACCTAATGCTGGGCATGGGAAGCTCAGGGTTACTCATGGTACTTCATGCCGCTGGCAGGATGCCCTCTCCCAGCTGGCTCCACCTAAGGCATGCAGCAGGGGTGACTTGTGTTTTATGTGGACTAAAAAAAAAAAAATGCTAAATTTTCATGCTTTGCTTGACTCCCTATGGCTTTGCTCCGTGTGCTTTTGCTACATGACATATGGCTTTATTATGAGACTCGCCTTCAGCTTGGGAAGTGTCTTTTCACTGCTTGGGACTTGTTTCACTCCCTCCTGCTGTCTGTATCTGTGACAGTTAAAATCATGTTGGTCTGGAGAATATTCAGGGGTTGTTGGTGAAAAACCTCAGAGCTGAAGATGGCCAAGCTATTTTATTAGCAAAAGCCAAAGTGAGTGTTCACATGGGACAGAACAGTCACAGTGGTTTCCTCATGATAAATTTTTCTCCCCAAAATAAGAATCTTCAGTGTTGTGTGACTCGTATTACACCTGATTTCAGTAAAGACTAATTGAATGCACTGTGCCTTTCCGCAAGCAGTTTTGATTGACTTCTCTTTGTTCTCCACTTTAATCCAAAAAGCATTTACTGTGCTAATTAATTTATTTGTGTTAATGAACAGCTATTGACTCATCCTTCTGTATTGCACTGAAATTTGAGGTGTGCTGCAAATCAGGCATGGTTTAGCATATGCACAGAATAAAAGCATTTGGGGGCTTTGAGTTGATTATACATCTACCAAAAATAAAGGCACTTAGGAAATTGAAAGCACTGACTTCAGGCTGCTGGTTAGAGGAAAGCCCTTGTTTTCAGCCCGATGTGGCTCAGCTGTGTTTGTGGCGCTGGCTGTTTACAGCCATTTATACTCATATACAGATTTATAAATAGTTTACAGAAATATCGCTGCAGTTGAACAAAGCAATCTTTATTTTTTCCAGAACTGATGGTATGAGCCACTGAAGGCTGGGAAAGTTGTTGAGTGGAGGAAAACCAGATCTGGCTGGAGCAGGATGTCACACAGCCAGGAGGAGATGGACCTCGAGGTTCCCAGCCAGGAATTCGGGTGCCCTTGAGGATCTGTCAGAAAAGAGCAGCAGAACAACAACCTCTCCTTGGCTCTTGGGCTCAGAAGCACAACAGAGTTTGGGTGTCCTGCAGAGGGAGCATTTTTGTTGTGGCTGCTCCCAGTTGGAGGAGCTGCCCCAAAGCCCCTGCCACCAGGGGAAGAGCATTTGAGCATGGCTGAGACAAAATGCCCAGGGTGGATATGAAAAGGGGAAGCTTTCCAGTAGTACCATCAGCTGCCTCTCCCCCCATCTGCCCTTCTATTGGTGACGCAGAGGCTCAGGTCTGATCACTCCCAATCTTTGTTTCACTCCGTTTCTCACCTTGAAAACAGCCTCCACACTGAGCTGGCTGGTCGCACAAGGGAGACAGCTTGGAGGGCTGCAAGAGGGTTTGGTGGGCTCTTCTGCCTCGCTTAGATACCAAGTGATAGATAAATGAAGTGTCCTTGTAGGTCCAGACAATGCAGATATGGGTCCTGAGCAATTGATATGAGAGAAAAAGAAAAAAAAATCAGTTAATGTTCTTAGTTTCCATGGCTTCAAAGGTAATCTTTTCCCTTTTCCCCTGGTGAACCTCAGAGTCTCATCTCAGTTTTGGGTGATCCATATTGGTAATTTTTGACCTTTTTCACCCACCTGCCTTGGGTACCATGCCAAGGATAACCCACTTTTGCTTTTGGCAGGTGTTTGCAGTGACTGGATGGAGGCTGTAGTTTGGTGCCAGGACAGGTAGCTTGCCTGCAGGTGGCACATTAATGTGAGCAGCTATACTGTACTTTTCCTACAAATATACTTTATGGTTGAAGAACGGCAAAGACTTAGGATAGTTGAAAAAGGGGAAAGCATGAATGGGAAGGAAAGTAGAAGTCTCAGAAGCACCAGAGGTGGGGACCTACCCATGGAGAGGAGGGCTGTGTTGGTTATTGCCTCCTGATGCTCAGCTGTTCTGGTGGGAGAAGACAAATGATGATCTCTATCAGGATGAGAGTCTTAAGAAGAACAGAAACTCTCAAATGTGGATGGGTTAGGAGAAGATTTCTCTCTTCCTTTCCCACCATGGTGAATGTGAGTAGCGGCATAAGCCAGCAAAACCATGCCAGGTGTACGATCGAGTTTAAATCTTACTGCTGACAATAAAGCCAAACAGTATGATCCAAATGATGCTTTCTCTGGGCAGGCTTCCAAGCTGGGTGGGAAGTGGGCTGGAAAGTTGCCAGGTGAGCACAAAGTGCAGATGTGCCGACATGAACCTCTGTGCTTTACCATGTAAAGAACTTACCGTGTTTCGCCAGCTACCACAAAAAGCTTAGCTTTGTGTGCACACACGTTCACAGGTGGTAACCAATGGTCTCCTTCCACTGCAGCTGACAAGATGTGACTGCATTTCAAAGCTCTCCACTTTGTGGCAGGATCCTGAAGCTAATTCCCTCCTCTGGCCCTTCTTCCTGGGTTAACTGCCCACTACAGGGGAACCCTTTGCCCTTTCTGACGTAGAGAGTCCTGCTTTGTGGTTTTGGTTCTTTTAAAATCTGGTTAAGATACTTTGTAGAGGTCAGTTTTCTGAGGTGGAAGGAGCACCTCTCTCTGTCATGTAGTCTGGTTAAATTGAGCGCCATCGTTTGGGGAAGTCTGTCTGGCTGCTCACTTGGGGATGTAAAACAGCAGCTTTTGTTTCCAAATTGCTTTATATTTTTTGGAATTGCTTCCATCTGAGAGGCTTTAAAATAACATCAAATTTAAATGGTGGCATTTTACACTTATTTTGTCCAAATGTAAATGTTTAGGCTGTTAGGCAGCAAAGAGTCAGGATCAGAATGAAACTTTTTACCTACCTATTATTGAACAAAATCCCCTGAGGAAATACAGTCATAATTTAATCTAAATTTTCCACTCTGCCTTTAATCATATTTCTTACAAAACTTTCTCTCTTTTCCCCAAAAAGTTTAAGTTCGTTCTTGGCTTTCCTTTTTCCTTTTTTTTTTTCTCCAGTTTCTACAGTAGAAAAATTGGCAAAAACCATTGTATTCATATTAATCTATTGCAGGCAAAGAAATCAGCCGGTTACTACTTCTAGAAACCAAGTCATGCAAGGTTACCTTATGCATTCAGCAACTGACAGAATTTCAAACTTCTTGTTACCAGGAGTTGCAGCATTTCAACTTACCCACTTTCTGGGAACATCACCTTTTCCATGCACTCTGCAAAGTGGGTGAATGCATTTCTATTTATGGAACAAATTAGAGGTTTGCTTGACTATTGATTAGCTAACTTCAGAATCTGCTTTAGGGAGGTAAAATGTACTATCAGCACTTGAGGTTCAACAATGTAATTAATAAATGTTTAGGATTAGTCTGATTTTTGAAATAATTTTGTTTAAATATTTAGTTAATTGCTAAGGTTTTGTTTGTTTAAATTACGCAGAGAAATTTTGAGCATTATAAGCAAATAGAGCATTACTGAATGCTTTCTGTCCTTTGAGCCTTTGACATACCTGCTTTTTAACTTGAAGCCTTGATTGCCATTTAATTAATAGCCTTTTTTTGCCATATAGCCTCTGGGTCACCCTGCATGAAACTACTTTCATTTTATTGCTATTTTAGAGGGTATGGGAATGAAGGACAAAACTAGTCCACTTCAGCTCCATCTTTCTGATTTTTCCCAGATTTTTCATATGATGGAAAGTGAGTACATTTCCAGAACATAAACTTGATGCTTAGGAAGCAAATACAGCAAGGGGACTGCTGTGTACAGATTCTGTGTTTGTTCAAGCCATTTGGGGATTGAATGACTCAGTTCATAGCCACTGTGGGATTATTTTTTCATGGTTTTCTGCTCAAAGAACCACACATAAGTAAATGGGAATTGTAAGTCATGTTTGAAAAGGTGAGAACTGTTGTTCATGTGTCAGTATCTACTTGCACAGGCATGAATCCCAACCACTTTTATAATAAAACAAATATTTTAAATTTGAAATTATTGAAAGTCTGTTTGTGAAGTTAAGATCTATCAGAATTTATTGGTTATCTAGGTGAAGACAGGGTTGTTTCCCAATTAAAATATAGAGATAATTTTTATTTGTAGAAATACAATAGAAAGACATGTTTATGCTTACATGTCAGATCTTCACCCTGGAGGTGATACAGTTGTCATTGTGGTAGTAACCACAGCCAAGGTATATATGTAATATAAGGTAGGTAGGATGGTTTGGAAAAAATAAGTATTATGTAAATTCTGTCATTAGTTGAAGTGGTCTATCCTTTTCAGCCTGAAAGTACTAGGAGCTAAATTACTACAACAGTGGAGCCTCATTTTACTTACACAGGTGGCTAGGAAGCAGTTGGATCCTGCTTTAGTATGGAGAAGTTAACCTGCTAGAACAGGAGTTTTTATCGCTCCCTTCTAGTGAGAGACTTCTGTATCATCAGTGGTCTGTTGGAAGTTGCTATCAAAGCACACATGCTAGAGAAGTTATTAGGCTGTTCAAGCTAACATTGGTGCTTGGCTACTGCAGGCTTTCTTTTAATCAGAGAGGCATAATTATAGCTTCACCATTGGCAGAAGAAAATCTGGGCTCTGAACTTGCATTCTGCATATTTGTATTTATCTCATCCGCCCCCTAATTCTTGTCAATGGGAGATATGGGGTTGGAGGTCCAGTGGAGATCCAGTGGGTTGAAAAGTTCAAAACCATTAACTTTCAGTGCAGCTTCAAGTACCTCTTCTTAGCTATGTTGAATATATTGTCCCCTGGATCTAAAAGAAAGATAAAGTCTAGAGTTCCTTCAGTAGTCATTAAACAACAGTTACCTTCACCTCTGTCAATGCAAAAATCTCCTCCACAAGGATGTTGGATTAAATACAAGGCACACAGAGAGGGGCTGGGTTTTGTGAGTTTTTTTAGGCCCACAGACTAAAGTTGTTGCTAAACCTTCTTTATCAAGGAAAAATGTCGGATGCCCATAAGTCTTAAGTCATAAGACTTGCACATTAAAGTGCAAGGACAGTGAAAAAGTAAATGAGTGTTTTTTAGATACAAAGTATGTTTGTATAGCTGTAGAAATCTGGCAAGCAGATGGCAACACATTGAATTTCAATAGGAAATCAGATCTGCTAAAGCATTGTTTTGTTACCAGGTTGCTCTTGAAGAGACTGATTATGATGACTGATAGGAGTCCCAGTGATGAACCCCTTGCTCAGGCTGGCAAGCCGGTGCTCACATGAATAGCTGTAATGATTTCAGTGTACTGGCTTTCTCCCCAGTGCAAGGCAAGCGCATGAGCTGGTCCAAATCTTTACTTATAAATCAATGTGCAGGTCAGCAATATTTTTCTCTGAGGAATGGCAGATGATAATATTAAGAGTTTAATGGTAATTACCTGCATGTGCTTAACCCATGGTGAGTAAAGCATGGTATGACTGAACAGGCATTGAGCTCTGCTGAGCTGTGCTGTGTTAAGCACAAGCTAAAAACATGCATGTGGAAAGCTGCCCCAGCCCAGCTGATGCATGGTAGGTCTTTAACCTTTTCTGAGGCATGAAAGAGCCTTTTTCGCAGGAGAATCCCATCTGCAAAAAGTGGGGGAATTTCAGGAGGGAAAGCACAGAGCCCGGTACAAGAAATAGCTTCAGAGTGGGAGGATATCTGAAAAGTGTGCCTGGGATGCAAAAATATATCTAAGAATCTGGTGAAATCCTTTCAAGAGCTGTTGGAAAAGAACAGGAGAAAGTCGTAGTGGTTCACAAACCAGAGCAATGCTATTTTCTCAGAACCTGGGACTCATGGCACTGTCTGAAAAATCTTGTGTGTTGTTGTTGAAGGGCAGAGCACATCTTAGTCCATCACTGCATGCTTCATCAGTAGAGGCTATGGGAAAATCATTAAAGTTTTCGGTGAACGGTTGCTTGCTTTTAAAGTTTTTGCTGGTTAAATTTAGGGAAGAACTGAGAAGTGCTGTTTCTGTCAGTCTAACTGAAGTTTAGTTATGTCTTTGTGGCAAGTAAATGTTTTTCATACATTTAGGTATTTTTGCACTCCTTTCAAGGAGTCTTATGTGAAAAGTGTCAGAGAAGAAAAATTCCATCCATGTGATAGGCTTATGCAAGGGTCCCTTAAGTCCTCCCATTCTGTGAGAGTTCGTGCTTCCATTGGAAAATATTTAGGGCATGAAGAAAGAGAAACTAAAAACCACTTGTATAAGAGAAGGAATATTTTAAAACCTCTAAATGCCATCTAGGCCTTGGAGGTAGTTATTATACGGTGAATTCTCAAAACTATTGGAGGAGGGACAAGGAGAGCATCTGTAGACAACAAAACTGTTGGTCTGAGATGCCATGGATCTTTTCACAACCCTATATTTTGCCATTTCCTCTAGGTTGCATTTTACTTTGTCTTTTGTTTCTTAGGAAAATCTTGGATATTTCTGGGACTCCTAAACTCAGTGCTGTTCCAGACATAGCTTATTGCAGGTGATTCATTCTTTGGGGAGTCATGTATTCACTATTTTGTAGGCAGGGGCACAGGAACAGTTCTGCAAAACAGCTGAGGTATAACTTCCATAGGCAAATGCACAGTAAGGGAGGGGAAGAAAATGAGGAGGATGTTAACAAATAAAGTGATATGGACTAAAAGTTCTGAAACACCTTAAATTAACATTTTAGAGATAACCTTGGGCCTCTAGCTATCCCTCATATACCTTGTATAATTCTTTCTCTCAACTCTTATTTTTGGGACGTGACTCCTCCTTAGGCTCAAGGATCATCTGAGGATTTGACAAAGCAAAAAGATGAAAGTTCTGATCAAGCTCCTTCACATTTTTGCTAAAATTTGATGAAATCACAGGACTTTTGTCTTTTAAAAATACATTGGGGTTTTTTTCCCTGTTTCCATTTTCAGTACGGTGTGTACATTTGTGTTCTCCATTCATGCTCCTTACATGAAAAGTGTTAATTTCATTAACAGTAAGAATTTTCCAGAAAGACCTATGTCACTTCTTGCTTTTTATCCAATATGGTGTTCTCAAAGAGCAATTAAACAAAAAAGGTCAGATACACAGTAATTGAGGTCGGAAGAGACCTGTGCAGTCATCTATTCCAACACCCTGCTTAGAGCAGCATTAGGTCAAGTTTTTCCAACACTGGATATTCTACAACCTCTCTCATAATTTGTTTCCACACTTAGTCTTCTTCCTTGTGAATTTTCTCCCTGCATATCTAGTTGGAGTTTCCTTTTTTTTGCACCTTGTCACAGTTGCCTCCTGTCCTGCTGTTGTGCATCTTTAGGAAGAGTCTGGCTGTGTCTTCTTATTAACCCCTTATTAGATAGTTGAAACCGGCAACTAGATCTGTTCCTGGCCAGGTTGAAGAGGGCGAGTGATCTCAGGCTTGCCTCACAGATCGTCCTCTAGCCCCAGTCCTGCTGTACTCATCACTGGTGAGGCCACACCTTGAACACGGTGTTCAGTTTGGGGCCCCTCATGACAAGAAAAACAATGAGGTTCTGGGGCAAGTCCAGAGAAGGGCAACGAAGCTGGTCAGGGGTCTAGAGCACAAGCCTTATGAGGAGCAGCTGAGGGAGCTGGGGTTGCTTAGCCTGGAGAAAAGGAGACTGAGGGGAGGCCTTATAATTGTCTACAACTGCTTGAAAGGAGGTAGGAGCAAGGTGAGGGTCGGTCTCTTCTCCCAAGTAACAAGTGATAGGACACGAGGAAATGGCCTCATGTTGCACCAGGGAAGGTTTAGATTGGATATTAGGAAAAAATTTGTCACCAAATATGTTGTCAAGCATTGGAACAGGGGAAATGGTTGAGTCACCACCCCTGGAGGTATTCAAAAGATGGGTAAACACGGTGCTTAGGGATATGGTTTAGTGGTGGTTTTGGCAGTGTTAGGTTAATCATTGGGCTTGATGATCCTAAAGGTCCCTTCCAACCTAGATAATTCTATGATGCTATGATTCTATATGACAGCATAGTCTTATTTCCCTAAATTCAGGCATACATTAAATGGAGATAAAAATAGGTAGATTTTTTTCTGACTTAAAATCATGGGAATATATTGCACTTACACTTCAGTACTAATATTTTCCACTGAGGGCTAATGTAACCATTAACACTTGCAATTGTCAGTCTTTATAAGCAAACTGTGGGCCAGTATAAGGATTGGAGCCACTTTTTAAGGGGTGCCAGTTGCCTCACTTGAGTGCAGTAGAAATGAAGATAAGTTCAGGAGTTGGCACCCATGATTGTTCCTAGATCCTGCTAATGATGGCAAGTCTCACCAATCTTCTGCTGTCAAACATTTCAAATTTGGAAGCCTGAAACTAGCCTTGTAATTCTGAAGCCATGAGCTCTGCAACTGTGGACAAGTCAATGGTGTAAATGCCATCACCACAGCTGACAGTGTTGATTGATGGGATTGCCTTGGATCCAGCTGTCCCTATTAAAAAAGACATTATTAAAGAATATGGGCTGACAAAATGCATACTAATTTAAGCTTCCCAGAAAGTCATCATGTGCGCTGCGGGGGAAATTCAGCATGCTACAATAGATCTGCAAATCTCTACCAACCTTCCTGTATCTAGCACCGTACTGGTCTTTTGTATTGCAGAAAACACCTCAATTTGTCTTTCTTGCTGTGTGTTTCCCTGTGCTGTCACAGCTACATCCAGCCTTATGCCATTGCACAGGGGTAGAGGGACTGACAGCTGCACCCCTAGACTCACAGCAAAGGATTTCTGGGCAAATCACGCCACAGGCAGAATCCACCTCTGCAGCAGGTGTATTTCTGTGGACCATGTTACCAAAGCCTGCTTGGAGTCATGTAAGTGTGATATAAAGTTGCGTGAGCCTGTATTTCAATCCTCATTTATCAGAAAAAAATGAAACGTGAGAAGAACTTTAATATGATAGAAATGTTTTCAGTTTTTCAGCAAAAGAAGAAAATTCACACGGGAAGATCTGAGTTCAAATTAATTTAAATCTGATCATGAAAGACTGACGGAAGGCTTCTGGTCAGAAAGGCAGCTCATGGCCTGCCTGTTCATGCCATGCCATTCACAGAGGTGGTTCCACGTGAAAGACACGGCAGAGTCCACCATTTTGTTTTCATGTTCAGTTTGACAGAAGTCACTGGAAATTACCCCCATCGGTCTGGCAGGATTCCTGTGGCTAGCAAAAGCGGGAACAATTCAATATTATAAAGTATTTATAAGTCCCTAAGGCACATTTACAGATGTCCTTGGCAACATCAATTTCCAGCCCGTTAATAGCTTTAAAAGCTAAAAGCAGAACTGTAGACCTTTTCTAGGCACCAAAAAGCAGCAAATGCTGACAGACAAGTAGTGAGTAGGCAGATCCCTCTCTGCCCACCTTTGATAACAATCAAGTCACTGCATTGTGCATTAGCTTCAGGGAATGGATTAGCCCTTTTGGCAGCCCACTATAAAGCACTTTGCAGTAATCTCATTTTGAGATCTGAAAGGCATGAATCATCCAGGTCAAGTTTAAATTGCGCTTTGAGGGCCAGATCCTTATCTTGTTTACGCCACAATGAATAGAGAGCTATTGCATTAGAGCCAATGTTGTTACACAGCCATGTACAATCAGTATGAAGATAATCAGAATTGGTCCCTAAGGGTGAAAAATTGGCATACTAGTTAAAATTAGCTAAGGGAGGAAGTACAGGTTGCCATATATAGCATTAAAGAATCAACTATTCCTAACATGGTGAGGAGCTTTCTTAAAGAAAAGGAAATGGTCCAATTTCAACAAAATGTTTAAGGTCCTTACTGGGTAGGTTCCTACCGAGTTCAGTGGACCTCTTCTAATAGAAAAATTATAAGCAGTTCTCAGGTACACGAATATTTGAGCTCATGCATCTTCCCATCTCATAAATCCATGCCCATCTGGTTTGGGATGAGGGCTCTTCTGGCCACTTCTTGTTAGTACATGAAAGAGGTGGCAGGCAAGAGAGGTGGCAGACAGTGGGCTGCTGGATGTCTTTACCCAGCCCATTTTCCACTCTCCACTCACATCTGATGGGTCCCAGAAAAGGAGAGCTAACGTGACGCTGGGTGTGGGGAGCTGCTCTTGGGGCTGTGTTGGCCTTGTAGGCAGCGTCTTTCCCTGTTTGATCAATTCTGAACCTACTGACTTTAGTCTAAGTACGCTGCAGGCAGCATCCTCTGAAGGAGCCATATATTTTTCAGTTTCGTATCATTTAAAGTATAGAGCACTGAGCTGGTTTTCAGTCACTAATGTCTAGGGGGTAAAGCTGTGAATACTTTAGCCTCCTCAAACCTGCTCTCATTAATAGCTGGCAGGACACATGTTTATACATTTTTGAGGCAGCTGACCCTGTGTCCTTTCTCCCTTCTCATCCCAACCTTTCCATTTAAATTGCTTGCATTTTTCTCATCTGTAAGTTCCTGGTGAGCAGAGCAGATTTATTCCACTGGAGGAGAGAGCAAAGTGCTAATGAAAGAATTTGCTGAAGAGTCGCACACGGTTTTTCCTCTGCAAACTGGTCACTCAACCTGTCCACCCTTTTCTGAAGGTATGCTTTGGAAATAATGTGCTTAAAAGCTGCCTGGATCTCAAGAGCTTCAAACGCAGAGGATGTAAACATTATCCAGAAATCTGAAATGGAACAAGTTGCTGCTCTGCCCAGTGACCTGGAATAAAAGCAATGTGGCTCAGAGGAGCTTGCAGGGGTCAGGTAGTCCATGCCCTGCCTTGCAGCAAGCTCAGCTTTTCCTAGGCTGTTACTAACAAATACGAGTCTCCCCTGTTTTTAAAAAAATCTCCTGTGGGGGAGATTCTGCTACCTCCTGAAGCAAGCTGTTCTGGTATCTACGTGTCCTCAGTTGCCTATTAATATGTAATGTCCCCAAGAAGCTGGACAGGTCTAAACCCAGGATTCCCTACTTGGTTTTTCTGTTGTGATAAAGATGGTTTCAGTCTGCACTGGAATACTAAATTTTGAAGGCATATGAGGAGAAGACCAGAGCTCTTGCTTCACAAATCAAACACATTCTCTGACTTTGAAAGCAAAATGAAGAGGGTCTCCCAGTAATTCTGAGATCAAAATACTTGCAAGGCAAACCTATGGAAGCTGTAATTTCTGCAACTTCCAGTCAAGCTCAGACTTCTAGGGTTGTTAGGCATCTGGCTGCACGATGGGGAGTCTGTCAGCCTTGTGAAATGCATCTTCTAGGCTCTGCCACAGACAGTGCAGGAAAGGTGATGGAAGGGCAGGCCAATTTCACTTGGAAGGCTAAATTAAAGCAGTGTGTTCTGCTAAGTATGCAAATTATTGAATTGCCATATTCATGTGGGTGGAAAATAAAGTCCAGTTTAAAATTGCTAACTAAATTCTTAGAAAACTACCCTCCCACCATGTGTTTATCAAATATCCCTCAGATAGTTTGAGAGATGCTTTTGCATGGATTTGCTGGATCACAGTACAGATGCAAAATTCCTTTACATCATTCTACAAGATCATTTCTGTTTGTGTTTTCGTGTAGCAGCCTCTATACAAGCAGACTCCCACTTCAGTTTGAAAGATTGCCAGACAAGAGCCTTTCTGCACGTGGTTTTTGTGGGAAATGATCTAATAAATGGAGGGAAAATACTGATCTCCGTATGTGTGTGCAGTTTTGTGATAGTGTATCCCTTATTGCTTGCAATGTAATCAGCTTTCATTATGATTAATACTGCGCTGCCAGTGGAGCAAACTGCCTGCATACAGACATTCAGGGGAACAGCTCGTTGAGTGGGTTCACAGCTCTTGGGTACACTTTCCAAGAACATCAAAGAAGCAGTCAGGCCTTTTTAGTTTGTCTGTTTTGCAGGCAGAACACCAATATTTACGATTCGGCACATTCTTTGATCGTTCTATTAATGTCTTCATACTGGCTGACAATGTTTTTGCAAAAGTTAAAAAGAGACCTCAGCTACAGCACTAGCTTTTGCCTGTGGAAATAAACACTGCTGCATCTCAGCTGCAATCAGTGCTGCTTCTCAGCTGCCATTCAAGCCCAGGGTCAGGAGGAGAGTTTGCAGAAAAATGCACGCTGAATGCAAGAACACTTTCTTTTCTGCTTACACTTTGTTCCCTCTCACAACACTTGGAATTTAAATGCTTCAATCAGTGACCAGGTTCTTCTTTGTTTTGCTGCTAGAAAATGTCATTCTGCCCCCCACCCCCACAAGCCTACAATATCTACAAAACCACAAGTGGTTTCTTTACAAAAAATGGGAGGCAAAGCTGTTCTGTCTGATGCTTGGGCAAGAGAAAGCGCAAACAAATGCTGCACAATTACATAAAATGAATTGGATGCGAAGGCAGGATATGTCTTAGCAGAGTGCAGACAACTCAAGAGGGGGACAGGACTCTCTTTACTATGCAATTGTTACAAGATGTTCCCTCTTCACAGCAGTGGAAAGAGACAGAGATGTAGCTGTCAGGCATGGTTTCCTTCATCTTCACTACCTTCATCCCCAGCACTAGAAAACATGTCAGAAAAATATACACATACACGAGTCCTTCAGCAAAGGAAATCTATTTGTAATTGCGCTCATTTATTTAAGTCCTCTTTTAAGTAATTCAGCTTCTTTCTGGACCTTAGTGAGGGTCTCTACTTCAGCATCTCCCATAGCACCAGCAAGGAATATCTGGGTGATGGTTTTTGGCTGTTCATACGAAAGCTCCATGAAAGGAGCAGAGAAGCAAAAGGAGCAGGAGAAAATACCTTGAAGGTGAGAACAAGAAAAGGTCAAGAAGAATAGGTATGGGTGGACCATGAAGGCGCTTGAAAAAATTCAAGGTAGGCTTCGGGCCCCCCGGTTAAATCACTGACATATGGATGTCTCTATATGAACTAGGTGTTTAAAAGCCTGTTAGAGTTAATGGAGTCGAGAGGGCTCTAGAGCTGACCAGGTGTTGAGGGAAAGCATTTACCCTGGAGTTTCTCTGCAATAACAAGGCAGGTAGGTCTCAGTCTGCACCATCTCACTTGCTTAACTTGTTGAATTCTTGCTGTTTATCTCCTCATTCTCCTTTTCCTCCTCTTCTCCTTCTCAGTTTTTATTTCATATAGTTTACCAAGTACATATCTGAAATGGATTGGAGGCTACAAAGATAAATACCACCATCAGTTGACTATATAGCCACATAACTAACCTTTAAAAATTTGCAGACTGTGTCCTCTTCTAGTCACAATCTGTGGGTCACATTGTGAGGCAAAGATGGTTTCCATGCACAGCACTCTACCTCCACTGAAACATTTTGCTTTTTGCCAGTCTGTTTGCCCATTTACTTGTAACTGAGCATGTACACTGGTATTTTGCAGCGGTCTGTAGATCACCCTTCCATGTGAACTGTAATGGGAAACACTTCTGTCCTGACAGCAGAGGCATCTATGTTGTGGAGAATGGATCCACTCAGTACCTAAAACTAGGCTTATATTAGGTGAATACTTGCTTTGCTTACCAGAAACATAGTGCTATGGAGTCCTGGAAGATACATCCCTCACCAGGAAATGCTCTCAAAGTAATTGCATCAGCCTTTTATGTACCCTGAGATACATAAAAGACTCTTTCCTCTTAGTCTTCTCTAAGCTAAAGACCTGCATTTCTTTCAACTGCCCCTCACAAGTCATGTCTCTTCAGGCTCTGTTTATACTTGTTGTTCTCTTAGTGACATGCTGATTGCTCCCATCTTTATTTAATTACAGTATTCTGGAAGAGAGGCAGGATTCTTGCTGAGGCCATGCCAGAGCTAGAAGGAAGGTGAGGGTTGCTTTGCATCTTGCATAAAATGCACCTGTTTCTACATGCCTGAAGGAGGTAGATAGATACAGTGCAGCTGTATAGCACTGAAAATCTCATTCAATTTGCAGGTCTGACCTTCTTCTCCAAAACTTAATGTTTATCAAGTCCTTTCCTGTTTTCTGTTTGTGCAGCTGATTATTCCTACCTTTTCACCTGTCCTTGCTGAATTGCATCCTATTTATTTCAGACTGCTCCTCTAGCTAATTAAGATATTTCTTTCCTTTTAATTCTACATCCAGAGAGCTCGCAACTCACATTAAATTTCAAATTGTATACAAATTGCATAAAGAGCAGTCCCCACTCTCGTATGAGTCATTAATGGAAATACTGAGAAATGCCAGAAGCAAGCTGTATTTTTGCAGAAAGCCACAGGACATCCTACTAGTTTGACAGTGAACACTGATAATTTTTGGCATAAGGTTTTCAGGCAATTGTGTATAGCTTATAACATTTTCAGCTAGGGCAGTCATTTAGAAAACACAGTATAAGTACCTCCACTAGAGTATTCAAGCTACTTTAAAAGTCTTACTGTTATATAGCAAAATGCTTCCTTTTTACCTGAATGTTGTCCAGCAGAGAGTCAGGGACTTTTTGACATTACTGGCAGTAGTAACTTAGGAAACCAAACCTGGGAACCCCTGATCTACAGGACATTCCTTATCTGGTTTGAAAAAATGTCAGGTGAGTAGGCTTTTCACAGCATTTTAAGTAAAAATACAGCACATCACGTCCATTTCCTTCAAGTGTTTTAGGTCCGTTGTAGAATAAAATGCATTATTCAACATCAGTTTGTCTTGAGAAACTCATGTTGCTGTTTCTGGCTTTTTAGGGGCTTGTAAATTAGTAATTTTGTTGCAGTATTTCAAGGAGCATTGGAGTTAGGCTGACTAGGTTACACTTTTGACATTTCTGCCTTCCTACTCCAGCCTTTTCTTTTTTTTTTTTGAATAGTTATGCAACACGTTTTTTCCAAGTTTTCTGTTTTCACCTACCCTCCATAATTCTCAAAGCCAATAATTGTGAACTGCCTGAGATTGTATGACTCGGTACCCCATATGTGTCAGTGTGAGTCCCACTGCCTGGACCAGGAAATGCACTTTATAGAAATGTAACGTAATTTAGGTTACAAATAACTTCTGGAGGCCACCTATTGCAATTCCTTCTCACAGGGCCAGCTTGAATTTATCTAATTATTTTCTGCTTTTTTTTCCTTTTTTTTTTTTTTCCTCCTAATCAAGCTTAAGCTCTCTCCTTTTTATTACCAAGGCTAATTGTTGTATCCACTTGATTACTATTAGACTCCAGAGAAGACTAAACAAAACAGAAGATAACACCAGAAAGCTGTTTATTAGCTTTGTAGTCTCACAGAATGATGAACCAGGTCCTTTTATCTTCTTCTGAGGAATGCGTTCTTTGAATATTTCCCTGTTTCTGTCTGTACATTTGTCAAAGAAAAAAAAGTGAACTACTTTTTGGTCATCTTGCCGCTACATAATCCAGTAACTATCTCACACTCCTGAGTAACTTCAATTAGCAAAATAGTCTTTTCATGACATTCCAAAAGTAAAAGTATTTAGAAGTGCAACTGAGTTATTCAAAGTCCTATTCTTCACAGCAGTGGCTCCTATTTCACTCTATATTTATTCCCCAAAGAAACAATTACTAAACAATTCACATTCTTTTCAATGCAAAGATATTTATTTTCTTACATATTTCATCAGGAACCTTACTGTTTGTTACTGCTAATTTTGCCCTTTCTACCTTGTTACTCAATGTAGTCCTCAGAAATGTCTCAAGAATGTACCTCTCAAAAAAAGTCTGATCATAAAACTCAAGTCACTTTTCACTGGGGTAGCTTTAAAACTAGAAATACACTCCAAAATTTATCTCAATTTGTTATTATTGCACCGTTGCTCTTAATTTGTTTAAATATACAGTGTTGAGGTCATTTTCCCAGAATTATTGAAAACCCTGCTCCTGTCTTTCATTTGACAAGAGTTATTTCCAGGGCTATCACCTTTTAACAGAGACAGTTGAATAACAAATCTT
>JAOXJM010000033.1:51278687-51320051 GCA_026413425.1 Tringa solitaria | reverse complement strand
TCTTATTTGTATTAACCTCTTTAATATAGTAGAAAAGAGTGTTATAGTGTAGACTTTGGAAGCTTTTCTTCAGGTTTGATCTCTTTCAGAAAGAAATCAATATAATTTCTAACGATTTGATTTTGAATGAGATCTCTGGGCATTAACTTTATTAATGAAATGTATTATCACAGCATTGATTTTTCCCTGGGAAAGAATGCTGGCAAACACTTTGAACTGCTCTGGGTGCCTTCTGGGAATGGCACCACTCTGATCGCGTAGCAGCAAATACGCACACCCATAGCAGCTAGTTATAGCTGCTGCCGGCATGGAAGCAGAACCAACTACCACGAGCAACTAGAAAAAAGTCTCAGACCTGGATTTTAAAGGCATGTAGGCATCTAAGTGTTTGTGCAAATTCATTTGGCTGTTGTTTCTGGAAGCCAAAGAATATGTCTTCAATAATTAATGTGATGTTCAAGTCTGAAGTAAACTGGCATGCAAAGATAGTAATTTGAGTCCTGAAAGTAATAGAGATGTGTTAGAATTGCATTATATTGGACTAACCGATCCTACTTCTTGACAAGGCAGTTGCCTTGGAATGGGCTTTGCTGACAGGTTTGTGTCTACTGAAGATGTAGATGGCTGGTTGAATGCTGGGCCGAGTTCTCTGCTCTACTGTACTGCCCAATGTGAATTCCTTGAGTCAGTAGGATCAGCTCATGGTCACAATGACTTACAACTTAACTCTTGAAGAAAGTTCATAGTTGTTTTCTGCTTTTGTCAAGTGAGGTTTAACTTGTGGCTAAAAGCTTCTTCAAAAAAATATTGCTTCTTTGGAAGTGTTATTAAAAAGAAACTGAATTAGGACTTCATACACCTTTGAAATATTGAGTGTTTGTAAGTACATAAAAAGAACACCACCTGTTCAGGAGATGGGCATGTTAGTGTGTGTCAAATATCTCTTATTTCAGTGCAGTCATGTGTTCAGAGATATATTTTCATGTCTCTCAGAAAAACACAAAGGGTCTTTCACTTAAACAAATAACTTTGTTACATGGGCATCAAAGTAATTTACCTGTACATCCGTAAAGCAAATTCAATAAATACATTTGTCTTGTATTTGGATTCAGCTCTATAGAATCATTTTCTATTTTCAATTAAGTGGAAATATGAAGGATGACTGAAAATGAGTGTTGCAATATTGCATTGCTGAATTCATACAGTTCAACTTTCTAAGGGAAAATATTGAGACATCAGTATCCAACATCATGCCTCGGAATGCCATCTAGTCACGTATACAATCATGGTTTTTTCGTGTAAAACAGGAAAACGCAGCTACATTGAGATCTTAATGATTATTCATAAAATTTTTTTTCTTTTTTTTTTTTCCTTTTTACTTCTTTCTTCCTTCACCATTCTCCTCTTTAATCCCATCTCTTCCCTCATCTCTTCTTTTTTCCTAAAACTGAAAGTAAGTGGGAACCTGTTGGCTGCCAGTAAAGCATGGAATGAAGGGAAGGAAAATCACAGAAAATGTCATTTTCTAATGGCCATGTATATCAAAGACCAATGGGGAGGACTTCTGTTAGGGAAAGACAGCCCAGAGACAGGAGAGTGAGTGTGTGGCTTTAAAGCACTTTACGTGGGATATACATGCACAAAATGCTGCATGGATTTAAACAAGTAAAAGCTCATGTGCTTGTTTTGTATTGCATGGCTGTTTTTTCCCTACTTACTCACTACTTCCTAGCTGTCAAAATTGACAATTTTTTGACTATGAGACTTCAGCTACTCCAATTTCAAATGTAAATACAAGCATCAAAGAAAGTTACATGAACAAAAATATCTTAAACCACTAAACCCCAACATTTCATTAGTGTCTAAGAAAGCTCAGTTACATACATCCTTAGTGCAGTGATCATATCTGAATGCACAATCATGATCATGCTTTTGCAATGGCCACTCAAGGCAACTTTTCGTGCAAGTGAAGTCCAACATTTTACTCAAAACTCTGCAAATAGTATCAACTGATTGCAGGTAATCCGCACTATTTATGAGAATATAGTTCATTTTGGAAAAAGTAACTGTAACAATCTTAGGGCTTCAGGAACTCAGTTGGAGTGCAGTGCTCTCATCGAACATGCAATTTGAAAAATTAAGGTTGACTCTTTGCCCAAACATTTTATGAAATGTATTGTGGCAACGGCAAAGAAGGTATTGGCTCTATCAGATATCTCCACTATGAGGGAAGTAGGCCAATTTCTGCAGTTGAAGAAGCCTTTAAAAAAGCCCCTTAAAAATGAGGCCCAATTCTTCAGCTACAAAATAAGAGCAACACCCACTGATTTTGAAGAGCTCTGCACACATTGTGCAGTCAGAGGAGAAAGTGCTATGATTAAAATAAAAAGAAATTAGTCTTTTTTTGTCTAATAGTAATAGAGCACCAATTGGTGCCCATGTGTGGGAGTACAATAATGCAAACATTTAAACTATTCAACTAACTACTCAATCTAACTTTTAATACATTTCAGTGTTTGATTTCAGCTTTCAGCTTGATACCTTACGCCATGCCTTGCCTCAGGTTTCATCCACTTGGTAATGAAGTCTTGGAGGAAGAGAAATTTAGCTTTGTGATTGCATCTTGTGCTTTCCAAAATACAGTAGCTTTGTGCCTTGGAGTAAGGCAAAGGTGCACAGTACCTACATAAGGATTTCCACCTTTTTTCATTAAGAAAATCTTGTCTGTTTTCAGAAGTCAGATTTTACTTATAGAATATGATTCCTGATCTGTGTGAAATTTTTCTTGTTTTCACATGTCCATGTAGTTGTGATATAGATTGTCTATGTTACTGTTCAGGGAATATACCTATCCCTATTTAACAAAGAATGGACAGTGCATGCCTTTTCCCCCCTCCCAGAATTACGAGGATTTTAATTATTGTTTTGATTTGAGTATTAGTCCTAAAACCTTTTCCTGGCCAAGATTCTCCTGAGTTTCAAATCTGTCCTTGGTTTGCTTTTTAGTTATCTGTGGAAGAAACTTATATTTTGAATGGCTTGTGTACAGCCACCTCTATTTGCTGGCACTAGTGACAGCCTTGATGAGTGCTGAGAATGTCACATGCTATATGAAAGCATTGGAGAAAAATTGGCAGACGTGAAAGACATTGTTGTAGTTATGTACAATGGAAGGCAAAAGATTTTTGATTTAAAAAACCAAACCAAACAAAACAACTATATTGGAATAGGTACATGGATGCATTTTAAGATAATATTTTGATAAATACTCTTAAATGTGTAGTTGTTCATTCTAAAATATACAAAATAGATTTCTATGGAAGCATTAATATAGGTCATTAAAAATGAGGTGCTGAAATATGTCCCCAGTCAGATAAATTTATCAGGCAGGTAAAGCGCCTGTCTACTATGTTGCTGAGGTTCAGTGACGTGCACTCCCACCTACCTCTTGTCTACATAAGCTCTTATTTAGGAATAGCTGTTGCCTTTTAAATTAATGAATTTTGTCTTTATCAGAAGGTTTCAAATTTAAAGAAGTCCTTGTTAATGACTGAAGCATAAAGCTTCCCGATTAGTGATGTGTAACACCAACTTGGAAAGAAATATACACCAGAACAAGATTAAATGTAGCAGGAACAAGTTCAGGTATTTCTGAATCACAGAACATTTTGTATCAGGGACATTTTGAAACCCACCAATATCAGGTAAGTGCCTCAGTCCCAATGTCATCTATCTCCTCAGCAATGTGGCCTGCTACACACATTTGCTTTTTACGTTTGCTTTTCGCAAGAGGTTGCCTCCAGTTCAAGGTCTTGCCCTTATCTTCAAGAGACTCCAGGCAGGTTTCGTCAGACCAGATGTAGACTCCTACATCTGAGTGAGTCATCGCAGGCTCACTGTACTGTCAGGGAAGAGAAATAGGTGCTTGATGGCAGAAATCTTCTCATCCTGAGGTCAATGCCTAAAATAGTGTAGACAAATCTTACCCAGCAGTACCTATTTCTTTCTATGGACTATATTTGGGTAAGATGAATTCCACCCATGCACAACTGAACTCTCTGCAGCAAAGGGAAAAAGTGGTCTGCTGACTCTACATACCAGCTGGATTATTACAGTAGACACTCTACTGCAAAAATTTCTCCTGGTGGGACTGACTGAGTGAACAGACAAGTGACAAACATGCTACACGACCCAATGAACGTTGGAGAAGGTGCTGGCTACAGGGAGAGCTGGGGCATGAAAGTGCATGGGACATGGCAATGTAGCAGGAGATATGAGCCCAACTGATCTTCCCCATTTGGTAATCTGCCACACAGCTCTTATTTTATCTGAGTATAAATGTACTCCTGTTCAATGTAAAGACTATATTTCATAAGTCAGTGA
Organism: Tringa solitaria; assembly: GCA_026413425.1. NCBI lineage: Eukaryota > Metazoa > Chordata > Aves > Charadriiformes > Scolopacidae > Tringa > Tringa solitaria. The sequence goes on along the minus strand of JAOXJM010000033.1, from coordinate 51,315,668 downwards.
CATCGGCTTCCTACTTCTCTTCTGGGAACAATTAAAATATTTCATATTAAATCAGTGCATATGTTGTTCCTGATTATCTCGGTGATCACTTAATACTCCATATGAGCTGAAAATAAATGCTTGGGATATTACAACTACCACATTTTACAGTTAAAAGTCCTACCGGGGAGTGAGCATTTTCAAATGAAGACTCTTGCTTTTAGAATTTGGATCTCTGTTACATAGTCTATCGGAGAATGTTTTCTGATGTCCGTGGCAATGAAAATGTGCTTACTGATTATTTTTCTCTGTACAGCCTACTATCAATTGTCAAGAAGAGATGGATGTTTCTAGGTCTCCTCAGAGGAATTTTGAAAGGCAGTGCATAGGGTATTTCTTTCCTTCCCTAAACAGCTTCTGGCTACAAAATGGTATATTACTATTCTTTCCACATGAGCTATGGGTCTTTGCAAAAGTATGCTGGTGTTTATGAAAACATGTCTGTCAATTTAATAATTAGGCACATATCAGCTTTCATTCAGTGGATCAGAAATAATGTACTGATTATCTAATGCTATATTGTTTTGCAGACTGATTGAGACACTGCAGTTGACTCCAAGCTTTCTGATTTCTTTCATCATCATTAACAGTTTTCTGTTCAGCGGATTCTTTTTATAGTAATTGGTGTTTATGGTTTATTACCATTGTTATACAATCTATGCCAACTCTAGGAATTCCATGCCCCTGTTGGTATGGGATGGATATTTTTTACTTGTTACAGGTAGGAATATGTAACAACTAAAAGCTTGTATAAAAATGTGAGTACAAGTTTCATAAAATGCTACTCCCTCATAAAGGACAGGTGCTCAATGTGGAAGATGAACTTCAAGGAGGACTTGTAAAAGTGTAGATGTGTAAGTTAGGCTGGTTCCATATTTGAATTTAAAAGCAACTTTTATGAATTGTTTTAGAGGAAAATCTAATACAAAATGAAATTAATTGTGAATATATTCCTCTAGATAAACAGCTACCACCTTTTCTAATTAATGTCTTATTAATCCCGTCTGTGGTACAACAGACATGCTATAGCCTGTGACTGACTCACGGGTATGATGGAGAAGCCTATGCAGCTGCCAAACATGGAATATGTTTTCTGAATATGGAAAACTTCTTCTCTTAGTGAAGGATGAAAGTACACTTAGGGTGTCCTAGTAGGTGAAACCCAAATAGCACTCATATTGCTCAAGAGTGGTATAGGTATTGCATCTCAGCCCTCAAACCAGACACACATCTCACTCTTGCATTGATCAAACCCTTAAGCTAGAGGTATTTTTAACTCCCACACTTATAAACTTTCCACTGTGCTTTGACTGGCTGTACTGGCAGGAAAAGCCAGAGAGTGATGTGTCAGGCTAAATGGCTGTTATCAGATATTCCCATAGAGATTCAAAAATAGCTGGTGAACATGTCTGGTAATTGCCATAGTTAATCTCTGGATGGTTCCTGGTTCTTCTGCTGAGCTGCTCTGCTCATTCTTCAATGCACATACTTCCATGGAGATTTGAATCCGTATCTCCTCATCCATCTCCTTCCCCCGCACTGGCAAAGACAAAAGTTGCAGTATCATGCTTGTAGATTGCAAACATGAGAATTTATTGCAAAGTGTCGGACGTTCAAAACCTATGAACAGTAGTTCAGCTCCCATTCCTGTTAGTATGCAGTGGTAAATTTTAATTTAAATTTACATTAATTTTTAATAATGGCAGGATCTCTTTTTTAAAAATATACTGTCAAGCACTTTTTCTTGTTCCTTTCTAGCAGAAATATTACAGCTTCTTTTGACCATCTCTACTGAGGGAAGGTACTTAGCTAGATTAAACACATGGACTTAATATTTGAAGATCCCATGCTAAATCTTATACAGGCCATAAACATTAAAAGCATGATTTAAGCAGAATTGAAGCTATGCTATCCAGAGTATCTCACTCAGCTGCTGCCAAACCTGTCTGGTTGTAATGCTCTCCAGAAACCCATAATTCTGCTTGTGTATATGCCCAGAACAGCTCTACCTGGGCTTGTCTCAGGGTAGTTCAGGGCAGGGGCCAAAAGAACTGCCTAAAAAGCTGCTGAGCAAGCCTAGATGCTTGACGAGCTCCAGCCACTTAACAGTGCTGCTCTACCCTGGCTAACGACACTCCCTAAGAAGAAAACTTGATTTGTCTGGATGGATTTTTTTAAAGTTAACAAAATATGAGGCTTTCCCAGTCTTATGTAGCTTATTCTGAGCTGGTATCTTTGCTCAACAGAGTACTGCAACACTGAGATTCTCTTCACTTGTTCCCAGAGGGGCCTGATCAGCCGCGCACAGAAGAGAGTCCTTTATGGAGTCTAGTTGCAACAACTTTCTTTGGACACATGGACAATGATGATGTCCCTCTTGGATAAAAAAGCCTAGTCCTTAGAGAAAACCAAGCAGTGAGACCTCATTTCTACTTCTTCCCAAAAGAGGTTCCTAGACTTCCAAGGGTAAGGCCAACATTTTGATGGAAGAAGGGCCATTGCACACAAAGTACTCAGCTTTCTTTGAAGTTTGACTTGCATACGTTTTTTGGTCTACTATTCCTTCTTGTAAGCAAACCATTTTGGGTTGATGGCCATTTAAAATATTTTTTTAGGACATCTCATATCTTCTGCATACAACTCAGAGTTCAGCTACCCTACTCCATGCTCAGTTCTTTCTTCTGGAGCTCCTCTTGTGGATGCCTTAACCTGTTATTCAGCCTAATTTCCAGCAAAATTATAAAATGGTCAACATTGAATGCAACGCTCTTAGGAAAGAGAGTTGCATTCACAAAGTTTATTTGTAAAGACACGGAATGCATAATCTACTCAGACAAAACTTGCAAGTTTTCTTGTCTGAGAATAACAGAAGTTGTTTTTTTTTTTTTTCCTAAATTTCAATGAGCCCACAAACTTCTGTCAGCTGCATCTTCTTATTGCTGAATTTCAATCAAACACATTCTGGGTGTCCAACAATTAAAGCATTAAGTTGAGCTTAATGTCTAATTGGAGAGAATTTTCTCAGCAAGTACAAAGGGGCACTGTCTACTGCTTTCAGTCATGTTAGCTTTCAGTAACAGAGACAGGTAAACTAATCCTTTCTTTCCAGCCAGACTACTCTGAAAATAGGCCAGGTCCCACTGGGAACAAAAGATGCTCCTAGAAAAGTCTGTAATTAGACAACTTCAACTGCTCTGCACAAATACCTCATTAAAGTTCCACTATGATCAAGTCTGCTGATGCATAAGACAGACATAAACAACTCAGCTGAAAGCTGTATTTTCTTTGCTTCATTCTCTGAAGCAAATATTGCAGAGACTGTTTATCTCTTTAATGCAAGCAAATAGCCATTTTTTCTTCCCTGGTAACCCAATCAAATGTCTATTGTAGCTGACAGAATATTTTCCAATAATTTGGAAAGATCCAATAATTTGAATGAGGCCCTGAGAAAGGCTAATGCAGGGCCTGCAGAATAAACTCCTAGTAGCACTTCGTTCATTCATCTCAGATGGAGGCGTAGTCTGCAGCTGTGCCTGGTCACTGACGTGGAGTGAATGCCAGCTAGATTTTTGTTCAGAGTTTATATCCGTTCTCTGATACTAAGTCTGATACTTCAGAAAGTAAGATCAGAATGAATGCCTGATTTCGGATTAAGCATGGGAGAATGAGGAGCAAGCATGATAATTTTGGTTATTTTCTCTAGTTTATTCATAGTGTTCTGCATTGTCTGCCTTTTTGCAATACAGCTGTCAGCAAGTGAAACTTAAATTATCTCTTGTGAAATATAGATTATGGTGATTAAGACAAAGCATTTTGAGTGCACTAGGATCTTTTTCTTTGACACTGATTCTTGATTTTACACAAAACCCCATCCACTGAACCCAGTTTTCTTCTGGACACAAGAGAATAAGGTAGCCCAGGTTATGATGTTGCTTCTGTGTGATTCACTGTTAGACTGAAAAATCAGTTTTCTGCTTTTAAGAGTGATGGTGTCAACTCCTACTTGTAACTAGGCTGTCCGTCTCTCAGCTGGTAAAGTAAAGCAGAAGAGAGATTTGTCTCTCTGAATTTTGGCTAAATAACCAGCAATACTAGAAAAAGTTTGGTTTTTTAAAAGAGAAGTCCTTGGAGATTAATGACAGTTAAGTGGGATGCAAATTGTTCATATTATATTTTTTCTCAGCTGCTACAACACCTCTTTGGAGAGAACCTGGACCTTATTAAAATGAATTGGTGCAAGACAGGAGGTTAAGGTGGAGACTGAAGCTGAAAAACTGAAGCTTTGTTTTAAGATATTCACAGAGAAAAGATATGATTAAAATGTCAATTAAAATAATCAAATGAGATGTAAAGAGAAGAGATGAGTCTGCAGCCGAAAAGGAGAAACAAGGAATGGGGCAGGCTTGTGAGGTTTTATTTTGCATAGGAAACAATTCCACATTTTATTTTTAATACTTATTTCTACACTTTTTCTAGGGATTTACCAAAGAGTTTTGATGTTCAAGGCTTGTTTTGAAGCTCTCCGAACTGCAGTTTGCTGTTACAGATCCTGGGACTGACAGATGCTCTGATCCTTCTTGGTTCAGTGCCAAGAGTGGCAGCAGGTAGTGAACTACACTGTGCGCTGCCAGCCCATATGGAATGTCCACACATTAATTAGTTCTCAAGAGTCAGTCCTCCTGAGCCCACCCATTTGTTGCTTTCATTGACTACTGCCTTGTCTCATTAATCAATACTCACTTCGGCAAACTCCTGGTGTAGCTGGTTGATAGACCTGTAACAAGTAAACCTAGAAATATGGCTTTTTGTAGCTTTGCAATTCAAAACTTAAAGGCCTGCAAAGCAAGGATGGCTTCCTAACTTTTACAGTTAGCACAGTGGAGACTGAACTGCTGGTTTGGAAAGTGATCATGCAGCATCGATGTACTGAAACCTGAATAACTGCCAGAGACTTGGGTCTCTCCTCCCAGATGTATTTTCTTTCTCCATCCTCATCAGTGTTAGTTCATGCAGATTGAGCTCCTGGCATAGCATCTTAATGTTTGGGAGCATGTTCCTCTTCTCTAGCAAGGCTTTGGGAAGAGAGGAAGAGTGACTGGTCATTTCACTGAGACAGGATTAGTGACAGCTATGAAAAAAAATCCCTGTTAGATTTATCAGCTCCTTTTCAGTGGCTATTTCTACTTTTAAATGTATCCAAATAGATTTCCCATTATCTACCTTAAAAACACCTGCCAGATGTCTTCCAGGTGTACTCTGTGCTTATATTTTGCTCATTGATTATTTCAAGACAAACTCCAGTTCCCCAGGAATTTCACGCAGCCAAGGTCATCCTTCACTTTTCACATCCACTTTTAGCCTAGCGTGTCCTTGCCCTTTCCAAATCCCTGGGAAGCTCTTTCCCAATCTCAGGTTTTAAGTTTCAAAATAAGCCATTCTTAGGCTTGCAACCATTGATCCTGCCTGCTAGACACTTGATCCTGGTTTTAGCTGAACTAGATTGATATCATTTGCAGCAGGAGCTTGGTCAAGCCCTGGACACATAGTTTATATACACTAATACATAAACAGATGAGCTGATAAGCAAATAAGGTATATATTTTTTATTACTAGAGCTCCTTTTAGTGCTTGGAAAAAATCCTTTCTCCTCAGAGCTTGAATGAGTTGCCTAAAATAGGTTTTGAGAACCAGCTGGGACGCCTTAGGCTAACCCACTTAGCCTCCAGCTCCGACTTAGCATGCCTACATCTCCTGTAGGTCCTGAGGCTATTCTGCCAGCCCAGTGCAGATCTCCACTCATGGAGAACATCCTGCATGGTGCTGAATTCATATGTAAGGGCCTGTGACCTGGTATCTTAATGTCTCCAAATGCACCTCTCACGTATCTTCTCTTTTTCTCTGTATTTATCCCTACACTCCCAATATCATCTCTGCTTTCCTCTAGTCTAATCTTGCTGCTAAGGTGAGGTCTCCCATGACACAGGAGCCAGTCAGCCTGTGATGGGGAGGTCGGGGAGCCCATCTGCATGCCGCATTCTTGCAGAAGGCTGATGAGGAAAAGATAGAGGTCTTGTCTTATAGCACCTCACTCAAAGGGAAAACACATCTGTCCTCCAGTGCTGTTTCTGGGTAATAGCAGACAGGCATACACCTAGCAGAAGTATGGGGGGCTATAAAACTTCTCTCCCTCCCCTCCAAGATCCAGTCACAGCACTGCTGCGAGGGCAGTGAGAAGCCATAGGGCAGCACCACAGTTTCTCTTTGGATCCCTCACCCCAGGAGGTCACTCGCCCACAAGACCATCCCTCTCCTGCCTGCAACACCAGGCTGTGGTGCTCCGCCTGTTGTGGTGCCTTGACTATGAGGTCTGGGGAAAATCACTTGGATTATGACCACAGTTATTAACCACTTAATCTAGATTACTTTCCCTAGTGATGCCAGGTTTTGTACTTGCTTTCCTGTGTTGGAAGAGTGTTATGTAGAAGGAATTGGTCACTGTGACTGCTCTTGTGCTTGGGCTGTTGGAAGACAGAGGTTACTGCACTGGATGAAAGGAGGTTGAGTGCCTTAGTTGTGGAGCCTTCCTTCCCCTTTCTATTCTAAAAGATTGTTTTTGTCATCTTAGAAGACGAAAGTGAGATGGAGACAAGAGGGATCCTTTGGTAAATCCTCACGGTTCTGCTACTGAGCTTTCTTTCCATCAAAAATTATTAGTCAATGGAGTCTCTATTCTTCTTTCATGGATATTACCCTGACAAAATTGTTGGAAACCAATGGCACTCACAGCATTATCTCACACATCTCTTTGAAATGTATCAATGACAATTAACTTTGATATTATATCTCTAGACCTGCATGCTTTGGGATCAAAGTTTGTTTGAATTTCTGAAGCAGAATATGGAGCAGAGAGGTGAGAGTTTACTCTGGCTAAATCCAGAGGAGACTTTATCTATCAATCTTTGTTGTTTCCCCATCATTCAGAAGCTCTGTGAACAGTGAACAGTGTTGTGAACAGTGGGTGGGTGTTGAGCACCATGCCAACATGGCATACCTTCGCTAATGCTTGCTCTTCAGCAAGAAAGGAACATGTGAGGAACGTGCAGCTCAGAGCCCAGTAGAGCCCAAGACTTGGCTTCTGCTTGTGCCCAGCCCAATGAACTTACACCTCTGGAGCTGCAGTGTAGACTCTGTCTGGTGTGGTAAGGTGAATAGTCATATGGTGTATATCCAATAAAAGTAAAATTGTTATAATGTACATCTAACAGAGAAAGTCCTATGGTATTGGGATATGGAACAACCAACATACTTCCATTATCAGTCAAAAAACAAGTAAAAATAGGTACAGAGCATAATCTTTATCTTTATTTTTTGTCATTCCAGATTTCGGTACTCATTGACTATTTTTTCTTAAAAGGAGATGTTTTGCAGGCATAATATAGAACGTGTTTTATAATAACACATACTAATGCTGTATCCACATTCTTGTTTAGCTCTGGGCAAGTGCTGGTAGACATTTTAAGAGAACGATTAAACCCTAGAGAATTTTTCACATTACCATCAAATTAAAGAATTTTCTATGTTCACAGTTTCTCTGTCTTCTAGCAAGACCTTTTGCCGGAAGTTAAGAGATATCTCCTCCTGTAGTTCTCAAAGACGTAGCATAGACTCCCTGGAGGTAGATCTTATGAAACAAAAAAAATCCACAGAGAAGATGATGAGACAGAAAGGGCAAAAGTGGAGCGGAGGAGGAAGAAAACTTACCAGCGAGACCACACATCTGCTCAGCAGGGACAAGTGTATGGTGGAATGAAGCAGCTCTGAGAGAGAAAAGAAATAACTGTCAAGGTAGACAATTGTTTTGAAATTTTGCCAAACAAGTGGGTGTTCAGAACGGTCTAAGGAGAATGTAAGTGATTTTGTAGGTGGTCCTAGGAAATGGAAGAGAGCCTGGGGACGGTGGTGAGGGAAGCGGATGCACATAAGGTTTGGGAATTTATTGCGGTCTGGTAAACATACAGAAATCTGAATGTGAACTCAAATCTGCTCAGACTTCTTAAGGAAAAGTCCCACATGTGGTGGTAGGTAACCACTATAGAAAAGTATTTGGAGGCTCACTTCTAAGGAAGGAAGTACCTGAATGTTTTTGCAGTGTAAAGAGACCAGAACTAAAAGGCAGTTGGAGGACAGAGAATTTCCAGTCCCATGTTGATTTGTTTTAATAGGTAATTAACCTCACTTGAAAATATCAAACCTGCATTTCTGCTTTGAGTTTTCTGAACTTCAGTTTCAGCTGCCAGCCATTGAATCACACTGTGCTTTTAGCGGATGCCTTATAGATCTTACTGGTATCACTGCATGGTCTTGGGTGGGGTTTTGCTGTTTTAGTTTGGTTTTGTCACATTGGTTTCATGTGGTGGATGTCAGAATATATATCCTTCGCTGGTTCATTTGTGTGTGTTTTAGGGGCATTTGAATTGTCTGTTACCCCTAAAAAGCTCCTAAAACACTTTTATATTTCTCTAAGGCAGATGGATTCTTGGTATAGAGTGGGAAGGGTTAAAAAACAGCTGGTTATTGTTTTGCAACATATCATAACACATGACAGTAGGTGCTGTAAATACTGGTGCAAAGGTTGGCCCCTTCACACTCTGTTTTGCTTCTACTACCCCTAAAAACTGCACCTGATATGAAAAACATTATGTAAATTTGAACAAATAAGAGTTCACATCTCAACACACATTATGGTTCATGAACAAAATATAGACCACAATGTGAAAATGAAAACTCCTAAATTTCTGATTTGATGTGGATAGCTTTTGTACTTCAGGAAAAAGCTTGGTAAATCGAGTGTATTTATTTGCTGAAAGCCATCTGCTGAAAAAGATTTGATGTTGAACTGTAATTCCAGGTTATTACTGTAAATTCTGAAAAGAAAGGAAACAGGAATGGACTAGTTATTTTTCAGCTAGTCTAGACTAAATGAGAATGACAACACTGGGAAAAGAAACATCATTTCAAACACCGGGTGCTGTCTCATGGGAAAGAAGCAGAAATAATTGACGTCTAAAAGTAAACTACTCATTAGGTTAGACATGTGTATTAGAGAACCTGTGGATGAACAACAGGATTGACTGCCGTCAGAAATTTTTTTTCTCATTCTTGGTGTATAAAAATATCAGCAGCGAACAAAATAGACCTATGCTGAAGCCAACAGCATAGGCCACCTGCTGGGTGAGATAATATTATACCCAAGTTTTCTTGAGAACTAGACCAAGGCAAGTTGCCAGAGCTATTTCTGTGGTTCTTCAGCTTGTTCTTCCACTGGGACAAGACTGGTCATTGAGGTGAAGGTAGGAATATAAACTTTTGCCAGCCAGCATTGTTTTGTTCATTATCAACTTGTCTGTGTCTCTAGCTATTGCTCTAAGCCTTCTTTCATGTCCTTATGTAATACTTAAGTCTTTGAGCTGTCTGAAGGGGAATATTACTTAATGGGCAGTATGGTTACTCTCCCACTGCAGAGAAAGGCATGCTTATCCAGTGAATTAAAGCAAAGAGGGGAGAAATAAGTACATAGGTGTACATAAATGTACAGACCCTTTTACTTAATGCTGCAAGGGGTCAGCAGGGCTGGGAGCTAAGGAGGATGCCAGGTGGGCAGGCTGCAACGTCCCCAAGCTGCCCCCAAGCCCCAACAGCCAAACACCAGGAGGGGAACAATGTTCTCCAGGCCGTAGGAGCACTTTTCTAAATGTTGATGGGAAGCTGGTATAACGAGCTTTAAAGCAGGGGCTTTACTCCTTCTTTAGGTCAAAGACACAAGGACAAAAACACTGAATTTAATCAGGTCCTTGGCTGCAATGCAAGGGGTGCAGCTCTCGGCACCCTAGGTTTCCTCGACACAGAAGCATCTTGGCTTATAAGACATGGAATTTGGTGGTTGATCCCCAAAATAAAATGAGTCTAGCTCTGCCCCAAGTTTACCCGTAAAGCTACTTTTTCTATAATCCCCCATGAAGAAAATGGAAGCATTAATATATTCGTTTTGTTTTCCGGTGTTCCCTATTGATCATGCTGTTGTGGAAGGAAGAGGAGGCCATAGGGAGAGCACTGCCTCTGGCATGTCCGCTTTAGGTCCAGGAGGGTTAACTGTGTGCTCATAGCTCATTGCTGCTCTGCTGTGTCATAGTGAGCCCCTGGGGCCAGCTGATATACCCAGGTGAGGAAAGTGCCCTTTCTTACTACTACAACCGGTGTCGTGCTCTGGTGCCTGGGTCCCACACTGCTGCGGGCGTTAAAAAGCAGAGAGAGCACCTAAACCATAGACTAGGTCAGGAACCTGAGGCAGAGTTGCCTTAGCACAGCAGGCAGTACTGATGAAGGATGCTTGCTGAACAACGCTCTCGTACTTCCACTGTCACCCGTGTAAGAAAGGAGTTAGAGCACTTACTTCAGAGACAGTAGTTAAAACCCACATAACATGGGATTTAAGGTGATCTTTTTAAGCAGAACCATGTCTATAAACATCTGAATTTAAAAATGGCATACATCTATTCTTTTTAATGCCTTAGCTGCCTTCCCACTCACACATGTATTTTTGAAATCCAGGGAAAAAACTTAATCATGCACCTCAGGCAGTACAGGTACAAATCGGTCCTCTGTATGTTAAAAACTACCGTAAATACATTACGCAGGTGGACGAATAAGCACTCTTACAGAGCCATGATTGCTTATTATGGTTTTCAATGAGTTTATTTCTTCAGAAAGGTGGCAATTCACCCACCTCACTCTCTGTTGGACTTTAGTTCCAATAATCATTGCAACCAGTTTCATTTTTGAGCTTTTTCTGATTTAGGTGACTAAGCAGCACGTAAATAGTATGTATTGTTTCTAATTATTGTTCTGGAACCATTTTTAAGACTTTAATTTTTAACTGAAAAGGAAGACAGGGTAAGCATTCTTTGTAGACAAGACCATCAAGGGGGGAAGTCTCTTTGTCACTTCCCTGGAACATTAACATCAGATACAGCTGCACTTTCTAAGCTGTGTTGAGTAAGGACGGCAGTAAAAGCTCAGTTTAACTGAATTTCTGTTTCGTAGGAAATTCTGACATTTGAAAACTTGTTTTTCTTCTGAAGCAGAATGATTTGCAATGCCTTTGGAAATCCTGAAAAGGTCTGGGCCATTTCAAAAAGCATCATTCCCCATTTCTAGGAAATCTTGTCTAGCATAGTTGAAATTAAGTCATTTCAATGTCAAAGTCAAAGTGTAATTAACTTTTTGATAATGTTTCTTCTATGCAAATCACTGCTGAAAAGAGTAAATATCCTGGAGTCAGGCTGAGTGCCTTCTCTTTAACTTTCTTTTCTTATGGTCCCAGAGGAGACCTGTGGTGAGCTGGGGAAGAGTGAGCATCACAGCAACTGCTGGCTTTCCCTCCCACAAAAATTTCTAGCACAGAGCTGGAGAAGTGATGGCTTTTCCCATGATGATGAGGCGCTTTTTATTCCCTGCCACTGGCAAGGTGATGCTGCCATAGACGTGTTGTGCCATTGGAGTAGGTATCACATAGGATCAAAGATCCTGAGGAGCAGGAGATGACAGTGGTGGAGGGGGAGGGAAAGCACAGGCTGCAGTAGCAGGTCGTCAGTAGGAAAGGTGACAGTGAGAAATGAAAAGAGGACCAGCGTAGCATATAGGGATGAGACCTTAGAGGAAAGAAATGAAGAACAAACAGCTTCTGTCAAAAAAGAGGGGGTTGGTTGAGGTTAGTTGAGGGTATTTCTTGGAAGTGATCAGTAGTTTCCTTCCTTTCATCTCCCTGAACATCTCCACTACTCTGCCACTGCTGGGGAAGGAACTGAATCATCCAGAATTATTCTTATACCTAACATGATTACTGTAAGGAGTTTGCTGTTATGATCTCTGATGGAAGCAAGCTCTCTGAGATGTTTGTCCTCTATGTTAAAACCAGCATCTGATTTCAGCCTGATTTGGAGTCTCAAAGGAAATGGAGTTCCAGCAGTTTTTGTAGAAGTGGGTAATTGGAGAGGAAGAGAGGGCTGGGGTCCTGGAAATTCTGATCTTCACATTCTCTTGCCTTTCTCTGTTTCAGCAGCATGACTTTGCAAAGCACGTTATCTTTGCCCTTCAAGTGATGCGAAGCCATATGAGGCAAAAGGTCTGTTAGTGAACAGTTCAAGAAAATACTGTCAGATAGTCCCGTTTTCTGAACCCCTACATTGCCTCTGTAGTTGGAGCTAAGTGAGAAAGTGTTGCAAAGAGAATTATGATGGGGGTTGAGAAGACAGAAATTAGAGATCTTTGTGATCCCTCTGTATTTGATGTGGGCTGCATGTGTAAAGAGAGTCATGGCAGAGGAACAGAAGAAATTGTACAACAGTTCAACTTCTACCTATTAAGCAAAGCAGAGCTGCTGCACTACACCTCCAGGTACGTGGGGGAACCAGGCAAGTCTGACCATTCTCCTCCTCCGTTAAATCTACCCCTGCCCATAGAGCTATTTTACTAACTTTCTGCCTCTGGCAATAACAAGCCCCGGTTCCTGTGCTTGAAACTGTTGAAGTCTTTTTTTACTAGCCCTGGTTCAGCTGCATGTTTTTTGCAGGCATACTGCTTTCCACAGTCACTCCTGTCCGCATCTGCCTTTAACTAAAGAGAGTGGGCTGGCTGCTTGTTCTGAGTTTGAAAATGTTTTAGGTTGTAACCTGCTTTTTTCCACCGTAGACTTACATACATTACTCTAATATTAGGTCTTAAACTCTTCTGATCTCAGCCATTAGCACCTTCCAGTACTGCATCCTCCACAGACACTTGTTTTCTTGTTTCCTCTAGTTATAAGCATGACTGATAATTATAGGTGAAAGTGCATTTTTGCCTTGTTCACCTGTCCACAAAAAATTTCATATCTGGCTTTCAGCATTTTTTTCACCTACCATCAAAAACAGCTCTTCAATTTTTTAGAATAAGCCCAAGTATATCTCACACTGTAATACACTTATCTTGCTATTCTTCTTTATGTATTTCTTTTTTTCAGGTTTACCTTAATCCTACAAAATTTTGAAGTTTTCTTCTTCCTCTTCTTATGCAACTTTTAGTACTGTCATGTCAGGCTCCTGTCATGAAAACCAGTAATAAAAGTACTGCTTTTAAAAAAACTCCTCATTCATTAATCATAGTGACATCTCATATTAACTAGTTAATGTATAAAGGCCTTTGGGCATTTATGAATCTGTCATTTCAGAAGAACTAAGATGAAGCAATAGTATTTCAGGCAACCAAAGAAAAATTCAGCAAGGGCAAATTTAACGTTATGCAACTGTTCCAAAAATATTCACTCTATACGCGGAACAATACACTTTTTAAAAGTAAAAATCAAAACACACCAGAAAATTTACATATGAAAGCCTGGCTGCTTTCCAGGCAGAATGTCAGTTCTGTATTGAATCCTTATCATTCTGAGGGCCTCTTCCTTGCAGTCAAAGAGCCCTTTGAACAAAATAGGAAAACACACTGGCGAAATTTCTCGGGTGTTTTTTTTAAGGTAGTATGCATAGCTACTTGCTATTGGTCACTTTATAAGAAAGCAATATACCATATGAATGTCTCTAATACTTTTATGATACTCTTACCCAACAAGCAGTCCCACAGATCTTTAAGAGGTTTTATGTTATTTAACTTGAGTAAATTTTGGGACCTGAGTGATTTTTACTAGCATGTAAGCATACTAGGTAAGGCTTTGAATCTCATGTGTAGTTTGTCACTGTCATTATATGAAATTCTTTCTAAAGTACTAAAATACCCTATGTCACCAAAGAAGCCACTTATGCTGTGGAAAGACTGTATTTGACAAACTGTGATAAATCATTTGAAAATATTCAAGTGAGATGGAAATGCAGAATGTTCAAAGGAGGAAGAGAAATAGTGAAGAAAAAAACCTGGGCTAGAAGAGTGGCTTTACAAGAACGTACCTGAGATGTGATCTGGCAACATCTCATACTATGACCACTGAGTCCTATTGTAAAGTTGCTTTTCTCACATGTACAGAGTATTTTGTTGCTACTCTTTTTTCCTTTTTTGTTTTTTTTTTTTTTTTAAGAAGGAAAAATATGTCTTTCGATTGAGGGTGTATGAAGGCAGTTTTCAGATAACCATGCAACAGCAGTGCGTAGGGGCAGCAGAAATGAGTCTGTGACCTCTGATGGATATGACCAACATGCAGGGTTGCTAGAGTTGCTCCTTGCCTCTGCTCTACATTTCTGTGCAGCCTCTGGTGATCAGGTGCATGTAAAAGAGTTCAGTATGGTATTACAAGTCAAATGAATTATTTATTCTGTGTAAGACTTGAATTCGTTACCTTGTATCTCCACTGAGCACAGGGGTATGGCTACATGAATAAATTACTGCAAGATAAGATAGGTTGTGCACTTAAAAAATATCATCTGCCTGGTCGAACTTGTCTAATTGCATGCATTCATTCTTGAAAAATATCAGAAAATTTGGGATAGCATGCTTCTCAAAGTTTACAGTTGGACTCGATGATCCTAAGGGTCTTTTCCAACCTAAATGATTCTGTGATTCTGCAATTAAAAGCATGTGAACTTGGAGGACAGTTCCTGGCAGTGGTCACTATTAGGCTGCTGACATGCTATACATCCACACTGGTTTTGACATTTTGATAACTTTGCAATGACTCCCAAAAATATGGGAATGAGAAGATCTGTACACTGTTCTTACCCTAGTGAATGATGTTTTACTTAATTTACAGGTGACCCATCAAAGAACAGAATAGTCTTTAAGAGTAGAACATCTGGCAAATATCTAGGATGTTCACAACTGACATTTTAACTGTGGTTAATGAGGGTGAAAATGACATGGAAATGTCATTTCATCCATTCCCAACCCAAAGACAGGATCAAAAATACATTTATCATTCTTTACAGAGGTTTGCATAACCTCTAACCTGACCTCCAGGATGGAAACTCTGTGCCTTCCACAAACAGTGAACTGAAATTCCCTGTAAATCAGAGCTTGCAATTAAAGAGCTTTCCTAGTGTCTTATCTAAATATTCTTTGTCCTATCTACCACAGTTATTAAGAACACTTTGTAACCATCTCTTTTTGCAAAAGGGACTTGAAAACTGTCTTGCAAGACTTTAAGGAGTGTTTTTCAACTCAAATGGTTTACAGTTCCCCAGCAGTCTTCCAACTACTTTGATTCATTCAGCTGTTCCTCTCATGCATCCAGAAGCAATATTTTCCAGACTTCTATCAGTCTCATTTCTTCTTACTGGACTTCCTCTCTTTCTTCATTCTATTTCTGAATGACATTTCTGCAAAACTGCTATACAATCTGTTGGTCTCCATTCTACCCACATGTTTACTCTTCTTTATCTTTAGAACCTTACAGTGGCTGAATTTCACCCCAGTTTTTGAACTATTCCTCCAACTTGTCAGAATCATTTTTAAGTTGTTATTCCATCCTATATCCTATGCACAGTCATTTCTAGCTTTGTATTATCTGCACTTTTAACGGGCATACTGACCATCCATCATCCAGGTTGTAGAGACTTTTGGAGAACCCTGCTTGACAAGTCTTTCAATTTTGTCAGTAAATGCAAAGAATTGCTCTCTGAAAATGAGTAGCCAAACTCTTTTTTTAGCATTTTCATTTAGCGCACTGGGAGTCTGTCCTAAGGCAAAGTTAATAGACTTACCAAAACCTAGATATGCAAAACCTACTTTGTCTTGCCATCCATAAAGACTGATGATCCTGTTATACAAAGAATTTGGCTTTTTTTGGTAGAATTAAAAAAGATTATACTTTATAACTCCATGTTATATGCTCCTTTTTTCCTTGCTAAGAAATAGTTGGCTAATCAATACTTTCTTCACTGCTCTTCTTTTTAAAGCTAGGCATACTCTTTGGCTTCATAGAGTGTTTCAGTGCTGTAGTTATTGTTGCTGGAGTCTTATAAGCATTATTAGTTGTTCTGAAATTGCTTCAGCCAATTCCAGCCAACAGGATGTTATTCTGTGCCTTGGAGAATGAAACACTCAGCTTCTGTGTTTCACTGAGCAGCTCAGTAAATAAGAATACTGGAAATGAATTTGTTCTTCTTGATTTACGTTTCTTTCCATTTGGGTGTTGTCTTCACTCTGCTGATAAAAAAAGCATTATACAAGTGATTAAGTAAGCATTATTCATTTTCAAGATAGTGCTGAGATCAAATTAAAAATGAAAAATTTCTTCTGCCCTTCCTGTGATGGTTCTTTCTGTGTTAATGTCCTCAAGTCCTGGCTATGATAGATTGCTTTTATTCATTACAAACAAGCTCAGCTTATTTCTGTCACACACACACAAACAAACAAAAAATCAATCCCCTACCAGTATATTTAAGAGAGAGTCTAGTCCACAGTTGACTGTATTAACTTTATAGTAGAGTTGGAAACATGTAGGGAAGCCACTTATAATCCCTGATTCCCAGAGCCAAATACAGCTAAAAGTAGATTTGAGATCCCTGGTGGGCTTTCTCTAAAGTGAGCAATTAATATGGGGTACTTTGTGTTTCTGCTCAGTGACTCGTCCTCCATGGCACTCTTGTTCAGAAACTATAGACCATAAACCCCAGAGTTGACTGTGGCATATTTGGGTCACTTCAGAGGTCAATTTTGGCAATTGCATTCTCTGAGGGAAACGTGGATCTAAATAACTGCCTCTTTCACATGACTGTTAGTTCCAACACTGTAGCAGAGTGCCTGATCTTAAACAATATTTTTGTTCCTTTATCATAGTCAATACATTACACATCTTATTTCTTCTTTCATATGTTTTATAATTAGACTAAGTCAAAAGACACTACTGCATTCCCTTTTCATTAAAATTCTCATTGGTTTCTTGTTTTCTCATCTTCCCTCCTTCATATGCCTCAACATCTGAAATTCTCAAGTGGTTCCTTCAATATATTTCAGTCCATGAAAACCCCTGTACAGCTAGCCTGCGAATGTTACAAGTCATTTGTTCTTTCATGGTATATTGCTTGATTTCCTCTGTGCTTGAGTGGTGAAAGTGCTTACCTTTGATCAGCCCCCTGATTTGAACTGTATCAGAATTTCTCATAAAGCTGGTTCCTCTACATATGTTTTAAAATGTTGAGTGCCCTCTCCTCAGAAGCTCTTTCAGATGGTCCTCCTTATAGATACTCCCCTATCTTTACACTCATGGGGCTTTTTTATTTGGCAGAGCTGAACCAGTGAGTGAGAAATCGCCATTAAACCCATACTGTGGTCTACAAAAGTGTTGTATTTCAGTTTAATTCACACTGGTTTGAAGGTGAATGAAAACAGAGGCCATTATAAAGCAAAACTGAAGGGTTCATATGGCTTTCGGGACTAGTTGAATTCTAGAGATGGTTTCAAATGTGTCTTGTGCAGGTATTTCTCCATCTCTGTCTCTGCAGCCAGCACAACTGAAGCCCTCGGTCCTGCCTGGAGTTGTGCTCGGCTGCAGCAAAGCACATGTCCCTTCCCACAGCTGAAGGTCCTGAAACCATCCTGAGTCCACTCTTCTTGATGTCTTTCCTTATGGATTGTGACTCTACTGACCTCACTTCCATCACACATGGGTCGTACATGGATGACTGTTAATTTAGACTGTTCTTCTTCAGATAGAGGTCTTAAGTTGATATTTAAATCAATCTTAATTGTAAGGATAGTGCAAAACTATTTTTTGACTCAATATTCTCACTTATATGTCCAAGCAATATGAGTATGTAGAGATGGAGAGAGAGTGTTATTGTCTTCTATAAATACATTAAGGAGAGACAAGCAGCCTGTAGAAGTAGTAAATGGCAGTTGTGCAGAGGAAAGATTATTTAAGCTGAAGGCATAGAGGTACTAATGGGTAAACGTGGTCTGTTATTGCATTAATGATGACTACTAAAAGAAGGTTATAATAGTGTGACTCTGGACTGACTTTCCAGCAGAAACACTGGAGACAGGAACCAAACTGGATTCCAAATGGAGCCTGAGGCATTTCTGAAGTTGTTTATGTGGTCATTTTCAGTGGTGGGAAACTGACTGTACCGACAAAGATTTCTCCCAGGTCTGTGCTTTGTATTCCTAAATATTAGTGACACCAGAGGTGCTGCCAATCTATTCAGCAGAGTGGGACAGTTAGTACTGCCCTACACTGCCAAAAGTTTAAAGCTAGCTCAGTTTTGAGAAGGGATGAACTAGATTCCTGGAGATCCTTTCCATCCTTAATATTTCTACATTTCTACATTGTTTTCTTTACAAAATAAAAATAAATAAGGAAGAAAGCTTCCTAAGTGGACCAGTAATTTTGGCTCTGCTTTTCATTTCAAAAGCAGGAGCTGGTTTTCTGCAGTTGTTTGAATCAGTGTCCTCCTTTGAAGAATATTATTGCAGGCAGGGGGAAGAGTTCATGGGGTCTGAGAAGAGAATCAATGGTAGTTGTGTTCCAGTGTCGTGGTATCACATGGCTGCCCACTAACCCATGCTCCCAAACATGGGCTATGCGTGCTGATGAATCCTGGTAGCAAAGGTAGGTTTAACCAGGCTGACCTGGATCCCTGAAGCTATTATGGATGTGTTGAGTGGAAAGATAAGATGATTCTCCTGATTTCTGTTCGTTTGATGTTTTCTAACTTGGGCAAAATTCCAAACGGTGGGAAACGATGAAGTTTGAGGAAGGTGAGATAACGATGCTGGAAGATGTCATACAGTAGGGACACAGATCTGATATTGATGCCATCTATGTCAATCAGTTCTTCCTAGCCTAAGCTGAAGCTAAGATAAGCATGTCTAACAAGTGGTCAGATGTAAGTCTGACTTTGAATTACCAGGCATTGAGTAAGATTCATTTAGTAACTACCTCTTAGGGTTCTTGAAGACGAAAGTTCTTGCTGAACCGCATCAAATGTGATGTGATGTCATGAAACTACTGTGGACCTTGGATTATTTCAGCACTGAGAGTTATGTGGCTGTTTTAACAACCTCAGGATTGCAGTGAAACAACTGCATTGCTGGGCCAGGGGAATATAAAGGAAATTATGATCCTGTATCTTACATAATTGTTCTTAGGGCCTCAAGGAAGTGAATGAGAGTTCTTCTGACTGCATTTGTAACAAATTTTCTTGAGGAATGTTTTCTTGGTGAGTGTATCAACTGACGTTTTCTGTTTCATATATGACAACGAACTTAGTGCATCATACTGTCTGATTGTGTGTCATCAATCAAGTGTAAGTCAGAGGTGAACTGCTCTGGTTTACTATTATTCTTGCAATAAGAAAATATTTTTTGGAGCTGGAATCATCCTATTTTATTTTTCTGTTTGGGAAAACTTTATGTGAAATTATATTTATTTCTTGGATGGCATTAGATTATTCTGTAATAGCTTGGCAAGTAAACAGCATTTCATTACTTCTGCACTCTGTGTCATTACATCATGTTAATCTTATGGAGGTACAAATAAACATGAATTCAACACTGGAAAATAATGTGTGCTGAAAGGCCATTCCTTTTGAAATATTAAATTATGTTCTTATAATGAAAAGAGAAATCTGTGTACAATGGGCCTGAGTTTTCAAACAGAGCCAAATTATTCCAGGAGCTCAACTTTCAGGCCAAAGAAAAGTGGATTTTTAAAACTAAGAAATGTCTGAATTTTCCCTCAGATACCAATGGATTATCAAAGGATTTGAAGTGTTGAACTCTTTTAAAATACTCATTCATTTTGTTTTACGTTCTTTCAAAAATTGCCCCTACAGTGTACATTCTTTATGGCTTAATCAATTTTGTGTCACACCTGTGAATTGCTATCTTCATAGAGATTCATAGCTGTAAAGCTTAATGCCTTTGAAATTATATTATTGTGGGAACAGATGTGTCTGAATAACAGGCCTGGAAGTGGAGGACTTGGTATCTCAAGTATTCGTTCTCATTGTGTCATTTTCTTTAATGAAATCCTCCAAGGAGTGACAAATTCAGAGATAAACAGCAATTAATAATTCACAGTGGCCAGAGGGAAGGAACAGCCGGTTGCACTTCATTGCACAGATCTAACAATTTACACATAGCTTGGACACAAAATTGAAGGAGTTGGTCACCGGCTCATTCTTCCTCAATTCAACCTCAGTTTGGATAAAATCCTTGTCTTCATAAAGGAATGTAAAGAATACTTATTTCTCTAACCATTGTCTTATGAATACAATCTCGATTCTATTCTGCAATGCACATTGGTATTTTACCTCACTAAAATGAGATTCTTTTTAATCATCTGGGGTGTGATAGAAAAAAAAATCACTGTGAATTCCAGTCCCTTTCATGTCTCTTCTGTCTTCTTGAGACTCACTGTGTTTATTATGTACATAGCAGCCCCATTTTATTTCCTGGAGTTTGCCACCATGGGGAGTGACTGCCGCAGCCATTTAGTCACTGCACATGCAAAAGCAGTGTCTAAAGCCATCTCTCATATTCAGGGTCTCTTCAGTCCCCACTAAAGTTTACTTTGCCTTCAAAACTCACTTCTCCTTTCCCTTGTCTGTACCTTGGCTTCTGCCTGTTGACACCTTCCCATTTTTCATGGATTAGCTAAAAAAACTTTTATAGGGTATGGACTTCAAATTCATCCAAAATGTCTGCTTTGTTCATATCACACTTATTATTGCCTTTTCTGCCTTTCACTTTAAATGCAGGTTTAGTGGTCACATTTTCTAAGTCATATCCATACTTGACAGAAAATCATATCAGAACAAGACAGACCCGAAGTGGATATTCCTGGAGGGTAATCTTCGATTCCAGTGTATTGCATTGTCTTTTTTTTTTTGCCTTAAGAACTACTAATGCAGTTTTATTCATTAATTTTGATCATAGAATAGTTTGGGTTAGATGGGACCTTTAAAGATCATCTAGTGCAACCCCCCTGTAATGAGCAGGGACATCTTTAACTAGATCTGGTTGGTCAGATGGTGTTCCCTTGAACCAAGACAAAATTTTAGTGGTGATCACTCACTCCTCTGTGACAAGGAGCTCCACAACTTCTTTTGGTATTGCTTCAGATGATTTTCATCCTGCCATTTAATGTTTTAATTCAGGCTTACTTAGTCATTTTACAGGAGGTAGTAATGAACATCCATACTCTGTTTACTTTTTCCCTCCTGTCTGAAAGTCACGTCTTTTCCAGTGTATAGATTCCTGATCTATTTTATCAGTCTTCATGCAGAAACTGATTTCCCTTATTCTTTGCACTTCCTTGAAATGAAGACTTGATGATTTGTTATACGCAGCATAGATAGATCCTTATACAAATCTTATCAACTTGTCTACATTGCTTCAGCAAAGTAAATATTGAAAACATGTCTACTTCTGAAAAGGTTGACTGATAGCTTTGAATTATTCTTCAACCCACACTAGACTACAGACTACATGGGCTAGGTACCAGGTGCTAATTTCCCTTTAAGTACATCTGCATTAATACTGAATAATAATAAGTAATTGAATATTCAACTAATGTTTAAAAGTCACACTCATTACATAAAGAGTTCATAGAAAACGGCTAAAATAGTAGTCAAAGAGTTCCACAAGGAATGAATCAGCTTGATTTTTTGTATATTAGCAATAATTTAAATTCTGGACACTCAGTAGTATTTTTGAAGATAGTGCATCTATTTTTGATGTTTATCTGGAATTAATCTGGTGTTTAATGGTAAGAATTTAGCATATTTGACTTTTTACAGCAGGCAGAAAGATGCTGGGACAGTGCAAAATGAGCAGCTTAGCTCAGATTCTTTGGTAGCAATTTCAGACTGGATTTTGTACCAGCTAGGGGCAAGGATTTCGTTTCCACTAAATATAATATTTTTCTTACTGTTGCTAACATAATTTTTTGTGTGTGTGTGTAGTAAGGACTATCCCAGTTACTGGGCCATAAATAGATTATTTTGAGGATTCTGAATTTACACTATTCAATTTCTTCTTTGAAATAAAAATCTTTCCCCTTTTTTCCTTTGGTTAATTTTCTCTTTCTTGTTCTATACACTTTTCTTTTTCTCTGCAAGCATGCATTATTTATTTTTATTTGTCAAAATTCATCTTATCTTGCAGTGTGCTGAATTATAGATACACTGGAAGGTTAGGTGAGCTGCCTCAAACTGCTGAGAGATCTTATCTATTCTCATCCTATTTCAGGAAAAAACTGCTCTGTTAAGGTGGTTTCGGTGAAAGTCTAAAGTCAGCATTTGGAACATGAATATAACTTAGAAAAATATTGCTAGCGACTAGGGTGACAAGCATCTCTAAGACGCGATGGAGGAAGAAGAGTGGAAAACACATAGTCTCAGTCACAGGACAGCAATTTACAATAGTTTTGGGTTTTTTCAGAGAAAGAAAGACATGAAGCCTTTCCAGGAGTGAATGACTAGTGAACGGATGTTAAAATAAGATTAACTTTCATTGTTTGAGAAAGCAGGAGGGTCTATCACCCCCAAATTAGTTTCCTGTTGTGTTGGCTGAGGTAGAAGCTATTTCTCACAGTGTCTCTTTGAAAGTCACGCTCCATGAAAACTATGGATAAAACCTCCAAAAAGTATATCAACTCTTCATGTGTTATTTGGATTTTGGTTGTTTTCTGTTTCTTTTTTATTTGGACTCTGTTTGCTCAGTGTGCAGTGAAAAGTAGACTGTAAATTTGCAGGTAAAGAAGCATGCTAGGAATCAAATGTTTTCAATGTTGAGGAAGTAAATTTGACCCTGTCTGAATTCTCATTAATAAAGCACAAGCTACTTCAGAGCTTTTCTTGGACAGCACAACACCAGCAAAGCAATGGGGTCACTGTTGAAATTCATTACATAAATTCTATGGAGCTTGGCATGAAGGGTGCCATAAAAGTGCTTTTGACTGTGATTGGGACTGTAGAAGCTCATTGACTACATATAAAAACCATAAGCTTCTCTCTAGTGAAGTGGCATTTTCAAAGTGGAAGAAAAAATAAGTAAGCAGCCATGTCAAGGTCATTCTGACATCTTGTAAAGCTTCTGTTAGTCAGGAATTTCCAAACTTGCTGTACTGCAGATAGTATCTTAATACAGAATCTGTAGATTCATCTCTTTGCAAACTTACAGTAACTTATAGCAACTACAGCAGTTGCAATTGTATATAATTATTCTTAACTATTTTTAGGATAAAGTGCTAGCAAGTTTCTTTAAAAAAGTAGAATTTTAACACATTTTTATCTATACACAGCCCTTCTGCACCGTTCCCGTCTTCCCTCCCATAAATGCTTCTCTGCAACATGGGTTACTTCTGATTCTTCTAGCTGTCTCTGCACCTTGGGTACCAAGCTTCTGTCCAATAATCTACAAGGGCTTTCTACTGGTACTTCCTACTAGCTATTAAGAGTCCATGAGGGATAAAACAGATTTCTCCTTCACCTGAGAATGTAAGGACAAAAAGGACCACAGATATCACCACATCCTTTCTCCTGCACCTGCAGGACGCCTTGCACTGAGCGTGTAACTCCAAAGGATGTGCTGAACATCCAGTCCCTCTGCCTCTACTTGCCAGAGCATGTAAAGGGTTTGCACCATCTTATAACAGCCTTCAAATACAAATTTCTGACCTATCCAACCAGTAGGCTTCAGTCCAGAAATTTGTAACCTAGGGAACAGTCATTTAATAGCTGCAGAATGAAGTTGGCATTGTAGAGCAGGAAATATGATTCCTATCATTTTAAAATCAACGGAAGCAAGAACCTGCAGGTGGACCTGTGGATGAATTACCCATTACAGTTGACGACATTGGTGATATTTAAATTTACTGTCCCACACTGGCCGTCACTAGTCTGGCCCTGCAAAGTGGCCTGATAGGTGTTTTCACATCAGGTGTCAGGACTCGATGGTGGCAGGAGTGAAAGTTCCTCAGCATCACTCAGGAAAAGATCAGGGAAGGACTTTCTTGTGCGTTGCTGGCTCTCATTAAGTACTGCTTTAAGCTTGCCTCCTTTCTTCTTTTGGAACTGTCTCTAGACAGCAAGGAAGATTATATTTTGACTACAATTAGGGCCACTTCATTCATTATTAAATCAATATTCTTAGCACTATTTACAGCCTTAGCTATTTTAAAATTCTTCCAATGACAATTTTACAGGCACATTGAATGATAGAGTCTCTAAAAGTACTTACTACTTTTATCCAAACAACATGTGTGTTAGTGACAATGTCTATCACAAGAAATGTCAACACACCTGCACCGTTTGTTGTGTTTTCCAGTGGTCTCTGATAGAGTTTGGGAGAACAGTGCAAAGTGTGCAGCAAACCAAACATCTTTGTAAATCTGACTCAAACTTTCGGGAATATTGGTTCAGCAGCATTATCCTGCTAAGGAAAATGTACTAATCCAAACGTGAGACTTTGCACCTATCTGTCCCTGGTCATCACTTTTCTTTTTTTTTTTTTTTTTTGTAAGAAAAAAGCCTGTGGAATGGACTTATTTCATCTTTGTCCTTACTTCTCATCTTCGAAGTGACTAGTTAATTCAGGAGCTTTCTAGAAAAAGAAAAAAAAAAGTTAAAATTTAAAGATTTTCCTTGGTAATGATGCTGTCAACGATGTGCAGGTTAGACATGTCTGCGTTCATTATTTAAAATAATGTACACCCCCCGGCATGCTTTAATGGACTCTGTAGCTGACATGTTCAGCTTCCATTTCATTTATTGCATTTCTTTATTTGTTCTACTCATTGCTTCCATTTCATCCTTCACCAACAGCAACACTCTAAAATTTGTTCTTCATTTCTTTTAAATTATTTTTCACTTGCTCCCATTACGAGTGTACTTCTGCAGGTCTCCATTTGCAGAATATACTGAGAAGTCAATGTGAGTTTGACAGAAAAAGAAATTATGGGAGGAAAAAATAAATTGTAGCCTTTATTAGGATTGCCCTTTATTGTATTGAAGTTTAGGCCTTTATAGCTGACTTCTCCATTCATTTATAACAGCATGAGCCGTAAATGTACAAAACCTCCTCCAATATGCCTGTTACTGTTAAAAGTCTTTGGGTTTCTGGGCCAGAGGTTTTAGTCTGAGGTGTCTCATTATTTAGACTTCCAAGTGTAGTTGCAGATGATGTTTCATGAGTCAAATCCTGTGGTCCTAGCATCACTGTACCTGGCCTCTGAAGTCAGTGGGAGTTTTACATGGTCAAAGAAAGTGGCATAATGTCATTAGTTAAAAAAAAAAAAAAAAAAGGGGCACCCCTTATTTAAGTAAGAGGTGGAATCCAAGACAGTATGTGTTAAGGAACTGAGCAGTGAATTAACCATTCTGAAAATACTGATTAGTGCTCCCTGGTTTATAAGAAATACATAGGTATTTTCAGTCTTTCCTTTTAATGTTTGAATCAATCGTGCTTCTATGCCCAGTTAAAAAAAATGCTAGAGTATTTAGAAAGGGATTAATTAGATTTACTAGGAAAATAAAATAGTGTGTTTTCCCAGAAACCTAGTCCCCAGTAAAGTTCACAGGGAACATTCAAGTGTCAGTCAGCTGTTGAGCTATTTGCACTGAACAAGAGCAGACTCTCATTAGTTAATATCCTGAGAAAAGACTGTAATTTCCAACAGGTAATGAGGAACACTTTTCTTAAATGTTGTCTTCACTGAAAGCCACTTTGGCCACTATCCTATGGTGACATTCCATCTGAGACATAAGTCCGTTTGCGTGTATCACTGGGGTCCCAATCTGCAGTCCCGGGGACTGACACAAGATTTCAACACTACTGAGTCCAAAACTGCCTCAAGCTGTACAGAGAACCCTAATGCCATGTAATGAAAACTATGTCTGACTATCTTTCAATGGTTTGTTTCAATTTAGGTATTCTTTTGTTTTGAAGAAATAAATTATTATGTGAGAAAATTATTAAGTGCAAAAACTGGAAACAATTTATTTTAAAATGACAGGAAAAAATAGCTAGGATACAAGAGAGTTAGGTGTTCAGACATTAGATGTTGTGCTGTCCTAGGTTTGAATTTGCATTTCTTTTCCTTTCAGTTTGGGTTTTTTTTTTTTAAATAAAAGAACTTCTATTATAATGTCAGATTTGTTCATTTCTATTCAAATCTTAAACCTGGCAGGACCATTGTGATCACCTACTCTGATTTCCTGCATGAAAAAACAAAAATAAAATACAGGCAACAGAACATTAGCAAGTAATTCCTGTATCAAACTCACAAACAGCAGAGCCTTCCTTTTACAAAGAAAGAGATTTAATCTTCATCCTAATATTAAAAGCTGAAAGCATCAACTAGACTGAAAAAATGAAGACTGTATTTACTATGCCTTTTGCAAAGCCATATGACTAACTTATTACTTCCACTCTAAAGTTTTTGACTTTATGATGTTCATTCACTCTGTCTATACATTATAACCTGTATATAAATGATACTTCTCATTGCGTCTGACAGCTAAAAAATGTTTTGTCAGACAAATACTCTCACGGTTCTCCTCCTAGTGCATTTTTCCTGCTGAGTAAGAGGAAGAGTAGTGAAGGAACTTATTCCACTGATTTTTACTAGATTTCTTTTGATGAGGACAAAAATTTCCACATAGAATACTCCATGCAGCCTAGAGAGAGTGCTTGTTTTCATAAACATCATTATTCTTCACTTATCTTTGTGTATTACATTTGGTGGATAAATAGTATTGTGCATTGGATTAAGGGTAAAATCAGAGTATCTCAGTACCTTGGTTTTAAGCACCTAGTCCACAGACTATCTAAAATCCAGATTTACGTAGGTAGCATCTTTATGTATGTAATTTGCACATACGCACATATATATCTCATTAATTTGGAAATTATTTATATATTTTACAGAAAACCTCTGGACGGTCTGGAATCCCCATTCAGCTGGTAAGAAGCTGCGTAAAGTTAGATAGTGTGAAAAACTCCAGATCTCAGTGTATTTTACTGTTACTGGCTGAGTTTTAAGGAGAAAACAACTGCAACCCAGTTGTAGGGGGTGTTCCTGGCTGTGCTGGACATGCCCCAAGCCTGTTGGACATGGTAGGAAACTGAGCTGCCACAGCACTCCACCCCTGGGTATTAGCAAGGACGAAAACGCAGTTTAGGTGCCTTCCAGCAGCAGACAGATGTTCACCAGAGATTTTGGGGCATCAGCTATTTTGCAGATAAATAGTTACTCTTACGCTTCTAGATCACACAGCTCTTTCAAGACTGGAAAATTTATTTTCTTGCTTCTCTTGGATGCCAACTACTTTGTATGATGGAAATTTCCATAACATTTTAAAAACCTGCATCAAAATATGGTAAAGCAACATTCCCATACAATTTTGCTTGCCTCCTGCTTGGAAGGAAATGGCAAATGGTTGTGCTCCTGTAGTAGACTTACCCAAGATACTAAAATGAAAGGGCAAGTTTTAATACACCAATTTGTTCCTCTTCCCTTGAAATCTGAGTAGTTCAGTGGGTTTAATTTCTCTCAAAAGAAATACGAGTCCACCTAGTATTAGATTAAGAATTAAGTGTTAAGAACGATAATAAGCTATTTGGGATCACATAACACGTGATTTCCAGTTGCTGAGTACTTACCTTGCCTCAGTGAAGCTCAAAGGAAAAACATGCAAAACCAAACAAGTTGGCTGAAAGTCCACTTCAGTGATAAATACATTAAACCTCTCCAATCAGTCACTATAGGCCATCGACTCATTCTGCTGGCAAGCCAAAAGGAGGGCTGGCTTCCCCATGTGTTTATGTCAGATTCAAGTGGGTTTCTCAGAAAAGCTGGCACAGGGGCTCCGAGCACCTCCAGGGCAGGTGGATGTCAATAATCCTGCTTTTTACTTGACTTGATAAAAACACTGGAAGCAGTAAGATACAAGAAACTAGAAGAATTTACAGAAACTACTGGTCTTTCTTTTTTCTTTTTTTTTTTTTTTTCCCAAATAATGAGGCTTGATGCATTTAAGAGTGGCCATTTTTGCCGACAGTGGTAGGTCCTTGAGCTGAAGCCTACTGCTTGCTCTCTGAGGGGCAGTGGAGAGGGGCAGTGTTATTGGCCTTCCCCAGTTACAAAAAAAAACAGTTTTTCCCTGGGGCCATCCAGTGCCTTGTCAGACTCTTTAGTACAGACATAAAGAAGATTCAAAACCTTGACTACTGCATTTCAGTGCAGAGCAGCCTCCCTGCAACTGAATGTCCTAGATAAGCATATCACGGTGTTCATTCCTTTAAAGCATACAATGTTCAAGCACTCATAATTTTTACCAGACATTCTTTAATCAAGAATCTCTCTGTCATTTAAAAAATTTTCTTTCTATAGAGAGCACAGGGACACTACAGAATAAGTGGGGCTAGCTTTTGGGACCCTTTGCACTATAAGTGGATGTTCCATATGTCATCTTGACAAGATACACATTGTTTTTAATTTTATTTTTATAATCATCTTGTGTTGGCTTCGTTTAGTTTTACAGTTTATTAAAGTACATTGGAAAGCAGGAATTCAGGCACTGAAAAATATATTTGTGCCTCAAATATAAACAAATGCTGCTGAAGCTCATGCTTCTGAGTGATGCAGCCGTGCCAAGCTCCTGCCAAGAAAGCTTGTCTACGCCCAATCTCAATGTGAGTCTCTCTGTCTGGCTGTTTCTGCTGTAAATAGTTACTCATTGGTGAGCATCCCAGGAAAATTCACTGTGCATATACACAGAATACAGATTCTGAAAAAAAAAAGGACAGAAAGGGGTGATGACCAGGATGAACTGGATGAACTGAAGATGAAATAATAGAGCTGGATTTCTCTTCATTCCAGGTCAATGTCCAGTTCATTAGTGAACTGTACAGCTGTATGAAAGAACCAAAATATACAATTTTATCAGAAAATGAAAACCAACAAACAGCCTATCAATAGTTGCTGGAGCAGTACAACAATTTTGCGTTAACAGATTGAGTTATGTCTTGCTTGGGGATTTTGATGAATGCTATAATCTGAAAAAAAAAAAAGCAGTCATAATTTAGTGGTTTTTAATTATTTTTATAACTTCAGCTGAAGCAACAGTTCATAGACAATTCACAGGT
This sequence comes from Tringa solitaria, assembly GCA_026413425.1. Lineage (NCBI taxonomy): Eukaryota > Metazoa > Chordata > Aves > Charadriiformes > Scolopacidae > Tringa > Tringa solitaria. The sequence goes on along the minus strand of JAOXJM010000033.1, from coordinate 51,286,499 downwards.
ATAAGTCATTACAGTGAAGTCAAAAAAGCTGCTTGGGGTCATACACTGGTATCTTCAGGAGCAGGCTTTATTTTCCCAGGCTTTACGCTGTACTCTAAAAGAATAAATCCCAGCTCATGATTGCCCAGCAATAAGTACTCTGTTAGTTATTCAGGTTTGGTATTCACTGCAGCTTAATTAGGAATCTAGGCTGCACAGGTAGAGAATGGAGAGAGGTATGTTCCTGCAGAGCATGATTCAGAGCACCCCATTTAATAGTCTAATGATTGCCTAACCTACATGCTCTGAATCTTCTCCTGATGATGCCTGCCTGCCTGCCAGGAAGAGCTGGACATGTCCAAAGTCTGGAGTTAACAATACCAGCTTTGCCTCCATGACCCTCTGGCTCAGCTCAGCCCCGGGACCAAGGACAGCTGATTTTGGTGTAAAAGGGCATTAGATGGGCTCCATGTCCATTGTATTTTTTGAAGGTTCTTTTCTTAATATCTTGTTGGTATAGCCTTGTACTTTCCATTCCTCTGTGTTTCTGCCCCATATAATGCCACCAAACCCCCAGTGGATGCTCCATATGCCATCTTGACAACATCTTGGCAGCATCTTGACATTGGTTTTAATTTTATTTTTATAATCATCTTGTGTTGGCTTCATTTAGTTTTACCTGAAAGGAGCACTGGAATGTCATGGCATCTGCCATGCTCTTTGAAGTTCTGTGAAGGTTTAATCAATAGACCCACAAGAAAGCCAAAGTTCAGGTTACAAAGAATAAATTGGAAAGGTCCAAATATTGCTCTGCCATTCAGGTCAATATTTTTTAGAGTGTTTGCACTAATATGGAGCTGTGTGTTTTATTTAAAATTCATATTAGTGTACATTTCAAGGTGACTGCACTCTTTATTCTGAAAACTTCTTCTGCATTACTTCATTCAGCCCTATAAACACTTATGGAAAGCACAGGCTAAAAATAAATTCCTTTTGCACTTCTCTCATTTAAATTGCTTTCAGGAAAATGCTGATATCAGGAAAGAGGCACCCACATCCATATGTTTACATTTCTAGCAATTCTCAGCTACTTTTCTAATGTTAACTAGGAAATTATGTTATTTGAAAAACCTGTAATTACTCACAGAGCAGCACTTTGTCTTCATCGTCACTGCTCTTACAGTGTTTATGGTACCTACTGCACCCAGATTCAGGGCTGAGGCACACAGCTGAGGCAGACAATATAAATGGAAAAAGACATGCTTTTCCCTCTGGGCGATCACAGGTCAGAGTGACCACCACTGGGCTGTGTATAACGCGGGGGAGAAGAGACACCACAAGATGAAAGGTGTGTTCCTGCTGTAGAAGCACACGTTGTCTGCCTGCAGCAGACCTCCTCAGCTCAGCAATGCTTGTCTTAACAGGATTAGTGCTGAAAAGAGGTTCCTCTGCCCCAGACACTTCTCAGGGAACATTTTTATCCGGTCACTCATGTTGACAGATGGGGTAATCTAGCTCACATGAATGGTCGCTGGTGGCAGCCGTGCAGCGCAAGCTGATGCATCTCCTCTGGGTGTGGGAAGGAGTGTGGGGGACAGTGCACTGCCAAGGAATTGCTGGGAGTAGGGAGGAATATGAGGCTACAACAGGTTTTGTGGTTGGAAATTGGACTTGTTCAACCCTGGAACAAACCCCAGGTCTTCAGCGATTTGGAAAGCACCTTCTTGTCAATCAACTTTTTCTAGCAAAACTGAGGTCTCCCTTACTCTTCTCAGAAAGAAATAGAGACCCTATCATGAAACTTAGGTGATTTCTATGTAACGACACATCTTCCAACATCTTTGTCCTTCTCAGGATAATTGTTGACTTTTTTTTTTTTATTGGAAATATTGTGATCTACCAAATGTTTTGGGAAGCTGTGAATAGTGCACCGTAAGTATGTAGAACCTATGGGTCTGTTCCTGACATAGTAGGACCCAACTGGTGATGTCCCCCCATGAGAGGTACAGGGTCTTTGATGCTCTGTGTGAGTAGCTGCTTCCTCAGCCTGTTGCTGAGGTCTCTCTTTAAGGTCCACTGTGATGTATACAATAAATAATAAGTATCACTTTATGCACTTGAGAAGTATTGAAAGGTGGTGTGCAGCAATTAAAATGTTTGTTGAAAATCAACAAGATGTTAAAGTTTGAAATGTAATTATACTGTTGGGGGGAAAAAAGTTGTTCTGACTGCTGCTAACTCTGGAAACAGTATTTAAAATACATTTTGTATTGACTAGATGGTGTCTATTCTGTCTCAGTGAGAGATGGCTTTCTACAGTGCCATGGAGTAGCTTGTTCTTGCTGTACAGCTCGTGAGTACATCAGAAATACAAGGTAGTCACCTAATTACAGAGCAAGTACAGTGTTATTAGTGACGCGTAGTTCAAAATGGAACCATAATTATGTATGAAGATCACTCCAAGAAACACTTAATTGCATCGCTTATTGCTAACAACTTATAGCTACCAGCATGCTGCTGAGTGATAAAAGCAGTTCTTCCCCACACACTCCTGGGTCTTATAATATGCTAAATCTCTGCCAGGGCAGAGATTGAGGAAAAGGGTGTAGCTTTATCAAGGACTTAGATATAGCTCTTTAGAAGGATACCTTTTGTCTAAAGCCAAGTGGAACTGCTTACATGTTTTATATTGCTCGAAAAAATGTCCTCTTTTAAAGGCAAAATTTCTCCCAGTGATTCTTGGTATTCTTTGGATTTCTCCTCTGTTGTCAAATGTGTCGCCTATGAAACAAGTTATAAAACACAGCAGCTATAAAACAGATTGTAGACTCTTAAAAATGCTTTTGAACATTTGATTGAAAATTCATACATTTGACTGTTCATATTCATATATTCTTATGGTGTAGTGTAATTTTTTAGCACAAGGGGTTTTTTAAGAAATAAAAAGTTCACGTTTTTAATTTGACATTTCTGTAAAATAATCATGAACAAAAGAGCTCCATAGTTAATTATATTGCATTTTGAAAATTTTCTTGAAATTTTCAATTAATGTTTCAACATGTTTCAGCTCTGTGAAGTGTATTGAGTTTTCTTATAAGAACTCTTGAGGCAATAACATAAACATATTTATAGAACGGCTTTGGGCTGATTTGCAAATTAATCATTTACAGGTTTTTTTAAACTTTAAAATAAATAAAAATGAATCTGTTGTACATTTTCCTTGCATTTAAATTAATGTACATTTGCTTTGCATTTAAACTTGCTCTTAAGAATGGGAATTTTTGTGATTGAAGAGAAAAATGTTTGTGCATTTTTAGCTATTCCTTTTTGTCTTTTTGCTTCAGCTCAACATTTGCAAACCCATTATAATGTCAACAGCCCTGTATGATAAGGTTAACTTGAGTTTTCATTTTCAAAGGCAGGCACAGTGTCTATCTGATATAATTAGAAACATTAACTTTCTCTTTTCTGAATTTAAGCTAATGCTCTACATATGATCTAGTTTTTTCCTCCTCCTTTTTTGTTATACATTTGCAAATATTATCTAGGACTAACTATTATTTTTTTCTTTTTTGGGGGGAGGGCACAACTAGGGGAAAATAAGGCAGAACTTTTGCCTTTTAGTTTTCCAGTACAGGGGAACTGGGGATCATTCTTGTTGGGAACAGGATGAGTTGTAAATTTCAATTACTTTTCTTAAATGGTCAAGATCCAGATCTGAATCTGAACTTTTCATCTCTAAGTCCTCACAAAGGAAGGGTGAGGAGTCACGTGCAATGGTCCACTCCTTGGATGCTAACTCCAGTAGGCAGGTGTCAAGCTGGGGAAAATACCTAAGCAATGGCATCTGTTCCCTAAGGAATTTAGCATCCAAAGCTGGAGGCTTTGCTTACTGCCTCTAGGCCTGCCATGGGGATGTCCTGTCTTCCACATTTCCTTTTGCTTGACTGTTTCCTTTATTTGTAACTCACATCTCTGTCTATGAAATGCATATAATGTTCACCTTCTGGAAATGGGAAACTTCAGAAATTCTGTAGTATATATACATATGCAAAACCACACACACACACATACGTATATTTACAGCCTAGATATACATATGTATATTTACAATCAGTCACATAACCCCACTTGCCAGTTTATTCTGGAAGTTAAACTGTGTCTTTAAACAACTGCCTGGGGAATGAAAACAAACAAAGAGAACCTGATGGCCCTCCAGATGCCTTCTGAAAGAGTCTTAGCAGTGGAGAGAAACTCCCTGACCAGCTGAAAAAATAAATGATACGCTGGTGGGAGCTGCATACTTAGATCTTACATCTGGGAAAGTACTGTGGGTCGTGAGACCCCACATGCTGCAACCCAGCGTCTATTCTGAGAGTAAAGGTATGGGTGGCACAGGGAGAACCCTGTGTTTGCTCCCAGACTGGAGGCAGCGGCTTGGAAAAAGGGTTATTTCAATAAGATTTTACAGGCAATCAGCCTAAGACTGGGAAAAGCTGCCTGCAGCTTCTTACCAGATGCTTTCCACAAGAAAAGTGGGGGGAAAGAAATTTGAATCACATTAAAAAAATTATTTAATAGTTATGCACAGAAAATTGATTTCTTCTGAGCTATGGAGTTTCCTCTAATATAGTAGAGACAGAAGTTAATAACAGCTATCAGGAGGTTTGTGTGTGTATATTGTAATGACCCTGAAAATGTGTAATGTCAAGAAGGAGTGAAAAAAAATCAGAAGGGAAAATCTCTGTGAGAAGGAAAGGAAGCAGAAGATCTTCAATCCACACCGCTCTACGGAGGTGANNNNGAGAAGCTCAACATGAGCCAGCAGTGCGCACTGGCCAAAGGAAAAAAAGAAGGCAATTGACTGAAGGGAAGGGGAGGGGGGGGGGGAGGAGGAGGGACATTTTGTGTTATAAGGAGGACAAGAAACATGCTACAAAATTGCAGTCAAATGTATAAATCTGTGTGACTGTAAAGGACTTCTCAGCATGATGTTGTGGCCATGTGTTTCTTGGCATTTTCACAAATGGGAAAGTGCTGCTTCCTGAACTGGCAATTGATCTTCTCCCCAGTGTTGATGTTAGCGTACTTGGGACTTTGCAGCTGCTAGCTTGGTGGCTTTCCAATTGATAAGAAATATTTTGATTACTGTCTTAATTAATCCAGATTCTGTCACCTTTGGTTATCTTACACTGTATCAATTTAATAAATAGGTTCATTATTCTCCTTGGCTCTGGCTTTTTTGCCCTTAGCATCCAAATTAGACATTTTACTTCCTACACCCTGCCTGGCATAAGCATGGGTGAGACAAGATCCTGCTTTCAACATGAGGGCAAGGCCTTACAACATCCCAGAGCATTTGTTAACATCTGTCTGACAGAGTAAGTCAAGTTTTGCCCTAAATGCCTGTATGAGAGATGCTCAGAGGGCTGCAGTGCTGCCATGGTAGGACTGGAGGGATGTTCTCTGCCCAGCCATTCTGTGGGCAAGAGGCAGGTCAGTAGCCCAGCTTGTGGGAGGCAAAAGGGGTTTGATTTCTTTTGAAATGCAAGTTCACTAGGCATGGCAAAATTCACTTTTCGAAAGCATTTAAGATGGCCATAGCTGGCAGATATTCACATGGGCGTCGTTATTTCTTTCCTCTTCCCTGCTCACACTTTTTCCTGCCTCTGCCAAATTTCAGAATTCCTTCTCCAGACCAGAGAACGGAAGAGCAAAACTGAGAAAATATGAAGATTTCTTCAGCATGTTCAAAACTACGTATATTCCCTACTCCTGGTATTTTACCTGACTATTTTTTTCGTAATATTTTCCACGGTTTCCTAAGGAAATGCTGTCATGCTACTTGTCTCTCGTTTCCCATCTAATAACCTACATTGGCCAGTTAAAACCAAAAAACGAAAGAGGAGTACGAGTCTTGGCCATAGTTAACTTTTCACTACTTCTATTAAAGAGGGTAAGGAGAGAGAACCTGAATTAATGTCACCACTGAGGAAAGACAGGCAGAAGGTAACTCTGCTGTAAACTTTAGGTCAATCAGCACAGTCGTACTTCCCTGCACTGCCAGGAGTGAAGTTTTGCTTCCTTACGTACTTAGGCACAGCACCAGGCTCTGCAGCTGCTACGGATTTATAGCCAACCAGCTCAGGTCTGTTTGCACGTGCTCAGAGTGAGATGCTTTGGCATTATCAAGAAAAACCCAAGAACTTTTAATACCAATATATAAGAAAAGAACAAGCTATTAAAACCCAGTGTAAGGAATAGAGAATCTGAAGTGATTTTGAGGGGTAAAATGTCAAATTAGAGAAGCAGGAACATTATAGCTGTAGATATTTTTTTTTCTGTTCATATGCCCATTTTCTAACAATTGATCTTAAAAGACTGGTATTATCTTTAAGTATACATGCTTCTTGTCAATATCTTTTAGCTGCTCTGTGCACAGCTAATAGAAACCCATAATGCCAAAAGTTGGTCAGACACAGAAGGGTGTGCTTATTATTACAGTAAGAATAATAGAAAGGAAAAAATGAAAGAAATAAAGATATGAATTATAAAAAAAATTATATGTTTTCAATGGAGGCAACACTTTGCTGGGTGGATGATCACAAGGGAAAATGTACAAAGAATTACACAGTAGAGTCCAGATTTGTGAGGATGGCATATATAGGAAAACTTCAAAATCTTTCTTCATGGAGACCAGGAAATGCCTAAGTGACATAGAGATTACTATGTAGCTGAAATGTCAAGAAGTTGTGAGTAGTGTAGATTGGATCTTCTTCTTGAGATGAATGAATGCTGTTCTGTTCAGATTTATGTCACGTACCATGTCTGCACCCCTGAAGTCACTGGCCATCCTATCTATGAAGTGGGTGTCCAGGTTTCTGTACCAGCTTCCCAAAGTTGTTACAGTCAGAAAACTCTCCCTAATCTTAGTAATTAATTTAAAATGTTTACCACGAAAGGCCAACAGCCATAAAACCACAGTGTAGCACAGGAGGAGAGGAGAAGCCATCAAGGACATCACCAGTGTCCTAGACACCTGCAACAGCAGGAAATTTGTTAGGTGAAGACAACCAGGACACCAACCTCAGTGAGTGGATTCTTTTTCATACTACAAAGAAAGGCAAATTCTCAATAACTTGCTATGCCTTGCAGTCTGACCCAAGGGGAAACTCCTGTTACTGAAAAGGCAACTGGTTTGGAAAGAAGGACAGACATTAGATTCCCTGCCCAGTGCAATTTATTATAAAAGTTGCCAGTGTTTTGTTTGAGTCATGACTACTCTGTTCCATGTTTTATTTATTTTTTCCATTTCTCTCAGACGTGGTCACAAACACTATTTCTTCTGTGTGTACATTGTTGAAGCCCACAGCTAAACTGGTGACCCAGTGTTTGCTCCAACCCACCTCTTTACTTATAATTTTGACATGAATGAGTACCTTTCAGGAATTCTACCTTAAAAAGATATCAGAAAGATATGCTTTACTGAGATATCTCAAGTCCACTTATTTCTCATGAAATTCAGTTTCATATATACTAACTCTATCAATGACTTTGGCAATTTTGTTGGTTTTAATCCCAACCTTGGGTCCATTCCTCTGAGAAACAAAGCCCAGCATTAGAAAGTTTCACCAAAAAAATGTGTTTTTTTTTTTAAGTTGGAGGAAGGCAGTGTAAAGAATGTCATAAAAATGAAGACATGGCTTCAGAGAAAAAAAATATAATGCTGAAATACAGCCATTATTAAATAGTGGCATGAAAAAAATTCCATGGAAAAATGCAATGAAAGGTTACTGTACGAAATGCAGAGATTAAATCCAGCAGCAATTAGCA
>JAOXJM010000033.1:51265650-51278646 GCA_026413425.1 Tringa solitaria | reverse complement strand
TCTAATTATAGGTCATGAATACAGTTGACCAAGGAACAAACATCTTACAAGCATAAATTGAGGTTTCAACCTTTGTCTCCGATCTGATGGGTCTTAAAAATAAATGCTGCTATTTGTGGGGGGTTTTCTCACAGAAAGCAGAAGAAGAGAACTTCACCTGTGGTGGTGACTAGGACAGATGAATGAGATGTGAGATAAAATTTTGACCTTAATCAGGCAGAACAGGAACAGAAGTTTAAATATATATCTCTCTCATCCTACCTGAGACTTTGGTCCCAGCAGAGCAAGAATTGGGTAATCTTTCTACCTAGGAAAGCTAAAGACATAAAATCTTGATGACCTTCTTACTTGAAAATCTTATCAAAACAGACACATTTCTGCCAACAACTCTTGTTTAGTGGATTGATACTTTCCAGTGGTCACAGAATCACAGAATGGTTGAGGTTGGAAGGGACCTCTGGTCCAACCCCCCTGCTCAAGTAAGGCCACCTAGAGACAACTGCCCAGAACCATGTCTGTATGGCTTATGACTATCTTCAAAGAAGGAGACTCCACAACCTCTCTGGGCAGCCTGTGCCAGTGTTCACATTCTCACAGTAAAAGAGTGTTTTATGACTTTTAGAGGAAACCTCTTGTGTTTCAGTTTGTGCTGCTGCCTCTTGTCCTGTCACTGGGCACCACAGAAAAGAGCCTGGGTCCACCTTCTTTGTACCCTCTGTTCAGGTATTTATATACATCAATAAGGTCACCCTGAGCATTCTTCACTCCAGGCTAAACAATCCCAGCTCTCAGCCTTTCCACATAGGGCAGATGGCCCAGTGCCTTCATCATCTTCATGGCCCTTTGTTGGACTCTCTCCAGTCTGACCATGTCTCTCTTGCACTGGAGATACTGGAACTGGATGCAGCACTCCAGGTGTGGCCTCACCAGTGCTGAATTGAGGAAAGGATCACCTGTCTTCACCTGCTGGCAACGCTTTGTCTAATGCAGCCCAGGATACCATTTGCTGCCTTTGCAGCAAGGGTACGTTGTTGGCTCATGTTTGGCTTGGCGTCCATTAGAATTCCACCAGAATCTATAATCACCACTAGTATGCCCACAATATTTTCTCTCCTAACCAAGACAGTGTGACACAGGGTGCTACTTTTCATTTATGTCAAAAGCTCTTTCTGCTTCTCTAGGAATTTAAAGAGGTAAAAAATGAGTACTTGTACCTTCAGTTCAAAGCCTACCTTTTTCATGCTGCCAGTGATGCAAAGGGAACTTGGTGAAAATGTAAGTGAAGTCCATTACTTTAATTGCATGCTGATAATGAACCACTGCATGGAGTTAGTTATAATAATTTTAAGAGCCAGAATGGTTTAAAAGTTACTCTTGCTAAACTCTTCTCTTTTTGATCTCTTCCTGCAAGAACAGCAGCAGCTCTCAGCCAAATAGTTGCTCCTTGTCCAAGCTCTGACCTTACATGTACTCTGTTCCCAGGGGATTATTTCATTATTTTTACACTGGTTTAACTCGTGCTGTTCAAAACCGCCTGTGAAGCGTATCCCCTGCTGACACATCCTGGAAGACTGGTCCTGGAAGACTGCTGTGCAATTTGCTTTGTCTTCCTTGCAGGGACCACTGAAGTTATGACAATCTTCTCCAGTACTACAGATGAGAGACAGAAGCACCTTTGATGGGATTTTATTTTTTCCAAAACACTGACTCTACTAATTATTACCTGTTTGCAGAGCACATGGGGGAAAAAAAGTATCCATCAGGAATGGTTGCTTTTCTTCCTAAGAGGATATGAGACATTAATTTGGGTTGAAATGATTCCAGAATCTGCCAGGCGCTGAATAAAGAAAGGTTAAGAAGACTGAACCTTGCTTTGCAGATATGGTATCTTTTCTGGATGTGAGCACAATTTTTTCCAAGTCACAACAGGACACCAATGGAAACTGGGTCCTAAAATGCCTTTGTAAATCAAAGTGAAATTGTAAGTGAAAGTTAATGGGTTCCATGTTTAAATATGCATGTCTGAAAATTTCCCTCACCACCCATTCTGATATAAATGTGTGAAGGGAAAATTGAGGATGTTACATATTTAGAGTTCAGTAAAGCACTTGGCACTGTGCTTCATGAAATCTTACTGCTAAATTAATTCGGATTGGCTTGGATAGCAGCATACTCATGTGGGCTGAAAACTGCCTGACAGATTGTAAACATGTGGCAGTGATAAAGAGTCCTTCTTCTACAGTGTTAAAGATATGTGTCTAGTGGCATACACTATAGGGACTGCAACTAATCAAATCTCATTCTATTAGATTAAAAGTATAAACATCTTCAATATTAACTGAAAAGCAATACCCAACTCTCAAAAGACTTAAGTAAATATAGCTTTTCAGAGGTTTATTAATCTTTTTGAGGTCTAGATATCAAAAGTTCTGAAAAGAGTAGAAACACAGGGCTAAGAGATCAGAAATAAGATTAATTTGAACAGAGAAAACAAACAAACAAACAAACAAAAAAACCAACCAAACAAAGAACACACCCAAGGAACCTAATAATAAAAAATGCAGTAAGAGGCCAAAGACTGGAAAAGTGTAATGGTTTATCGACAATAATCAAGAAGTGCATTTTACAAAACTTTGCAATATGATACAGGAACAAAATAAGCCTGTGACTTCAGAGCGTGCATACAAAGTCATGATGTAATGGACTAATTTTGTTTTGATGACAGCTTCTAACCATGCTGATCATAATTATTTCACTGCTGTTGCTTTAAATCATCTTTTTTCCCCTATGCAACATTAAAAATCAAATGGCTCTTCTGTTGTGTGGTGGTACAGCAGTTTGTACAGTGAAGCTCTGAGCCATCTCCTGGCATTGCAGAAAGCCAATGAGTAACGCAGATGCCTTTTCTCTATAGCTCTGGGGTGACTATATCCTTCCTAAAGATTGCATTCTTCCTATTATCCGAAATACATCCAAGGAAATTCAGAGAAGTAAAACAAACAAGCAAAACCACTGAACTGTGCTTGACTGTAAGGAAAGACTGAGACAGCCAAAGCTGCAGAATTTTATAAAAAATGAAGAGATACTAGATGTTTTCCTCCTTGAAAGTATTTAGAGCCATTTTATTTTATTATAGGCTCACTGAAATCCACTGGAAAACCTAAAAGTAAAAATAAATATTTTTCATAGTATTGAGAATTTCTGTAGCATTCAAAATGTGTATTTTGCAAACACAAAGACAACACAATCCCTGGACTGAGAAGCACACAAATTAAAAATCATTCTACAATCATTTCACTATGGTTTTACCCTGAAACAACCTTATGATATATCAGTTGTTTCACAGTACCCTCCCAAATGCTAGATCATCAGATTGGGATGCCAGATCTTCAATGAAAAAGGATTTCTTTGCTAAAGAATAGTATTGCATAAATAAAGAGGTACCATTGATAATTGGTAACTGTATAGCACAGTGACGTAATAAACGATGCTTTATATATTTGCACTCCCAGTAACCTTGTTTCACCATGTGCAAAAACTTGTTGTTACATCTGTATCTTGGGAGTTCTGTAGCAGCTACAAAAGATGCAGTCTTTTACCATCAAAAAATAGGGTTGGAAGCTGGCAGGTGATCCTGTACTCATATATATTGTAATGTAAGCTTTTACTGACAGGTGCTGGGCGATGTTTCTGCTTCACATTTAAAAGAAGGGAGAAAATGTAGGTTTGATCTGTCAAAATGTAAAGTCTTTCTGGTGAATGGCTTAACACATTCATGAAGGGAATGGACCAAGTGGGTTCAAACCCAAGGTAATGAGAAATGTCATGACCAGTTGAGTACCTTGATCTATTACGGGTTTATTGGTTATCTTCTGACTGTTTGCTGCCCCATCCTCCATCTAACTTTCAAGCAGCTGGTTAAGAGAGAACAGCACTTACCTGTCCGTATTTGGGTACAGTTTCATAACAAACAGGCCTCCAATGTTTTCAGCTTGACAATATGCTTGTGAACCAGTTTTGAAACTGAACTTTAATCCGAGCAAAGCAAAAAAGAGTGTCTAGGTTAGTCCACTAATTAATGCAGCATGCATTTATGTAGCTACATTGCTACTTCTACTCATTTTTTCAGATATGTGGACAATAAACACATGCATTGGCCAAATAACCAATTTGCTTTTAGCCCGGACTGGCAAGGCAGAGAGGTTTTCTTGTTAATCATCATCCATTAACGCTTAGCCAGCTGAAAAGAACTCTGAGTATGACACCCTTTGCTTTCCAGCACTAATGCTATAAATTGAGAGTAATTAAAAGCAATCAGTGATGAGAGAACTAGATGCTGGGATGCTGCAATTTATTCTCAGTGTGGCCAAATACATATATTCCCAGAGGAGAAAATAGACTTAATATTCTATTTTGGTTTTGGTTTTTTTTTCCCCCTTTTCTGTTACTTATATTGTCCAAGGACAGAAGACAGAGTTAGCAAAAAAAAAAAAAAAATAAAAAAAAGTATAAACCAAACTGCAGAAAGATAAATAAAATGCAAATAAACAACTAAACCAAATAGCTTAAACTGGACCACTTAGACATTATTTTTCCCAGTTTATACAGTTACAGCTTCCACATTCGCTATTTTGATTATAAAATTTTATTGTTATTATTATTTTGTTTTCCTATTATGTTTGGCTATTTAAACTGGGGGAAAGCATTATCAGTTTAACCAGAAATGAGGGTTTGTCCTTGTCTGTGGACCCACTTGGAAAAGTAAAGTACATGCTTAGTCACCCCAGTTTAATCTTACTGAGTGCCTTTGGGAACCAGGAAACTGAGGCTTCAGCAGAGCTGCTGGCCTAAGCCCTGCTGGAAAGCTGCTCGGCCAGCTGAGTCCGGAATAAGAAGAGAGAACGGGTATGAGCCGATCAACTGGCTACTGGAGAAGGGGAAACACCGCCCTCAGATCTGCGTGTTATTTTGCTGCTACCTGGAATCATCAGGAATTTCACCGGGTTAAAATATCTAAAAACAGGTTTTGTACCACATTCAAGAAAGAAGAGGAATAAAGCTTGCAGATCAGGAAGCCTCCTCGTGCCTCCAGCAGCCACTAACATTATCTTAAAAATGCGAGTCTTATAAAATAGCACACATTGTTTTATGAGATTGCAGCTCTTGTTTCTGTTACAACATTGCTCCTCATAGCCTGCAGAATCATCCTGCTTGTCATCTATATTCAAAAACATCACTTGGAGATTCTGAATGTAGTAATGGCCAGATTTCAATCATTACTTTCATAAAAGTATTTTTTTTTAATTTCAACAATGGAATGAGTTTGTCAGTTTTTATTTGTGAGATAGTTCTTATAAAAATCAATTTACATAAAGGACAATTTTAAGTTGAGAAATACCCTCAAATTACTATGTTTCTTAGAGAATATCATGGAAAATTGGCTTTGGTCTGCAATATTTAATACTTTGATCAGAGACTTGGGACATAACATAAGATCACTGATAAAAGCTTCAGCTCAAAAAGAGAATGGAGATAAGTAATAACAAAGAGAAGAAGTCTATAACCTGAGGGGTCCAGATCAGTCAGCTAAATAAAAAGTACTATACAGTATATGCTTTAAAACAGCCAGTGTAAAATCATACCTGTAGGACCATCTTATTTAGTTCATATTAATAAGAAAGAGCCCTCTGAACTTGAGAAGAAAGTACTGCAACAAGGATTTTCAGGTAACTTTGAAAATCAGCTGTGTAATGTTGTTTAATATCAACCTTTCAGCATATGACAGAGTATTCTCCATAATCAGCGTGGGGGGTATTACTTGTGAGCACGTCTGGAAGGTTTTGCTTAATTGTGACTTCCACTGTTAAAGACACATGTTGAGCTGGAGAGGGCTCAAATTAAGGACTGGAAATTGGTGAACTTAATCTGTCAGTTTACAGTAGCAGAATTTAGGTAACTGACTCTTTAATCTGGCGAGGAAATGTATAAGCAATCCCCTGGCTGAAGCTAAAACTGAAAAGATGCAGTTCAGAAGTGAGCCATGCCTTTTTCAGCAGTGAGCAATCAGCCAGGACAAATTTGTTAAATCCCCTGCAATAGATTCCCCGCATAAGGTCTTTTTGTTATCAAGACTGAATTTTTATTTATGCTGTAGTCCAAACAAGGTAATACTATAAGCATTTTTGACAGAACGTCAGAATAAATTATCACAGCTGTTCCATTTATTTGGTTTTATGATCTATAAATCCTCTTAATATACCTTGATTATTTATTTTTAACATTAGATAATTAAAAAAAAAAACCAACAAAACTTTCAAGAAAATGGTGTCTTTTAGGCTCTTTTGCTTAAACTCATTTAAAGTTAACAAACGCTTTGTTTTTGAATACAATTATGCAATATAGTTGGAAAGGAATCGCATATATATAACCTCAAAGAACATGAAGGACTTTTTAACATGAACTTAGAGAGTTGCTCCGGGCACATTTTTACTATGTGTCCATTTATAAGCAATGAGAAATGCTGCTCATTAATCTTCTGGTTACTGAGGCCAGCAACCGGTTTTGTCAACATACTGTCATGGTGGGTGATTACTCTTCTGCAGCAGAGTCTGTACTCCCTGTATTTTACTTGTGTTTGAAGTCCATCCCTGCCCTTCATCCAAGGCAGCGCTCAAAGGCTGTACACACCAAGCTCCAGCAAGCGGGGTGCCATCTGCTCCTGCTCCAAACAAAACCTCTCCCCACAGACCTGCAGAATTTCTCACCTGGTATGGTGGCTCCTTCCCATCGCTGATCTTGAATCATCAGACACATGACCAAAGAAGACAGTGTATCATGCTCTCAGAAGATTATTTCTAAGGAATTTGCGCATTTCAGGTGTTGTGTGAACAGTAATAGTACTGACAAGCATCATTGTTTGCTGTTTCTATAGGGGTAATATGTAGGGGCCCCTACCAGGGGGATACCTCGCAGACTAAAGATGGAGACTGAAAGTCTACTGCTGCACGAAGATTTGATGATATAAATATGAGAAGGGACACAGCAATTGGGCAAGTAAATGAGAAGAGTGGGAGTCTAGGTAAGGACAGATAAAGAAAATGCAGAGTAACAAGGGTACAGGCTAACGGCTGCTAATCAGAAATGGATAGAAAGCAGTTTTGTGAGACTTTTCAAGATGTTAAATTAGTTTCTCTTCAACACCAGATCAAAATGAAGCTTTCCAAATGTTACACTAAACTGTAGACAAGAAATGGCTATCTTCTCTTACCCAGAAATTTGGTTACTGGCCTCTGCAGGCTTAGACCCCTATTTGGGTTAAAACAAGGCAGATTTTTTTACCCCACATTACTCAGGCATGTTAGGGAATTAAACCCAAGGTTTTCCTATCCTAGACTTACAACTGAATTAGCTCAGCTAGTGAGGGGGTCTTCCCAGCTCCCAGAACATTTATTCGGGGGGGGGAAGGGAATAAAGGCATTTTTCAGATTTTTTTTTTTTGAAGTTGCTGTGTTAAAAGTACCAGCACCTGGGCCTGTGTTGGTGTGACATGGAGAGGTCACAGAAGCTCTAGACATCAGTTGCCCAGAACTGCTCTGTGTATGACAACAGATATAGTCTGTTGTCAACTCATTGCATAGAGCTAGATGGGTACAAAGCTCTGCTTAGCTGTTTCCAAGACTACTGCTAAGTTAATGAAAACAATTATCCAGGAAAGAGACAAAACCCTAAATGACCTTAAGAGGCAGAAAAATAAACATAATTATCAAAAATATTATTTCAAAATTCAGAATGAATTAATAATTTGTAACACACCTCCGAAGAAATTGTGGAGGTTACAAAACTCAAGGGACCTCATCAGCAGAAGGAGGAAAAAATGCTGGTCTGAGAATAACTGATTTGCATTGTCTGAGGTCAGACAGAGGACAGGGTGAGCTTTCTGGTACTTTTGAGTGGCAGTGCCTACCCAGGCACAGTAGAGAGCTCATATCTCCCAGATACAAGAGAGCTTGTAATCTCCCAGAGCATTTGCGGAGAAAAGGAGCAGGTAACATTTCTTCTTTCACTACGTATGAAAGATGTACATACCCACCATCCTCCCTCAGGACTGAGGTTTGAGGAAGCAACATGCAAAAATGCTCTGTGGGAAACAAGCAGGAGTCAAGTCCAAGGGTTACTCAAGTCCCTGCAGCCACAGACCTAGGAGAGGTCAGGGTCAGGTTACTCCACAGTAGTGTACTGGGGAAGAGAGCCCTTCTTGTGGCCTTCCACATAGGTGGGCAAAGGTAGGTATGGAGTTGGGTGAGGGGAATGGCTTTAGATGGCCATCATCCCCAGCTTATGCTTTGTTTCACCATTCATGTGAGTTTCTGAAGATCTTATTGACTTTAACAGGATATGTTTGTGGTGGAGTTCCTGACAGAACTGGGAACTGACTTGTCAGATGTTCTCCAGATGAAAGCCCATCCCAGATAAGGGTGAGAGTGAGACCCATAGAGGGGTGTGATATTTTTCACTTCTGTGCTTCTGGTGGAAGACTGAGTCTCTCTTCCTGCATAATTGGAGGTGATGATTTGGGGCTACATGTTATTATTGTTCCTAAGCAACATCACTCACTTCAGGAACCCCTGCTATGCCAGTGTGCAGAGTTTGCATTATACAGTGTCAATTTTGTCCTGGCAGTTCCTTCATTTTCTTTCTTTACCCTAATGAAAGGGGGTATTTTGGTGTTGGTTTGGTTTTTTTTAATACACTCAGTGAAACACACAGTGAAAGGTGCATGATAATAGAGACTCTGAGGTAGCTGTGCATGCTCAACAACCTGTGTTCACATTTAAATGTCTTAGCCCCAGAGAGTGGTTTTATGAAAGCAGCATAGTACAGGCCTATTTATTACCTGCCAATTCCATTTCTTAGAGTGAAGTTGCTTCTGAGCCAGAGTTTTTTCTGCAAGAACATGTTCCTGCGGATGGATGTGGGGGCGGGTGGTTGGGTGGGTAGGCAGGGGAAAGGGATGGGTGTGATGGGAGGACAGAACCTAGAAATTACAGAATTGCTGCAGAAAATATCTCGCTATTTATTCCTCGAAGCAGATGGTGCCAGTTGATTACCTTCACCAATAGAAGCTGTACCTGTTAGCGGGGGTGTGAAGAAACCTCTCTGCAGTGATAGCTTAGGGAAAGGCAAACTATTGCTTAAGGTATTCAGGCAAGAACCTGCCACAGAAGGATTAATGTGTGAAGGTTAAAGGGCTGGGGCAGGGGAAGCAGGGTCAGCTCTGTACAACACAAGGCTCTGGCCCTGAATTACTGGGACTGGTCCACTGCATGTCCAGAAAGGGATAAGTTATGTGCCACGTCTGTCCCCTAGGAGGGAATTTGCGGAGCCGAGAGGCACTGTGCCATAACGTCGGAGCAATTTGCCCCGCTGTGACTGCTCTGGTCGTGTCTGAGTTCAACCCACGGTGACTCACCCATGCTACAAGCCCAGCTTGCTCTGATCCTTTGATTCAGTGTCTGTTTAAACTGCTCCTGAGGAAACAGCTAAGGAAAGAGCTCTGGGCTGTGTGCACGCACTCCGTGCTCTACGGCCATCCAAAGGGCTTTGCGCATCTCTGTCCCGGAGCTGCTCAGCAGCCACCTCTATCAGATCAGCCCTTACGCTGCACAAGGTGGGCTTAATTTTTTTTCTTGATGTGCTTGCTGAGAGTGCTCTGTATAATAAATAACTATTACCAAAATGGCCCCCAGAAGCTTCATACTGTTTCCGCAGCCTTGTATTTGATTGCCTTCGTTTCCACTGTGTTGGTTTTCCCAGTGGCTTTATTGGACTTATCTTGGGCTTGCACCGACTCAAGAAAAGCCGAATCAAACCGTCTGTGTCAGATGTGTGGGGGATTTTGAGCAAGTAAGGCAGGAAAAGGAGAATTTCTACAGTACAGCAGAAGAACACATGCTGTTTTTTCATATGTTGGCTCCTGGAACTTCACTGCAACAGTAAATAAATTGCCTCAGCAGTTTCTGAAAAATGCCATTTAATGTTTGCTGGCCCCTGGGAGTGCTAAACATTGTCACATTTGTTGAAAATGCCAGTCAAAGACTCCTGGGAATTTCATCCCCATGCCTGCAGCTTTGATAAGTTTTATAACAAGCTGGTGTAGTACAGCACCGCTAGTATGAAATACTGTGTTTGTGAGGCACTGTGGAAAAATAGCAAGAAAAAATGCACTTTAATCTTTATTCCTGTCAGGTTAAAATCTATCGATATAACAAAGCCTTAAGAATTGGACAAAATAGATGAAAATAGAAGGACGCTACATGTCCCATGCCTTGGGATTCAATAGGAATCCATTTACCATTTTATTTATTCTTGAGACTGCAGAGGAATTTGTAAAATGAAAAATTCTGGTTATGGGCCAAGTCCTGAATATTCCATTAAATCAGAAGTAACTCTGTTGTAGAACTAGTCTGAGGAGAGGATGGGTATAGTCCAGGTATTTTGAAGAACTTGACACTGAGCAATGGAAGACAGATTCAAGTTCTTGTGCCATTTGCTCAAGGGAACAGTATTCCTCCATTAATATTTCAGACCTGCATTACAGCTGTAAAGCTGTTGGATGTAAAAACTAGTTAGTGTTTGATTACCTTCTGACACAAACTTTGCTGAAATCGTTATATTTTGCTGCTCAGTAGAATAGCATATTTGAACATTCACATTTTTGCATTGTACTCCAGGAAAATCTGGCCAGCTTCATTCCAAATCCAGAATGCTGGTTCTAGCTGCTGCCTTGCATTGTGGAAGAGGAAGACAAAATGAATTGGTGGCAGAAAGAGGAAGTATTGACACATATCCATACATATCCATTTTTGGAATTGTATCTCAGCTGTAACTGTTTAGAATTCTGTGCATATTTTACTGTTTTTCTTTCATCCTCCAGTATCTGTGTATTTCCATTAAGAAACATCAAGAATAGAATCATAGAATCTTTTAGGTTGGAAAAGACACTTAAGATCGTCGAGTCCAGCCATTAACCTAACACTGTCAAGTCCACCACTAAGCTAGGTCCCTAAGAACCACATCTACACATCTATTAAGTTCCTCCAGGGACAGTGACTAAACCACTTCACTGGGCAGTCTGTTCCAATGCTTGACAACCCTTTTGGTGAAGACATTTTGCCTAATATCTAGTCTAACTCCAAAGCTCCTCTGGTTCAACTTGAGATGGTTTTTCTTTATCCTGTCACTTGTTCCTTGGCGAAAGAAACCGACACCTATCTCGCTACAATCTCCTTTCAGGCAGTTGTAGAGAATAACAATATCTCCCCTGACCCTCCTTTTCTTCAGACTGAATGACCCCAGTTCTCTCCACTGCTCCTCATAATACTTGTTATCTAGACCCTTCACCAGCTTTGTTGCTCTTCTTGGATGTGCTCCAGCACCTTAAGGTTTTTCTTGTAGTGAGAAGCCCAAAACTGGACACAGTATTCAAGGCGTGGTTTCATACTCTTAAGGTATTTTTACCTGTTTCTTCAAACCTCAGCTCCATCCTCCAAAATCAAATATTTTCTTGAATTATTTTGAGATCAATTTTTGTAGACCGTAGAATACGTCTAGTTTGCACAAACATGAGCCAAAAGATTTTTTGCAAGTGTATAGATTTAATACAACTGCAAGATTATTTGTTGAATTATGAGATTCTTACAGTATTTAAGCAATTTTTAAATAATTTCAGTCAGCAGGACTGCTGTACGATTGAGCTTCATATTTCTTTTGCTCTTCTCCCTTCCCAGGTAGTTATGATAAATACAGATGCTTTTTACTGCTCCATTTTTTCCCTGCAAAGTAGGGTCTACAGGAGGAATGTGTAGACCTTTCAGTTTGGCTGTATTCCATGTTAAGAAGATCTTTATGATAAAGCTATTCCACAGGTGGTAAATATGCCCACTGGAATTCTGCCACAGGAACAGTGTTGCAGAATTGTATTAGACTGATGAGTCAGATCTCACATCTTTTCTGAAGAGACTAACAGCATGTCAGCTCTTACGTTACTACTACCAACTTGCTTATTTGCTGTATTGTTCCAGAAAAAATAAAATCTGTGTTAGACTAGCAGGTATGGATGCCCTGCTTGCTCAAAGACCCTATAGTTCAAATCATAATAAAGCTGGACACTGAAAAGAAAGAGGGAGTAAAAAATAATGGGGGAATAAAAAAAAAAATTAAGTTGCTTCTGAGACTTGATGGACTGAAGGATTGTAGCTTCACCGAAATTTCATTAACTGACACTAATGTGACAACAATAGCACACCTGCTGCCATTGTGGTGGTGAGAAGATATTTCCATGTGCTTGTCAGGAACTCTGAGTACCAGAGCTCTTTACAGAGTATACTGAAAAATCTTACGGGTATTAACCATTCTTGCTCACATTTGAAATGGGTCACTTTTTAGCAAGTGGCCTAGAAGTGAAAAGCTTTGTTCTTAACATCAGTTCTGTGAGTCATTCCATTTCCCCCTGCATTGGTTAATGTAATTTAATTTCCCTCTCTTTGCCTATCATAGGAGAATCTGGAGGAAAGGGTTGCTTTTCTCTCTACTTGCAAATTATTTGATATGATTTGTTTGAGATCTCCTTCTTTCATGGTGCTTTCTTAAAATTAGAACCAAATTAAATGTGTTCCTAGCCACTGCAGAATACATTGATTAGAGCTGAATTATGCTCAGTTGTGATCTGTATTGAAATTTGCATGACACATCTCTCCTGGAGTGAAACTAAAAGGGAATTTGAATCGTCTCCTGTTCCTTTCCAATGAACACAGTCCATTAACCATTAAATCCAATAAGTTGCGGTCAATATTTAGAACAGATGAAAGTGTAGATTTAATGAATGATGCAGCTATTGGAATAAAAATCTCAAGTACTTACCTAATCTGTGCTAACTGAATAGTCTATGTTTATTAAAGGATAATTAATGACAAGCACCTCTTCCCCGCCCCCCCCGGG
>JAOXJM010000033.1:51240699-51253814 GCA_026413425.1 Tringa solitaria | reverse complement strand
TAGAAAGTTCCATCTAAACATGAGGAGGAACTTCTTTACTTTGAGGGTGGCAGAGTACTAGAACAGGCTGTCCAGGGAGGTGGTGGAGTCTCCATCTCTGGAGACACTCAAAATCTGCCTGGACTTTCATCGTGTTCCTGTGCAACCTGCTCTCGGAGGACTTGCTTGGCAGAGCGGTTGGATTAGATGATCTCCAGAGGTCTCTTCCAACCCCTATCATTCTGTGATTCTGTAATTTCCATAGAGAATTAGGAAGCTAAGGTCTACAGTATGCTCCAAATGTAAAGACACCAGAAATTAAGGAAGGGCAAGGATAGCTATTTTCCTCTCAGTCTTGATTTGTAATGAAGTTTAAGTGCTTTGTTTAGTATTATCAGAAGGCATCTTCCTCTGGTCAGTATGGACAGCCAGTTCTGTGGTAAATTTTTCTTTCTCTCTTCTCACCACCCTCTCCCCACCAGAGAAGGGCTTGCTCTACTCTTCTAACCAGGAGCAGGAAGCGTTCAGTGAGAGGTCTCAGACTCATTCCCCCAGCTTCCTGATGCAGGCAAAACTCGTGTTAGCTTGGTGCTTCATTCACCATGCACTGGGTTACTCGGGGATTAGGAAGACGTAGGGGGAAACCACATTCTGCCCACATTTTTGGGGATGTTGCAAAAAGCATCAAAGGATTTAGTGCTGTACTAGAGGTAAGAACATACATGTTACATGATGGGAGCATTCACCAGAGATGGCAAGGTTGTGGATTCCCTCTTACTGACATTTTAGATAAAACAAACATTGGATACACAGTCCTGACAGCACGGTTTAGTTTGGATCAGAAGATTTCCAAAAAAGCTGAAGCCTGATATCCAAAATGGCATCTTGCCATTGACATACTTTTGCCAACTCAAAGGTAGTGCTCCACCAAACTTTATCTGGCTTTCCTGCCCAGTGGCCTGGAGTGGCCACTTTGCTGGGAGACAAGAGACTGGCAAACAGCTGGTAGGTGTGTTGTGAAGTTGGAAATGCCACAGGGGCCAGCAGGAACTGCCTGATAGGATGGCTTCCATAGCAGAAGGAGTGGCCACCCACCTGTGGCTGCTTAGGAAAAACGATGGTGAATTGTTAAAAGAGGATGTGAAAGAAGCATTATTTCCTCAGAGCAGTAGATGTAGGGTCTGAAAAGCTGCTGGTTGCCATCTGAATCAGCAAAAAAAAAAAAAAAAAAATCCTCTCCTGTTTTCCAAACTTGTGCTTTGGCTGCAGAGTCTGGAGTTGAGGACTGCACCTTCCCTGGGTGACCCCCTCATCCTAGCGGCAGAGTATAAATGCTGCAGCACAACAAACCTTTAATTAGTCCATGCAACCGAGGTGATGTTAAACTGCAATATTTTTTTCTTAATACACCTCCACTGAAGCGTTGCCAGGCCTGACGGTTTGGATATTTTCTGGCAAGATCCAGGATGGAGTTCTGAATCTGCCTTTACGGAAGAGAGTCTACGTGCTCCTTTTCCTAGGTGAGTGCTCTGACATTTATTTATCAATCACCTCTTCCGAAGAGAATAAAAACTTTATTATTTTTTTGCCTAGTACCTATGTTGCAGGTAAGCTCTGAGACTGAGAGTCCAGCTCAGTTTCTGAGGCAATAAAGGTGAAGCAGTGCTAAGATCACAGATTCCTCAAAGGTTTAGGTAGGAGATGGATCCTCGCCTGCTAAACCTTGACAAGATGTGCTTCAGGCCGAGTGCAAATTTAGGATAGTTTTCTTGGGTTTCTTGCGATGCTGAAAGTTGATGTGCCTCTGAGCTTAGGTGGCAGCTGAACGGTGAGGACCTCGGGTGCTGTGTCACTCAACTAATTTGTTAGCCTTACTGAAGAGCGGGCATATCAGTCATCTGGGTAAATTAGTACTTACTAAACTTTTGCAAACAGTCTGTGCAGCTTAATGATTGCTAAATACATATTTACCTTCTCTTAACACGAGTAATGGTGGTACTGAACTTCTTTTTTGGAGCTAATTGCAATGTTTGGCTAATTACATGGTTAGGCACGTGAGAACCAAAGCTCTATAATGCAAATGCTATTATATGACCAGAGAGGGATCGTATTCTTTACAACTATGGGTTAAAATATGAGCTCTTTGAGAAATTTAGCGACATTGAGCCTTGTTGAATAAAATGACCTGTAACAAAATGTTCAAATTCATCTAGGTAAAGTGCTTAAAAAAATAAATAAATCCAAACTGAAGAGACCTATCCTGTGTAAGTGGGAAGGTTTGACTACATCACCTGGAGGGCATATTTTCTGTTGTATTTAAGGCTTTTTTTTCCCCAAAATTATTATGTGTGTTTGTGCATGTAGAATGAGCAAGCAACTCTGTATCTGTCTGAAAAGCACACAGCATATTTTAGGATTGTGAAGTGCAAATGGCTTGTTCAGTCTAGTTCAGGAGGACACCTGGTTTATGAGAGGTGTTAATTACACAAGTAAATTAGAGGTTCTGCTTTTTATTTTTGGAAAGCAGGTCCAATTAATATTTAATGGCTCGGCTGGAGACACAGCAGAGATGACCTTAAGAAAGGTTGTAAATATATGAATATCTTTCAGTGCCAGAAGCTTAGGAAAGCAAAATGTCACCTGGCACACTATGTGCAACCAGCTCCTCCTCTGAGCTGGAGCTGCTTTTCCTTATGGCTTGTGGATGTGACACAGGCCAAACGACTGGTCCCATTTCTGCACATCCCTGGCTCTTCTCCCTTTACCAGCAGTTTTTCCTTGTTGCACATGAGGGTACATGATGCAAACTCGGTGCTTCTGCTCTTTTCGGTGAGTGAGCAATGCATGAACCATGAGTTGCTCCCAGCCAGGCTTCTCATACGTTCTCTATGCAAATGAAACATCTTGTAAAGCATGTATGTTAAATGTCATAGGGTCCATATGGTTAAAAGTCTTTTTGAGAGTTGAGAACTACAGATCATTCCAGTCCACTGGCACCACTCCTTTAAGCAGGTGCCTTCAGAAACTTTATAAACCACAACCGAAGAGTCTTCGTTTCTGAGTCCAATCCACTATCACGTATTGCCTGTGCAAGTTGCTGAGCAGCCCACTGTGGACCGTAAAGAGTCTCTAAACAAAACCCCAAACCATCCCCTTTAGGACATAACCTGAGCTATATTGTGCATGTTTTATCCATTTTACTGCATCCTGCTGCTTGCACATAGCATATACAGGCTTGTATCCAGCAAATTTGGAGCAAACTATCCAGCATGCATTTAAGTTTCCACGTTTCCTTTCCTGAACTAAAATGCTTTCCAAGAATACCCCTGCTTTTCACGCCTAACCCTAGAGTCACTTTACTTAACTCACTTTCTCAGTTTTTTTTTTTTTTTCAACTGAAGGCTTAGCACTCTAATTGTATTTCAGTGGAGCCTGACCTTAAGTGGCAGACTCATTACCACCTTCTTTTCACTTTTATAAATCCTGTCTTTACATATCTAGCTACTCTGTTCTCTTTGCTTGCAGCTGTCAACCCTGAGGCACATTTTAAGAATGTTCCATTGAAACCCAATAAATTACTCAATGCCTTTGCTCCACAGCATGGGACCAGATACTGGGTTCGTGTGATCATATGCATGAGAATATCTACATGGTTTAGGACTTCTGTTTCATATTTGTCCTTATTTACGGTAAAACAAAATGTCCCTTGGTGATATATGTCCTTTGTTTTACAAATGATTGCTGGAGACTCCTTACAGGTGCCATAGCTCAGACTGGCTTTCAGCTTGAAAGCTAGTTTTTCAGCTAATCAGACTCTTATTGTTGTTGTTGCTGATGAAGCCTGCTTTAGGCATTTAAAATATCTTTTGGGTTCCCCACACAGTAGTCTGAATACCTCATTATCTTTTTATTCTTACTACCTTGCTGGAAGCCAGGGAAGTAATAGAACTGCTTTTCTCAGGAGACTGAGGCACAGGCAGATGAAAGACCACATAACCAAGACATGATCAAATTGCATGAAACAGGGTTTAGAAGATACCTAGGAATGGAAGACAAACACTTTCATCCTGAAGTCCTGAATCTGTCTGCTGATCTTTTGCACAAAGTTTCTCAGGCATTTAAAAATGTGCTTCTCATGATGGTTGGGGATACCTCAGAGCTGACAATGGAGTTGAATCTCTGGGAGAAAACCTTTTAGGATACAAGCATAAGATGTTCCTCTTGTCATCCTGAGGTGCTTCCACACCAACACCATGTAAAAAGGAGTGACAGACACCCCTTACTCATAAAACATAGCTACACGTGTTTAAGACATAGCTCCTTTCTATGTGCTTCTAGATGGAGCTTCAATGATCTTCCCTGGGTGTGAGAGCTCAGGCTGAGATCTTTCCTCTTGGAGAATGTTACTTTGGTGAGGCTGGATGGAAAGGGGTCCTGCTCTCCCCCTGTACAAATGAGAGTTTGAGATGTTGTCTATGAGACAGTACGGACTCCGCTGAAGTTTGGTGGGTAGGGCCCTTGTTACAAAGTGCCCCATACAAGGACACGATGCTCCTGCTCCTCTTGGGAGGGCTGCTTATATTCCTCTCATTCTGTTAGTGGGCAGAGGAACAACTGAAGGGGGAAATATGTTAAGGATAAGATCCCAGATTCACTGACTTCAAGTAGAGGTAAGCCAAGATTTTACTTGAAGGTTTTCATCAGTGGAGTCCAAGTCTAAATTTGCAGAAATCTTTCCAAAAGGCATTTAAGACGACCTCAGTTAAGCAGTGTAGTCACTGAATTAATCACATTTTAAAAAAATATCTCGGATTCTTCTATATCCTAGCAAAACACATTAAGACCACTGAATGGAAATATAACCTGGAAGCTGCAGGTTTTTCTTCAAATGATAACAGACGGAAAATGCAAATTGTATGGCTATAGGGGAAGCTGCATTCCATCCTCTGACAACTGCGTAAACCTTTGAGACCTGCATTCCCTCAGGTTATTGTGGTGGCACTGTCACATTTTTTCCCTGGGGTTTTGGTTTTCTGTGCATTTTTTGTTGTTTTTTAATTAGTTTTCCACTGACAGCCTTTTCAGTTTTTAATTTTGTGCAGCTGAGCAGGATTGTAACATGCAAATTAAATAAACTAGAAAGAAAGCTTTGTGTCTCTTTTTTTTTTTTTTTTTTTGCACTCAACAAAGAAAGCAGGCAAAGGAATCAAACCAAGAATCTTACTGAACCTATTTTCTCCCTTGGGATTACAGCCTAGCAACTTCTGCAGTCAGTGGCACACAGAGAGCAGTAATACAACTACTGTCACTTTTTCACTTTCGGATAAAATTACCAGACATCCATTTATGGCTGAATCAAGGCGTTCCGCATGAACTACTCATAAAAATAAAGTTCTTATTTTTGGACCTTCAAGAAAATTTCCCATCTATTGTCCCAATAAACCTCATGAAGGGAAGATTGGATGGAAATGCAGCTGCCCAGTGTGGATGCATACTGGGTTTCTCCAGGCTTGTTCTGCAATGGCTAAATGTCTGTTATTGCCCTGGCAGCTCATAGCCTCTACTTCCAATGCTGATGCTCTCAGGTTCAGCCCTTAGAGTGTCAGTCACCTCTTGACTTTCAATTGTATGTGATATGAACCTGCAAAAAACGCAGTTAAATGGATCCCAGGACCTTTTGCCTTGTAATTTCCTGTACGGGTGATGCATTGATTTGATGAGTCTTGAGGGTAGCTGTTGCTTGGCAACTTGAAGCTAAACAGGTCCAACATCAGGTAGACTATGTAAATGGCTTGCTCTGAGCTAGCAAGGTTTCTTGACAGCTTGACTCTTCCACAGAAGGAAGCTGGGGGTAGGACTTGCCTCCTGGTACAATGTAGTTTACTTCAAGGAGGAAGAAGGAGCTATTGAGAGCTGTGTGCAGTGCAATAATCTGTAGAAAAATACAAAAAACTTCAGCTGCTGCAGGTATTTCTCTGGATATCTGAGCTCCAAAGATGCTCTGCTTAGCAATGGTTTAATGGAGGGCCCTGACTAATCAAAATTTTGACAAGTAACATTAATCTTTTTGATGATCCACTGGTTCTTTTTTGTTCCCTAACCACAGTAAAAGAGGATGATAACTCTGTGAAATGAATAGTTGAGGGAAATTAGAAAAACGCAAATCCCCAGTTGTCATAGGGAGCTCAATGTTACAGTAGGTTAGGGAGTAATGGTGTGGGTAGGACAACTGACAACAACTTTTGAGCTGCTAAGGTCTTTGTCCTGAAGCCTTGTAGGCTGAAGCAGCAGAGAAGGAACTTATATAGAGTTTAGTTTGATATGTGGATGATATGGTATTTCTCACACCTGTACAAAACTTAGCAGTTCTGTATCAGATCTTTAAAGAGAGCAATGTTGTGGTATCAGTAGCACTAGATGAATTTACACTGGCAGAGGTTTTAGTCTAAAATATTGGCTTTTTGAAAAGCAGGGAGAGGGATTTTACTAATTGATGGAGCTGTTCCCAGAGCTCAGCCCATGGCTGGTGGTATTCCCAGAGTTCAGCCTGTGGCGGGTATTTAAGACCCTGTAGTCTTTCTTTTACTCTCTCTGACTGCCCTGATCCCGTTCTCTTGACCTTTCATAACTGTGGCTTGGACTATCCTGTACAACTTATTTTTTCAGAAGCATCATACATACTGGAAATACTTGTACATAACTTCTGAATATCCAGTTAGTCATTGTTTGGCCAAGAAAAACTCATATTCAGTAGCTGAAATTATTTCTCATGATGAATCAATGCCTAAGGCCCCATCCTATTTGCTACCACTCTCCAAACCCCCTCCAATTTGTTAATGCTTTTGCTGAAATGAAAACACTTACGCTTTTAATGTCATTGGATGCACAATAACATGACAGAAGAGTGGCACGTAGCAGTGCTGCGCATGACTCTAGCTGAATTCTGGAACCAGTTACATGAGGCAGCCCTGAGACAGTGACCCCCACGCCAGACGCTGTTACAGACTGCATTTGAAATAGATATCCATATCCAGGAGTTAATGACTTCTTTACAAATAACTTAGAGAGATGAGATGTTGCATGTGGGTCTGGCATGTAATCTAAATGCCATGTAAACTTTGATAAAGCTGGGACAATAACCTTGAGGTTAGCTTGCTCTCTGTAGAGCAGACAGGCTGTTTATGATGACGCCTCTGTGGACCTGGGTATCGTGTTGTTGAATATGCTGGCTGCACGGAATCCTGCATGATCCCAAGGATGGTCCCAACCTGGTTTTACCACCTTTGCTATCCTTATTCTACTCCTCTGGTCTTTGAAGATGTGTTAAATTGTCCTCAAAGGACAGTCTGAGCATGGCAAGTGGAACTCACCTGCATACTGCAGGCTAGAGATGATATCTTCCAAAGGTTGTCTGGAAAAAATGGACCTTACAGTTGTTTTATATTTGGTCTCTAGTTTCCACTGATGGTTTCTAAATTCTTTGAATGAAAGAAGAAAATAAAAACTGAACTAGAATTCTTTATCTGTTAAAAGGATCTCTGTTTAGGGGATACTTAGTCTTTGTCACTCTAAAGACTTGGAACCTTGATACAAAAAACAAATCTCTTATCATGGCCCAGATATTTAGCTGGATGATGACTCTCAGTATACGATATGTAATTTTAAAGTCCCTAAATACCTTTAAAAACATTCAGGTTTAACAGTTTAACAGCCTATTTCAAGCCTGACTTAGTGAGGCTTGAATCTTGATTTGACTTGGAGATTGATTTCTGAAAGTGAAGTTGAAATCCTCAGACCTCTCGTGCTAATATCACCCAAAATACTGGTCCTTGCTGTCCAAGTTTAAAACCTGGTTTTCTGGAGAGTGTCAGACTTGGAGGGCCTGATTTTTTGGAAAGTGCCAAGAATCTGCCTTTAAGGAACTGGGGTCTGTTAGGTGTTTCTCCCATCAGGTACCTACAAACTAAAGCACTCAGAGTCACTTTTTCAAAATACTTCCCAGCACCCCTGTGAATGTGCAAAGCAAGCCCTAGAGGACTTCTTTTGAATGTGTTGGCATAATGTTCTGTGAGACAGGGAAAAGAGATGAAGTGAAATGAGTCTCAAAA
Organism: Tringa solitaria; assembly: GCA_026413425.1. NCBI lineage: Eukaryota > Metazoa > Chordata > Aves > Charadriiformes > Scolopacidae > Tringa > Tringa solitaria. The sequence goes on along the minus strand of JAOXJM010000033.1, from coordinate 51,245,727 downwards.
TAGGACTGTCAAGTTCTTTTCTGGTAGAGCTTTCATTAATTTTTAATACTCCATCTGTGATCAGAAGAAAAGGAAGACCTTTAGTTCTCAGCACAGATCTTTTTTGAGCACACTTATTTTTCCTTGTAGCCATTATATATTCAGTTCTGTGATTCACTGAGTTATTTGTATTTTTTTTCTTGTTTTATGGGAGTCAGGCAGAGTCATCTTTGGGCCTCATCTTGGACTATAACCACAAAATGCATCACCAGTAACCCCTTAGCAGTAATCCTGCTTTGTTATTTTACATGTGGGAGTAATAAGAGGCAGCCTTTGGGATGATAACAAGGTCCTCATGTCAGTTCTATCTTTTTAATGTTTAAGTTTAAATAATATTGTGTGCTTATAGCAGGGTTTGGTAATCAGTGCATGTTATTTTGCACATGTTCTCCTGGATATAGAATCATATTTATTACTTTTGTCCCTTTGTGGTCTCATTCTACCATCTGGTGCCAGGTTCCCTTCCAGTTTTTTGTATCACTTGCGCCTTTGATCATGGCTGAATTTTAACTAGATGTCATTTTCTCCTGTCATCAAAAGAAATTTTCTGAGTGGCTTTATTTCTTGCTGATTAGCCCAAGCAAGCACAGAGATCATATGGAGGATATGCTAAAAGAAAGGCATGTATTCAGTTGAATCTTTATGGGATGGTAGGGCTGCCTTCTGCTTTAATTGCATTCCTCTGCATCATGATACGATCGGTTCAGTGGATCACCTGGAAGTGGTATAAGAAACTAATTTTGTGGGTCATTGACTTAGTTATTCTGTGACAAGTCAGAAGATGAAAACAGAATTTAATTATCACTGGCAGTACTTGTATTGAATTTAAATGATCTAAATATTTTTCAAGAGCTGCAATTTTTACTTTTTTTACATTTATTGTATTTAAAAAGGGAGGAAAGAAATATCTGTGACTCTAATATTAATAGGGGGAAAAACCCTCCCACACTCATTGCTTGCTTTTGTTTCCAGTGTATAAGAAAAAATGGGGGAAAAAAATTGGCAAAACATGCCAAAATGCTAAAACTAAAAAGGAAATAATTAAAGACAAATTTTGGAGCCATTGCAGGAAATTTAATTTTGGGAGTATGGCTAGACTGGCTTGCTCTGGGGAGGTCTACCAAGACATCACTCCTCTTCCCTTAGTGAGCTGGTACAAATATGGACTCGGTCAATAGTGATCAAAAATAACTGCTAGAGGCTACAGGGAATTTGGGAAGTGTTTGAGACGCAGACAGTTGCAGTCCATGATCCATTCTAGGTTAAATTCTTAGGGTACAGTATAGGAAAAACAGGAAAACTCCTGTTTGTGTGGTCTTTTTCTCTACTGTTAGTCTCTCTATCAGATTTCTGGCACTCAGTGTTTATGTGTGGTAGTTTCTAAAGCTGGTTTAATCTTGTGGGTCATACAGGGAACAAACTGAAAGTTGAGATGAAAGGCACTGCTGAAAAAAGTCTGTGTGAGAAAGCTAAAAGCTCCACAAGCATAATGTAGATGGTCCCAGAAGGCACAGAGAAACATCCCAAAATATCTGCTCCTCTTAACAAGTGCAGAGCTCAGAACAGTCTGTGCATCTTTACAGTGAAATAGCCATTTCTCTTATCCACATGCATGTTAATTTGAATTAGAAAGATCTGTTTAGAGAACAAGTATGTTTTCCTCTTTTAACTTAGCACCTAGAAGCTGAAAGAGAAGACCTTTTGGGTCTTTCTCAGATCTCTGCTGCTGCGTGACACACCATCAGGGCATAGGGGGATAAGGTTTTGCAAAGATAAGTAGAATAGTTTGGTTGGTTTATCTTTTTTGGTTTTTGTTTTTTTTTTTAAAGTTGCTACTGCTTATCAGGAAGTTGCTAATTCACTGCCTGTCTATCTTGAGATCAGCTCCTCTTCTCTGCCCTGTTCTTGTTCTGCAGAAACAGAAAGAGGAGAAAAAAAATCAGAATAAGGATTGGTTTCTGCTGTGCAAATGAAAGTATCTCCTGGATTAATTTAAACTACTGTAAACTTCTAAAACTATGTCTGCTGACTGTACTGGAGCAGATGTGCTACCAAACTCTGCTCTGCCAGCTTCACTGACACTTCTTGGGGGAGAGAATAACAAGCCATGAAGTAGCATTTTGATCTGCTCTGTCTGTTTATGCCCCTCAGAAAACAGTTATCTAGTCAGCACTGCTTCTGTTTATGGTTCAACCTCCTGATAGCAGAGTGAAAATAAAAAGAACCAGGTAATTAAAATCAGTCTAAGTCTGATATATCCCTCTACTAATTTTCTCTGACAATAGTAAGAACCATGAGAACGCAAGCAAATTAAATGTACTGTATTTAATCCCATTTTGAGTGCTTGCCAAAGACATAAACTAGTTTTGGTACTTAGTCCTGTCTGAGGATTTCTGGATTGCTGCTATACTGTGGACTGTAGGCTAACAGAAAGGTCTGACCAGAAGAGAGGTAGTCTGTGATAAGAGTTATTAAGATTATTTAACTTAACCTTATTGTAGTGATTCATGTGAAAATGATTAAACCCAGTTAATGCTGCTCATCACTCTGGGATTTGTTTGTTCATTTTTAAGATTCTTTTAGAATTTGAGTGACTATATCATATTTAAGCCTAAGGCACAACTCAATTTCAGTTCCCTGGAAAGCCTATGAGGGTTACTAAAACCAAAAAATGAAAACTTAGAGGTGGGGAAGTCCCTTTGTTCCCAACTCTCCTTTCCCTGGCTGCTTTTTAATGCTTTTAGGTTTTGATCGTATATCTGTGCAATACCTGCTACTAGTCCTGTTTGATATAGTCAGTGTTAACACATAGCAAACGTATGAGAAGGACAAGTGACATACACAGAGTACTAATAATGGGCTGACAAAATAGCCAAACAAGGTAGAAATGCTGGATGAATGGAAATATCGTATGGGTGGGAGTAGCTGAACCTCAGGACGATGCAGGTTTACAGGGTTACCCAGAGTAGGCAACCATGCACGGGGGAATGGAAAAAGCTTCACAGAAAGACAGAGTATGAAGCTGAGGTTCAAATGCCTTGGAAAGGAGGAAAAGAACAGGCAGTCTAAGCTCTGAGGCCATGTCTGCACCCTCTGCCCCTTACCCAGCCACTCACCCACACCTTGAGTCTGTCCAGATGCAAGCCTTCTCCTACTTGCGTGCTAATCCAGACTGAAGTTTGCTAGCAAACTGTGCATGCACACACATGGACATAGAACTATACTCAGGAAATAGAAACACATGCAATTCTCTCCAGTTGCTGACACTTAGACCTTGCAGCTCACACTTTGGTCTCCCCCGCTCCTGGCGCTTTGACCTTTCCACACACACCTTGGTCAGAGGGGGAGATTACATAGCGGGGGGGAAATGGTTAAGAAATGATTTAATATGAAAATAGACTAGATTGCAGGGACCAGGCACAGGATTCAGTCACATGAGCATATTGCCCTGCAGCCTGCCTGCATGCAGCTGTTCCCTTTATCCCCTACTCTCTGATTTTCCTACTCTTCTGCTTCCCTGATCCACTCTGGTCTTTCCTTTTACTCCTTCCCCTAAGCAGGCTGTAATAAGTTTTGCATGGTCCCTGAGTTCACTTCTAATATCCCATAATATCAATCATAACCGTATTCCATGTTTCTTATCAGTGATAAAGCTCAGGCTGACCGTCTTCAAGGATGTGCCCAAATCATTGCTTCACTGCCTATCATTTAGTGACCAACATGTTCTGGTCCTTGTTAATGTCTCCATCGCCTGCTGGTTAATTCCTGAGTGTCTGTGGGTTCAGTTGTTCATTTTCCTTGTTACTTGTTTATTCTGTTATACTGAATAGTTGTTAACCAGATAACTGACTGAACCAAGTGCTCTTTCGTTGTCCATACCCAAGCACACCATGTGTTGGCTTGTCCAGGAGCCATAAAGCACGTCACACCCTAGGCGTTGCAGGGGATGAGCTAACCCAGTTCTCCCATTCTCATGTTTTGAACAAACCTGGATGTGCAAACCTCAGGTATGGGTAATCTCTGACAGCAATGTCAAAAGCCTCTGTCTCTCGTCCTGCCCAATACTCTTGATCCTTTAAAGAAGTAAAGAAAAATCAAAATGGAAAGACAGGAGCTTTAAAGGGCTGCCAGGGAGCCCCATGTACGCAATTATGGTGTGGGGCAGGATTACAGCCTTGAAAGCACAAAGAGTGGGTAGAGCTCTGTTCCTGTCACCTGAGATGGTGGATCTTTAAAGCCACTCTGTAGCTCTGGACAATGTCATAAAGAAACCCAAGGTGATGATCAGATGTGAGGGTACCACGTTGCAGCTCTGTATGGAGGCGGCATCTCTGGTCCGGGAAAGCTTGCACTGAGGCCAAGGAGTCCTGACCCTTGGCAAGGCTAATTAGGCTGAGTATATTGCTATGATGATGAGACACAATGTTCTTTTGGTTCCAGAGATCATCCAAGTTAATCATTACGTTGAACTGCCTTACGCAAGGCAGAGAAAATACTGTCTCCATTTGATTCTGATGAATATGATATAATGCCCAAAGGCTGGTTGAACTTGGGGACATGTATGGAAATCAATGCATAGACAAGCTACAAATAATATTAGATAATCTCGATAATCTCAATAATCTTGAGAACCAGAAATGATATAAAGTGCACCATAATCATTTAATTCAAGAAAATGACAAATGGACATTCCCAAATGACACCAGTATTCCCAGTGTGATGGGACTTTGCCTCATTAGTATTTGAGAAAGGGTATGGAGTGCAGTATGAACGTGGAGTAGCACAGTGGGGCTAATAGCGCTGGTGAAAGCAGGTGTCACTGGTTTGCAAAATATTTTGGGGGATCCTGGTAAACTAGGCTTATGTTTGCTGGTATTTTAAAATATGTGGTCATGTTTAGTTTGGAGAAGAGGAGGTTGAGGGGGGACCTCATCGCCCTCTACAACTACCTGAAAGGAGGTTGTAGAGAGGTGGGGGTTGGCCTCTTCT
>JAOXJM010000033.1:51229424-51240599 GCA_026413425.1 Tringa solitaria | reverse complement strand
TGTGGTTGGACTCAATGATCTCAAAGGTCCCTTCCAACCATGAATATTCTGTGATAAAGCATGCGGCATCTAAACCAGAGCTGGTGGCCTGAAGTGTGGTGGATGGGAGGAGACATTCACAAGGATATAGCACCTAGGCTGAAGGACGGGAAATCGAGTGAGACATCACAGGTGGAAACAAAAAAATACCAACAAGAAATAAGACAGAAAAGGGGAAAGCTGATGAGATTACAGCTACTGAAGGACCAGTTCTGCAGCAGAGTTCACTTGAAAAAGCACTGGGATGTATGGAGAAGATGTCATTCCATACTTTAGAAAGACATCATTGTTTCCAAGGACTTGGGGGTCAGCTTCTGTTTGTAGGTATAATCTCTACAGCTTTCTTTGCTGTAAGAAATTTAGCCTCATCACTCAGGTTAGCTCTGGGAAGTCTCCTTCTTTCCCTTTAACTTAAAATGCATGGCCCAGGCACACAGCAGGCCCTGGTCTCGGATGCATCCTTGGCTGTACTTGGGCACATCAGGTACGAATGTGGCAGATTGGTATTCAGAGCAGCCGACCCACAGGCTGCTGGGCAGAAGGTGAAGTACTCCTGTCCTTGGAGATCACGCTTTCAGAGCTGTGCTGGTACTATATTGTTTTTGAGAGACAGTTCAGACATGCTGCTGTGTGAGCAGGGCAGAAAAAAGGCAGCTAAATATTGTTTTTCTTAGAAGTTTGTTCTTTGAGCTCTGCTGGGCTTTGGTGCTGTTTACTCCCAGGGCAGACGCTGCAGTTTCCAGATCTAGTAGGAAATACTGGAGGCAAGAAACCCACCCTCCCACAGCAGAGGACGTGTTTTACTGCTGAGCTTCCCAATTCATCTAGCAGTGCAACCTCTCACAAATATGATGAGGCATCAATTGCTTTTTGAGACACATGCAGCTTTCTCCCGCCCTGTCTAGTGTGTTTCCCTACAGGGGGGTTTATTTGATTACATTATCATATAGCACCATAACTCCCTACTGGTCTCTCTGATAGTGATCAGCAGGAGCCAGTGGGCTCCAACTGCAAGGACAGATTCTCTGCTCTCATGTGTAAGCAGGTATCTGTCCTCAAAGGAACATGCATTTCCTGGAAAGATACGATGCTGTGGTCTGGTTTGGTTTAGATTTTTTGATGAAAAATTCCTTTTCCTGTGACACAGGATATTTTTTAATGTGTAGGTAAGAAATGAGGAGTTTACATCTTACCTAAAGCCGACTTCTCCACCAAGTCTGTTGTATTGGGATAAAAACATACAGTGCATATTTCTCTGGGAAAAAAAAACTAAAAAAAAAAATCAATTTAAGATAAACTTAATGCAAATTTACCATCTAATTAAACCTTGTATTGTTTTTCTGGGATCTTATCTACATTTTTGTAGGTTTTTGTTGCAGTTTCTTAAGAATAAACAGAAAAGACTGATATCCTTCCACGTTTCCTTCTGTAAACTGCATCTTGTCTGAAGTAAAATGCCCAGGAGCAGCGTGTGGAGGGGGACCCCACTGGCTATTTTGTGGGTTCCCATTCTCACTGTGCTGGATGGGGGTGCAGCTTAGAGTCCCTTTGCTGTCACGTCGTGTTTTAAACTTGCAGTTAAGTGGGTTATGAAACGCCATTCTGCAGGAGGAAGGTTGCTTTTGATTGCTTTTTGCTGCCTCTTTTTCCCCCTGCTCTCTCCAGGCGGTTGCTCTCGGCTTCAGCTGAGACACACTTTAACAAAGCTCCCGTGTCCCTCAGAAAAACTCCTGCGTGAAGACCGAAGGCGTGGGACCCCCGGGTTGAGGAGCAGGCAGGCGCATCCCTGCAGGGACCCCCACACACACACTTCTCCGCTCAATCTGTTTATGAAATTCTAAGCCAGGCTGCGAGAGGGAGAGGGTTTGGAGGCAGAGGGGAGGGGGGGAAGCTCATTCCTCCTCCCTTTCTGTCTCGAAGCCTTTTGCTTTCCAAGCTCAAAAGGCTGGCTGAAATCTGACGCCCGGACTGCACACACAGTGAGACGTGGGCATGCCCTTGCACTGATTTCCTCCGCAGCCTGGAGAAGCCAGAGCCCCGCTGAGGTTCCCAAGCAGAAGAGCCGCTCCATCAGGCAGCCAGTGCCACATCACTGTGGTGCCTGCGCAAGGGGTTCCAGCATGGTCCTGAGGCTCCTGCTCCTCCTCGGCGGGCTGCTCGGGGCCACCGAGCCAGCGCCCCGCTGTGAAACCGGCCAGGAGACCCTAGGTAAGGCTAACCACCCCAAAAGTCTCCTTTCTTCTGTGCTTCCTTCTCTTGGAGATGAGCAGAGAAAAGGGGGTCCCGGCTTCGAGGCGAGGGAGGCAGGAGCTGTCACTGTCCCCTAGGAGGGGATCAGCTCTTTGGAAATCTGCAGACTGCCAGTGATGAAACTGGGGCTGTGGATGGGAAGGCAGGCAGTGGTGGGGCTCTGCAACAGAAAAACAAGTCTAGGATGTAAGGGAATGTAATGTTTCCCCATCACTGACTTTTAAGGCCACACGTTGATGTGTTTTTCTGTCAATGTGTGGAGTTCCCAAACAGCAGAATCCCCCTCGTTGTCGTGGGAAATGCAAAGGATTAGCCCCATCTCTGGCCATGCCTTCTAGGAACGTGGTAGTTGGATTGCAAGAAGATGAACTTTTGACCTTCTGTGTGCTTTTCTGCTTAAGGAAAAATCTTTTCCTTACATTTAGCTTTAGGTCATTTATTTCAAGTCCAAAGTATGAGAAGATTTATTAGGAACTGACAGCTCCAGGGTGTGTTTTAGCTTGCTATAAGCAATATGGAATTTGTATGAGTTGATTGGCTGGAAAAGCAGATTTACCCATTAGAATAAAGTTTAGATAGGAACGTGCTGCTGAATGGATTAAAAGTTTTCAGATCAGTAACCAGTTGACTAATAAAAAAACATTAACAGTCTCTTTTAAAAATATATGATGTTTTTAATCAAGTGGACCTAATTCAGATTTCATTTATGCGGGGACAGCGGAGAGGTGAATTCCAGTGAAGTGACAAGGTCTACTCCAGGAAAACTATTTTCAGAGGATTCAAACTCAAAATAATTCAGAAAAATATTTTATGGGAATACAGGAAGGGATAAGTTAACTTGAAACTGACCTTAATGTTACCCAAGGAAGTTCAGCTATATTTCAGTGCTTAACCATAAGCTGTAGACTGTCACTGGCATTGAGCTGCTACACAATGCAGTCCATGTGCCATGGACTGCGTATAATTTGAGAGTGCTGTTCCCATGAACATCAAAGTGAGGTCTACCGCAGCCTGAAGGGGTTTTATTTTTGGATAAAGCTGCACAAAGAGAAGTGTTGTAGCCTATTTACAGCCAGTTACAGGAAGAGGCTGTGTGGTTTGCAGCATGCCCTTTCTCTACGAGGTAGGATTCTACTCCAGTTCCAGCTGGTAGAACTTTTGCCATGGGGTATTAATCCTGGCAACCACAAACACAGGGATCACCAAAGGGTAACTCTGCTGTGGCAGAATGTTCTTTGTGTGTCAGCAACTGCACTGTCTTTAGAGGAGCGTATGAGGAAAGGCAGGCGATGGAAATACACCTTGCATGTGGTGGGACTATGCTGCTGAACGTGGCCCTAGAGGGATGGCTAGTGGTAGGGAAAGTGAGCTGCCAACATCACTACGTGGTGTGCAACAGGAGGAAGGGGCACATTTCACACTGGAGGATGTTGGACCAGGAAATAAAGTAGAACTTGGACTTTGAGAGACCTGCCAGATTTCTCAAGGGGAGATAAGGTCATGACAGGTCACATGGAAAGAAAGAGGAGCGCAGTGCTGAACATGTTCATGAGGAGACCTTGCAGGGGTCTCCTCTCAACATCCAGGGCAGTAGGTTATGCAGCAGTGGGAGTTTCTCCCCTGTTTTGGGATCCCTTGTGCAGATCTCTGTGGATCTCTGTGCCCTGCAGGAAGAGGGCAGGAGAGAAGGCCAGAAGGAACCAGTGCCACTGTCTAACTCACGCCTCGAGCTGGTTTCTGCAGACTGCCTGGCCTTCCCGGTGATATTTGCTCTGCTGTGACTCACTTTGCTTTTTTTTTTTAATAAGAAACTGAAATGAAGCACGATTAACAATACCAAGATGCTTACGAAATGCTTTGGGCTCTTCTGCTTAGAAAAATAAGGAAATAATTACTGTCATCCAGCCCCACAATATGGCACAGGCATCACACACTGTGTTGGGAGCTTTTTGAGCAGCAGCTGGGAACCGTGGCACCAAGAGAGGGCAGATCCCTTCCCCTCAGCTGTGTCCTGTATCCTTGAGGAGCCAGTAAGCCACTGCCTCTCCCAGTGATAAGATCCCACACTGCACTTCCAAACCCTGATGAGTTTTACTGGCCTCTTAGCCTCTAGTTTGGGTGAGAAAAGCCCAGCTTCGCGTGTTTCCCCTGAAAGGTTGCCAGCCTTTGGTAGAGGGAGCTAATAGCCCGGGTTCCTGTTTTATCTGAGTTGTGTACAGCGCTGCTGCTGACCGATGGGTTCCAGTGGTAATTAGTTAAATGCAGCACTTTGCTGACAACACAAATAAAACCAAGGCAGAAGTAGGCTGAAGTCACATGTGTCAATATACGAAAAGCAGGCGACTTTCCTTGCAGCTGGGGCCAGCTCTGCCATTGAGATGCTGCTGGGGGGGGAGGGGAGGGGCGGAGGTATCAGGCTCCGGCTGCAAAATCACAGCGATGAAACCTCTCCTGGTCGCTCGTGTTCAGAGAGCGATTGACTGGGGACTTTTAGGGCAAAAGTGCTCAAGTGCGAGCATCTTGCCGCTGCCCGGGTACCGCTCCCGGCGGGCACCCAGCGCTGCCGCCGCCGCTGGCCCGGAGCCGCGCCGCCGTCTGTGGTGCCACCGTGTGGGCTCCTCGGCTCGTACAGTCGGCTCCTGGGGAGCCACCGGAGCTGCACTGAGCTTAAATGCAGGAGAGATGCCCGAGCCTTTTGCCCCAGCTCCCCGCCCGAAGGTTTGGAAGATGTTCGGGGTGGCCGGGACGGACCGTCGGATGTCACTGCTGGGGACCAGAGCTCTTGGATCTGAAGCTGCGGAGGTGGGAGAGCAGCTGGAGCGCTGCTCCCGGGGTAAAGCCCTGGCTGGCACACTTGTCATCTGTGGGCCTTTTGCTCTCCCAATCACCTTGGTGTTTCCCATCATGCTGGCTCGCTCTGCTCCAGGCATTGTCCCATCCCGAGGGTCTCAGAGTTTAACCCCTGGAGGTGGGAGGGAATGGGGAGGAATAAGAAAGAGAGCTGGGGAGAGAAAAGCCATGAGGATGGGAGGCAAGGGACAGGCCCTGCATTTCTTCTGTGATCCAGAACAGCTTCTGTGGCACTGGCTTCTCTCGAAGCTATAGCATCAAGTAAGATGGATTGTCTTCTGGAAAGTCAGACTGATTGAAAAACTGGGCTCACATATGGATGCTATGCCCTTCCCTCTCTGGTGTTCTCATCTCCATAGCGTGTTGTGGTTTATTCCTAAGTGACAAGAGGAAGAGCCATTGACTTCCGTGAGCTCCACACTGACTGAAGCTTCAGGGGACTGTTACTTCACTTGTTGTGCACATTTCTAATGCTTGTTTCCTGCCGAAACCCCTGTTTGTGCACACACACACAGGTAGAGCCCCTCCAGCTACTGCTGCTCTCATGCGTGTGACTGAGCTGAGAGACCTGGCAGTGGCCTGGGGTTTCTCCTTCTGCCCCAGGGCCAGTGGTGCCAGCTGGTCCCTTGCCCTGCCGTGGCTGGCATGGGCAGGCTCAGACAGGGAGCACGGCCACGGCACCGTGCCGTCACGTGTGGGAAAGCCCAAGCTGTGAGAATCTCGCCTGCTGCACCCAAGAAGGATGTGTCCAAGCCTTGTCAAAACAAAAAAAAATGCAGAACTAGTGTCTAGATCACGCATACTCACAAGATGAGAAATTCCAGTTCTCATAAACCTGGTTTTCATCACTGAGTCATGTGAGCTGCTCTGCATTCCCACCACTGACGCTAATATTTCTACAGAATTATTATTTCAGCAACATTAACATGGGAAATGGGATCAGAAACAACCACTTCTGTGGGGAAAGTAAGTTTATATTGAAAACCTAATACAGGGGTATATCCTTTTTACTGCTGAAATAGTTTATGCATTATTTTAATCTGAAGGCAAAATTTTCTTCAGAATGCTTACTTGTTCAGACATTTTTAAAGTGTGGGTGTGTAAACGCATAGATATCAAAACTTGAACAAAAAGCCCATTGCCCTAAGGCACAGCTAGGCTTTTAGCAAGATTTAGTAACACTAATGGTTGATCCTCTTTAACATTTCTAGACGTTGAGTTTCCCTTCACACAGTCAGTCAGTGGTTGTTTAGGGGTGTTGACTGGCTGACAGCTACCACACTCCCCTTTGGGCTGCCCAGGCCACCTGGGAGCCATCCCCTCCTTAAGCCTGGACCAAATGTTGGATAAATGTCACAGGCGCTGTTGTTTGAGGAGGGACTAAGCATGGACATACCATGCAAAAGTCATCTATCTTGTTGTAAAGATGGGTGTTGAGGCTGGTGGGCCACGTCCTGGTCTTGTTGCTGGGCTTTTACGACTGCTGAACCTTTTTTGATCAGTCACCCCCACCACCACCGCACCAGNNNNAGTAGGACACAGCTGTCACAGGTCAATGGAGTTTAAGGACTTGGAGTTTCTCTGCCCATTGCAGAAATAAAACTGAAAAAAACTTTGTTTATCCTGTTGTAACTCCATTGATTTAATTGGCACTATTTCAGTTTTACAGGGTTATAACAGGACAACCCTATCTAGGAGACAATGTGAGATTAAGACAGGGATTTAAAATTCCACTGTTATTAAGATTTTAGACAAGGCTGTTGAACTAACTGCCAATCTTTTCTAATATAAAAATACCACGTTTGGCTAAAACTCAGCTATCTACAGAAGAACTAGATGTGACGTTAATCACAATAGCTCTCATACATCTAAACTAATGACAAGACAGTTATACTAGGGGGCTGTGTTTAAGGAAGATAGAATGATGTTTTGGCAAATGGTTTGGAAGGGTTGTAGCACCATAGATAAAAAAATCAAATTTTCAGACATCATCCTTTGTCCTGTAGCATTCAGCAGAGCTAAACTTACTCAAAGGTAAGATTCTGACTCTGTGGTAAACTGTTGGCCAAAGCACTTAGTCTCTACGTGTCTCAAGATCATGTTGGTGCACAGCGAATGCACATTCAGCAGCAGCCCAGCCACATGTGCAGCCTAATAAATCTTCAGCCAATTTGCCGTCTCCTGGGCCATTTTGCTGTCACCGTTGTTGTTTCCTTGTGTTTTGTTTTCCTAACTGGTAGTTTTTCCCCTCACAACTGGAAAAACATCTCAGATGAGTCCAAAAAAGCTCACCTAGAGATTTTTTTGGGTTGGGATTATGTTTCTGTTCAGTGTTTTCAGCTGGAATGACTCCCTGGAGTGGGATTTACTGGCTAGAGGCACAGCTGGAACGGCACGGGGGATCCTATCACTAGAGGCACTGAGGTGGTGGGGACAGACAGGCAGACAGCAATATTCTTTCTCAATTCTTTTAGGCTCCCACAGCTGCAGCCCTGATTGAGTTGCATCTGGACAATTAGAAACAAGGGAAGAATCGTTGGCCACTACTGAGGATGGCTTTGAGCATTGCCAAGTGGCAGGTCTCCATGTGCACATGATTTTGACCCGTGGTCTGCAGGTTGCGTGAGCTCCTATTGGCCATGGGAGAGCTTCAGCATCTTCTTGCAGGCCCCAGACCAGTCCTGTGAGAGAAATAGCCCTGGAAGAGCCAGCTTCAGTGTCATTGCTGTGGGAACACCTTTAGCAATTCAATAAAGATGAACGTTTAAGTGAATGCCAGGCAGCAGGTGGGTTAGAAAGAAGGGTGATTAAGAAGGAATACTGGCTTGTGTTCTTGCCTGCTGTGATCTTGCTCTGCAAAGTGAAGGCAGATTAAGCATTAATCTCTTTCAGGTGCTTTCAGGCTTCTTCCTGTGAGGGAGCAGGGCTAAAACAGGGCCTGTCTCACCACCTGCACATCGGGGCTCCTCCATACTGCTTCTGCCTGTTTGCAGACCCTTCGTTCCCCTGGGGCGGTCACTGCAATTGCTGGAGTTGAAGATTGGTTAACAGGAATTCAGTCCTCTACTCACAAAAGCTTTGATGTGTCCAGGAAAAGGAGTTAACCACGTGGGCTGCTTTTTGCAGTCACTTCTCTCTCCTCTGGTTTTCCTGGAATTCCTTCTCTGCGGCTGGGGATCATCACTTCTGGCCCTACACATGCACCTTAGATAAGTAGCTGCCTTCTCTCCTGGGCTTTCTGACCATTTCCCCCCCTAGCCAAGCTACTCAGCTGCCTCATTCCTCTGCATCTAGTCCCTTCTCCACTCCTCCTGCATCCTCCTCCTGGCGATTCTGGTCCATTATAGAGTTCTATAATGGATCTTGTCCTCGTGCCGTAGCCGGGAGCTGGCTCCAGAGGCAGGATGGGCTTTGCCTTTTGCAGCTGCAGTGGCAACTTTTTGCAAAATGGTACAGCCCAGCCGTGTTTGCACATCACCACTGATACTAAGTTTTGCCTCTTTAATGTGACAAGGCAGATTATCGTTGCAAAGACTGCCTCGATGAACTGTGCAGAACCGCAAGGAGAGAAATACTAATATGATCAGAAACGGAAAACCTTTGTTTGGAAAAGCAGAGGGTTTGACTATAAACAGACTAAAATGAATACATATGTCTTCCAGCAGTATTGTAAGAAACCCAGAAAGCTGGTAGGGGGTTGTCCTGGTCTGTGCAAGATAAATTATCTAATCTTGTTCAATCTGTCACTCATAACAATACAATTGTGTAAGCCTCACTGAATGATTTAGATATTTTGAATCTAAGACTGGCCCTTGGGCTTATTCCACATCCTCAAGTGCACAAGTCTCCTGTTGGCTTTGCTCTTGAGAAGGCAACTGGCCAAGTCATGGCACTGGAAGTAGCTGTTGAGCTCTATTGTCTGGGTTAGGGTTAATCACAGCAGCTTTCTTCTTGCAGTGCTGAATCATCAAGGGGAAAAAATGTAAGCTTGGCAGTAAAATATGTATGTGCTGCATTGTAGATTTTCAGGCTTGCCTTTGCAAATTAAAACCAGAAGCGTATATTATAGAGGGGACTCAGCTTGAAATGGCTTTTCTCCTCTTCAATAAGTTATTTTATACGTAATCTTAAAGAGAAGCCGTGCTACTGAAAGGACTTTTGTAGCTCTGGTGGAATAGCTAGAGTACAAAAATAAGCATAAAAAATTGAAAAGGCTGTTCTGGGTCAGGAAGAAAAAGATCTCTCTGTACCAACCTGTCTGTGGATGGGACTATGAGAGGAGGTGGCACTGTCTTCCTCTGAGCCCGGGGAAGCTTCTGCTCAAAAAACAGAGGAGATTTAAGCTCTTTCAAGCACAGTAGAAGCAGCGACCGAAGCCTGCCAAGTTAATTTGGAGACCTGAGAAACTCTGTTTATCATTGCCTGTCATTCCTCTTACGAAAAAGAGAAAGGGAGTGGCTGAACTCTTCTAGCTGGCATTGCTGGAGCGTCCACAAAACAAGCTATAAGGGGTGGGGATGCAGATTTGTGGGTCATTTCTGTGCACAGAGACCCAGAGCCATGGGTGCGGGGCTCCGGGAGCAGAGCACGCAGCTCGGGAGCTGGCCTCAGAGAGTTTCCTGCTGCCTGCTCTCCAGGCCCTGGCCCAGCTACGTGCATCCACACTTATTTATATAAGTACACAGGCTGGAGAGTTATCTTTGGCCCTTGCAGAGCCGCACCCTCCAAAACATATGCAAGCATTGGCATTAGGAAACATAGGAAAAGTCCAAACACCACATCAGCACACATACACGTTTAAGACTCTCCATAAAGCAAAGTCTGGTATAAACAAGAGCTTTTCTCTCTTGTTTCCATGTATATTAACACCTGATAACCTGAAAGCTCAAGCTGCTTCGCTCCTGGATGTTTACATGACAGAGCTGTGGCTGATCTACAGTTCATGTGGCAGCTTGTGGGAGGGCTGTGGTGGGGAGAGGTGCTACATTTTGGGCAGAGCTGGCCTCTGAGAAGCTGCATAGTGTCTCTGGAAGAGAGAGAAAGGGAGAAAACAACATAGTGTGCTGCAAAAACGTGAAGCTTAAGTTTAGGATCCAGAAGGAAGGAATCAGTTTTGCTGCTAGTCAGTGAGTGAGTCTTGGTAGCTCTGAGTTTGTGAGGGACATCCTGGGCCAAAAGTAGTGGGAAAGCTTTTTTCTGTGTTGAAGAAACCCCCCTGCTTATCACATACTGAGATGAACACCTTCGGTTGCCACGGGAAAGGTTTATATGGATTTGGGTTCCTCATCTGAAAAATAAATCTGTCCTCTTCAGTCAGCACCTTTGCTAATGATTAATAGCCATGTTGCTAAATAGATTGCCTCTCCCTATAAGAATGGTAAAAATAACAAAGTGTAGAAGCCAGGTAGCAGACAGCCTGAAACCAGAGCTGCCTTTGCCTCTCCTGCGTTAACTTCTGCTCCTGCTCACAAAACAATCTAGTCCTCTTGTGAACCCAGCCACAGCATATGACTTAGCGAAATTTCGCATGTCTCTTCCATCGGCTCTCCATCGCTCCTCCACACCTCTCCTCCTGGCCAGCTGGGCAGAAAGAGGCATCTGCTAAACGTGGCAGGACTGCTGCTGCCCGGAGAGCCAGAGCAGGGGAAGCAGCAGCACCATGCCCAGACCCTGCCTGCTGTATTTTCCCTTTGCTTTCCTCTGCTTGTTCCAGCGTGTTGCCAAAGCACCTTTTTGCTCCAGCTGAATAAGCAAAATACCGAGGCACCACTGAGAATCGGTTTGTGCCACGTTTCCAGCGCGTTGATGGCTGTAGCACTCCTGCACGGTTAGAGCAGCAGAGGGGAAATGCCTCTTACCTTCGAGGAAACATGGGCAGGTGTAGAAAGACCGTTTGTACCCCCCTAATGAACCCAAGGAAGAACTGCTCTCAGCACACATGGCCTTCTACTCTAAAATAATAGCTACGCTACAAAGCTACGCTTCTTCACAGTGAGGGTGACCGAGCCCTGGAACAGGCTGCCCAGGGAGGTTGTG
>JAOXJM010000033.1:51207663-51218175 GCA_026413425.1 Tringa solitaria | reverse complement strand
ATCTAATCTAAATCTCCCCTCTTCCAATTTAAAACCATTGCCCCTTGTCCTTTCATTACACTTCCTGACAAATCAAAATCAAAAATAGATCATAAAAAAATATGCATTACAAACATACATATACATGTATATACACACCTTACTGGAAGTCACTATGCTATTTCAGACCCTCTTGCAGAGGCCATCTCTCTTGGTCACAGCTTCTCACTGGGTTCCTGATTTGAGAACAAGTGTTGTCTTGCTCTCAACCTTGTCAAGGTTGGCCATTCCATGCAATTGCAGTTCTGTTACCTGACAGGCTTTTAGACCTGCGGGAGATGCTTACAGGGAGATGTTCCCTGTCTTAACAACATGAACTTGCAGCCACTTATTTGAGTTCTTGTCAAGGCTGTATAGCTCAGCCACCAAGCACTGCCACCAGCCTGTCCACAAAGATATGGCTGATGAGTGAAATTGCATCTGCAACATCTTACTTATCAGAGTCCTTTCTTTGCATGGCCCTATGCAGAATCAGTAGTGAGGGTGCCAGTCTCCTGGGAGCTCTTTCATGACTGTATTGTCCCCTGAGCGAGCTATGTGCAGACAGCCTACAGGAATGCCAGGCATGCCAAAAAAAAAAAGTCATTGAAAATGCCTTTGGTTTTCTGAGAAGGTACCCAGGAAACCTGCTTTTGCCCTTTTGAATTGGAGAAGTGGCTGCGCAGCAGAGTTTAAGGTATGAAGAAAAGGATGGAGATCTCCCTCCAGTCACACGCTCACTCTCTGCATCCAGAGATGCAGGGTTGAACGCCTAAGGAAGGAGCAACAGGGCTTTGACCCCTCTTTTTCCCAGTGCAAGCTGTGAGCTTATCTCACACTGTGCAGCTGAGTCCCCATAACTCTCTGGATTTGATGGCTCTAACCTCCCTGCTCCCTCCCTGAGTCCTACTTCTGCCCTCATCCTTCTGATAGTCTTTGGGATGGTTGGTGGTAGGCAGTCACTTGCAGAAATCATTTTTACAACCATGTATTTATCTTTCTTAAATGCTGTGTAACATCACAGAGGGCTGGATGGAGACAGCCTAACATCTCTTCCACAGTGACCCCCACTGCTGTGCCCAGCTTTGCCCCAGCTGCAGTGTGTTTGTCACCCTGGGGTGTCTGCCACCATAGACAAAGGACCAGGAAGACCTCAGACCTTCCTCTGTCTGAGTTCTGCCTCAGTGGGTGCATACCCAGGGTCATAAACACATCCCTTCTCCTGCAAACCTTTTCTTGTTTTTGAAGAATAAATTGAAATAAGGTGGTGGTCCAATGGTTCATTCCTCAGAACACCAAACCTCAGGGAACGTCTAGATGCTCTCCTGACCCCAAAATGGGTCCTGACCTAAGGATCCTCTGACCTTCAGTCTAGAGAAGAGGAGGCTGAGGGGAGACCTTTTTGCCCTCTACAATTACCTGAAAGGAGGTTGCAGAGAGGCAGGGATAGGTCTCCCAAGTTACAGGCAATAAGACAGGAGGAAATGGCCTAAAGTTGTGCCAGGGGAGGTTCAGGTTAGATATTAGGAAAAATTTCTGCACTGAAAGGGTTATCAGGCGTTGGAATGGGCTGCCCAGGGAAGTGATTGGGGCACCATCCCTGGAAGTGTTCAAAAGACGAGTTGACATGATGCTCGGGAATATGGTTTAGTGTTGGTTTTTTTTCTGTTTTGGTGTTTTGTTTTGGTTTGTTTTTTTTTATTATGGTTGGACTAGATGATCTTAAAGGTCCTTTCCAACCTAGGCGGTTCTGTGAACACCCAGATCATCTCCAAATCCATATACTTTGCAGAACAAATGAGGGAACTAATTTGCCTGTCACCTGCATGGCACCACAAAATCTCCTTGATGACTGCAGTTTCACATGGTTCAGAGACCTGGCACTAAAGAGTCTTGCAGTCTTGTGTCCCTCACCTCAGTTGATGGTATCACAAGACAGCCAAATCAGCTTTCCTGTAATGAGCTTTAGTTTTGTCAGGCAGGTGAACCCATGGCTCTTACAGTAGTCGGCCTTGTGCATGTGAGTGCATTAGATTGGATGTTTCAACACCAGCCTCTGAGCTTTCATGTACTTAATAGTGTTTATTACCTGCCTTCTTAAAGTAATTATCTGAGTATTGCAGGGCATTGTATAAAGATCAGAAAATGGAAAGCAAGTTCCCAGCCAGTTGTATAAACTCAGGAGAGCTTCTATCTCCCCATAACCCTTGCTGTACAGTGTGTTTTGCTATTATGAATTATTGTAATAAGTGGTCTGAGGGCTCAGACTGAGAGACTTCAGGCTTCATCTGAAATGAAGTCAGTTAAATTGGCTTGATTCAAACAGAATTTGGAAGTCTGTGCCAGTGGAGGCTGGCATAGTCTTTAGGAAAATAAGCCTGGTTGCTTCTAAAAGAGAAAAAAGAAATCTTTGAAAGCCATGGAGACAGTGACTAATTGCAGTATAATCAACAGAAATGAGATTCAGGTTTAAAAAGGGTAGTGGCCATTCCCTGTACTTATGCTGAAATAATTTTTCTGTTTTCTAATTGTGCCCCAAATTATTCTTGGGAGGTGGATACTTTAAAATTGATCCCCTCTGATGAAAAAGCAGGATCACTGGTGAAAAAAAAAAATCAAACCCCACATTAAAGGAAAAGTCTATGAATAGTCAAAGGCCAGAGTGACACAGATATCATCTGATATCATCCAGTGTAGCTGAACCAGGACGTGCACATTTCAAAGCCTTAATCACGGTACGTGATGTCACTGAAATGCTATTAGGATAAAAATAGTGACACTGAAACTCCTGATTTTCCACAACATTCGCTTCAATAAGACATTGGCTCTGTGACACAGCAGTGTTTTATGGCTCATGCAGGTATCTAGTGAGCAAGTTGGTTAATCGGGGGGACTGAATTTAGGAGCTCTCTAAAGAGAACTGTGCATTTCGCCCTTGCCCACTGAATTGCAGAAGCAAATTAAAAATCTTCTTATTGAGGCCCAAGACCGCTGTTTGAAAGCAGCCACGCTGTGAACCCCCAAGAAAGGACCCGTGGGGCAGGCAGTGCTGGTTGCAGCCTCTTGCAAGCCACTTGGAGTCTCCTGGTTTTCAGAAGAGAGAGACTTAAAGAATGAAGAAAGCATTTTCTGGGTTCAGGTGAGAGTGGCTGGTTCAGTCTGAAATTCCCAAGGGATAAAGGTCGTTATCAGACTATCCTAGGGTACTGCACAAATACCAGGAAAGCAAATACTTTGACTTCTGCCAGTAGTGTTCTTCAGACACTGCCAGGTTCCTTGTCATGAAGCCTGGTGAGCTTTTTTCTTCTTCCACCTCTGCATTATGTGAGTTGTTGTGTGAGACTGCAAAAAGTGCGGAGAATTTTTCCTTTCCTTCCCTTTCAGAGTGGCCTTTATCTGTCTTTTAAAAAATGTTTTTCAGGTCATGCCTTTCCTGGAAACTCTGTGTCTAATCTTCCCAATTATACAAAAAACCTTGGTTATGTTTCTGGTGTGCAAAGTGCTTGCTGGGTGCTCCTTACTTGATCAGACTTTACCCTTTACATCTCATCTTGCATTTAAGTTGCCTTTTTATACTACTGAGATTGAAAGGGTTGCGACACAGAGATTCAGAAGCTACTACCAGGCTGACAGATAAAATGGACCTGGCATGGCACAGTCTGACTTGTGTCCATATGCTAACCACAAATTGCTGATTTAATGATTCATCTTACAGCAGTGGGAAATCTCAGGTTCCTGTTTCTTCCCAAGCACAAGGTACAGCCTTTTCAAATAGCACAGCTGCAACAGCTGGAGGCACTAATTCAGCTCAATGACTACAGAATGGCATTTTAAGGAAAGCTGAAAACTAGGAGGACTCAGTTAATAACTATGGCATCTGAAGGGAGGTAGGCTCCTGCCTAGGTCAGGAACGGGTAGGGTGGTATATTAAAACTATACTTAGACATGGCTTTTTCCTGAGGTCCTTTGCTTTCTACTTCATTGCTGGGAGCTGTAGTACATCCATGGTACATCTTTGCCTCACAGTGGTTTTCTCTGCTCCACATCTAAGTTTGTGTTACCAACTGCATCCCCAAAGCTGGGATTTACCAATAGCAGAATAGGGACTCCTCCAAATAAAGCAGGAATTACTATTATTGTAACCCTAATGTATAGGTCTTTGGGTTGGTTGGTTGGTTTGGTTTTTGTTTGCTTCTTTGTTTTCTGGGTTTTTTTTCCTGCACATTGTTGACTTGGTTCCCTGTTACTAGTCATTAGCCATTCTGGGATCCTGGGAATCAAAGCAAGGGGTGATATGCCACGTTAGCAGTCCTATATAGAACCTGAACTAAGTCCAGGAGATCTTGCTTATTTTATAAGAGATCTTACTTATTTTTTTTAAAACCTGCATATCTGCTCTTGTGCAAAGCAGAGTCTGGATTAGCAGCTCCTGCCTTCACCCACTTTTCCCTGGTAACTTCACGAGCTTCAAGGAAGAGATCACCTCCTCCAAGGTCACCAGCATGTGTCTGGGCTTGCAGAGACCGGCCACCAGATGACACTGTTACCCCTAAAAATTAACTAACAGCCGAGCAGATCCGTGAATTTACTCCTCAGAAAAGGAGATGATGAAGGAGCCTCCAGCATGCCGGGCGGAAAATAGGGGCCTGAGCATCTTTAGGTGTCCGGTGCCCACTCCCTTGGCAGCTGTCACTGAGCACGGACTGTTAGAAAGACAAATTTTGTGGCTTATCTGCAGCAATTCACCACAGGTAAACTGCAGTCGTGTCTGTGCTTTGTATACATTAGTTTTCATTTATTTGCAGAAGAACCTGGACCAAAGGATAAGACAGAGGACAATGTATTCCCAGGAAGTGCTGAGAGTTACAAATTGATCCCCCTATTCCAGTTTATCCATCCAAAGTCAATCCTGCTGACTCAAAAAGCAATTAGATAAGGAGTTTGGTTTGCAAGTAGTGGTACAGTGCCACAGTTTTTCAAGCCCAAAATGCTGCCCTTATCACTTTGAACTGCTGAAAATGTCACTGTAATAAAAAGTTATTTTCCCTTAAAGTTTCTCTTTCTTTTTCTTCTCTTTTTTTTTTTCTTTTCAGTCTTTTCTTTTCTTTTCACTTCTGCAGTGAGCAGTGTATGTCTCTGTTCCCTGTAGCAAACTCACATTCTTTCCCCATTAACCTTTGGGATGGAAAAGCCCAAAAGCCTCATGGTTCTCCTGTCTGATACACTCCCTTCTCTGCTGTACTTCATCCTGCCCAGGACCAAATCCCTTTGGAGCTGCATGACTATTCACAACTTTTTTTTTTTCTCCTGGATTTCAGGTGGCCCCTGAGACAAAAGCAGTCATGAAGTGGTTGAGGTCAATTCCGTTTGTGCTCTCTGCCAGCCTCCATGGGGGTGAACTGGTTGTGACCTATCCTTACGACTATTCAAGGCATCCTATGGAAGAAAAAATGTTCTCCCCTACACCTGATGAGAAGGTAATTTTGTTTTTGCACAGTGAGCATATCAGTATGGTTTCCATGTGGGGGACTACAAAACCTTTTTCTTTTAACAAGTAACCAACATTGATTTATTTAGCTTGTATGCACGTTTGTATATGTATGCATGTATGTATGAAATGTGTAATAAATCACATGTTTATATATATAATGCATGTATATATACATATATAATATGATTTATACACTTATTTAATGTGCTTTAAAATATGGCATCAGTTACACTGTTTACATCTGTAAATATTTACCCACGTTTTGTTAGGCCAAACATGACTTCACAAGGCACAAGTTAGGAAAAGCCAGGCTTTTACTATTTAAAGCATGAAGGCTACTATATTTTTACCTCTGATTTTCTGAAGAAAAACCTGGCCAGCAGTGTTATTTTCTGTTGAAATTTGTAGGAAAGAAAATGCTGGTTGCCATATGGTGGCAGCCTTGTAACACTTATTCCAGGTCAGATGAACAGGAACGTTTTTTCCATCTCTGTCCCTGGAAAGTTCCCCATTTGGGACTCACTGTAAATCTTCTGTGAAATTTTTTGCCATCTTTCATATTTCCCTCTGGTTTCCTCAATCTAGTATTCATTGCCGACATGCCCACTAGGAGAACAGCTAGTTTTTCAGCCTTCCAGCATATGTTAAATATGTCCCTGGCCTCTTAAGAAAAAGTGGTTCTTTATATAACTAACAGCAGTTGAAAATAGTCAGAAATTGATCTTTGACTTGAAGCATCCGTTATCTTTCAGAATATATCTTTGGGCTGACTTCTTCTAAAGTCACAGTTATCAACATCACCTATTAAATATTTAAATAATTATAACTGTAAACATTTTCTTTATCAATCCTTTTTTTCTGAGCTGTATAATACCTGGCTACAAGTGTCTGATGGTGATTTGGCAGTAAAATAGACCAGGCACTGCACAGTAAAAAACCCATGTAAGAAATGTCTGGTGGGGGGTAATGAAAGCTACAGAAGCTCTTGGTGAGGACTAGGAGAAATCATAAACCTGTGCACTTATATCCCATCACTTGGGTCAGGACTATCCCAATTTACACGTAGATGGTGGAGGAATGGGGGAGGAATAGGGCCATGTGTGCCCTATCAAGCAGTTCACATGCGGGATGGAAGGACATCAGTCCCTCCATCATCTCCAGTCAGGGACAGCATGTGAGTTTTGAGTGCAGTCACACGTATGAAGTGCTCCATCCCAATGGGATCCATCCCAATGCACAGCTGGGCAAGCCCTACTGGCATCCCTGCTTTGAGACAGCGTGAAACAGCAGGACCTCACATGGGTGGCTGCTGCATAGTTGCTGGCTGCAAAGAATGGGAAGGTAGCTACAAACTTGGAAGTTTCAAACATACAGGGCAGGGCTGGGGATGTCTCCATATAAAACCAATTTTTCAAATGAGTCAGCATTTGAAAATCTTAACAACACTACCTTTATCACTTTAACTTTTGTCCAGAAAGTTATAAGACCTGTACCTGTGAAGTGACCTGCATTTAAGTGATGTCATCTGCAGCTGCTGCTTCCAGGAAACCTGCATCCTGAAATGTAGCAGCTTGTTTTAGCTGCCAAACATTAGCCATAACCCTTGTTCTGACTGCTGACCTGTCGAATTTGCCATACAAGGGGAAATGAGGCAGGTTTGCACCCTTGGCCGCAGCCCAGGGTGAAATGCTGCAGTGCAGGTAATGGCCAGGAATTAAAAAGGCAAATTCTGTGAAGTATGTTCAAACCAGGCTGCCCTGTTTGAAAATGCTTCTGGGTACTTCCACCTCCCTGTGTCCCTCATGAGCACAAGGAGCCTCTTGCCACCTGCTCCAAGACACAGAAGATTTTAAGCTTCTGTAGCCCGAGTCACAGCCTAGGCTGGTACTTGCTGAAGCCACGTCCTTACACTCATATTCTTGCATCTGGTTCAGCCCACCTAAGCCAGAACTTTCCCATTTTTTGGCTTTTGTGGAGATGGATGTTTTTAGCAGGATCTTGTTGCTTTGTGTTGCACAAGAAGTTGCACTGATGCCTGTGCACATCAAGTTCAATCCTTTGGGTGAAAGGAAACACTCCCTTCCCTCCTCCTGAAAAAACCCAACCTGTGACTGTCAGTGGGGTAAAAGTGCTGATGGAGGTACCAGCACTGACCTCATTTTACCAAATAAAGCAGGGCGCTTCCAAAGTCACAACGATTCTTCTGTGTTTTTTCCCTTTTTTGTTCCACTGTATTATGCCTAAATGTCTACGTTTTTTTGAGGTCCATGACTAGTCATACGTTAGCTGCTATGTGATAAAAAATGTATTGCTATCCGAGCATATTTTAATATTTTTTAAAAAAAGTTTAAGTGTTTGGTTTTTTTCTTTTTACATCAAATTCACCTGATTTGGGATTTCTCACATTTTCTTCTCACTACCACCCATCTTCATTCACTTGGACTAGTGGCCAGGCAAAAGCCTTACGCTTCTTGGTGTGAAACAAGAGAAGACAGACTTGGTCACTTGAAATAAAACATCTGCAGATGTCTTTGGGCAAGGTGAGGAACGTACTCAGAAGTCACATAGACACCTTCTAAACTATTAGCAAATACCTTTCACAGAAGGTTCAGAACTGGGACCAAAATTTCTGTAGAAATTAAAGATATTGGGCCTGGTCCCAGACTACTGACAGTAAAAGTACATCTTTACATATCTAATTAACATCCATTTCTTTCCAGCAGAATTTTGAAGGAGACTTAACTGTCTGGGCTGAGCAATACTTAGAGACATAGAAACTTAAAAGAGATGCAAAAGCATTTTGTATTAAGACAGGATTTTCAGTGTCTGGACATCAGAAATATTTTGGTAAATTGTCTTTGCAGTTATATAACACTCTCCACCTTTCCTTGGTCACATATCTGATCCCATAGTTGGCTCAGCTTTGTGATTATTAGTAACACTTGTAAATATTATATCAAAGTTGAGTGCTTTGTCATTTTGGTCTTTATCCTTGGTGAGAACATCAAGGATAAAGTTTTAGTATCACTTCTAAAAACAGGATTTCAGCCACCTAACTTCTTGCACACGTCTTAAGTAATATGCAACGAAACTCATGATGCTGAGTAGTAAGATCAAGTAGCATCCGATATTTGCTGTTATTCAATGTTGAAATCTGAAGTTATAGCTTTTCTAGATGAGGATCAAATAACCAAAAAGGAGAGGGGGAATTTCTGCACAAAGTCAGAATAAACATTGGAGAAAAATGGCAGGAACCTGATTCAAAGAAATGGTTTCTGCAGATCACCGCTGTTTCTTCTGTCTTCACTACATCTACCTGTCACTTTTCCTCTCTGGATGGTGACTCCTCTGCTATTCATCAGTATCAACACTCTTAGGAAATCAGTGGTGACATCCACCATCACCACATCCTATCCTCTGCTTTTTAGGAATGGTTTCTGCCCCATGAAGAAGCAGCTGTCATCGAGATCAAACTAGCAGGTTGTCCTGTGTGAGTGACAAGTGCAAAGCAAATTGACACTGTCTATTTTAAACAGCAGCAGCCAATGCAAAGATCTGGTTGGGCTGAGGATAGTGTAGGTATTTTTCAAAGGGTAAAAATAGCTCAAGCTAAAACATAATGGGGAGAGTTAATTTCAGCTTTGAAACCTGGGACTTGAAGTACAACAAAACAAGCCCTCTACTCCTGCCCCAGACAACAGGTTGAAGCCAAGTATCACAAAATCCACTGGTATTCAATGTTATCTCTGGCTAAATATGTTGGATTGCAGGGAGGGACGTAGGAGAAGGTGGCAAGTGAAAACTTCCTGGCAGAATATCCTTGCACGGAGGTTCACCCCCTCCATCAGCCTCAAGGATGCAAGACGGCTCATGGTGTGGGCTCACAAGAGCACTAGTTACGAGCAGCATTGGCAGTGTTTACAGTTTGTAAAAGCAAATATATTTCCAACCTTTTCGTTATAGATGTTTAAAATGCTGGCTAAAGCCTACGCAGATGCACATCCAGTCATCTCGGACCGATCTGAGCTTCGTTGTGGTGGAAATTTTGTAAAACGCGGAGGTATTATAAATGGTGCCGAGTGGTACAGCTTCACTGGAGGTAAAACCACTTTACCATCATATCAAGTGAGGTAAAACCTCTATATGACCTTTATGAGACACGAGGGTTTGAAAGAAACATTTTTATTCATTTCAGTTTGCTTTAGGTCAGACCTCTGCAAAAAAGTAACTTGTAAGGGATTTAGTAGCAAAATGTACCTTGGTAACAAATACATTCAGAGACCATGGGATGTATTCAGCCCTGATATGACCTAAGAAAAGTTACTAAGTTACTTGTTAAATTATTTATTGAACATAATATAATTCTAATTTTAAAATCTAAAATGTAGAAATAAATGCTTAATGCTACACTCCCATTTCTTAGTGGCATAAATTTGAATCCATCCTGCAGACTATGCAAGTGCAGTTTAAAGAAACTCTTTTTCAGGAAAAAAACTACAACAGAGACAAACATCCCATTCATTTGTGCTTAGGTTGCTAATTTGATTTCCCCAATAATAGTATTTAGTTCTCTTCAGGATTCCTGAAATACTGACATGGGTGAAATATCAGTGTTCATAAAATTTTGAGCAGTGCTTCAGTTGTGTTTTCAAATAGGACTCAGCTGTATCCCCAAATAATTATGTTGAAACTAGGCATTTAAAGAGCTTTGGGGCATAAGTAAGAATTAGGTTTAAATATCTTCGGCTTACATTCTTCTGAAAATTATATCCAATGTCTTTTGTACAGAAAAAGTTTTGAACATACAAATGGCAAAAGGTCATCTCTTTGCTGGTGACCCTTGGCAATCACCTCTGATACAGCCGATTATCCAATTACCGTGATTAACCAATCCTTATCGCTCTATCGTTACTTCTTGGTCAGGTGAATAATAATTTTAAATGATGCTTTTTCGCCTGAAAGAATTGTCATTGCCATTAGTTAATTTGTAGTTGAAATGAGTT
>JAOXJM010000033.1:51183344-51199043 GCA_026413425.1 Tringa solitaria | reverse complement strand
GAAGGAAGGAAGGAAGGAAGGAAGGAAGGAAGGAAGGAAGGAAGGAAGGAAGAGGAAGGAAGGTTAAAAATGGCCAAATAACAATACAACCAAAATTAGTATCACCTTTCCATTCTTATTTGAGATTAATATAGCACCAGTTGTACATTTATGTGAGAGAGAATGCATTGAATTTGTATCCTCAACTGTATTACATAAATCTTCTTCAATATTTATTTCAATCAAGAAATGTGAATTTAGTATCAGAAAGTTTTGTTAAAAAAAAACAAACAAAAAAAAAACAACACAAAACCAACCCAACCCACAACTATAATATGGTTAAGAGGATTGTAAGAGGTGGTGAAATTTAAGCAACTGTAGACAGCTCTGAAATTAATGAACAAAAATGAACACGGTGATCAGCTCTCTCATACACCTTTCTGGAAGATGCTTATGTGATGGGTTTAATGGAATATAAAGTTAGGAGCATATTAAATATTTTCTAAATAGATAGAGGGATCGGAATGCTCAAATACAAGTAACGTAGGAAACAAGTGAAAACCTTCCAAAGTTCCCTGTAAGTCTCCATTGTGCCTAAACCGTGCCTTACAGATTGGACTTGGCCTTTTTCCAGTGCTACTTTGGAGCGTGACAGGTTCAGCAGCCAGACGGTGCTGTCAGGAATTATAGTGTGTGTTCATGAGGCTCCTTCTCCTTTTAAGTCAGAGTCTACATAATTTTTTTCAATTACCTTCCAACCGCATATTGAACAGTATTGATGTACTTTTTTGTAACATCCTCCTTAATAATTAATTTCCTAGTCTCCACGTTCATTTCAAAGGGGATCTTCTCTACCATGGAGCCAAACTTTTTCCGCGCAAAGCAATCACGTTAATAAATGTTCTGACCTGCCAACTGTCCATACCTCATTCCTCTGCCAGCAATGAATCTTCCCAACAAGTCAAAGCATGCAAATCTAACTAACATTACAAGCATAAAGAGCGAAGAGAAAGGTCTGCTTATGTCATATGTAAAATTTCTTCTATGTTCATATCACAGAAAAAATTCCAGAACATGTACAAAAAATTTCAGGAGATAAATTACAAATTGTATGCATGCATTATACCAAAGAAGCTTTGGATCTCTTTGTTCCGTTCACAAAAGCTTTTTAGATCAAAAATAACAATAATAAACAAAGGCAGAAAATTTTGCAGCTGTTGTCATCTTTGTCTCCTGTAACAAAACAATGTTCCAGTCTTGGGCCACACACATATAGTAAGGAGCATCTTTATTTTACTTAACATAGAAAAAAAAACTGTCTTAAGCTAATGGCCTGAAAACAAAACTTTAAGTGTCAAAATCAGTGACTAATAGAAGCTCTTCCTACAACCATTTTTCATAGTGCTTATACAGTTCTCCTTTTCATGCCTCAGTTTAGCAGCTAAAGGGAAGCACTCCAAAACAATATTACGGTCTGTTTTGAAGTCCTGCGAACCAGCTGTCGAGCAGAGTTTGCCAAGCCACTGCCATTTCTTTGTGTCCGTCACTCTAGTACTGCACTGCAATTCAAAAACAAGCCAGAGATGTCCTTAGCCATTACGAAAGCAGCCATCAAAATAAGAAAAGACTGTATGTCTCTGTGATGATGCCCGTAGACAGACTGGAAGATCTCTGTGATGGGTGGGCATCCCCCCCGCAGCAGTGAAGCACTGAGGATTCAGCCTTCAGGACATGAGGAACAACAGGGAAGGGAGCCCTTCGGGTGGCTCAGGCAGAAATGTGAGCCGAAGCTGATATACCTTTTTGCAAAGCTCCTGTCAGAGGTATTCTCACTCTGTCTTCCTTCACCGTGTAAGATCTGTCTTTTGAAGCTACCACAATGTAAAAGGAGTGGATGGGGAGGTTGTAGTATACTTCCCCTGCTGTCTTTGTCTTCATGGCATATCAGAGGAGAGATCCTGTTTGACGTTTGTCTTTTCTGACATCGTGTAGTCTCAAGTCGTGCTGCCAAAGGGCTTCACATCGGCTTCCTTGATGGAGCAGCTGGACATCAGCAAGGAGGTGTGCTGCTTCTAGCCACCCATCGTGTGCAGGGGGAGACCAGAAGAAGGGCTTCTCCGTAGGGGCTTTTTTGTGGCCATGTAGTTTCTGGCCCAAGGTCTGCTTAAATGAGTGCGTGATGAATGGGGGATTTCCTCCCAGTTTGGCAGCTCCTCCTGGCTCCCAGAGGCCACCAGTGTCACATTGGTACAGCAGCACTAGTGTCAATGTCACCATGGTGGGATAAGGGAAGAGGCTGAGCATTTCTGCAGCGCACCATCAATAAGCATTTCATTGTAAAACCAGGATTGACCCAGATTATGTTATGTTTTGAGAAAGATCTTTCTAATTTCTATTTCTTCCCTTTTAGGAACTGTGATTTAGTGTGTGAAAAACAGTCTTGTTCTTCTTTTCTGTCTCATTAGTAATTGTTATTTTGAATAATACGATAAAAGTCTTAAATTTCAGTATTAGATTTCTTTTACTGTTTTAGGGAAAGTTTTTTTTCCTGCTATTATGCAAAAGCTGTTAATTTCTCATTAAAATTCCACTGAGCAACCTCAGATTATTCAATGCAATACATGCTATGTAATATATGCTGGGTACCACCACTTATCCCACAGCTACATGTATAAAAATACCAGCAGTGTTGCAATAATTAGAAATTAAACCCCGAACAGCTCAAAGGGTAAATTTACAAGAAACTTAAAGAACATAACTGTAACTTTTGGCACAGAAATTCAGTAAGTAAAGGCTGCCTGGATTTTAAGGTTTTGTGTTTCCTAAATTGCAGCCAGCGATGTGCCGTAGGTGTTTGAGCTTTGCTGCTGGGCACACACAGCACCGCTTGCTCCGTGAAAAACCTAAAGGATTTTTTTTTTAAGATTATGCATGGAGGTGATGATAGAGTGATGATAGTGTCTTATGGTTTCTTGGTTTCTTCAACCACTTGGAAACCAATGGCAGTTCTTCTAGCAGGTATTTGCATTAACTTTTGCTTGGCTATCAGTGACCAGCAGGCTACCTGAAACAGCCCTGTGCTTATTCTTCATTCAGGTACATCCATGGCTTACTAGGGCCTGCTCTCCTCAGCTGCACAGTTGTGTTAGCTTAGGTGCAACAGCAGTGATCCATTTTAAAATGAGATTTTGTATTAAAGCTACACATGTAACAGCTAATGCAGATGATAGCAATAATATATGATTAACGACGAGTAGACTGGTGAAACCCATGTCAGTTAGATTAATAAAAAATGACTTCAGAATTTACTGCTTTATTCATCTTTAAAAGGAATAAAGATAACATTTGTCATCAGAAAATAAAGTTTCATAGATAAAAATCACAGACAAGTATGCAGAAATATATTGTAGAAAGCAACGTACCACTAGCTAAAACAAAAATAAGACAGCATAGCTCTTACACTGGCATTAAGTAGCATTTTATGCCTGTAATACTGTTTCAGCTAAATATATATTTCAACCACACAATCCAGTATTCAAATGAACATTATTAAGTCATACCTTGGGTTTCTCAGTCGACCTTAATGTCAGTCACAAATGTAGTTATAATATAGTCCATAAATCTACTGAAAAATCAAACTGCCAAGTAAAAGCCTTTACCCTATAGAAAGAGTAAATCTCTGGGAGATAGATGATGTACATGTACAAAGAAAGCAATACAGGCAACATATTTTATACATCAATATAATCCAGGGAAAAGGTGAATTCTGAAAGCAATAGCTTTTGTATTGGAGGACTGGATGGTATGACTGCTACTCAGCTTTGGAGAATACTTTATCTCCTCTGCAGTCCAGAGAAAACGATACCCAGTCTAATTATCAATATGCTACAAACTTCGAGGAGAAATGAAGAAACTGAACTGCACAGGACTTAGTATGAAGTAAATCCCTCTAATGGTAAGGATTATCAGATATGGATAAGGCTGGTTTTACCATTCCTTCTGATCACCCAGTTCAGGAAAAAAGAAAGCTGGAAAAAACCAAGGAAGCAGGAAAAAACCAAGCTGGCACAGAGTTGTTACCCAGGCTGGCTCATTTTGACTATATGAAGACAGAGCAGGTGATGAGTAGACCTTAGTAAGTAGAAACTTCCTTAAAAAACTGAACGCAGGTCAATCTGTCTCTAGCAAATAAATCACTACAGTCTGTTGAAATCACTAAGAATACATTTTCCTATTTGTATAGAGGATGTGTCAAACCCCATTTCTGACCAGGAGGCCATTTTATTTTAGGCATAGGTATTGAACAAATCCAAATTTTAAAATCTTAGAACCCTTGCTCAGCTACTCCAGTCTGTGTACCAAAAGTATGCAGGTTACTTTGCTTCTGATGTTAATAATGCTCACTTAAATGTCTACTTGTTGGCTTGCCCAAAAGCATCAGTCTTGGCATGCTCAGGGGTACTGCTCCTATTTCAGCATCTGCTGGGAAACACAAATTGGATTTTCCTCTGACTACCTCCCCTGAAAGGCTTGGTCCAGTCAGCACTCATGTTGCCCATCTGAAAACTCCAGTGGCTGTGTCAACTTGCGTTGAAAACCCAGCTAGAGAAGGCAGAGCCCCATCTCCAACAGGCCAACATTTACAGTATAGCTGTTACATGTTCAGTTCAGCTCTTTCCTCCATGACAAGTGCTGTGGTCACATATTTCCCTCTAACTTGACCATTTTCTGATCACTAAGTCATTCTGGGTAAGCTATTTAATACTTCTTACACTTTTTGTATAAATATGTTTTCAATTAAAAAAGACAAAAAGATAGAACATTGTATCATGGATATGCTCTTTGTTCTCAGGAAGCTCCTCACTCTAATTATTAAAGTGTGTTAAATACACTTGCCAGACTCTACATGTGAAGAGATGGACTACCTGTGGAGGGCTTTGTCTCACTTGACTTTAACATAAATATATGCCACCAAGATTATAGCTCCAGTTTATAGCTAATGCAGGAAATTAAGCACTTTCATTATTCATCTAAACTAGAGGCCTGCTTCATGTCTGCTTTGAAATAGGATGGATTGTCCCAAAATTGCATGTATTACTCTCCAATGGTTATGAGATAACTACCTTAGATGCAAACATTTTCATATCAACTCTAGTTGGATCCCAAGTGGGGAATAAAGACATTTTGCAACATATGGGCTGCTTTTGCCACAATTCTTGCATACAGAAGCAGGTGTACGTGTTACTGGAGAACTGGACAAAAGTAAGAAATCTGTAATCTTCAGGTACTTGGGGGTTAGGTGATACTTGAGGATTTCATCTTTTAAAAGATACTGGCAAATTCTACCAAGGACCATTTCATGTCCTTTTTATATCATTATCATGTAGAAATATATGTCTATTCATTCATGGGAAGAAACAGCAACACGATACACTACATTCATTCCTCTGAAAGACCTGCCTGCCAAGGGATTTCTCAGAAATTCTCGGCTTGGGGAAGAAATACAGTAGTCAATAGTGGTGGAAATCTTAAATTGTCATCGTATATAAAAGAATACAGTTCTGATGTATGAAAACTAGTATCTCCTTTAAAATAACCCCTTAATATATTATATAGTTGTGGAAGTCTTCTTGATTTCTTTAATGGCAATCATTATGTTAAACTCTTGTCAAGTGCTTTGCTTCAATTCAACTGTAAGGCAGTGATTTTCATAGTTTTCAGACATTTTACTACTTTATTAAAATGATAGATGTTGTAGTTTACTACCTAAATAAAGCTAAGCTCCACTCCTGAGACTATGAACAACTTTCAGAAACTGTGATGCAGAAATCCCTCTGGTGGGAACTGGCTACTTGCCCCTCATTGAATGTAAGTTTGAATGCTTTCTTGAGTAGGAATGGACTATTGGATTTTGGCAAAGGGCGGGCATGGAACAGATACTGCATACTGGCCCCCAGACTGTGGGAAAGTTTTTTGGCCACACTAGCCTGTGTGATACCTTTAAGTCTTATATTTCTTTAGGGACACATCTTGGGGTAGAGTAAGGGTCAAGGACTCTTCTGCTTTCCCCCTGCTGCTGCTAGTATCCGTTCAGCTCCTGTTCTGCTGCAAAAGGGAGAAACCTGTGGCACATCAAAAAGTGAGGGGGAAAAGAGCTTTGAAGAGCTCAATGCAGCTATGGATAGACAATTTCCAGTGCCCACATGTACTTGGCTTAAAGGTAACTTGGGTAACATCACTACTCAACATAGTAATGTACAGTATAGCTATACATTAAATACATCCTCCACCCTTAATGATGCCTGAAAATCTATGTGAACAGGGAGGTAAATGCAGAGATTTGAAGCTGGCATAATACAAGACATTTTCTTCTATTTAGCCCATGTTAAAAATGCAAAAAGGGTGGTGCAGGCATGCTCCTGGCAGTTTGGTTTATAAAAATAAATGTTGTGGCTAAGTGGGTGGGAAACACAATGAGGAGCTGAAGACCAAATGGGAAATGTCTCCCTGTTGAGGAATGCTTTTGCAATCTTGATTTTCTGTGTGTAAAGTCAACTTTGCAGTGTGCAGACTAAGAGAAGAGACCACACAACCCTTTGGGGCATATGGGAGCAGTCATTATGAGGACTCAGAAGTATTTGCTAAAATGCCCTAATAATCAAATAAAGTAGCTAAGCTGCCTTATCTTGATGAAGAATAGATTGCTTTCTTATGCCAATTACAGAAACAATGCTGAACTTTTTTTTTTCCTCTTATCTTTTAGATTCAAATTCTTCCATCCTTCATCACCTCATGTAATTCATTCTTCTGTAGACAATTGTACACAGCTAAACTCTGAAATAATAAAAAATACTGTACACGCTTCCCTGGAGCTTTTCAGGTGTCTGACTGGTGGCATCAGCATTGACCTTGGAGTGGTTTAGGTCATATTTCCTTAGACAATGGTGGAGAGACTGGGATATCTACCATGGCTCAATGTTGTAGGATGTGCTGCACAAGCAAAGACAGCCAAACATGAATGCTCTTGGCTTAACTAGCAATGTCAGCAGGAATAAGCCAGCAGAGCTTCTGCTTAAAGCATTTTGGTGAAAAAACACCTTTCAGAAGCAACTGTACCCCACCATAACTATACAGGTACCACTGATCCGCCTTGCCGTTAAAAGTGACATAGTTGTAAATATGGAGTCTGGTTCGAAGGAGATTTCCTTTTAAATTGCCATATTCTTTAATGACTACAAAATGGCTCCCAGATCAGCATGCGCAAAGCAAATATTCTGGGGTAAGCAGAAAGTTATAACAGCACAGAGGACCAGTGGTGAGTACACACAACTCTGTGAGCACAGGAACCAAGGATGTCTGATGTCCTATTAATTCGTGTCTCAAGATAGAATTCCCACGAAGATCCTCCGATGTCCAATCAGGGCTAAACTCACTGTAAAGCCTCCATCTTAGTGGGAGCCTTAGCAGATTTTCTTTCTTTTGAGATCCTTCTCCTTCTTTCAAATTTTGATTTAAGTCAGTGGAGAGTAGGGATAATCGCAAGCACACACACACCCCCACACACCCATAAGTTTATCAAGGTCTTTTCCTGCAGAAAACAGCCTAATACACCTGCAATGCAAACACATCTGCCCCAAACCAATCGGTGGACTGCCATTCCCTCCTGGGTGCAAGGGTGCTCCGTTGCTGGGAATCTAATAAGCATCTAGAAGTGCTGCATCCATGTGCTTTAAACTGCCTTGCGAGTGATACAAATAAAAAGCCGGAATGAGCTCCTTCGCTTTACAAGCAGTGATAAATGCAGTAGAAGCCACTTAATTAGTCTATGATAAATTGCATGCCCAATTAATTGTGATGATTGCCTAAAGGGCAAAAACCAACTCGAGGCAGTCTGATGGCTCCAAAGAACAGACTAATGGCACACTTTAGTGAGGGCTGAAGAGTCTCTTCCTGTGCCCTTCCTGCAGTTGTCGGTAGCTGAATCACAACAGTTAGTTGCCAGGGATGTATTGCTTGCACCAGCTTTGCCCCAATTTGACCTTTTCTTCATTTTATGCTGGTTAAATGAATCAATATTACCTTAATACAGTGTTTCCTTTCGTCCTCCCAAGCAGTGCGTGGTTATACTGTGGACTTAAAATGCAATTAATGAAATATTAAATGAGTGCAATGGGCTTCCTTATCCCTCAGAGTTTCAGGTGGGAATTGGGAGGAAACACATTAAAGGTAAAGGAGTTACCTGAATGTTAAATCAGCGTAGGTCTGAAAGCCGTGGTTCATAAATTTATGTACAGAGCCTGTGAAGCATGGCCATGGCAAGCAGGGTTGTACCAGTTTGAACAAAAAGGTGGTTTTAAAATGATTTTGCTAAACCAGTGACAAGGACCATGTAGACATTGCTCTTTCAGTTTTAAAACAGTAAATGACTTCACAGGGCAGAGTCAGGTCCCAAATGTGCCATCTGCCTGTTTGCGGTTTGTTTACTTTATACATGATTGAGCTTAGAGCTCGTCTTGGTTCCTTTTACATAATGATGTTATGATAACCACATAATTAATGTTTTTAGTGTTTAGCAGATAAATTAGATGCAAAAAGAGAGAGAGAAAGAGATGACGTTTAAATAGAAATTCTTCTAAAAGTCCCGGTAGAAGCCAAGTTTTATTTTAAAGTATTTAATCTATAATTTAACATNNNNATATAATAATTAGTATTAGCTCACAATTATAATGAAGTTGGTTCACAGACTCCTAGGAAGTTATTGAGTGGGTGAAACAAACCTTTTTGTCTATTTTTTCCCACACACACTATTTTTTCCTCCCAAATATTACTTTCCGACAATTCACATAATTTCAGCAGAAAGTAGATATGAAGTTACACATGATTACACATGATAGGCAAAAATATTTCACTTTATTTGGGGTGCAGCCGAAGGATCTCCTGGAAATCTCATTAAAAATGTGTTCTTGAAAATATCTCCATTTTTTTCAGATCTTCTACTCCTGCAGGCATCTGAATGCTTATACTCTTGCCTCTTCTTATTTCTTATACAAATGTGGAGCTTATACTCTTGCCCCTTCTTATTTGGAAAGTTAACCTCTCTGCAAATGCAACTAGAGGTTGAGCAGAAACATATGGATAAAATACGTGTTGTTCCTCTGGTTCCATGAAAAATTATGAAGTGGAGGTGAAGAATGTGAGCTCAGTGGGGGAAGAGGAGGTCAATGAGAAATTTGTCCCTGTTTCAAATATTTTCCCATCATAGCCTAGATTGGGCAATGTTCTTCCCAGGTCAGGATCATAGCAATGTGTCTCCAGTGATTTGACTTCAGCCTCTCTCGGGGCGGATTTCTGTCAGGAATTCTCGTAGTTCTAAGTGATGTTTTAAATTGCAAATGTTCAGATAAAGAACTCCATACATTCACAAAAACCAAATTCCACTGACTTTTGTAGCAATGCACAAAGCTAATGCCTGCTATTAAGAAAGTGCTTTATAGGAATAATTTTGAAGTGGAGTTACGCATTATTAATGGAGACAGATGTGATGGTGAAGCAAACCGCATTTGGCAGCAAGAACATTTACTAAAAATGTCATTAAAGAATTTAGGCTGTATTATACCAAGTATTTTGTAACTCCCTCCACTGACTTCTTGGCCTCTCTTTTTCTTTCATGTCTGCTAAGTAGCTTGAGGTGGTTGATGAACATTGGAACTGAGGAAGTCTGGCTTCTCACTGCTGTTTCTCTAAAGGTTTGTTGGCTTTGACACCTAAGAAGAAGGAAGCTGTACCCCAGTCTGTGCCCCATTTTGTGCATTTAGAGCTTTCCTAAGGCTTTTCTTTAATGTAGGTTCTATGATGTCAAACAAGAAGTAGTTTTTTTTCTGTAACTATTTCCTCAGCGGAGGTAATTTTACAACTTTTTTCTAATAATGAGTGCCTATTTCCACAATTTAGAAAATTTGAGAGTTCTTCCAACCTACCCCTGACAAATTTATATCAATACAAGTTGATATATTTTGCTAAAATTTTCCACTAAATGATACAGACAATCCATTAGGCTTTAATATACACTTAAAATGACACTGCAGGACTCATTTCTTAGAACCCCCACCCTTAAGAAAGAGAAGCCATGTGGGGTGGGTGTCATCAAACACCATATTCAAAGTTATCGTTGGGAAAAAGTGTAGTTTACTGATGCATCTCTTACCAGGTGGCATATCTGTTTGAAATGCTGAGGCAGTGAAAAGAAATAGTTACATTTTTAATGAAATGCAGCTTTAAATATTGGTTTATTGAGACAAGTTACCACCCAGGTGATCTTTGGGACAGACTGGAAACACCAGCATCAGCCTTGCTTACGTAACCCTCATTTTTATTTAAAAATTGGTAAGGTGATCCTATTTTGAAATTTACTGATAGCAGAGAATACTGAAAGTACCCAGGTTCTTTTTTCTGCCATAGCACTGCATGTTGATTATAAATAGCCCCACAGAGCAAGAATTAGAAAATGAGAAAGTATTCCAAACGAGGAGAAGATTCACCTTCAGCACCTGAAATCTAAGCAGATGGTAGTATATGTATAAAATTATTTTTATTTTCACTGGATGTAAATTTTTTCCACTAGACATTGGAGAGCTTTCCAAGCTTGGCACTGAGTTCTCTCATTCAATTTAGGGCAAAACTCTGTGGTCTGAAGCTGGACACCTTCAGGTAGGATTGTGAGCTGGCATTCATGGTCTGTACTTTCAGTAGATACTATGACCTTGACTCTCAGAGGCAAAAAAAAATGTTAATAGTGGGCTTTCCTGGCTCCTTAAGGAGTGCTGAAGGCACAAAACATTTCTTCTGGTAGCTGTATGTCCTTCCCAGCTGGATGAAGTGCCTCCCCCTCCTTGAGGCTTACGAGCAGACCTTTCTCTAAGGTAGGCCCCTCTTTTTTTGAAGTCTTGCTGGGATTTGGTGCTGGCCTCATCTCAACTCTCTCAGGAGCTGGCTGGAGCCACCACCTTGGAGGTACCCTGCCCTCAGGAAGGCTTTGTAGGGATATGGAGGAGTGGATGAAACCTATGTCTGACAGCATTCCTGAGGAGGAGTTTCACCAAAGTACTTAAATACTTATTTTACCAGAGGGAGAAAGAAGAAGCATGGCATTGCTCAAGTAGGGGTACTCTGTCCACCTTTACTGGGGAATTCTAGTCACTGGTAGGTGTTTGCTGGGAAATGAGAGCTGCATCCACAGTTTGTGGAGTCCAAGCTGATGGTCTCCATCTTCCAAGCAGGGCAGCCAGACCAGCACCCTTTGTGGAGATACTCTGGGGGGTTTGCAGGAGTAGAACTTCTGGGCATTAGGCGTGTTGACAGAATTTAAATGTTTCCAGTGGCAGATGAAAAGCGAGTGGTGGTTTTGAGGAGTGAAATTTGAGTAAATGCACTCCAACCTTATAGTCTATACAGGAGTTTCAATCCCTCTGTGGATATTGGCCTATATAAAAAGCTGCTGGGCTGTGCTTTTACATAAGATCCTAAGTGACTTTGTAAGCTTCAGCAGATTCCAAATCCTCCACTTTCAACAACAGTGCTCTTTATACTAAAAATTTAGTATATAAAGTCCTATCATAGACTTGGGTTTGAATATACACAGAAAAGTTCCACATAATGGCATCTTAATGTCTAGACAAATGCAAAATTAATATACTGAAGTTCTCCAGCAGCAGTAAGAGAAAGAGCAGTAAGATTTTTTTAATGTTTTGTTGAGGTTTTTTTAAATAGCAGGCTCTATTTTTGAGACAGGCAGAGGAAAATCTTCTCAAGCTGTAAGCTCAGCATCCCCGGAGTGAATAGGGTTCAATGTAGCATGGATAATTTGTTTGCTTTGCAATTATTTTCCGTCAGTGGAGACAAATTGATTTGTACAATAAAATTGACGGTCACTGCAAGGCAGCTGGCTTTCTAAACTGTAAAAGAATTTGACTAGGTTAAGTGAGTACCAAATTTTTGGAGTACCAGAATGTCCTTTTGTACTGGTAAAATTTGCAACAGTTTTAGGGCTTGCTGGTGATTGCTATGTGAGAATCACATGTCAGCATCAGAGAATGCCAGAACGGTTATTGTTAATACCATTGTAAGCAAGACCATTGCCAGTTTTTTAGTGACCTCTTTTGAAAATGATTTCTACCAAAACAGAAATCAAAATGCAGGAAAAGAAGCTGATAGTAGAGCAGATGAATAGGTAGGAAGGAAATAACAATAACTGCCTCCAAACTGTCTTCTTAATTATTAAAGAAAATTAGATATTTAACATGAGCCAGAGTTGAGGATGCTGGGCAACCGAAGAGCTTCTGCCAGAGAAAAGCATGCAGAGAAAGCTTTATCTGGAACGTGGGAGCATGATCAGCCAGTGAGGTGTATTTCCAGAAAATGTTGCTAGTGGAAGCAAAGAAGAAATGACCATTTCACCCTGCAACTAGAATATTTGAATCTTTTTCCAAATAAAAATCTTTAAAGCCCATAAAAACTAAACAGAAATTGACTTCCATTCTTTTACATTCCTGTTTAAAAATCAAAGACTTTTGATTTGGCCTCTCAAAAGCCCTGGCAAAACTTTAGTGCATGCACGCTCAAATGCTAAGTGTGACAGGGAATGTCATAGTATGTGGTAGCTGCCTGCAACAAGGCTTTGATTCCACTTTTCACAATACTGGGCTAATCAGGACATACTGTCACATTCAATCTAAAAGCAGAATATGCCCCAGAAAAATGCTGGACCTAAAAGTTCAGTAAATTGCTCCAGTTAAACTTCATTTGGGTGTTCCAAGTGTTAAACTTCACTGCAGACATCAGGATTAGATTAGTGACACTGTCAGTTTTGCAAAAGTCCAAGATCAGCGCTAAATAAGGTAGAAGTTTGCTAAGACAGGGTAGTTTCTCTTTGCCCAAACTTAAAGGACCCGGGAAAAACTGATACTGTACAGTTCAAGCACATTTGACTGGGCTTAATACACAAGGTAAACAAGCACCGATCAAAGTGCAGTTCTGGGGGCCAGTGGCATGATCTTTAGGTGTGAGAAAGAAAGTTTTGAGGATGAAGGTCACATGTTTGAAGGTCCAGACAATCAGGCTTTGGCTTGACCTCTCTGCCTAACTGGGAGCAGCTCTCCCCAGCTACGCATGTGAGCAGGGTTCAGAGGTTACCAATTACTTAGAGAGGCTGAGAAAGTTGTATGGAGCTGCTCTCAGCTGCCATTTCACATTAGCATCAGGCCACTCGCAGGTAGGCCGTCGCCGTTAATGCTTCACTGCCGGCCCCTGATGTTCTTCAGCTTGCAATTGCCAGAGCATCGCCCCGTCCTGCCCAGCGGCTCCTCGTGTCCCAGCGGCTCCTCGTGTCTCCCCTACGGCCCAACCTCTCCCCACGCATTCGTGCATCCTCCACTACGTGGGGGTTGTTTTAATTGTTTGACTGTTGACCAGGTAACATTTTTGACCAGGTAACATTTTTTTCTCCCTTTTTTTTTTCATTCCTCTCCTCTCCTCCTTTTTTTTTTTTATTTTTCTCTCTGAATACTTCAGAGGCATCAATAGAAATGAGAAAAATGCTTTAATTGGTTGCAGATATTGAGATGATTAGAGTAATTTCTGGCAACTTTTTCTTACAAATCTTAAAATAATACGTGTGCCTGCACACACTTCATTACTAACAAATTAAGAAAGGGTGACTTATAACCTTAAGACAGTAGAAGTATACAAAAAATATCTTCAATCAACACTATATGTTATATTAAATTTCTGAAACTTACACTAAAGATCTTAATTGAAGAGCTTATATCATACTCCAACTTTAGAAGTTAGAGTTACCCTTAGAAATTATCTTGGGGAGGGGGATAGATTGTGTCAAATGAGCTCCCTGGGGGAGTTCTCATGCTTTCTTCTGTAGCTGTTCTCTCGGGCAGTGACAAACAGGATATTGAACTACCCAGGCCTCTGGTTTGATCCAGTATGGAAAGTCCTATTCTTTCTGTTTCACAAATAGGATTTGGGGGTTTGGAGTTTTTGCTTTGTGGAAGTCACAAAATCATGAATGATCACACTTCCTTAATGCAAGACATATTTTCATTCTAAAAATGAGCCAGTTTCCTTTCTGAAATAAGTCTGGTTCTGATTACACATCTTTTTACTTTCCCTGGAAAATGAGTATTTTTCTGCTTGGAAATATTCACATAAGTGAAGAAATTTTCTAGGAAATTAAGTGAGCCACTTGAAGTTCACAGTGAAAGGCAAAAGCAGCCCAGCCTTAAACTCTGAATATATTGTTTCACATACACTGCCATCCTATATATATTCATAGTTATTTATGACTTTTTTAAATTCAAAAAATTCCAAAAATACAGCTGGGATTATTTTATCCTTGATTTGCACCTCACTTTATTCTTTTCTTCCTCTTACCATTAATTCATCTCTATTGTGAAAGGTGGTATCTGTAAAAATGTGTTTCAAAAAATAAATATACATTCCCCATAACTTCTTGCATGTCGTTTACTGCTACAGCTTACTGGAAGTTATATTTTCCATAGAGCAAGCAGGCAAGTATAAGGACTAGTATTTTTGATGTCTGGACAATACAGTTGGAATATCTTGGTCACATGGCAGGTCATGCTGCATGGCACAGACTTTGATGTAATTGGAGAATCTTTTGCTACATCCTAGGTTTTTTCAAAAGCTGGTCTTTTATCTTTCTTTGAGACTGACCTTTTTCCCAATAAAAAAGCTTCCCTTCCTTCCTTATAGTATTTTTTCCCTATAATATTTTATTTTACCATCCTTTTACATTGACCTTCCTTTTGCCACCATGCCTGAAAATTCACTGTCATTCCTTGTTTCCCAACATATACTATTTATACGGCTGCAAAAATTAGAGACATACAATTTGATATACTTATTAATTGTGTAAGAGAGCTACTCTTTACAACCTTATCTCATCCGTACAACCTGAGTATTACAGGAGAGTTACTAAGACTGATGTAAAAAAAATACTGAAAATTAGAATAAAGTCAAACAAATGAGTAGCTGATGGCAGCTTGTAGGCAAGGCTAAAAGGAATCTTAGAGGCTGAACCTGTTGCCACTAAGCGGAGCTGGAGTTTTCCCACTGACATTAATGGTATTAGACCAGACCCCAGATTTGCAGTGACATTATTACGCAAAGAGAAACTATGAAACTTGCAAAGATGTCTTGTACCATGAAATTAATAAAAGACATTGGTTTTCTTTAAAAACACTAAATATTAATTTAAATCCTGACTGACTCATACCATCATAAAAACTCTTATTTATTACACAGGTATACTGCAAATGTTTCAATATGTTTGGTTTGGGCATTTTTATTACCACTTGCCAACTGAGGTTGAATGGCATGGCAATGATTTTCCATTTAATTTTAAAATATGTCTTACTTTTCTCCAAAAATATTCCAGTGGCATTTCCACTATTAAGAAAACCTTAATTGACTAATCTTTCTGAGAATTTAGTTCTGTCACTGTGGTGTTAGTAAGAGAAGTGAATTTATAACTCAACATAAATGGAACTGTAACTACTTAACATGTCTGTGGCTTGGAAAATTGAATCACTTACCCAGAAAAAAAAAAAAAAAGAGCAAGCATAGACCATACTCAGAAAAGTCAGGATATGGTTTTCAATAGAATTTGTAGGGCTCAGAGGTTTATAATTG
>JAOXJM010000033.1:51162277-51176666 GCA_026413425.1 Tringa solitaria | reverse complement strand
TTCCAGGGATGGGGCATCCACAACTTCTCTGGGAAACCTGTTCCAGTGCCTCACCACCCTAAGGTGGTGGAAGGACAGGAGAAAGAGACAGAGGGAGACAGAGGGAGACAGAGAAGTAAGAGCCCTTCCCCTGCCGACACAGCAGAAAAGTTGAGGCTGGGAAGGAGTAAGAGCAGCAGAAGAGTTACGGACACAGACAGCTTTGAGACCTCAGAAGCACTGAGATGATCATCAGAAGAACATGTGGTGAGCCATCATATAGTAGTGAATCGGGACACTTCTGTTCATTGTGGAATAAAGGAAAGCCATTTTGCTTTTAGTTTCCTTAAGCTACATTTTGTCCTTTTAATGGGTTACTTCAGGCCTCATTAAAGAACAAAACCAGTAACACGAACTTGAGGAACACAAAATGTGAGCAGATGTTATGCGATGTCTCGTGTGTGTAATTGTGCCCTGGTACCTGCCATGTCAGTTGTGACCTATAATAATACCATCTCTGAACTTTCACTTTTGCTCCTTTTAACTACAGACTGCAGTAGTTTGGGATCGCATGATGACTTTGTGATGTTGACAAGTGGAGACCAGGATTAAACTACTAAATACTTTTTAATAACAACCAAACTTAGGATGCAAAGTCTCTGGAGGCAACCTAACTTGCCAACTCTGCTTTTAAAAATATAATTCACCAAGAAACAATCTGCAATTTACATATGTATTTTCTTTTAAAGCACTTTTTTAAAACAAAGAAGTATTAAATCTTAGCAGAGGCTTTTGGCTAAAATGCAGCAAATATATTATGAACAGATTTTTACAGTATGTTTTCCCATTATTTTTGCTATATATTCTAGACCTATGAAAAAGCTTTGCTATATATTTTCCCTTTATGAATGGAAAATAGTCAGCAACTTTAAGATTTCATTAAAGCCATGGAAGAAATAAGTTTCCAATATAGTTCAGTATAATAGGTCCAATTGAAGACACCTTTGTATCTTGATATTGTGAAGGTGGCATTACCCAAGA
Source organism: Tringa solitaria (assembly GCA_026413425.1). NCBI lineage: Eukaryota > Metazoa > Chordata > Aves > Charadriiformes > Scolopacidae > Tringa > Tringa solitaria. The sequence continues at coordinate 51,175,646 of JAOXJM010000033.1, read as the reverse complement.
CTGCCATTCATACAAAAAACAAGCTCACCGAAGGGAGTCATTCACATACTTCTTCATAATTCTAAAATATTTTCTAATTACTTTGCTTTACAAAGACCATTTTAACATCTCAAAAAGCAAATCTCTTCAAGGAATAGTGGGTGCTTCTTAACTTCTTTCCTTTCTTTCCAATGTAAAGACAGTTTGCTACGTAAGACTATCTGCTCCATTTCCCCCTGAATGTTTGATCTGGGAAGTGACAATCCATCCGTGGATGGAGTTTTTTGAAGAAGAATAATGAGCAACTGCCGGATACAGGAGATTTTCGAACCTTTTGAGTGTGTTTGTATCTGAGACCTGTTCTAGTTTGTTGATGCTTTGTTTGTTTTTCTGTCCTCCTGCACTGTGTGTTGCCACATTTCAGGTGCATAGGGATCATCACATGGATGCTGATAGCAAAATTTCCATTACACAAATCAAGCAAAAAAGGAAGTAAAAAGAGTGAAGTTTCTCTCCTAACCCACATAGAGGGCAAACTATAGAGGCCAGACAAGGATAATAAAAGTGTATGATTGACAGCTGACAGAATGCCAGTGAAAATTTCTCTCCCCCTTAGGATATTGTTTTGATAATCTTTGCCGATTTAATACTTTATGGAGCTAGAGAATTTTCTTTTGTCTGTATGGATGTTTTTGAGGGGTGGGGGTTGCACTTGTCAATTGCACATCAAAATAGGGTGGATAGACAGGGAAGTGAAATGTAAACAACAGCTCCAGGTTTGTTTTTCTCCTTGGGCTGTTGGGAAATGTTTTTGTACAATCAAGGTTAACAGAGCACAATAGCAGCCTTCATCAGTTCTTAAGGACATTTGGCCAATGCTCCCATACAACTCAGCTGACTTCAGTGTTGTTACCTGTGTATGTATCTTATAGTCAAAAAGTCTATCCTGAAGTGTGACTGTAAAGCAGCATAATGGGCTTACCTGTTTATGGTATTTTGCCTAGAAATATGTATAGTTTTCTGTTGGTCGTTCCATCATTACGTCACAAGGTCTGTAAGTCCGCTAGGTCATTGTCTGTTTTCTAGACATGCAAAGTTTTTGTGAGCATATGTTGATGTCCATTCCAGCTGAGATATTGCAACCAAAGAGTGAGTGTCCCAATCACGCTGTGTGAGCACAGTGGTGCTCACACACACACACACACACACACAGAACAGAACTCAGCCCAGCACGTGGCATCCCTGCCACAAGTATTCAGTCCATGGGACTTCACACAAGTTCGGTGTCCTTAGGCTCCTCCAGCCCCACCATCAGCTCTCTTGGAGCAGCAGCAACTGGTCAGACTCAGGGTCCTTGTCTCCAGTTGTCGTCTGGCCACTTTTTTTAGCTCAGCACTCCCTTATGCCTTGAAAGATGGATGAAATAGCCAGGTTTCCTCTCCCACAGTTATGCTGAGCTTGCAATGCAACAAAGAACAAAGCATAAACAAAACAAGCTTTTCCTGTGGAATTTTGCAGATATGACTCTAAGAGGCAGATCTGTTGAGTTAGTTGATGTATTTTATAGAAACTTCATCAGTTTTCCTACTGGAACTGGATTTTAAAATGATTTTTTGTTCTGATTTCAATGAGTCTGTATCAAATCTCCGTGGCTTGCAAGTAAAATGTAATGTTCATCTTGAAAACAAAGACAGCTCTAAACGCTGAGATACTTTTTTTCCCCCAATATTAATATCAGGAAAGAGGACTCTACAGGCCAGTTTTACCCACATTCCTCTACTAAATTTCAGAGAGTACCTTCTGTGGCACAGATGTCCATTGTGTTTGGTAGGATATCACCGTTGTTATCAAGGTGATATCCCTCATATCGTTCAGGGTTGGAACTTACTAAATAGTTTTGTAGATGATGAGTTGTAAAGGATTTCAGTTTCTTCTACTGAATAAGTTTTAGAGTAGAACAGGGTGGATGTGCATCTTCCAGGGACTACCTTGAGCACTCTTGGGCTTAAGCACATCTCTGATCTATCTACACCGAAGCTGAAGTGGGGCTGAGGTGAGGAAAGCTTTGTTCTGAAATGTAACGTGTCAGTCCTTTGTAAGTATTTTGATACCAAAAGGGGACTCTGATAAAAAAGGAAATTAAATAAACTACTTTCAGATGTGTATAGATATAGTGAATCCTGGTGGATGAGTATCTTTTGAGTTGGTTTCATAGTGAAAACAATATATTATTCAAAGAATGATGAAACTGAAACTATATAGTTTCACTTCAGGTTAATTTATCATGGAGGGTTTTTTGCTTAGTTATCTGAGATGGGGGTAGGTGCTTGAATACATTAACATTGCAGTTCACTGTAGTCTTAGAGATTAGTCCTTTAAAAATACATCCAAGTGGCTTTTCGTACAGGCATGTTCACACTGAATGCACTGACACATCTGTTACCTGGTGGTTACTTTCACATAAAATGTGATTTGGGTAGACTATGTCTAATTCACTGGGATCTGATGAAGTGTGTATGAAGTTTTCTTCTGTCTAAAGTACACCATGTAGAATTGTGCTATTGATTTACTATTGGGTATCTTGTATCGTTTTAAAGAAAATATTCCTTCTTTTGTGCTCTCAGCCCTTTCTGTCTGCCCTATGACCATTTCTTTGTGTTGGGGGATGCCCCTGTGTCATTTCTCTTTACTTACTTTATGCAAAGGCAAATAATAATACTTGTCAATTTATTTGTGGCGTTCTCAGCTGCATAGCTAATGCTCTTCTGCTTGATAGGATGTCATTGCTTTCTGTAATTATAGTTCTGCCTCTGCCCTTGAGGAAGAACATCTGCTATTTCCCACTCATGAGTTGCATTTCATCCTCTCATTTCCTCAGCGTTATCCTGCACCACAGTGATGTGGTGGTCTCTGATGCCCTTTGCAGCACTTTTCTTTGGGGTTCTGTACAGCAGGGTCCTCAGCCATCCTTCTCACCTTCCCCATCCTTCCTCAGCCCGTTGTGCTGCTGTCCTCAATATGGGTGATGCATTCATGACTTTTCTGATTCAGCTGGGAAGGAAAGGGCAGAGGTGTGTTGGGAGATCCTATGACAACTTGTCTTGGCCAGGAACAAACGTGCAACGGAAGCCCAAGGACAACATGCTGCAATGCTCTTACTAAATAAGCAGTGTAGGCTGTCAGGGTCATTATATGTGACCACCCAGCTAGAACAGAAGATAAGAGGGGGGAAAAAAACCCACCTTCTCTTTTTGGACACTTACCAGTAAAATTCTGCCAATTTGGCATATTATTCCCTCCATTTTTGTTACTTCTGTTATTTACTGTTGCATGTAAATCAGCTGAATGACCCTCTGTTAATCCTTTGTTCTTACACAGTTTTAATTTTCTATTAAAGCGATTTTTTTATATTAACATGAAAGAATATTGTGCATTAGGAAAATTTGGTGGGATAATATATGTATTTTTAGAATAGTTAAAATTAACTATTCAGATTTTTTAACACATTTGTAATTGGACTAGCTTATAGTGTCAAGGGTCATTTTTATTGGAAATGGTACAGAACTGGAAGAGTAAGGAAATGTTGTATGTTAAAAATATAAATTGATTGGTGCACTAGCCATTTGACTGTGTGCTGCAGGATTAGAGGGACGGTGTGCTATTCGGTATTTTCCATTTTTCTAGAAGAGGATTGACATAGGGTTTTAAAAGGATATGAGATCCTTTTTTTAAAAGAAAAAACAACAACAACAAAAACCACACCTTTTATGTTTGGGGGAGAGGGAGAGGGGGAAATTTAGCAGGATGGAAGCTGGTGGGGAGATGAGGATGACCTGAGCAAACAATAGACACTAAGATTGTTTTACTTGAAGTGCACTGAACACTTTGAAGTAGGAAGGGATGAGACTATATAACAGCTGTAGAAGATCATGCAACTGCACCAAATGCTAACCTAGATGTTAGGGGGAAGACATATTAAGTGACACACTGGGTATGAGATTGGTCGAGTCCATGGAAGAACCAAGTGAGAGGGTGCATAAAACTGGGAACAATATTGATGCCTTGAGAGAAGTGATGAAAATTACAGATTTAGCAAGGTAAATGTATGGGAAATAGCTGAGAAGTCCATACAGAATAATCACAGTAGAATGGGAGAAGATAGGTCTGTAAGCAATATGTACAGTGTTTTGCTGCCATGAAAATTGCTGAGTTCTTTGCACAGACAGTGGATAACCCAGTGCAGACCCCTGAAAGAAAGAACAAGCAAGAAAAGTATCCATGAATGACAATACTGAGATAGGCTTTGCTCTTCATCCTTTGCATTACTGAAATGAGAGTCTATCAAAAGTGAATGTTGTTAGAGAGACAAAGGAGAAAACAGAGAGTGGCTCTTCTGAGAGGAAACCATATCTCCTTTATCTCATTCAAGAAGTGAAAAGGGTAAATATTTCAGTAGTGAAATTAATGCTTGAAAAGGAAAAGAAGTTAAAAGGTAGGAAAGGATGTAAGAATAAAAGAGTAACTGCTGGGACCAGTGGTTGTGATTACAGAAATGTCATCTGCCAACCTCAGCACCAAATAAATAAACAAAGACTGGGGATGGGAAGTGAAGTGGGAGATTAAAGAAAAAATATGATTGAGACAACAGAGTATTTGAGCACAGGAAAACAGGAGAACAGGAACTGAGGGACAAAAAGTTGAAAACCCAAAGGGTGATGAAGAAGTGTAGAGGGCACAGAAGAGAGAAAAATAGCAAATTAAATGGGTAAAGGGGAAAAGGGAAACAAAAATAGAACAAGGCAGTATGAAACCAGATCTATAAACATGATTAGATAGTATCAGTGGCTTGCTCCAAATCAGTAACAGTGCCGTCTGGAAGCTTTGCTCTTTTTGAAGTGAGGAATGGAAATGGTGGGGCTGGTTATGTGGGGGAGAAGGAGGGAGGTAACACTGGGCAATGTACTGCGTGGCACTAACAGAATCACCAGCATCTGATGACATCCAATGGCTCTGCTGTGTGCAAGAGGGGACAAGGTCTCGCCTTCCTTTTCTTCAGCCCCTCTCCTCCTCTTTCTTTATCCCTTCTCCTCCCTTTTTGGGAGGGGAGGGGGGATACCCACTGGGAAAAATGTTGTTTTTCTTGCACACTCAGATACACATGCACACACATAAAACACACACATGCTCAGTTTCTTGAGATGACTCACACTGTATTCTGAAGGGGGACATAGGAAAAGATGCAAGCTTTGGAGGATTTGGAGGTTTTTTTGTAGGAGGAAGGAGGGACAAGGGACAGGCAAGTGCTGACATCTGGAGAGTGGTAACAGCTGTGAAGGCCTCAGGGCCAGGGACTTCAGTTTCTGACCTTAGGGAGAAACCGGAGAGTACTGACCACATGGAGTGGTTGCAAGGAAGAGTGAGGGCAGAGGGGAGACAGAAGTGGCAGCCCCTTATTTTTGTACCCTGGAGCCTTGGTAATACATCTCTGTAAAGAGGCCAATCCGTGTCCATATAAGAAGTTATTCTTTTCTGTCTGAAGTCATGTTAAAAATAACTCACTTTGGGCCTTGGGGCATGGCACGATAATGAAGTTAAAAGGATAAATGCTATTAAATGTCTGAATAATGTTGCTAACATAGCTTGTCTTCCTGACCATTTTGTTAAACTACAGTAACATACAATCATGTCACCATTAATACTTCCTGCATGTGCAGGAAAGAAGAATACAAAGAGTATGAAATATCAATTGATTTTAGGATGGTGTGTTTTGTATTGAAAACAGCTGGCTAACTTATTCTCTCATATGGCTGGTGGCGGGTACTGGAAACATCACACATTTTTATTGTTGAAACAGAGTGCAAACTGTTCAGAGCGATACACCTACATCTGTACTGTATTAGACTGTGTGCCTGGCTGCCATCCTTTTATGGACTCAATATCTGTCCAACCATTATTTTTATTTGGTCTCATAACTCCATAGTTGGTCCACCTGTAGAGCCTGCGAGTTATCAAGTTAGTGTGTTTTGCCGTTGTCATGTGTCCAGTTTTCAAATTAGAGTGGTTTCCAACTGGACTACAAAGAACCACAACTGCTATTCTTATAGCTATTTTTATTTTAACTACACCCGTTCCTATTTATCACTGCACTCTGCTGGAAAAAGTCTACTTTCCAACAATGAGATTTTTTTTTGGATGGGAGAAGGGAACATGTACCATTTTCTTCATCTCCTTTTTATTATTATTTAATTGTCCCCACACTTGATACCTGTTTATAACTATCACATTAAAAAGCAGGAATGGTTGTCCAATTCCTGGATTATAAAATCTCCCTGGCACGTTCCTAAGGCTCACTTAGACAGTGCATAGTCATTCAGACATCAAAGGCAGCTGGAATCCGAATTCTCCATTGAAGACTTATAGCTATTCTTAAAACCCACTCAGTACATGCTGGGCAAGACCCTACTGCCACAGCCTTTGCTTGCTCTTGCTAGCACTGACTTGAAAAATACCTTTTTTTCTTGGTCTTCTCTATTGTGTATGACCCTCCCCACATAATTTTTTTTTACATTTGTCTACCCCGTCTTTTCAAATTTCTACCTCCCTTTGCCTTTTCCATTTTTATTTCGCAGTAGGTATCACCTTGATGTCACATTTCTCTCTACTGGTCCTTTTCTGACATACACCTGAACTGATATCTCTGGCTTCTGCCTGAGTTCTTCTTCCTGTCCATTGTCTTATCCTCGAGTGTCTCTTCCCTGAAGCTGTCATGGCCTCTCTGAAATTGCTTCCAGTTGTAGCCATATTCAAGACCTCAGCTAATCCCAAACTATAGCACCTGCAAACTCACAAGCTTCTCCCATTGCTCACTGGAGCAGATGGTGGACAGATGCCTCCAAAGCAGGGATAGTCCATAACCCTTGGATGTGCTGATGGTGCCACATAACATACCGGTTGTGTGAAAGTGGCCATTCCAAAGACTTACAAGGTATCCTTACACCAGGATAGTCCCAGACCCTGAGAACCCCCAGTTCTCCACCTGACCTATTCTTCTTCTATGACACGCTATTCTTCACCGGTCTACTCTTTCCTGCTACCACACTCATCACAGCTTGATATTGCAAGCTCTGTAAAAGTAGTTGGCAACGTGTGGCTGCTTCAATACAGTGAAATTTCCTATATGGAAAAGTATAAGATGATGTTTAGATGCTGCAGCAACCCCATAGGTTGTGATACAGTTGTATTCTCAGCCACCAAATGGCAGCCTGACTCATTTTAAATTACTTACTCTGTTCTAGTGTCTATATTCAGCTGATTTCACAAGTGTTTACAAATCAACTTCAAAAGTTCCAAAATATTTTAGCAATTTTATGAACTAGAAGTCTGAGCTTTTCAGTGAAGCCTATGGGACGAGGCCTTTAAATAGAAGTTTATGAGAATTAAAATGGGCAGGTTCTGTGGACCACCACTGTGTTATTAGGCTTATTAAGTTGTCTCTAATGTACCCTGCGGTCTTTGCAGTCTAGGAAAGAAACATCTGGTCCATGAAGGTTTCCATTTGTATCTATTTTGTTAACTACATTAAGCGACTAAATAGAAAAAAAATACATAATGCAATGAAAACAAAACTACTTAAGCTAAAACAATTTGAGGTCAAATTAGTCACACAACTGTATAAAATATCACAATTATTACAACCAGCAACCACTCTAAGTTTTTACCCAGAATTAGGGATGACGATAAGCCTTATTCATCTACTACTGCCCTGCAACAGACCATTATCCATGCAGTAAGATATTTACGTGTTGCACTCTACACAGACAGGGGTTTGTGTTGCCCATCAGCATATTCTGATTCAAAGATGTTTAATTACGCTACTAAAGGACTAGATTCCATTTGCTGTAGTCTGCTTCTCGCTTGTTTTTTTAAGATTTGGGCTTTTTCCTTTGGCGACATAACAAGATAGCTTCAGGAGCTTGCTGGTTACCCAGACAGGCTGAAGAAGCATTAAGGAGCATTCTCATTTGCCCATCATACACATGGAAGGTACCTCATCTCCACTGACAGACACACTCCAGACATTCCTGGAAGAGTAGAGCATCAAGTCCCAATGACATAAATATTTAAGAGGGTAATTTCTTATCAGGTAAGGCAGACGAATCAGATGTAGGTGATTTTTTTTAAATGGTACTGGGAGCAGTACTATTTAAAAGTATCCAACTTTTGAAACTGTTGAATGGAATTAAATACGGCTGTCTAAAGCAAGTGAAAAAAATCCTTGAAATGCCTGTTTTACCTAACTGGCTAATGGAAATTTAGAGTGAAGGGCTGAATTTGGGCAAGTTGAATGCACTCCAGAAAGCCCAGACAGCTGAAACACCCAGCATCTTATAATTTAATTGAGAAAGGGATAGGTATTTATTCTGAGTTGTCCACATTTTCTTGTTATCCATTAAAAACAAACATTTCCAGAGGGTAATTCAGTCACTTAGCCATCTACTTTCAGCTAAGTGAATATTGAAATAGCCTTCTAGAAGCTCCCACCTCTCTTCACTGAGTATAGTGCAAGCCCTATTTAGGTGTCTAGGGTGTATTTTAAGTTATCATTCTAAGGTCTGCAATATACAGAAGCTTTTTCATAGACAGTTTCAGGGAAAGTTCAGAAAAGGCAGGAGTCAGGGAAACATGGATGGATGGGAGGTTGCCTTCCCTTGGAGGCAGGAGCTGCATGAGGGGCTGGATCCCACTGTGGTCCTGGTGACCCCAGAACAAGTGGATGCACTTGTTGCTTGGTAAATGAAAAAATATTTGTAGATGTATAAAGCCCCTCAAAGTTAAATAACTGTATCAAAATGGGATATTTCCTATCATGTAGAGTCAAATTTTAGAAGATACATTCAATAACAACTCTTTTTTTGGCCTCAATATGGCCATCAAGCATGAATTACAGAAACATTTCTCTCTGTGTTTGCTACCTGTATTGCTCTGTCATGTTCATAATAAGAAAAGCCTGTGATTTCAAAGTTATAAAGAGTACTGAAGTTCACAGGCATGAAATTTTTATCTAAGAAGAAACCAGCTAGGACCAGAATGGCTGGACAGCCCTGAACAAAGACAAGATTTGCTGGGCTAAAGCTAGAGGCAATGTGCATTTCGCTCTGTAAAAGAAGTTACAGCTAAAAGTCAAAACCATCAAGTTTACACAAGGTTTACAGGAAACTGAAATAGTCACCAGAACACCTGGAATCAATATATTTCCTTGCCAATTTTTTCAAGCCCTCAGTCTGGAGTACAACTATGTCAAAATGTCCAGTGAATTTGGCTGTCAGTCTACACAAAATGTTTGAGAGAAGGAAAGTAATAAATAATAGAAGGGTCCTTAAGCCCTTAAATCTTGTTACAATCAGTGGGAAACTAAATTCTCAGTAGCCACAAGGGTTATTGGGATACTAATTTTACATCACTACAGTGAAAACTGAAGGTACCTCTCTATGCATTGCAGGTTTCAGTTAAATTGACATGTTAATATGCAAAAATATACAAGGAAACTTTGGCCTTCATCCATAGGTTTAAAGGGTTTGACTCCCTTTTTTAGGATAACTTTACCTAGAACTGATTGTAACCTATATATATTTACATTGTCAAATGAGATAAATAGTCATGAAATTTTCTGAAAACTTAAAAACACATGATTTACAAATTGAACATCTGTCCACTAAGATTGATAATGTCATGGGGAAGAGGGGTTGACCAAGGCTTGCTGGCAATTTCTGAAAAATACTAAATATAGAAATGGTCTGGTGGTTCTTATATTTTCATACTGATAAAAACAGGGTTTGCAGTATGTAACCATCTTCCGAGGGTAAATGCACGGCTGAACAGTGCTCAGTGCTTTTGAACTAAACTTCGCTCTGTTTCTCGAGTATAAAGTTTTGCAATTTCTGTTGAAATCACCTCGGATGATAGCTTCACAGGGTCATCTCCCTCCTGCCCATTGCACTATGAGGCAGCGTCCTTAAACCCAGGGATGTGAAGTGTCGTAAATCACTGAGCAAGGTTGGCCAGACCTCATCCATCAGCCAGTATTCTCACCTCCTTAGGATAAAAAGCACTAAATAGCCAAGTGCTGAAAAAGAAGAAGAGTGAGAAACTTGAGCAGAGATGTCTCCAAGTTAATATGAATGGAGGTATGCAGGAAAAGGCAGATTATATGTAATTTTCTTCACTTTCAGGAAATGATATGAAACTATTATCCTCCATTTTCTCAACTTGCGTATTTAATATTTGTGGATTTATTTGTTGGTTTGTTCAGGATTTATTGGCTTAGACCAAAAATGCCCTTTTTGAAATCACTCATATCTACTTAATGGCAGGAAGGCAAATCTGTAACAAACCACACTTTGGAAACCTCAACAACTGAGGATGCCAGGAGTCCTGGTTGTAGGCAAGCAGGTGAGCTTCCATCTTGATGTGCATATCCCCACGTGCTTCCATTGCCCAATTAACTATGGGGTGGGGAAGGAAGGTGAGGAGGACAGAGGAGCAGAAGCCCCTGTGCGCTGGTGGAAGAGGCAGAGGAAGAAAAGGCATGCAAAAGTCTAACTCAGCTGTTTCCAGGTGAAATCTCTTTCCTTCCACTCAGAAAAGATTAATTCCAGATCCTCACACTATCAAAGGCTTGAAACAAATGCTGAGGTGAATACATGGGCAGTTTTGAAGGTCAGCCTTGTCATCAGCTTGGCTCTGAAGATCTTAGTATACAAAATTAGTACAATATTTAATGTGAATCCTCAAAAATGAAGTGATTTTATTCCTAAAACATTGAAGGTTGCCTTTCCCATTATTGGCCAGGGTATCTCATAGTACAAAATTCTCTACCTCATGTCTTCTGAAAATTGACTTCTTAATTTCTGCCTAAAAATCTTTGTCTGAGTTGTATATTACGCAACTCTCTTTATTTCATGGCCAGAGAAATGAGACTCCTTCCAGTATTTTGATCTGGTAGGCAAACAGCAAAAGACATAGGGAAAAAAAAAAAAAAGCAACCTAAAGCTCATCTCATTTAACAGATAGCAGTAACTATCTTAAAAAAGATTGGCTTATTATGGATACTTTAAGCATCTACAGAAAGCAGCTTTCCATACCCACAGTGAGGTCATTAGTGAGGGAGGGAGAGAGGGAGGGAAAGAGTTGGCCGACAGCACAATCCCCTTTGCTGTGCAGACACTGAGCTGGAAGCCCCACATTTTGACAGATTTCCCTCAAAATAAAGATTCTTGGCAATGTATGGGAGGTAATGTTACTTGCAGCAGCAAAGTAAGCAAAGCAGAGTTATAGTTTTAAAGAATAGTCTAAATGTAGATCTACATAGGTGTAGATTTTGCTCCCAACATAAGAAGTTCAAAGAGATATATTGCTACTAGGTATGACAGCAAAAGTAATATTGCCACTATGCTCCATTATCATTCTGTACAAAATCAATAGCAAAACAACCCAAGTCTAGACACATAAATGTCAAACTATTTAACAAGAAGCAGTTAGTGCAGAAAAAAACACTTAAATGGCAATTGAGGTAGTCTGATGGGTCTTAAAGTAGCTTACCAGGATTTATGTAAGATAAAAACAGTTTAACTAAGCATGTAGAACAAAGCCTCGGGGCTTATGGCTAAGAACAATATCAGAAGAACATCTAAGCTCTTTATCGTACCTGTCAGGTCCTAGTACTTGGCTGTTCTGTCAAAGGTGGAAGGCTTTCTAAATCCCCTAATTTCCTCCCTGATTTTAGGTTTTAGGTTACTTTATAAAATTACTGTTCACCTACTACTCACAAGATAGAGTGCCCAGTTCTCAAAAATGCATTTGAGTTATTCCTGCTACTCATGTGAAATCTTTCATTTTCAGAGTGCTTTCTCCACTTTTTACAGTCATTCCTTATTGAGAGCTGAGAGAAATGGAATTTTAGAGTGAAACAGGCAGTAGAAATTAACATTTAATTAAAATAATAAAATGGCTAAACACTGAAACTCACTTCAATCAAACAAGTAGAAGGTATGGAAGAACTGTAAAATATAGAGACGTTAACTTTAAAATGACCAAATATTTTGTTCTTAGTTCCAAATTATCTTTTAATTCAAGTGGCTTTCTTTTGGCTTTCAAATAGACCTAAAATCAAAAAGAAAATGAAAACCAACTAGGGCTTAGGTGGAGCAAAACAGTTTTACTTGGTTCATAATTCATATTTTATTAGTTCACAGTTCATTGTTGCTCTGTGTGCAACCAAAAGCCATTTTGATTCTGACATGAATCAGGTTTTTTTCTGATGTGGTCACAAAACAAACAAAAAAAAATCCATCATTTACCCATCTGAAATGAAACATAGTTGGGGTATTGCAGTGCTGAAAAAAAAAACATACCTTCAATGCAAATAGAACTAAAGGAGATTTTATTGTCTAAGACATCTTTCATTTCACAGCCTTCAGCAAAAGTCATTAGCAGACCTCTATAGCACAGTGAACTCTGTGGGGAAATTTGTTGCTGATTTCCCTGACTGGAGGAGAGGGCATGTGCTTTACATACAAAAACTTACCCAGTAACTGAACAAATATGAATCTCAATAGAAAACTATTGCAACTTCAACACCAGATCTTCTATATTTTGAGCAGTGTGTATTATTTAAGATAATTGAGGCAATTTACAATATTCAACTTAAATATATCATTTGAATTATTCAACTTTCCCAAATGAGAATGAGGCAACTCATGTAATGGCTGTTTCTGGAACAAGTTGTGTACCTTGTGATGCTTTTGCTGTTACCTGCCCAAGAGGAGGAGATGCAGTGCTACAGCAGGTAAGGCACCCCATCATAAATTCAGGCATGTTAAGTGTGGCTCTGGACTGGCAGTGGCATGAGAGACACAGGTCAATGAGGACAAGAAATGGAAGGCCTCCAAGTATGACACCAATCACTTTGCTCCTCTGTGCACGCTGTGTCCAAAGCAGATATTTCTTATCCATACCTAGAAGAGCTACTCGAGGCTGACTTGGGTTTTTCAAGTGAGTAGAAACTTTTGTTAGATTTTTATTTTTTTCTTCAAACCCTACCACACAGCAAAAGAGCTCGAATTTTCTAATTAATTGCAGTATATTTTTAAGGTAACTCATAACTGTCTTATCTATTTTGAGTGATGATCATGAAGATAAATAAGCAATGTCTGACTTCAATTATGACTGCAATCCCATTAAGTCAGTGGGGTAATTGCAGGCTTAATGTTAGAAAAAGATTTAAGGATTTTGCAATCATTGTATTGTCTCCAGTATCATTGTATTCCACTCAGAACACCCTGGCATGTTGACGTGCAACTCCCTATTTATGACTCACTGTCTCCTTCAGCTG
>JAOXJM010000033.1:51146169-51162254 GCA_026413425.1 Tringa solitaria | reverse complement strand
CAATTTGCTTTAAAATGAGATACATCAATCTGGAGAACAGGATTTGAGTGCTGTGTGCCGTTGCGCTTATGTTATGTGGATAGCAGCTTATACCTGGACAAACAGACTTCACAAGTCCCATAAAAATAAACTGTCTAGCCACTAAAGGCAACTATAATGTTTCTGTATGAGTTTTCTGTTAATAAGAGGGGGAGGATGCATGATACTAGAAAAATAAGTTTGCAACTTATAATTTAGGTCTTCCATTTCCAGTTGTATCCTTGTATGGAAAAAATCCCTGAGCACAAGGAATAAGGAACGCTCCAGTCCTCTTCTAGCACTTTGGCTGAAGTGTCTCCATTAAGGCTCAATCCGTCTTTCGTACCACAGAGGTGGAAGTGACATTAAAGAACGGTAAGAGAAGGTAAAAATATTTATCCAGAAAGCCATCACCCATCTTTTCTGCTCATCCCTGAGAAAATTTATGTGGGTAATCAGTGCAGACTGTTTGCTGCTTCCTCCTCTACCCCATACTCTCAATTATTTCTGTAGGTAAGCAGGATCTCAGCTGAGCAGAAACCCATTAGAGTAAGGAAGCAGGCTCCCCATCTGTCTCCAAAGGTAAAGAAACTTTCCTGCAAAACCTTAATGTGAGATCTACCAGGGCTGGGGGGGTTTAGGAGATAGAGAAGAACAGCTACAATCACTCTGCCAAACAAAATCTGAAACAATGAGTTGCTAAATGATCCCAATCTTCAACACGCTGCAATTTTCAATTCTACGAAGAATTCTGATCACAAATCATGACTCCTACCAGTTACTTCTTAGAAATCAGTTTTAATACACATGTATTGGTTAATCACATGCATTTATTATCAGACCAAATCTGTAATTTGCTTTATAATCTGCTCTATGTGCTCCTCTAAAAGCCTGGCAGCTGAAGATGGCACCACCCTTTCTGCTGTGACTTTGCACAACCATGTGTTTTGACTATAAGCCATTTTGGGTACAGTCTCAATCAAAGCAGAGGATATAACTGACTGTAAGAAGTCACAGCATTACAGCATGGGTACACTTAATGTCATCTAGAGACCCAGTTTGCTGAAGACAGAAGTTTAGAATTAGCGCTGGAAGTTAAATGTACTGACTATTTCTAAGTGAAACCAATCCTCTAAACACTTAAGAACTTGCTTAATTTTCAGCATATGCCACAGACTTCAAAGGAGGGTCAAAGTCCAATAGTTTGAAGTAATGACAAGCAAGAAATACCCTGGAATATTGGCTAAAGAAAAAAATACTATTATGGCAAGTGTTTCTAGGTGCTACTTTTACATTTAGCTTTTCAAGTTCCTGGCACGTGTGCAAATTTTCAATTTGAGAAGACACCTAATGTTGCCCTTTTAGAATAAGGTTCTGGAAAAATGTAGAGGACCCTGATATTTGTTATGGACTTTCTTCTCTTATTAAATATTTATAATTGAGATAATTGTTCTCTGACAACTAAACATGGGTGTTAAGCAAATATTCCTTGAAGATACAATTGCCCAAAGTGCTGTTTTACCACTTCTACTACGAGGCCTGGTTTATATATGTAAACAAAACAATTTATACTTAGAATATACCCAGACATTGTGTCACTGGTTTCTCCTTCCCTGCAAAGCTGACTTACAGGGCCTCAGGCTTATGCTATCGCTCTGTGGAGAGACGCTTTTGTCAGAATGGGATATTTGTTTCAGAAGGAGCAATGATACATTATCATCATTGTGCATATGAGCCAGAAGAAAAGGATCAGAAAGACTAAAAAAATTAATTACAATGCCTTCCCTTCCGTATGTGGCAGTCATGTTTTAACATCAGGACAGAAACAAACATGACTGGAATAGCAAAGGAGAGGTCAAGGATTACACAAAATTGTTTCCTGAGGTCACCAATTTGTAACACACACATCACATTCAGTCTGTGCTTGCAGTCAGTGTCTGGTCTTCTACATAGTTTTTTGTTATGTTTTATCATTTATTTGGTATAAGATCTTGAGCCAGAGAGTTGGGCAGATGAAAGGAGACTGAGGGAGGATGTGAAGAAAGCAAAGGGGGAGAAGAAAAATTGAAATAGCTCGAGGAAGCAGCATAAGAAATGTTTGGAAAGTGCTTGAAAGAGCACTGCAAAAGGATGGAGGAGTGATGAGTGTGGAGATCTCTTTTGTGTGAGGGATCCATCACTCTGAAACATCACTCTGGGTCACTTCCATTTTCTGTATTAAAATCCTGTCTTTTAATCCCAGACGTATTGTGTAAATGACTTTGACCTTGACAGAAACCCTAGAGAGAGAGAAAATTTTGTCGCACGGCTGTAATTTTTTTCCTGAGGTGACAGTATCCCAAATGACAGTCACTTTCCTTTGCAATATTTTTTTCTTGGGTAAATAGCCAACCCCAGTGTGTTCCTTTCACTCCTAAAAGGCTGGAGACAAACTCCATAACAAATTATTATAATTTGTATCTATTTCTTATGAAAAGTTTATAAGATAAATGCAACAAAAAAACAAAGCACAAATTATTAACTAAATTTTACGTTTCCTGCCAAACCATATTATATTAATAACTTGCGTGGGGATCTTTGTTTCAGTTAAAAAACACCTACATTCCTTGGTCAACAAAGCCGGGGAAAAAAAACCTCAGGGACCTCAAAGATCATCTGGGACCTCTCGTTTAGGACTCTTTTCGTATCAATCACAGTCTCATTGTCCCCTCAGTGAGGGAGTAAAATGATGGGATATTTCACCTTTCCAGACGACCAGACCCCTTCGCTTTCAAGGCCGTCTAAGTGAGAATACATTGCAGGTGGTTGCACTATTGAGAACAGTTGGATAATCTTTCACTCTCAAACATTGACAGAGTAGCTTCAAAGCATTCTCCTTCTATCTCTCATCCTTGCATGTCGGACTGTGCCGTAGGCAACGTGAGAGCCGAACATATGGGGCATAGGTAAGAATGTACGTAGATGGTCAAAGCTGGGTTCTGTCTCTTGGAATTGCTGCATAGATTTGTGTGTACACACACATACTTATTTCTAAGCCACGGGGTGTGTGAAAGCATGGAAACTGTTCATGTGTTGTCACAACCATAGGTATTGCAAGGAAAGATACAAGCTTTGAACTCCTTTCCTTAAATCTCTGGTTGTGTACGGGGTATTTTCACTTGATTTCTAACAGTATTTAATGTATCTGACATCCATAAGATTTCCAAATTTTGAAACAATGATTTGATTGCTTATATTACTTTCCTGATTGAGCAGGGGGCTTGGACCAGATGACCTCCAGATGTCCCTTCCAAACCCAAGCAGTCAGTGATTCTGACATCAGTGTGGTAGTGAGCTGTAAGGTCCGACCCCGACTGAAATGTTAAGGTCTGTGTGAGTAGCATTTGGCATCTGTGTGCGTTAAACAGCCTGAGCCTCCCTCAATTCTGAACACCCGTTGAGCAGGAGAAAGAAAGGACATGGGGGAATCTGTCTCTTCGGTGTGTCATTACTTCTGATTTTCTCATGTTTAGAAATGCAAACAATATGATAACCTACTATGAGAGCAAAGTGAAACTCCTCAGGGATTTCATGTAAGTTCTTTTTAGGATTATCGCAGCAGTGATAGCAATACAGTGGTAGCAACCCACCTAGACCAGTAGTGTTTCTAAATACAAGAGATTGTATTTGCTAGCACAAAAACCACTTCAAATTATTCTTGGTGTCTGCTATTTACTAAGCTAAAGACACAGCTCTTTTAGACCTCAGTGCATCAGATTAACTCTGCTAAGACTCATGAACTTCTTACAGAATCTCACACAGATGAAAAGGAAACTAGAGCTTGGCATCTTACTCTGCGTCTCACAATCCTCTCTGCTGCAGAATTCTGGTGGTTTCAGAAGTGTTGCCACTTCTGAGATGTAGGAGGAAAAATGCAAATTAAAAAAGGTAATGATGCCTTTCATGTAAATACTAATATTATACACCCAAAAAAGTAGTAGACCTGCAGTAATTTTTATACTTACTGCTATTTCTTCACTTACAAGAATGAAGCTGATGGTTTTAGCAACTTCTGATGTTTTGTTTTCCATCAGAAATTTCTAAAAATGAGGTGGTTATGGTACCCCTAGTGCATGGAAGGTTGTTCCCAGCACGCCTTCTGGAGAGCAGCAAAACACAATGAAATTCATGGGTGGTTCAGAGCCTCAGCTTGTGGTTCCGCTCAAATGCACAACACAGACAGCTCTTCACAGCTTAAAATGAAATACAGCCTACGAGGAGAGCCGGTTGTGTGAGGGGTATGGAGCAGGCATGCACAGTCCTTGTGCTCAGGAGCTGCAGAGGCGTTTGGGTCGGGGTGCCAAGACAGAAATTGTTCAAATGCTCTGCATCCCAGAGGCGGGCACAGCACTCACTGTGCGTATGGGCCACCCCAGGTCAGCTGGACGAGGAAGGGGGTTCCTGTCCTGGAGCAAATTACAGTATAGGTATAGGTATATAGCCAATTAAAATGTCAACGAAACTGCGCAATCTTACCGTTGGCTTTGGCAAAGAACATGTACAGCATTCGGCAATTTGGGTTTGCTGATGGGCAGTAATTTGTGAGGCTGGTGAAACAGTACTGACATTAACTGTGTCTATACCATCTATTTTAATTTGTCATTTCCACTTAATTTTTCCAGCTGTTCTTCTTTACTCCTTTATAGTAAATTATTACACACCTTCCCTTAACTGGAATCAGCTCACAAAAGCTGATCTCAAAAAATTTTGCTATCTGTTTTGGAAAGATGATAGTGTTACCCTTAAATTATGTTTTAGACAACTCAGAATATGGAATTATCAGTATGGCAGAAAAGTTTATTTTGCAACAAAAATCCATTGTCTTATGGTAACCTTCATTGCCTTGTTTAATCTAGAAGTTCCAGGTGACGGGTGTTCCTTTTCTCTTGGAATATTTCACAGCTTAATAAATTAATATTTTTTCTTCTTAGATTGAGCATAATCTCTTTGTTTTCCACATGGAAACCAAAGATATTATAAAAATGGGCTGGTTATTGTTTTAGTTGAATTTATCTGACCCTTCCTCTTATATTCACATTACTACCAAATAAGGATTTTTCAATGAATTAGAATTTTAACAAATATTTCATATCCTTAGGAAAATGCTGATTCTATCTGTGAATCACAGTGAAGGAAAAATACCAAAAATTTCCTCTGACAATAAAACAAGAGGACCAGTACTGTGCATTATTTGTCCAATGAGATAAAATTCTTCAACCCTTTTGCTATTACTTCTAGATAAAGAGGTAAAAGTGCTATTTTTTTGTTATTTTTTTTAATCACTGACACCAAAATGTAAAGATGGGAGCTACTTTTAAAGTGCAGGTGGATTTTTCAATTTTTAAAGTTTCTTTTTTCTCCAATAAGTGGAGGAAAAAATAAAACCAACAAACAAGAAAGCGACCTGCTCCACCAGAACTCTGTGACCACCAGCTCTTCCACAGCTACGTTAGGGTGGGACCACAAGTTTCCTCTGGGACCTGAGACATGTTCCACCTCTGTTGAGTGAACATTTTATTATAGGCCATATCACTTTCTTGTGCCTCTTGCTTACAGCTGAAGAGTCTCTCTTGGAAACAGGTTTTTTACGACAAGAGTTTGCCTACTTGTCTTTGCTGATGTTGTTGGCTATATCGCCTTCCACCCATACGGTGATCAATTTTTTTTCTCTCTTTCTCTCAAACAGACGTTTGTCTTTCATGTTTTATTGGTTCAAGGAGCCACAAGTTGGAAGGGAGTTTTCTGTGCACAGCGGGACTATGGAAGGGCAGAGGCCCAGATGTAGGTGGAGTTAAAAGATGCATAGACATGTTTGGTCCTAATATCTTCAGTTTGTTGTAAAAGCTGTAGCTGTATTTTCCCATTCATGATTACGAATATGATTACGAATATATTATAATCATCTTCCTACAGAAAGAAATATAGGAAATTTAATTTTCTTTTAATCTCGTATTCTACACACTGTAGTCATTCACACAATAATCTCAAATATGTTCTTTGACAGTTTAAATGGAAGTGCCTTAACACTTAAAACCGGACTTTATTGGATATATTTAGCTTTTGGATAAATGAAGGAAATAATAAAGATGACTGGTTTTCATTCCACACATTCAGTAAATTGAGCTTATATGATAACTTTCATAGGATAAATGTTAGTTTAAATTATCTGCATTTGACCTTTAAGCTAGTATTAAAATGCTAAACCAATTTATGCTGTTAAAATGCATTGAACAAATTATATGACAATAACTCTTATACAATGTGAAGCAATTTTGATGATCTTTAAAGATAGTGGATGGTATTTATGATAACAGCTCTAAGCGCCTTTATATCACAGCTGTGGTGAGGCTTAATGTGGCAGGAACTGTCAGACTGGATCAATACATGCTTTTCAGGCTTCTTTTGGTGCCATAATCCAGCCCCTGCAAGAAGTGACCTCATGAGCTGCCTAAGCTCTTGTTGTTCTTGTTCTGTTTTGTTAATTGAAGAATATCGAGGCTTATGAAAATGACAAAGCTGAGCAAAAGCTAATTATGAAAGAAAAACAATAAAGCCAGGGGTGAGTCTAGGTCAGCTTTCAGTGGGAGTCCAGACTGTACTATATTTTTTCTGCCATCTGTCTGCTGGTGTTTGAGAGAAGAAACTAACCTTTCTTGCATACAAAATTAGGGAGCAAAATCAAGTAAGTATTTTAGTTTTTCCGGAGAAGCCTTTGTTCCTTTAAAAAAGAAAGCCATCAACTCACTAAGAGGAAGCTGTAGGTGACAACAAACAAGTTGCCGACAAATAAACCCTTGTCTTTCTTATTTATTTCTCTTTTATTTTACCTGTGGCCCCCTCTAACACCCAGCTCTCCTGCTGCCTTACCCAGCCAGGAGCAAGGGCTGTGGGATCGGGCCCTTCAGCGATAGAGAGGCACCAGCACCTTGACTTATTCAATCTAACAAGGGCTGCGAGGATAACAAAAAGAAAAGCTTTTACCGTCAAGGAGGAAACATCCTCAGCAACGAGAGTGAACAGTGTTAGAAACCTCAAGGGAAAACATAACCTCGCTGTTAAAATGAATTTTTACTTTAATTTAAAAGCCTTTTGTGTGGAAGCGCTAGGGCACACAGCTTAGCACTTGCATCTGCTCAGGACTCAGCTGACTGTAAGCAAAAAGGCGACAGATCCCTAAGCCGGTTTGTAAAAGATCGTCTAATACCTGGACAGAGTCACCAAGTGACAGCTGCAAGTAATTGGCTGCACCTTTTATTAAGTACTTTAGTAATATACAATAGATTGTTGGCCATAAAAAAACTCTCACTGGGATCCCAGTCCTTGTACAAGGTCTAATACTCCTGCAGGAATCCTGTCCTTCTCTGGGTCTCAAGTTTAATTACCGCAGCGATTTCTCTGCCTTTGGAAAAGCTCTGCTACACCAAAGCCAGATGTATTTCTTATTGGATAATAGCTCCCTTCGCATTTCATAGAAAATATTGTGCTGAGTCCAGCTGTACATTATACATTCGATATGCAGACACTAAATTAAAAAATAAATGGACTACGTAAGTGACATGTGGTTGATGTTAATGTTAGAGAAACCTAGAAACAAGATTAAAAGTCTAACCTAAACATGTAAAAAAATGCCTTATATTTTTCTAGAGGAGGATTTCATGCTGGAGTTTAGCTGTGTGTTTTTAAACATAGGCTACCAGTATTTTCAAACACTCCATATGAGTTCATACAAACATATTTCAGACCCATCTTTTCTGCAACTAAAACTACTTGGATAAAATGCCATTATTGAGATACGAGCTCAGCTTCCATTTTCTTACCCTTAAAAGTAAATACGCAAATAGATTTCATTTTTTCCTTAAACACCACAAAATCACAGTAATAGGAGTGCAGTCCCAACAGACAAGCAAATTTAACTGAAAGTGTCTCAATATCATATATACGGACAGGGTAGTGTATTTCTACTTCATGTTATAATGAAAATAACCTAGTATTGATATGTCATTACCAAAAGCTGCTTAAATCATGGCGATATACAAAGACAATCAGAAAGAGATCCTAAAAACAAAGACAATGGGTCATTAGGTCCTGACTAATAACTAAGAAAGAAATCTTTGAGGGTATGAAGGACTAAGCAAAGAAAATTGACAATCACGGGATTTTTTGGCTGGAAGGGTGGGTACAATAAAAGCAGGCAGCTTAGAACTGAGGGGTAAAACCTGTGCTTTAAAATTTGTTTCTGTTTTTTTTTTCAAGGCATTATTGGATTTTGCAGGGGATTCCTGCAAACAACTGGGGCTGCCATGGGAGCAGGCATTTGGGAATTTCCCCCCTGTGCAATCCCTCTGACAGGCTGGGTATGCTCATTGGCAGCAGCCCTGAGCCTGATGGCTCTTTATTTAGCATCATGAAATGGAAAGATGAAGATTATATTAAAGAAAATGGAAGGGTAAGCAACAAGATAGGAGGACAAAGCACGGACAGCAAGGTTGCCAAACCCACCCAGGAAAGACTCGTGCTATCACAGTGCCATCCTCTGCCTGGCAATCACAGCCCTTCTGCTTGCAGGGTTTTCATGGGGTGCCCTCAGCATCCTACAGGGGCAAGTAGCCCCAGTCCAAGCTCCGTCCATGC
Organism: Tringa solitaria; assembly: GCA_026413425.1. NCBI lineage: Eukaryota > Metazoa > Chordata > Aves > Charadriiformes > Scolopacidae > Tringa > Tringa solitaria. The sequence continues at coordinate 51,153,566 of JAOXJM010000033.1, read as the reverse complement.
GTGCAGCCCTCTGGAGTCAGCTGGAGAGGGAAACCTGGGCTTGGTGTTGTCTCAAGTGAGTTTTGCAGGTCTGAGAACGTCCAGGAGAGAGAGAAGCAGCACCCACATGCCGGCTCTGCCCAAGATCTCCCTGACTGTGACCCTTGCAGCCTTCCCCTGGGATGTGGATACCTCTGCTGAAGCCAGGGCTTCCCAAACCCCGCTTTCCCCCAGCGTTGCATTGGCCGGCCATCATCCGCATGCTGCAGGGCTGGATCCTGCCCCACGAGCTGTTTTTTAGCTGCATCTTGTGGTGCAGAATTAACTGGGGTTGGGGGCAAGTCTGGTCCATCCCATCGGTGCTGGGGCAGCCCACCCACAGCAGCCTGAGGAGCAGCGCACCCACTCACGGGAGGCAGGCTGGCCTTGTTTGGGTTTTGTGGGGTTTTTAGCTTCCCTCTCTTAATTCAGCTGAGAGAAACGAAAAGGCTGAGTTCTCTGGGGCACCGTCTTTGTTTCCCTATCTCCTCCTCTTCCTCAGCCCTGCGGCGCTCCTTGCTGGGGCTGGGGACGCGGGGAGTCCCTGCCAGGTGCGGACAATCCTGTCTAGGAATTTGTGCCAGAGCTTTGGCCCAAGAGCTAATTCACATCTTTGGGCGAAGTCCCACCGCTCCTCTCTGTCTCGGGCTCACAGGTTAAGAGCAGGCTCAGCCTCCGGTTTCCAGCTGCTGCCTCTCCACTGCAATCTGCCTTCCGGAGCCACCCTCCAGATGCTTGAGGAAACCACTGCCTTTTTTTTAAAGGATTAAAGTTTAGTATGGATAATGCTGATTATTAGTAGGATTGGAAGGGTCCACTCGTCCATCGAGTCTTTTTTTCCAAGACGTTGCCCAAATTCAGAGCTCTTCCAAATAGCTCACAGTAACAGTAGTGTTTGTTGCCCGCTATTCATGGGCTGAAGAGAATTTACTTCCAATCTAAAAACATCTTCAAACTGAAAGCAAATATTACTTCATGAATCCAACACTGATCACATCTTTTCCCAACATGACAGGAACTGAACCCAGACAGCCCTTTTTTTCTGTGCTTATTAAGAAATCCTTTGAAGCTGGTGGTGACCCCTCAGAAAGTTTATGCAGGATAGCCATGCTTAAGGAAATCACATTAGTGTCCAATAAAGAGACACATTTTAATTTGACTCTGTTTATCTTCGAGGAAAGCAAGCAGTGAACAATACCACGCAACATGGGACAATGGAAATGCTGTAAATTGGTAAGTCAAAGCTAGTTCTTTCTTTTTTTTTTTTTAATGCAACAAATAGCCAAATGCATCAATTAAGGAAGCTCCAGGAAGGAGCAGAAAAGAGCATTAAGCAGACAGAGAAGAACACCAGGAGGGAGAGAGCAACATGTTAAGGCATGTAAGGAACTGCAGAGAAAAAGAAGTGTCAAATGAAATATACTTAGTGATGTGAAACATGCAGTCACCAAACATTGCTTTGCATTATAAAAACTAGAAGATGGCCAAAGAGGAATTTAAGATCATGTAAAATGGAATGGAATTTATAGAGAACAGGAATTTCTGAAGCATGAAAAAGCAGTCTGCAAAAAACCGCTTGATATGCACAGATATATTGAGTAAGCTGAGTTGTTGGGGTCTTTTCTTCCTGGTGCACGCACACTCATGGCAAAAATTAAAGCCTGCCTTCCACACCAAATCCTGCGCCCTGATTCTGTGCGTGCTGCGATTAGTAGCACCTCTCCAACCTAGAGCAGGGAGAGCAGACCTCAGAGCCCCCTTCTGCACACCGAGGAGCTGCTCACCCAGGGATGCCTGAGTGACCCAGCCCAAGTGCTGCAGGTTCATAATCCTGCTGCCAGACCTGCCTGCAGTAATGTTGCAGCGACCGGGACAAAGGAGGAATATCTCGGTATTTTGTAACTCCATGTATTTTCTTTTACGTAGTCCTTTTAGAAACGTACCACATAGTGATCTTCTGGAATTCTTTTTCTCGTGCTGGTCATACTGCTTGACCAATTAGCTGTTTGCATATGGATAATACATATTTAGTTAAATATATATTTAGTGCTATGTGGATTTATAAATGTTTAATACATACGCAAAAGGTACTGGAAATTATATGCAACGGTAGAGCTGTATACACTTAGCCTAACTCTAATGAACATATTCTAGATTTTGTAGATGTACTATATTAAAATTACTGCCATTCTTATTAAAGTGAGTGATATTTTCTATGTGTCAAACTTTAAATAGATTTCCACTAAATTACACCTCTAGGATTGAGGGTTTTTTTTTTCCTTTGCAGACATCAAAAATGAGATTTAGTACAGTCAAATGTTTTAATATAGTGATTTTTAGTTCTTTTTTGAAGCTAAGTTCTATGCACAGAGAAGGTTTGCAGCAAAATGCTCTTCCAGTCATCTGTATGCACTTTGTTATTTGCACGTATAACCAGAATACCAGTCGAGCCTCTCTGAGCAGACTTTGAGCTCCTCTGTCTTTGGCTGAGTCCTCTCCCAGGTTATCTAAGCTCCCTCTGCAGACAGCCAAATCACCTGCAGAGGACAATTCCTCCAGCGTCTCCTAGGCACTTATTTATGGTCCACTGACTCCGAAGAGATCCTAAATAGCTCTAGTTAGTTTGACACCTAACTCTTCCAAATCAATGGCTAAGCAAGACAAAGCCCTCGCTTGCTGTAAGGATCTATTTGAACACAGACGAGAGGGGAGGAGGGCTGATAGAGGGGAAAGTGAAAACGCACACAGTACTGCACACACACGTATATGCTGCAAATTTTTTTGATGCTTTTCATGGGAAATATTACCATGAGAAACAGATGCTCCTCTCAGCTGCACCTTCAGCTTCTCATGCCTTTATCTCATTGGGGGATTTTTTTTTAGGAAAGTAACAAAGGGGATAGTACATCATTGGCTATGACTGGCAAAGAATATGAGGATTTGCAGAGCTGAATTTCCACTGGCTTTCTTACTGTGGAGCCCTACTGATTTCAGTACCATTCGGTCCAGTTATAAGCCACGGATCTGGGTTTTAAAAATGTATGCCTGCCACATATGCTTTCACACAAGAATATTTTTCTTCATGATCCCTAAGGTTGTGTTTGTGCTTAGAGCCTCTTTAACAGCAAATTATAACAGCAGCAACCAATTGTAAAAGAGGAGGAGAAAGCTGGTTATTGTTTTCTGCCGTTTCTTCCTCCTACACAAAAGCAGGAGGACAGAGCATTATTTGGAGATGGTTATTACAAGGTAAATGCTTACATGTAAAGATGTACCAAGACAAAATAAGTGCATTTGTAAACTGCTCATGGCTATGGCACAAATAATGCACTTGCCTTTTACACAAGTAACCCTTCATAGTGCATTTGTTCGCCGTGTCTCATAGGAGCAATAACACTGTGAGCCATACCTTTTCATGACTTTATTATCGGTAATCTTTGTTAGCCTGTCTCTCTTCATCCGCGATGTCAAAGTTACAACGTGCACAAAGCTGCCAGGTTCCTAAGTCACACCTGGCCCTCAGAACATATCACACCTATGTGCTCGTATTTAAACTGGCTTCTTGTCACATTTTTGCCTGGACTTTCAAAATGCTCCTTCCAACCTATGAAGCTTAGCACAGAGTCACCATTTTTGTGCAACAAACCATTTCTGCCTTTCTGCCCTGATTGCTCTTTAGCAGTATTTGGCAAAGGTCGCCTGGGGTCAAATCTTCCCAAATTACATCATAAGTTAGAACCTCCTTCTTCAAAATTTTAGAAATGAGGGAAAGGAGAGATGGATGACCTTCAAAGTCTGATTGTAGGTCCAGGTGCAAATTCGGTAAGTTACTTTTTTAATACTAGACTCCAGGCCCCAAATTAAATTTTGCAGCCTGGGATCAATTCATAGGACCTAAAACCTGCAGCTCTGGGGGATTGCTAAAAATATCTTGTTTAGACACATTAGCAGAATTCAAAAGTCTCTGTAAATGTGGTCAAGACCTTCCTGGATAACTGTAGCCATGTGCAGTTGTTCGGTGTTGGGGCTAGGTAAGGATCTTTTTAAATAAAATATAACTGACCAATATCTTTCTCCACACTTTGTTAAAACTGATTTTGAAAAAAAATAAAGCATAAGATATACTTTTATCCTGCTGAACAGTCCTCAAAGAATAATCCTTAATATTTGCATCAGTATTTTCCAGTGTGTTTGCTGAATAAAGAGACAGTCTAGGTTGTGCATATTTGAGGTATTTCTGTGCCTTGATAACATCAGGCAATTGGTCTGCATATGGGGATTTTCCATGGAAGCAATTACTTCTTCAAGGGAACCTATGATTTCTTCAAGACCAGGAATAGGAATGGAAATAGGACAAGAGGAAATGACCTTAAGTTGCACCAGGAGAGGTTTAGATTGGATATTAGGAAAAATGTCTTCACCAAAAAGGTGATCAACAACTGGAACGGGCTGTCCAGGGAAGTGGTTGAATCGTATCCAAAAGATGTGTAGATGTGGCACTTAGGGACATGGTTTAGTGGTGGACTTGGCAGTGCTAAGTGAACAGTTGGACTTCATGATCTTAAAGGTCCTTTCCAACCTAAACAATTCTATAATTCTGTGATTCTATGTTCTGCTGTGCTAATGTCTGTGCTCCAGTGTGCAAGAGGGCAAAAATCAGGAACTGAGCAAGAAACAGCCATGGTCTGTCTCATATTTATGTGCCTAAAGATCACCGTGCAATGAGAGGCAGCTTGTGGATGCCAAAGCATTCTCCCTTCCTAAAAGGCCTCGGTAAGGTTTGGGAGTTTACTTGCTTTGCTTTTCCTGAATCAGAGTGGAAGAGAATTGGGAGCACCAAGAAACTATCAGCAGAACTTGATCTTCGAAAATGTCTTTTCTTGCTGTTTTCCATGTTGTCTGTTCCCAGCCAGGCAGGAGGACATTACAGCAGACTGGGTTGCTGGACTGCACACAGTTAGCTGCTGACTTTGCAGACGAAAGAGGTCTGAACTAAGGAATCACCAAGATTGGGCTGGTCATTTCTAACTCTGGCCACTGATCCTTTTGAAAGCATCCAGCCCTGGTTCTGGGACTGGTCCATAGAACTGGGCTACCAGAGGAATCCTCTGTTTGGCCAGGGCTTCCTGGTGCCCCATAAGCAAAAGCTCTACTTGGTTCCTGAGAAAAAAAATTCAACAGCTCTGATGTTTTGTCAAAATCAACCACACACATCAGCCATGCGTATTACAAAAATGATAACTTCAAGCACCTGGCTAAGTCCCTGGCTCCAGGATCAGACCCCAGAACATGTGGCCCCATATTGCTTTGCTGTAACAGCAGGATTTGCCAACTACTTTTGAGCAACTGAGTTTAAAAAAGAAAAAAAAAAAAAAAAGAAAAAGAAAGAAAGGAATACTTTCCTACAAAAAAAAACAGAGATTCATTTGAAGCAAAGTCAACCCCTTCAAATTTCAAAGGTGATAAGAACAGGCCCTGACTGGTCTGTCACTTATCGTGGTAGACAGAAACCACATGTTACTCTGGGCTCTGAGACTGCTGCTCTGCTCATTCTTCCAGCTCTGGACTAACAGGAAAAAAATTGACGGAAGCCAAGATCACAAATTTTCCTTTCTCATCAGATTTGAGCCCTTTTAGTGGAGGAGTATGTTGTTTTGCTAACTCTGAGCTGTTGAAGACCACTCTAATCTGCAGAGCCAGGACTCTGATCATTAAGAAAAGTGTGTGCAGGAATAGTCAGGCACTCAATAGACTATGCATTTCATACCCCCCAAAAAGAATGTGATATTTGTTAAACTTAGGATTTACAGCTGTACTTAGTTCATAACTTTAACAACTCTCGTGTAACATGCACACACCTGTAACTCTAATTTTCCCTGGAAAAGCAGGGTGTACTCTTGTGGAAATGAACAATGAAGACAAAGTCTAGGACTAATACAATTTTTGCCTTGACTTTGCCTCACAGCTTTCTGAAGCTACAGAATGACATGAAAGCCAACTCTCTGGTATGGAAAATGGTTCGTGTTCCCCTGAAGTCAACAGAAATATGTGAACGGGGCCCAGGAAGGTTTATTTGATTTTAAAACGATATACAAAAAGATAAGACTGCCTGTTGATCATGGAGACTGCTCATGTAGATGCAATTTAAATAAAATGGTGAATACAGGACGTTGAATCAAATGATTACACATCCCTGAAAAGGTCAAAATCCTGCCATCGAGTAAAAGCAAGGTATATACCTGGCCATATTTTCCTAATACTTAAAATGCCAGTAAGATGAGTCTGTTTTCAAAAAAAAAAAAAAGAAAGAATTACTCTGTGCAAACAGAGCTTGTAGTAGCATAAATATCATCTGGTTTTGCAGTTTAAACATGTTCTGCTCAATTTCCTACACTAAAGATAGTTTATGGGCCTTAATCCACGATGTATGGTCACCATCCAGTACACTTCATGACAGCAGATAGCTGGCAGGGTGTGCGCCTGCCACTGGAGATGCCCAGCTGATTTCTTTGATCTCCATTTTTTGCGTTCAGGCCATGTCCTTCGCAGGGCAGATCTGTGTTACTGTACACCTATATCTGTTTTCGATTTGAGTTAGGCAGCATTGCTTTATGAAAAGGGATTATTTTTCAAAGTTTCGTAGGCCCCCAGGACATCTCAGTTAGCGGAGGAAAAGAATATCCCCCTTTCGCTGCTTTCCAAATAAGTTCCCACTCAAGCCATTTTTTCTCAGTTGTAATTCATTATCGGGGGCCTCTGTGCGCGTTGCATCCTCTTAACAGCTCTGTCTCATAAGGTTACAGCAAAAAATACACTACCCCTAAAAGGCCCCCTCCTCTTTATATGGCATGAATTACTGCTAAGGAGGTCATAGAGGGGAAAAAAGAAGAGGGATAGGAGACATTTTGCTACTCTGAGGAAGGAGCTCGTGAAGAAAATGCTTTTCTCCACTGCTTGGGATGACTAGGGAGCCTGGTGGACCCTGGTTTGTTGACGCTCATGTGAACATGGTAATCCCCGAGGGCTGGTTGCGCTTCTTAATTCATCCTGCAATAAATTTGCTCCTGATGGTGCAGATTTTGTCCTTCCCTCCCCACTGCCCTCAACAAAGCCGGGAAAATTACTCAATTAATTGCCTGGCGGTTGCAGGGGCTGCCTGGCAAGGGGGTGCTGCCCTTCTGGGCCAAACTAGGGATATAAATTTTTCCCTGTGAGCAGAGCGCATTACGGCTGTGTGCTGTGAGGCAGGGAAGTGCATGCATGCGTGTAATAGGCAGCTGATCATTCCCATGACAGCTGCTGCGGGGGGGGAAGCGGGGAAAGGTGTGCCCACCGCCCCGCGCCCCCCCCACCCCCCCCTGACCCCCCCGGGGAGTCAC
>JAOXJM010000033.1:51117493-51139294 GCA_026413425.1 Tringa solitaria | reverse complement strand
AAGAGAAGAGAAGAGAAGAGAAGAGAAGAGAAGAGAAGAGAAGAGAAAGAAGAGAGAAGAGATCCCTTGAATGACTCCAAAGAAGAAAGTTTTTGTTGTCTTTAAAAACAAAAAAACTTCAAAAGTCTGGCAAGTCACACTTCCTATGTAAGGAACTTCCTCAAACTGTGGCAAGAGCTCTGCCCAGAGGGCTTACAGGCTTGAGTGGAAATCCCTAAGTACTGCAATACTCAAAAATATTATGGCACCTAGTTCCCAACAGTAGCAAGGGGAGGTGGGAATACACAGGACTGATAATCTAGGCTAAAACAGGTGATACAACTACCAATACCGTCTTCAATAGTATCCACTACCAACAACCCAGTATGCCTGATCTGCGGAGGGGACAGCCGCTCCCATTCCTACTTTAAAGAGTTTGGCCTTTAATTGCAGTACTGGTGGTTTTGGCTCTTACAAATCCCATATTTGCTCCTTACAGATGACAAAAATAATAGTAGTTGAAAATGAAATATTCCTTCATCACAACTATGGCATCTCTCATTTTCATACCCTGACTGCTAAAGCACTTTCAGCTTGCAAACACTGGTAGTAGCTAGAAATAGAAAATGCTGACTGGAAGGCCCTGCACTATAGGGGCAAGAAGAAGGGATTTAAATATGTTCATTCTAACAAATAACAATTATTGTTTTAAACTCTTTATTTACTGAATAAAATAGTGGTGCCCAACAGGCATTTTAGGAACTGGCAACAATAGCTATAATCTGCTTCCCAAAACTCAGAACAACTTGTATTCTCACTGAAACAATAACAATTTTCATAATGGATAGGCCTGTCGAGCAGAAAGGAGAAGAATAATTCAAATAATGATGATTACAATATGCACCAGATATGAGTAGACAATGTCACATACATAAATTCTCTTCCAGTCTGTTCACAGCTTTTCCCTTTGGTGTTATCATCTCATGATAAATTCTATTTACATTCTCTTACTTGAAATCCCTTTATTGAAAAGTCACAAAATACAAAACAATGTGTTTTGGAGATCCTTAGTAAGAAAAAAATGTGGCAGATTGTTTGCACTAGCATGTTTCACTAGATGAAACAACAGGAAACTTCTGATCATCTTGAGGGCAACCTCATCGCTCTCTACAGCCTCCTGAGGAGGTGAAATGGGGAGACAGGACACATGGGAATGGTTCAAAGCTGTACCAGGAGAAGTTTAGACTGGACATTAGGAAACATTTCTTTACCGAGAGGGTGGTTAACACTGGAACAGGCTTCCTAGAGAGATGGTTAATGTCCCAACTCTGTCAGTGTTTAAGAGGCATTTATACAATGCCCTTAACAACTTGCTTTAACTTTTGGTCAGTCCTGAGGTTGTCAGGCAGTTGGACTGATTGTTGTTAGGTTCCTTCCGACTAAAATATTCTATTCTATTGAATGCTACATGCAACACTGATAGATAATTACAAGAAAAAATCTCATCTTCTCAGTCCTTTTCCAACAAAGGGATGACAGACAATACTCCAAACCATCTCTGCTTTCCATGAGGGTGTCTTATTCCGAGTCAGGGCTGACAGAGATGCTTAAGTGCGAGATTTACCAAGCATATGCACCTACGCCATTGTAGATGCTTTGTGCTGTCTAGGACATGTGTCCTTCCAGAGGGCAGCCAGCATAACCCCACCTGAAATCACCAGGCCTAGAATGACAGTAATACCCTGTGTTTGAACACCTCAGATCTGCTGCAATAGACCAACCACAGAAAGCTGTTGTCAGTTCACCTCCAAAAGTTTGACTGATCTTGCCAGCCCAGGATATATTCTGCATATTACTGAGCACAATTTATCGGACTATTTATTAACAATTCACATATTCTGAGAAAAAGTGAGAGAATGAGCACTCATAGGCAACAGGCACAACACTCTCCAAAGAGATTTAAAACTCAAAGCACATGAAATGGATGTGCATAGCTGTGTGAAACAGTTATACTCCTCATCAGTCAGACCCAAAGCCAAGGTTGTCATCCAGATGACTTCAGCTATACAGATTTCTTTTAGGAACAACAAATGGTTCCGTGATCTTTAATGAAGAAAATGAGTGTGTCTGTCTTTAAATTGGACTTAACATAAACATCTAAGACATCTTTCAGCTATGAGAGTTAAAACATACAGAAATAAAAAGTCCCAAGGATCAGCTAAAAGACCTTATTTCACCATCAAATATGTTACCGCACTGTATTCCAACTGTTGGTTGGAGACCCAAGCTGCGAACTTCAAGACAATATAGATTTTGTTTAGAGTTTATTTATATGTAGATGTTCTGCACAAAACTCTGGAAGAAAATAAAACAGATTTTGCTCTGAAATGTGAAATAATTTACTTAAAATGAATGACCTCAGTGTGCTTCAGAAAAATATTTTAAATCTACGTGTGGTTGATTTGTTACCCTTGCCTCCAGCCACAAGGTCAATGGTTGTTTTTTTCATCAGGCAGGTAATACATAGGGAAAGGTAACTTTGAAAAATATGCACAGTGAAATATTTAGCCAAAAAACCACTATCCTCGCTTACTTATGGATAGAAAATACTGTTTAAAAGAAAGATGAAAATATCCCCTAAGAGAATGAGAATTTTCAGTGTGCTGTAAAAATGTGCTCTGCTCCTTCCTCTACTTTCTCCTTCACCATTCTGATTTCTAATATACCCTTAAAATATTTAGAAGTTCTTCCCTGAAGGACTTTCTGGCTTCTCTAACTTTTATAGCTCTTAAACATTTGGAACTTTCTCCTGCTATTTAATAGCATCATATAATAGAGCTTATGCATTTCAGCTGTCACTGGCAGCTGCATCAGGCTCTACGTGATTTAAGACTTACGCATTATGTTCATTCTTCCTATTTATTCTAAAAAGACATTTACAGGGTTTTAAGGAGGTAATTTCACTTACCTTATCTTTGCTCTTTCGAGTTAGTAGATGACAATGAAAAAGAAATCACTCTTCTGACAGAGATGAAGATCAATTTGAAGTTGAATTTTACAGCATGTAAAACTCTGACGAAAATCAACACACAGAGGTGTTGCTCAGTGTCGATGTTGCAGGGCTCCAGCAGAATTCCAGCTGGAGTCAACACCATGAGTGGATTCTGTCTCCACAGCAGCATTCAAGATTATTTTCTACCACTGTAAGTTGTTGTTGCCATGTGTTGCCAAAAGGATGACGTTCAACAGTACAGCTTTGCAGAACAAAGAAGAGAAATGCATAAGCTTTGTTTTGTGTGTGAGTTTTTAAGAATCTTAAAATTTTTCAGTCTAACAGTAGAACCACTAGAAAAGGGTTTATCACCATTTTAGAAGTGTTGTCTCATTCTTCGCTGAAAAACGCAATGATTCAATTTATTTTCAGTATAAAACTGAAACCCCTGTTTGACATTTATTTGGTTGTTTTTAAAAGGACATGTGAAGGTCCTGTTCTCCTCTATATGTTGTGTGTAACTGCCTTCAAATCAAAAGAAATTATCTGCTCTGCAGGGAGATAAACTGACTATGAGCCTTGCAAACTGCAAAACAATGGAAAGGAAAAGTAATAGCCCTTTCTTAAGATAATATCTGCAGTTGTACACAACGTTCTGTAAATTCCATCTGGTATTATAGTACTATAATAAAGATGGATCTCTTCAGCTTGGACAATCATCTCGGAGTTCAGAGATCAGAGGAACAACCTCTACCTAAAACCACACCTGCTTAAATACTCAGAAGGCAGCTGGAATGGGTGTCCTCCTTCTCTGACACTTAACAACCATAGTGCACCAAAGCTCCCACCTGGGCTGTAGTTATCAGTTTTCTCCCCATGGAAACCAGGGAGCCGGAGGTGGTCAGTGCTTGCTCAAATGATGTGTCAACTGGAAGTACTTGTAGTCTGAACCTGCAGCTTGCAAGTCAGGAGTGCACGTGAATGCATGTTCTGGAGGCTACCACAGCACCATCTCTGTGCCATGCAGGTCCTCACAGAGCAACTGAACTCATAGTCTCTAGCAATGCTTTATCTCAGAGATGCTTACCTTTGCTTGTCGTGTCCATGCTAAACTAGGAAGTATCTCCAGGCCTGGAGCAGTGTGCAGAAACATGTTTCAGCCTGTGTAGGCAGTGCCAAGAGACCTGGCAGAGAGGTGTGTAGGATTTCATGGCATAGAACCTATGGTATAGGACCTTGTCTAAAGACGTACGTCCTCAAAGGGATCCAAGGTTTGGCATATCCTGAGGAAATTCACACACAGCCAGTACTGAGGTCAGTACCAAAGGCAACATCTATGGACACAGTCCCTTGGAAACCTCTCTAGAAAAGCTCACCTTTGCCAAACAGCAGTGACAAATGAAGGATCAAGAACCTTCTCACCCTGAGAAATCCAAGCCCAGTTTTTGACAGAAAGAGGCAAATCCCCAGGCTATTGGCTAGCTGGGCAGCAGAACAGGGACTGTTAGCCCTCCTGCTGCAGTCGAACCATTGTTTCCTCTGGTGTCCCAAGGTCAAAGCATCAGCAGGAGAGCAAGCTAAAGGGGATTGGACTGCACAGCCTCATGGTTTTTGGTACTCAGCTGGAAAGATGGAACTGGGCTCTGCTCCCAGCACTAGTCCCATTCACGTTATGCAGCTCTAAAACATAGCCAGCATGGCAGAACAGCTGAAAAAACACCAAAAAAACCAAAGATGAAGGGCAAGCAGGAGAAAAGATTCAGTATTCCTTTTCCACATTAGGTCCCTGTGTTGTAGAAACAGACTCCTTCCCACTCAACTCTTCTCCTGGTTTGGTGAGGGCTGTGCCTTGGGTACAGGGCAGGGTATCTTCAGGGGCAGGAAAGAAAAAGACAGTCCATGAAAGAGTGAGAGGTCTTTCAACCTAATGGTTAAATGGGAGTGGGAGGTAGAACAGGGCCTGGCATGGCTGGTTGTCTTTTTGAATTCAAATTACCTCTGGAGATGTAAGGAAACTTACCCATATTTTCCATTTCCCAGGCATATATTCAAACAGCTACATTCAAATTCCTGCATTCTTAGGCAAAAACTAAGTTTTTACTAATCTGAGTGGGTCTTAGAAATGATGATTTTTGCTCAGTTAGATAGCTACATTCACAAGATGAACTGGTGTTTTGAGTGAGTAAAAGCCACACAATTACAATATTGAATGAGAACTCTGAACTCCCTCAAGGAAGAGATGAGAAACACCCCTGCAATTTTTGCTTTCTATTGACAAGCCCTTAGCCCTTTGGAGACATCTGACTAGTAATCAATCATTCAGGAGAGAAAGGTTTAAGCACTCTAAATCCCCTTACTATATCTCTGCTCCTACTAAACTGTCTCATCTGCTGGGTTAATGCAAAGCAAATTACCTTCTGTAATGCAGTGTCTATCTATGAGCAAATCAGTGGGAAAATAATTTTGTTAACATACACAGAACATGCCATTGCTCACCATCAGGTATGCTGCAAATATACTTGAAAAGTAGTTGAGTTTCTGTAATCTGTACTCTATTTCTTACCATTTTCTCTAGAGGAAATAAAGCCTGCAGTCTTCTGTGATGATGAATGTCTGCTGTGCCGTGAAAGTGATGTGGAAGGGAACCCTGGCATCTACAAAGTCCTGCCATTGTCCATCATTCATGTGCATTTACTTAAAGAGCAGAAGATCTCATGCAATCGCACTGGCTTTATAGATATAAATGCACTGCGTGTGCAAGGCAAGTCATAAACTTCTCTAATTTCTGCTGTATTTTGACAGCTACGCGTAATGGGCAGGCCTCTTGAGTAACCTATTCTGGATTCTGGTTTTAAGCCACTATATATGTGAAATTAGGAGATGGCTTACTATTCTTCCCTCTTCAACACGAACTTGGTCTGTTGATTTCAGTCCATATTTATAGTATGGCAGGCAGAAGCTCACCTGCTAGAGAAGATTGCTTTTTCAGACAAACACTATGCTGGAGATCACTGGATCATTTCAGGTATTTTCTTCATTTAAAAAATACTACAGTAAACTATGGACATATGGATATGTACTGATCTGAAGTGAATAGATCACAGACAAAATTCTTTTCTCATCTGGAGTAGATTCATTGGCTTCAGTGGAACTATTCTGGATTTACAGTGATGTAATTTGGAACACCATCTGGCTTCAGCTATATAAGAAGGGCTTGTAATGGTTTTTATCACTGACTACTTATTGCATACTTTTGCTATGCTTTTCTTAGCTCTTATTAGCTACACATAATTGTTGGTTTTACATCTTTCTCTTATATTTCACATAAGGCCTGTAAAAGCCTTACAGAATGGGAAAGCATACATTTCCTTCAGATCACCACTGTGTGGCACCTCTCATAACTTAGTTAAAAACACAGTCTACGATTGTCTTCTCTTTTTATTTTGGATATTATATTATGGAATGCAGATAAAGGAAGAGCCCTCTCTCTTATGTTTGCTCTTCACATAGAGTGAGTCGGTGCAACACGCCAGTGGCATTTATCTGGCAAACAGCCTTTAATTCACATACCTTTTCCCATAAAGCCTCCTCTCTTCTTTGAGCAAAAGTATGCTGTGTTGACAGGTATCCATTCTAGTCACCTAAGTACAGGTTTGTTATTATTCTCTTATAAACAAATAAGTACCTGCCTCCTCCCACACCTGTGGCCAAACTCTGCCTCTCGTTACTCCAACACAACACCCATTCAATATCACTGCCGGGTGAAAAGGAGAGGTAGGCTGAAAGTTACTATTTCCCTGTCACCCTGTGGATATCTTTAGTATGTCTTTTTTTCCTTGCAAGGCTTTCAACATCAGGCTGTGTGCAGCCCGACCATGAGCGCTGAGTACAATCTTCTCCGCCATCAGAATCTCTTAATATGATGTTTTGAATTTTAATAGAAGAGGGTTTAATAAAACTACACGGCAATGGGGAATAAATATGTAAATACACTAAATACCATTAAGAAATCAACTGTGGCTATTATACCACACGTGCAACAGTTGTTCCCTGTTATGTATTGCAAAACTATAGCATCTGAGCTTTTAACAGCAAGGCTGTATTTTGCAAATATGTTCGGAAATGCTCACACATGCTTCTGTTTAATCTTACAACACTTGTCTTTCCAGCTTGAAAATTGAATTCAAAGATGATAATTTACTTAATTAATGTTAGATATGTAATTAATATATTGGTTTAGTCCAAGTGGCTACAAGGACAGTTGTGGTAGCCAAAAGCAATATTTGTATCATTTTCCTTTCTTTGAACTCCTAATTAAATGGCACTTGTTTTAATAAAACTTAATATTACAGTTGTCTGTATTTATTTCATTGCAGCTGTCTTCCTTTTAGATAACTTTTTTCCAAATCTACTCATGGAGAAAATATAAATGATATACCATTATCTTTTTTTTCAAAGGCAGCTCCATCCATCATAATGGATTACAAATTTGTCACCTTGAATCAATTTTTGTTCACAAGTTCAAAAGGAAATATAAGTGCTTGAGGGCCCAGAAATATTTATTGTACATGTGGATATTATTAAAGTTTATTGAAATCCTTCACCAATGAGAATTGTTTCTGTTTTATTTTGCAACACGTACAGCACTAATGTTAAAAAGCCAGTCCTTTTATTGTCTAGAAACTAAATTGGCAACACAGCTTGACTTTGAGGACTACCAATTCTGACTAGAGATACTAACATATTTATGCAAGCATTCATTTAATTAAGCCATGACAACTTCAGCTTGCCTAATTTAGTAAAAACGTGTTGCGACATAGTTTCTTGTATAACATTTCCCCATGATGACGTCTATTTTCAAATAAAAACTGCTTCTGCTAGCGACGTCGGCAGTAATTCACTTAGACTCTTTTGCTTGTAACAGAGCAGAGAGAAAATGGAAACTTTAAGATTCATGAGAGTCTTGGTTTAAGACTTAGTGACAAGACTACATCTGGTATCAATACAGTTCCTCGTGATCTTGACCACATCTTTCATAAAGTGGTAAGTTCCACCAAAAGGACACATCTTGCTGGCTGCTAACTGCAACCTCTGAAACGCTGAGCCTGTGCAAGGGAGGAATGCAGTAATGCTCTGCTGGAGAGAGAAAATGAAACTACATTTCTAATTACATTTTTATTAGTGGTGTTAATGGGAAGTTGAGCTCTTAAAGCCATGCTTTCTTTGAAATTGTATAGCACAGTGTCAGGAGTTAACGTGAGACGGGTTTTTGTTACTGGGTTTTTTCCCCTCATTTTGGACTAATTTCTTGTTATACTAAATTAATAAGCCTTTGGAAATATTTCCCCTTTTAGAGAAAAAGATTTACAACTTCAGAAGGAAAAAAGGAGATCAGTTGCTGTGAGCAGAAAGGAATATACCATACTGGCAATCAGATGGGATTGTTGGATGGGCAAGGAAGCCAGCTCGGAGTGCTGCAGGCAGGGCAGTGCCCGGGTGTGAATTTCACTGCTTCCCATATAATATTTGTTTTGTTAAAGAGCAGGACATATTGTTGCCTAATGAGTTTCCATTGAGACTTTAGAAGGTGGTTCTGTATTTTTCTTTCTAGAGAAATCTAGTGAGTATCTTCCACAGGGAGTCATATATTCCAGGAAAAGATACGTATTTCGGTGTTTGGAAGTGCAGTTCTAGCAGAGCTACCTGTAAAAGCATTTTACTTAAAAGCAGAAATGTCCCAAAACGAGGAACAGATTTGTATGAATAATGAAGATTAAGCTGAGATTTCACACAGTCTTTACCAGTGACTTTTGCTGTTTCCACATTAAAGAGTAAATGTCATGCCAGCTTGGTGAAAAAAAATTTCTTCTCAAATATGTATACCCAAGAAAAATGTTTTTGCTTTATCCCAAAAAACTTTAGACAGATGAATCCAATGTATGTGCTGCATAATGACACTTAATTTGGGGCTTTTAAGTTCCAGTAAGGATGCTTCATGTGGCTTTCTTAGCAATAGCAGACTTAAATCTGGTTTAACTGGTCAGGATAGATTTCTTTCATCTGAAAGCATCTTTTACTTCCATAAAGTTGTAATTCTAACTCCTGCTCCATTTCTTAAGTGATCTTAGGATGTGACCATAAAGACATTTAAATGCATGGGTTGGCAGGTACCAAATTGTCTCCATGTCTTTGACACTTCAATTAAGATTGAGGATCCTATGGTTCATTGTCTGTGGTGCTGGGAGCGTATTAGCTCCTTGCTTTGCAAGGACTGGGTGAAAATATCAGGTACATAAAATTTCCTTTCCTCTCTTCACAAAAGCATAGCCCACCTTGTTTTTCACCAGGTCTGTGCTGTGTGACATGTCTAAAATAACTGTGTCTGAGCATGGAAGATCCCCTATTATCACTTTTCAGCCCACCTTCTGGTGTGATGGGGCACTAGCAAGAGAAAGCATCCCAGCTGGTGTCTGGCTGGAGGAGAGGTCATTCCACCAGCAGAAAGATATACAACTGAATAACCTAGGATTTGATCCCATTCAAAGATGCCCCTTTGCTATTCCACACTCTGTCTGTTGCTCTGTTGGGGTGGACACCCTGCCAGTTTTAGTTCTGTACTTCCTTTTGGTGTTACTGAATAACTGAACACTGGGAAAAAAAATCCTCTCATGGAGCTGACTAGGAAGACTTTCACCGTGTAGTGCCTACTCCATATTTAATTCAATCAGCATTAAGTATTCAGTCTACATATGGATCACTTCAGGGCTTTAATGGTGCCTTAAGAAAACATCAAACAAAAGTGTGAATGTGTATGTGTACACATATCATATAACAAGAACCTCTGATGTTTAAAGGTCACAGTTTGGTCCAACAAGCTATATCTGTGTAGCATTTTCAGATTTATTAAATAAATAGAATGCTACATAGGAGTGGGTACCTATATAGTTCCTCTGTAAATACATATACAGACATGATGAATTTTCACATATCATGAATAAAATCTGTTTTGTAAAAATCAGCAGTTCACAGTTCTAGCTAACAGGATATCACCCATTAATTACATATATTATGCATCTGGAGTGTTTATAATGTTTCTATACCAAGGGAGAGAAAATTATTGTTATAATAAGGGAGGAAAAGTAATAAAATTATTAAGCTTATCCCAAGTTTCCACTAGCTGTCTTTTAATTGCTGTCAACTGAGTTCAAAGTGTTAAAGGAACCAACATTTTCTCCTGTGGCATTTTTTTT
Source organism: Tringa solitaria (assembly GCA_026413425.1). Taxonomy (NCBI): domain Eukaryota; kingdom Metazoa; phylum Chordata; class Aves; order Charadriiformes; family Scolopacidae; genus Tringa; species Tringa solitaria. Next base: position 51,129,073 of record JAOXJM010000033.1, on the reverse strand, counting down.
CCTTAGATTTCTCATGCATTCCCTTTTCTGTGAAACTCTGCTTAGTAAATATTAATTTACCCTCAATTACTAATGACAAGTGAAAGAAACCCTTGCATTCATCAGGGCCACAGCCTTAGGACATACGTTTGTCCTTCAAAGCGTTCAACCATTCAACAATTAGAACTAATAGTTACTCCAGGCTATCGAGGTTGAAACACGCAACGCTCTCCTAATGCTGAGCTCTCAGCAGAGGCAGTCGTGGTGGTCTTACAACCTATTGACTTCATCAGCGAAAGTTGGGAAAGTGATTTGGAAAGTGGACAAATTAGACACAGAGTGATTGCCTAAAATGTGAGAACACTTAAGGTCTGGAGAGGGGAACTAGTCAATTAGTTCTCTAATAAACATTAGCTACGTAAAAGCTCTCTCGCCTCTTGCATGGACAGAACTTGAAAAGCTGGGGATTTTGCTAAGCAAAAATAAAACAAAATTTAAAAATAGAAAATGCTAAATGAGGAGCATAAAGCAATTATTGATATTTACACTCTGATACGTTCCCATACAACACCTTAAACGTGCAGCTTGTACCCTTAAGCTTTCTTTGGTTGGAACTTCACCTTTAACTTGAGAAAATCCCCACAGCCTTCTGCAGAATCAGCTGAGGCTTTGTGTTTGGATATGGCTGCAAATGCATACATGCACACACACAAATATTTGTAATGGCAACCTCATACTTCATTATTCTCCCAATACAACATAGGGACCAGTTTGCTTAAACAGCTCTGGGTGTTTTTCTTTGCAGTCACATAATATATAGTTTATTTTCCTTTGTTTTCTGCTTCTATTATTTAACAATGAAGAAACTCTTCCATTACATTAAGCAGGACAAAAGCATACAGTGAAACCATGATATTACTAAAAATGGGAGCTTTGTAGCTAAATACAGTATCATAGAAGGATTTCATGAGTATACGGATTTTTTTCTTTAAAAGTGACTGAAAATATTAATTATATTTCCTTTCTCTGAATAGCTTGTAGAGCTATAAATGGCACATATTTATTACATCTTTTTAATAAATTAAATTTGCAATTAAGATGTCAATTTTGGCCAGATTCTTTTCCTCATTGTAGCATGGTATATGAACATCTGTAGCGTGCTTACCCATGTCCCCAGTGTCATGTCCCACCTCTGCAAAGCATATACAACAGGAGGATAAATAATATTTCCACAAATATGTTTACCAGGAATAAAAACAGTCCAAATTGGATATTTGCACATAAACACGCATCAGAATAGCTTTTACCAGTCTTCTACCACTACAGTGTGTTGGGCAGTCAGCAAAGAACAAGCATCTGGCCCTTGCCCCTAATAATTTGCAATGGATGTGAAAGTCAAGAAACAACCAACACCTGGGCGTGATAAACAGCAGGAGAACACAACGATGCATTGCTGAATTGGGACACTGCCTCTCACAATATTAAAAGGAAAAAAACCTGTAATTTGTGGGAGGCCAGAAGATGTTGACATTTTGCTTAATTTCTAAAGGAGCAAAAGCAGAATTAAGCACTTGAGAGAAAAAGCGAAGCCACAGTTTTATTTATAGGAAATTATAACCAAAATAAAAGGTGGTTAAGCGGCAGTGCTATTTCCAAAATGACTTCCCAACAAACCATCTGGCAACCAGAGATATCCGGACTGTAAGTGGCTACACCCAAGACTTAGTGTTCCCCGGACACCCTTCATCACCAACCACTGGTTCTTAGAGGTCACAAAGGACCTTCTACAAAGGCTCCAAGTCATATCAGGATACCACCACCAATAGAATCTGGTGGTTACCAGGCTTTACTGAATTAGATAAAAGACAATGACTATGATTTTTTTTCTAATTTAAAAAATTCCATGTGATTAATACTAGGCCAGAGCTAACATCTATTGCTAAGGAAAAAACCAATTTTAACTCTAGATATTTTAATGTGCTGTGAATTTAAGAAAACCTGAGGAACTGATTCAGAGTTATAAAGAAGATTTCAATATGTATTACTTCTGATATCCCATATATTATGCAGCGTTTCACAGATGATAGAAGGAAAAAAAAAAAACCAAGAACTAAATGATGGACAGTTAATTCGGTAAACTGGAGCTAATTTCTTCCACAAGGAAGGAACAAGGAGATTTCTAGCAGCTGAGCTTTTCTGACCTCTGTAAAGTGGATATTTATAGAATGTGGCAAAATTAAATTACATCAATTAAATTACAAGATAAAGCACAAAGATCTTGACTGTATGTTGATTTGAAGCATGGCAATAAAAACTAGTATTAAGAGTAGGCAATGATGTTAGAAAATGTAAACAGTTAGTAGCCATCCTCTGATCACTGGTGGATATAATAGGAACACAAAATTGGGTTAAATTTTTTCCCCGTAAAGAAAATATTCCCTGTTCTCTACAATGGTATTGGTAGCTCTATGCACCGCTGAATTCAAAAGAATGGCATGACAGTGTGTAGGTTCTTTTCCGGTGTTTTTCCAGAAGCAAGAATTTCGCCCTAAATGAAGAAAAACTATAATTATATTAGTTTTAAGTAAGCCCACTGACATTAAGGCTCGTTTCTGTAAATAAAGTGATTCTCTGCCTTTATAAAGGCAGGAGACAAGAGCGGTGCAGCATGTCTGAGAAGAAGCATGAGAGTGTTGGGAGGATGGGTTTGTGGAAAAGAGCTGGTAGATTCAGGTAAAATATACTGTGTACCTCTAAGTTGATACAATGGTAAAGGGAAGTTAAGGGGACAATTCCAGCATCATGAAAGTTTTCCAAATTTCTGCACCATATGTTTTGAAACAAAACATAGCTTAAATTTGCCAAGTAAAATTTTATTCTTACTTGGCAGCTTTGTTTAGAAAACTGTCATAAATACTAAATATAGTTTAAATGCTTATTCCATTAAAACTATCTCATTTCTAAAATGGATTCATGTTTGTAATCAGCTTTAAAAGATTTATAATTAGTTTCTTCTCTTCTTATCTTTCAATAAAATCTCAAAGAATGATTGGAGTCTGGTCTTATTTTAAGCTGTGTTTTCTTAGTCTGATAGGGAAAAAAAGAGGTGCACTCATCCTGGGGTTTTTATTTTCTAACAAAACCATTCCCTCTTGAACAATTCACCTTGACATATTCATGCCGAGGAGAGCTTATTCTGCAAGTAATTCCTTTTATACCGGTGGCATCCTTAAGTAATAAAGTGTCTTGCTCTTGCTGTGTCCCAAGACATGGACTCTTCCCAAGAGAGTGTCCCAAGACACTCCCTTCCTTGATCACAGTATCATGACAGCTTTAGGTCTTCTACTGACGATCTCAATTTTTGTTTGAAAGCCAGGGAAACAGGCTGCAACCCTCCTCAACTAAGTATCTGTTGCACTACTTTGATGCCTAAGCGTTCTTTTTTTCAGTTTTATTTCCTTAAAATCACATATTACAATATTTGTTGACTCAAAGAACTGTTGTGAAATAACAGAAGTAGAATCACAACTCAGAATATTTAAATAATGGCACCTTCAGCATACATATATGTTAGCTGTATGGACATAAACACAGAGTCTGTGAATTAAATACTTGGTTGTATATAAGCCTGTAATTCACAAATATTTACTGACATGGATCATCATCTGGTATCATCTGATCAATGATGTAATATTAGACAGCTACACATTTCTCTAATGTAATCAGGACTTTAAAGATCTCAGTAGATATGATTCAGATTAATTGGATATTCAGAATAAGATTATCTGGCCTGGATCATATGGAAGACATTTTGAGGAACAATTCTGCCAGATAAGTAAAGTTAATAAAAAAAACAGGGAAGTGGGAAAGGCTATATGTTTTTCTTCTCTGTAAAACACTATGAAGGAAACAAAAAATTTCGTATTTTTCACAAGGAAATGTCTGTTTTCACAAAATAGATTTTCCCCCAGCTTTAAAAAAGAAACGCAAACGAGCTCCACATGCTCTCCAAAGTGTTCAGGAGTATTTTTGCAGGCACCAACTGTAGGTAGGTAATCACAATATACATGGGCCAATGGAAATGGTACACAATGTGCATTTAGCAGCACAGACTTCTCAGGGATTTTCATATAAAATCAGGTAAGCAAAAAAAGGTCAACTTTTAGAGACATGCAGCTGGAACTTCAGACCACATCACAGCTAATGGCTTTATTGTGAAATGTTTCCTCTCACTGGGATCGTTGTCAGTGAGGCTGCTTGTGTTGCTAAACAGACTGTAAACCCAGCAGTTTGATAAATCTGGCATTATGCTCTGCTCTTTTTGCATGGAGAAGAAAAAAGAAAAAGCAAAAAATGAGAGGAGAAGAGAGGAGAGGAGAATGCTGTGGAGTGTAACCGATGTGTCAGAAGGCTCTTTGGGAAATGAATACTATAGCAATGTTTAGAACTATACTACAATAATTGTGGCTCCCAAAAGTGTTACAGGCACCTTGATGAATATAAAGACAACACATTTGCTTCCCAGGGAATGTGGGGTTTAACTGCAGACTTGGCAGAAAAAATACTACAGTTAATAAATGAAAGGGTGAAGGCAAGTATTGCAATTATGAGATTGTGCAATTCTGGCATGTGCCATGGATACTTTGTATGACCCCAGCACACTTCATCCCAGATTTTGGCTGGGCTATTTATAAGTCAGAGAAAGTTCTGACCTCATCATATTACAGTCACCAGTTACCCATTTAGCTCTCTTGCCTGTTTTTTCCTCAGCCCAACAACAGCAGGTAGCTCTTTTTTGGAAGACAAAATATAACTTTAACTCATGTTTCTAATAAGGCCATAACTGCTAAATTGTTGGTTTCCTTGTAAAACTGGTAAAGACTGATATTGCTTTAATCAGAATGACTTTTTTGTATTAATTATCCCTTTTAAATCCCCACTGCTGTTTTATTGGACAGAGCTGGTGACAAAGTACATAGCCACAGAAAGCTCACTCAGAGCTGAACTCCGTGATACAGCCAAAGACAGACTATGGAAGCACTGACACTAAGACCAGCAAGACCTCTACTCCTCTTGCCAAGGTTGGTTGCTCCTAAGCATTTCTGAAACTTTAAATCTTGAACTCATGTTGCTTTGAGAGAGTTAGTTATCTGGCACCATTCCTTCCAGTTTGGTGCACAAATTCCTGTAGGACATCCCACTTGCAATTGCAGCGCACAGGTTTGGTGCCTAGTTAAAACCATGGCCAAGCCTCTGTCCACAGCATGAGGATACGTTAGAGCTGCTTGGGGATTTTCAGCTTACATGTCAGTAATACTTAGGTACATTCACAGGTGATTTACTTCTTTGTGGCTTTGGTCCTCAATCTCTTTGCTATTTATTCTGCAGACCATTTGTAATTATATATGTCTATAGGAACATATTTCTGTAACTCTTCACTGGGGAGTGCTATGTCTCTTAAAGGTCACAGGAGTGTCCTCAGGAGTGGTTCAGAAATGTTATATTAAGTGAATATATAAGCTGTTAGCATTTATGAGGTGTGGCTCTATATTTAAATACAGATCTTCTGTAATGCTTCTATAGGTTACTCTTGCTATTGCCTCCTACTAACCATTAAAGTCAGAATTTTTCCCATTGACTCCCTTAGATGCTTTGATCAGACTTTGGATGAGATGTTCCCTGTGCAATTCTTCCTGCTGCAGGAGAACCCAGCTGTCACGATGAGAAACTCAATGAAGGAGCCACTGGAAGCTCGGGAATTTGGAGTAAATGCAACAGAAATTTATTGACACTCGGAGATCCTAAAATGGGGTTGTAATATACTCTTTTCCATCATTGTAAGTCTAGTGTGGGCAGCAGAATATTTGCCTTGGGCACTTTTTCTTTTTTTAGACATCTGTGTTCTTTAGCAACATCTGCTAAGACTAATTCAAGGACTTAATAGTGGTCCTACTTCTGCTGTTGCTTGTTCTGGTCACCATATATTCCTTTCTTAGAAGACAACAGAACCCTTTCCATTTGTTTTATTTTTATATTCTATGGTAAAAGGAAGAATAGGGAAGAGTGTAACTAACATGTAAAAATACTCATTTCTTAGGTCAGGGCTCCCATAGGACTGGAAACAACACAGAACAGCTTTCCCTTTGATAGCAACACTTCCTAGCCCTTCGCAACTGGGTAGCACAGGCTGTGCTTCCAAACTGCGTATACATTTCCTTGTGTATGAATGTCTTTGCATTCACACGTGTGTTCATATGTAATAAATACAAAATATAGCTTAATCATTTCCAATTTTGAGGGAATTTTGGCTGGACTTCTAGTTTTAAGTATTTGGAACAGTTCTTACTTTATATTAACTTAATGGGTTTGCCTGTTTTTAATGAGCATGTTTAGTGCAGCGAGACATTATGGTCACTCAATAGAATGTAAGTTGCTTTCTCGCACATTATGTTGCAGGCCAGATTCTGACTGATTAATACATTGCAGGTGTCAGCCAAAATACAAAAGGATAAGGAAGAGACTAGGGGGGGAAGTTATTCCTTGTCTCTGGCTGGCTGCTTTTTGTGGGGGTTGCAGAAGCCATTCTACAAGCCCACAAGAGGCTTGAAAAGAGATCCCCCTCAGAAACATGGTCCTAGAAACAATATTTCTATCATCCTTTCCGTCTGCACAGATTATTCTGACTCTTTGCATGGGAAAAAAAAAAAAAAAGAAGGCAAAAACAAGCAAAGGGGCCCTTTATGAGGCTATTGCCAGCCAAAGTACAGATGCCCATTAAAGTTAGGTTTGCACCTGGTTTTGGGGGGTCAGCTGAAGTGTTTCTTATGTTTGATTACCCATCTGTACAAACAAACCTCAATCTGTGAAGACCTGCATAGTAGCTAAGATAAACGTCGTATATTTTCATTGTTTGATTAAATCTTGTCTGAATTATCAGTTGTATAATGAGAAGAGCTGGCTTGCTCTGAGGTGCTAGCTGTCAATGCTTATTGTTAATCATAATCTAACAAATACCAGATACAGCTATTTGGCAATTGAGAACTAACATTTTTCTTATTTAAGGTGATAGGAATGAAGGAAACATAAATCATAATGTACTCATTTTCCCATATCTGAAGGTGTTTTAATACTTAACATTTGTCTATGTTTCAAGACACCAAATTCATGGTTATTACCAGAAGAACGTATTCCATTTTAAATTGTTACTAAAGTTAGCATTACAGAATTCATTGACTGTTTCTCTTTCCTAGGATAATTCCACTGAAGACAACACTGCTACATCTTTGAAGAAAGAGCAAGTTCAACTTCACTAAGGAGAACTGCTAAAAACATTGTAGAAAACCATTCAAATAATGTATACATTAGTATGAATGGTTTTATGCCAGTTTACACTTCTGAAGCATCCTTATCTTAGTCTTTTAACTTTATGTGTGTCTGCCAGTAGAACAAATTTTAGTTCTTTTAATAAACTCTTTTTACAGAAAGCCTTCGGAAATATTTTATTGAAATAAATCCTGATGATGTAAATCATGTCAAGTACCTAAAAGAGCCAGCTGATAACCATTAAATAAAAATGAAGACAAGCGCAGACCTTGAAAACTTAATTTCATTGGGGCTGCAAACATCCTGAAAATTAAGTACACAGGCTAAACTAAGTGTATAGGCTCCCACTCACAAGGGGCTTCATCATGGTTTTAAATCACAGCATGGTGCTGTAGGCTAGACAGAGCTGCACTTCCCATCTGGAGATATTTTGACTGACTCACGGGGTTTTCTGAACAGATCTAATGACCCTTCATAGTACATAATACAACCACATGCTTGCATGCTAGCATGGACAGTGTAAAGGAGACTGACCTTCTTCTGCTCTTTGGGATCTGAGAAATCCATTTGAAGTATAGTTCAGGCCTGACACAACAAAATTTTCCTAAGCTAGTTGTGGAAATTAATATTGCTCCTTAAAAACAAGCAGCATCTTTCTGTATAATATAGCCCAGAGACAAACTAGATACTCAACAGCTACTGAAAAACAGGCATCTCATGAAGAAACCTAATTTGAAGGAATCAAACTAAAAATGCCAATACATGTATGACCAAAGAGGAAACCTGGGATCTGAGAAGTTTCTCAATTTCTAGTGATAACCTCAAACAACTAAGTAATACCTTTCCCTTCCCCAAAACATGTCGTGGTATAGTTTTGGTTCTTGACTATTATTGGGAATTACACAAACCAGCGATATCATTTGTAGGTTCACAATAGGCAAGGTGTCCCACAAGGCAAGGTGGCCTACCTAATTCAGAACACGCATCAGCAGCACCTACTTCAAAAACCCATCATTATACACATGCCGCTTGTCTACCATGCTGTGCTGTGGGACACCCATCATCAAGAGGTCGCTGACTTGCTGATAGCCGTCTTCCCAGCACCTAGTCAGCATGATGGAGCAGAACTTCAGCACCAGCCCTGCCAGAGGTTGGAGAGGTTTACCTCGTGGATCCCATTGAGGGCAATTCACAGCAACAGTGATGACTCTTTCTAAGGACATTTAACTGGGCCACCACAGCTGTAGGAAGAAGCTCAGAAGGATGCTACGCTGCTTTATGGCAGCTCCAGCACCATTTCCCATGGAAAGGATGTTTCTAAAAAGACGTTACTTTCCAACACTCTCCGTAAACTATTATATGCCCATCATGAAATAAGAGGTGACAAGAAAGAAGTCAGACAATGATCATAACAGTCACCATTTTGAAAGAAGACACTTCACTCTTAACAAATCTATAGAAAAAAGATTTTTGTCTGTATTTTGGGGAGCTAGGAATAAATCTTCCAAATTTGCAACAAAGAACTTTTTCCTAATTTAAAGCCACATAAAAATAATATGACTGATGTTTCAGGAAGTTATCGAGGGTGGAAATGACTCTAATGACATATGATAATAATGGTTCCCTTAATAAAGGAATTAGTAATATGAAGATTGATTTCAAACTCATCGCTCTGATGAACAGTGTCAATACCATTGAAATCAATCAGTTTGTGTGTGAGACAAGATTAAATCAGGATAGCTGCATTGACTTTGATTACATTGCACTGACTTTCACCAGTTACATTAGATAAGGATTAACACAGTGTAAATGATACCAGAATAAACATCAAGGTCTCTATTACTGACATGCTTGTATACATCACCAGTGTACAGCATATAACTTGCAGTGCCTTTTTCAACAACATTGAATAGATCTATGTGATGTAAACCTAAGTTTCTGCCAACCACTTCTATTTGATTACTACACTTCAGTGTTCGGTCTCACTAAACTCTGGCATCCTTTGGACTTGACAGATTAACACATATATGAAGAAATTTGCATATTTATTTTAAACCAGATGTTCTTCAAGCAGTCCAGCCAAATTCCCATCATCACTATAATCACATTGTGTTTTGTTAACATAATGGAGCCATTAAAATTCCACAACGTGCTGCGTTGTTAGGAAGAAAGGGTTATTAAAGAATTTTCCAGGTGAATTCTAAGTGAATCTTAATTAAGAAGAAAGAGTCAGATCCTTAGCTGATGTTAATTGTCTCCATTTACATCACTGAAAGATCTGGCTTATATCAGAGCTAGACCATTATTTTGTTTTGCAATCACTGCCACTTATTTTACAGAAAAGGTGATTGGAATAAAGCTTTATTATATTAATAGCCATCAACGCGTAGCCAGTAACTGGCATTATTAAATATACACTGTAATTTTTTATTATTAATAATACTAAACATGTCTGAGTGGGTTTTTTAATAACATTTCTGAAATTATAACTTTTTCATTGGTTCACATCATATAGTATTTGGCTTTTCTATATGAAGATCAATGTTTGGTAATGTTTAGCACAATTAATCACTGTCAAATCAGCAAATCCAAAGTTCTGGAATGCAAAGAATGAGAGTGACATTGTTTTGTTAAAACTGTAAAGGAAAGTGCACTCCACCGAGTGATAAAGAAACAAATCTCATACAAGAAGGAAAGATTTATTTTCTGAGAAAGAAGCCAAGGGAAAGAGGAACTGTGTGAGGTTGGAGACTACATTCAAATAGACCTTTCTGATTCAATGTGACATTGTTTTTCTAAACGAAAAATTCCAGACAGTCAGAAAGCAGAGGGGATACCCAGGAAAAACATACATTTGGAAGTGCTACTTTGCATTAAAAAATAAGTAATGTCTGGGGGCCAAGAACTGCCCTTTGAATTGTGGCACTGAGAAGTGAGCACAGAAGTGCAAAAATGACACACCTTTTCGCTTAGCATTTCTTAAATGATTAAATCAACCTTTCCCAGCTGACTGGGAGAGCTGCAGGCAGCAAGAGGAATCTCACAGAGGCTGAGACCATGAACACTTCATTACAGGTCTCATAAGACACCCAGATGCTGAAGCAAGGGAAGAGATTTATCAAGGTAGTTTAAGTTTTAAATTTGCTTAGGGGCTACACACAGTATGAGGCAGTTCAGCCTGGAAAGTAACAGGCCAGACCAAGGAAAGGAGGAGAGTGTATTTTAAGCAATCTGGAGCATGAGGGTGATGGAGCATCTTAATATTTTATTCTGGCCTAAAGAAGCAAAGGACAAGAGATGCTGAGAGAAAGAAAGAGACAAAGATTGATCTGAATAAGATGACAGCTCAGAGATGGGGTAGGACTGCTAATGTAGTAGCCACCACGCTGCTCACTGAAGTAGGAAGGGGCTAATTGAACACTGTCAAAGACCTGTCCAAGAGTCAGTGGAAAACCACACCAGATATGATGCAAAGCCAATTCTTGGCAATAGCCTGAAGAGCTCTGTACTCAGAGCTTGCACCACTGGACAAACCTCAGCTGCAGGCACATAATCTGCTGTTGCAAAACACAGTTGGACATTTCTGAGCAAACGCCTGGCAAATTGTGGTCTCCGAGAAGTTGACTGGATAAGATCTATGGCATTAGGATGTGTTTGTTAAAAAGCTGTGCCTGAAATGTTTGAAAAGGTCAGTATAGGCAGGCAGGATCTACTGTAATAAATATGAAGCTTTGGCTTTAATGAGATCTGTCTATGTCATAGTAAAGTTGACTTGAGCACAAGAACATTTAGAAACATTTCCTCAGAGGTCGTTACTGGGACCCGTGCTGTTTACATCTTTGTCAGCAACACGGACAGTGGGATAAAATGCACCCTCAACAAGTTTGCCGACAGCACCAAGTCGTGTGGCGCAGTTGACATGCCAGAGGGAAGGAATGCCATCCAGAGGGACTTGGATAAGCTTGAGAAGTGGGCCCATGAAAACTTCATGAAGTTCAACCAGCCCAAGTGCAAAGTCCTGTTCCTGGGTGACAGCAATCCCAAGCACAGATACAGGTTGGATGGAGAATGGCTGGAGTACATTCCTGAGGAGAAGGAGTTGGGAGTGTTGGTTGATGAGAAGCTCAGCATCAGTTGCCAATGTGTGCTGACAGGCCAGAAAGCCAACCGTATCCTAGGCTGCATCAAAAGAAGCTTGGCCAGCAGGTCAAGCAAGGTGATTTTGCCCCTCTACTCTGCTCTGGTGAGACCCCACCTGGAGTACTGCGTCCAGCTCTG
>JAOXJM010000033.1:51096914-51110682 GCA_026413425.1 Tringa solitaria | reverse complement strand
CATTTCATGTTAAAGTTTTTTCAAGAAAATTCATAGTATTTCTGAGAATGTTTCAATGCTAAAGGCAGAACTGACTTTCAAGACTCATCAGTACAAAGTAATTAACTGGAGTCACTCGAGTGGAAGAGATTGTCCCAGGAAAGCTCTCTGGTGTGTGTGTATAGATACTTTAGTCCAGAATAAGTGAGTTTTAGTCCAGATCACAGTGTGTTCAGAAGCCTAAGGGGAATTACTCTACAATAATTTAGTCTCCTTTTTAGCCTTGGCCTTAAACTGCTCTCATTAAATCAGTAGCAGAAAAAAAACACAGTCTTCTTTTAGTATAATATTTCAATTCAAATTAGCCACATTTTATGATATAAGATAACTAGTTTTACTTTTCATTGAAATACCAAATTATGGTTGACGGACAGTAATTTCCAGCTGAAGGATAGAAATTTGCAGTAGAAGAGCAATTTTTCAAACCTTTGAAAATAAATGGATGACTATGTCCTTTGTCTTGCACTTGATAAATATGTGTACAGACTTCTACATGGGCTAAGTTGATGTGCAGTGTCATCATTTGGCTAAAAAGCTAGTGTCTCAGAGTCCACTCAGATTTTTGCAATTGATTAAATCTCATAATTTAAAATTCAGATTTGCATCGTAACAATATATTTCTCATTCTAGATCAAATACTTAAGACCTAAGATACTCTACCCTTTAAAAATATTTTTTTTACATAAGAATAATATGTATAAGCTATACATATAAACAACTATGCACAAATAATATTAATGTTACAAAACTCACACAGCTTCCAAAAAGATGTTTTTACATGGTAGTCCTGAAGCGAAGTGCTTCTTTTGCTTCAACCAAAACATATTTTTTTCCATGAAGATGATGGCATCAAATGATCTAAGCAAAACACAGTCAAGCCTATCAAACCTACAAAAATTCTGGATTTAAAAACAAAATCCTACCCATCAGTAAGACCAAAGAGGGAATTTTATGTATAAGGTTTTATTTTTCCCAGAAGGATTCTTTTGGTACAATAAATACTAAATTCTCTCAAGGTACTAGTTCTCAGTTTTGGGGTGTTCTGAGAGAATCACCTGTATAGCAATTTATGTCCTTGTACCATTGATCTTCTGGTAGCAGAAATACCTGCATTCATAGACAGGAGGGGGGAAATTATTAAAGTATAACTTCTGTAAATATATTTCAGTCCAATTTTCTGCCTCCAAAAGAAATGAAACCATAAAAACCTGGACTGAAACTCTAGCCAGTGAAGCCAAAGTGGAGCTCGTTGCTGATTTCAATGGGGACCAAGATTTTACTTTAAGATTCACCCTCTTTTCCAGTTTCTGATAGATAATGGGGAATTTGGGTGCTTTTGTTTCTGGGATGTTGATATTTTTCTATGTCACAAACACATATAAGTAGATGAGGAGACTGGTGGCTCCTGAGTCCATATCAGGAGCAACATACACCATTGAGCAGAGAACTACAAGAAGTTGTGATGGCTGAAAAACAAACATGCTGTAAGAGTAACTCATTTCCAAATCAGCCTTTGGATAGGTGAGGAGGTAGCAGGTAGAGTTAATGTTAGAGATTTCTCCTCATATGCAGGCCAGAGAATAGTCTGAGAGCCATGGTGAATGCATAGATGTGCATCTACACACATTCATCTGTATAGGCACAACGAGGCAAGAGCTCATTGTCATGACACAGCTTTGAGGAAGGAAGCTAATATATATCACTTTGCCTATAAAATTGCCAAGCAAAATCTTATAACTTTAACAACGTTTAGAGCTACCATTATCAGAGGCAGAGATGACTAAAAACTTTGTTAGTTTATTTAGTTCCTACTTGAGACAAGTTTGTATCTGAATGAAGAGCACTTTTTGTTGCTTTGCTTGAAAAGTGTAACAAATGCTTTCTTTGTAGAAGAAGCTTAATTAAAAGCAGATAAAAATCAAGAAAATATTTCTTGCATTCTTTCAAAATAGGACAAAATGTGCCTGCAATTGTGAGCTGAAAAGGAGCTGTCTTTCTGTTTGCTAAAGAGAGACTGAACATGCATTGTGCAGCCTTATCTGTATCCATCCCATCTGTCACATAATCCTGTTAAAAACAGGGTTGCTTATTCAACTCAAACCCTTTCCAACAACACTGCACTATATTATGCATAAATGCTCTAGTACTTTTGCACAGTCCTTTTTTATAGTTTAGGTAGTAGCAGCACGCAATCATAAATAGTTGTGAAGATAAAACAATTTTAGCATGAAAGGATAATCATATCATCCCAAAGGAATAAGAATTACAGGAAAAACTTGCCCCCCGTGACATTCATCTGCTCAAGAGATGTACCCAGAAGATACTTAAGTAAAACAACAAAAAAAAAATGTGATATAAATTATGCACCAGCGACCACATTTCCAAGGTATTCTAAAAGTATGAAGTTAAATAGGAAGGTGCATCACTGAGTTTATCTCTTCATATCTGTTCCCACAGTGCCACAGCACAAATCTTGTAGACAAGCTTAGAAAGAAGCTGTTCTAATGCCTAAAACTGCTATCATGGATTCTGAAGGTACTTGTTTTACACTTTTCTACACAATGATTGCAGAGTATCTGATAGAAGGAGACATTGCTCCCAGCTGTAATACACACAACTCTGCGTTCCACAGCGTTACACGTAAATGCTTAGGGAGAGTAACGGGTTAGCAAAGCATTGGCAAATGGCTTCTTTGTTCACACTGGTGCAAAAATAAGCAGACAGGGAAATTGGGGCAGGGAGCTGGTTTAAAATCTGTAACACGTAAAACAATTTCTTGTTAATTAATTCAGTCATTAGTAGAAGTTTCCCTGAGGGTAGTGTAACCTGAACAGGATATCACAATTACAGCACTCTTTCCTTTTTTAAGCTTGTCGGCATTTGACATGAAGAATTTATCAAAAAAGACATCCCTGTTCAGCAAACTCTTAAGCAACTCTTCCTGGCTTCCTTTATAAATTAATTCTCATTTATCCTCCTGGTAGGCAAGACCTGAAAGAGCATCGAAATTCACTGTTCCTCTTCCTCTTTGGTACATATAAGACCTCTATTACTGTAGAATTTGCATGCCTACCAAAACATCATGTATTTACCCTTCCAAAACACCTTGGATTAAGGAATACTGATTTAATGGCTAAATTTTAAAAAAAAAATGTAGTTAGGTATCTCAAATGGGAGATATTTAAATAATTTTAAAAATCCGATTGCATAACTACGTGGTCCAAGAAGACAATAAGAAAGCAGAGACTGGTGCTGCAAGGAAGAATTCTGCCAATACACTTGGTCTTCAGGGGGTGTTGTGTGCATGGGTGGCTGGGGCATGGTTGCAGAGAATAGCTTGTGCACAGACATTAGTCACTGTTTCACTCTGCCTTCGCCCCAAACCAAACCAGCTACAATTTCTTGGCTCCTACACAGGAATAAATGGAATTTAGGCAATACCAGGCTGTATTCTTGAAAGGTAAGAAGTGGCTCACGATAGAAGCTTCTTGGAGCTTGCCCCAGAACAGCTGAAATTCTCAGTCCTGTCCTGGACATTCTTGGCTCTTCAAAGACCAAAAGAGAAGAGGAAGAAAAGCAGTATTAAGTTGCAGAGATCGACAGAAAAAGAAACCCATATTCCTAGTGAAGCATCTCTGAATTTCTCTGAAGACTTGGTGATACATTCTGCCCTCCCTCACATGATTCCTATGAAAACATAACTCTTGTAAACAGAACATGCCACCTCCATTACTGATTGGCTGCTTAAAGCTCTAAGTTTTACTTTAGCGTTATGTACTTAATGGTATCTCAGGCATCTTTTGGCATTTCTGTGCAAGAGAATAAATCATTGCCTTGTGAGACGTGTCTTGGGTCCCATAGGGCACTATTCTGTGCCCAGAGGGTACCATATACTCCACTGTGTTGTAACATTAGGTATGCAATGAAATACTCACAGTAAAAGTACTGTTTCAGGAAACGGGTTATTACTCATGAATAGGGTCCATTTAGGGCCAAATTATTTCCCACAGCTCTGGTTTTTGATTCTTTCCTGCTTCAGCATTGAAAGACCTCAGACAGTCAGAGAATATTGAACTGGGAGAAAGCTTTAAACATGACCTAGTCTGTCCTTGAAACAGGATGAGTGAAACACGAACTGTGTGTCAGATTCTTTATGGTTGGTAGCGCATGGTGACATATAAAAGGCAAAGGTGTTCAACACAATATTTTAGGGTAACTTTAGAGTAACTATTATAATTTGTAATGTTCTGACTCAAAATAGCATAAAAAAAACTTGTTCCTGTACAGTATTGGCTGGTTATGGAGAAAAAGGAAAAAGCTATTTGGAATCCACATTTTTCATCTTCTCTTTAATTTTCTCATCTCCTATGAACAGTTGTTCCAGTCACCCATATATGACCTTTAAATGTCTAAAAATATATCTTCCTTCATATAACTCTTTCAAGAAAAAATCAGGGCCCCAGATAGGCAGAACAAACCTTGTTGTTCTTAACTGACCATTTCCTCCTGAACAAAGCATCAAACTGCCAAGACTGAAGCTCTCCTCTTATAAAAGATCGAACCCTTTATGTACATGTATGAGGATTTTGGCTGAACTCTGTGGAACTATTCATGTAAATGTTCACTGCGTCAGGCATTTAATTTGTAAGTGCAGTAAACTCTCACATGCACGAGGCAAAGAACTAGTGGTTCTAAGATTAAATATTTCATCTGAGGATCAGGGAGGAGCCTCTTTTATAGGAATGCCACAGTCATATTCCTCTTCTTGCAAAAAACAGTAAAGCCTCAGGATCACTGGGAAAATGTTAAGCTTCCCAGGCCGTGGTTATAGTCCTTAGCTGAACAGATCTACAAAGAGAGAACTTTCAAATAAGATTCACTGCACAATAAGCCAGACTTAACTAGCTGGAAAGCAAGCATGGTCATGTGATGTGCCAAAAAATTCATTTCTGGTCAAGTCTTGCTAGGGCAAGATTAATCCTTGTTAATGAAACGTAGAGGAAAGCCGCTGATTGAATGAAAGCCACAAACACATACAAGTTTGGTTCACACTGATCTGTGATAGGAATTCGGTAGCTGCTACCAGTCTCTAAAATGGTCTCTCAGTACTCTAAAAATCCCTTAAATTCATGTTCCCTGCCCTGTCAAGATTTGGAATTTTCTCAGTAAGCAATCTTTAAGAAGTTTTCTTTAGAGAAGTCTGCAGAAAGTGGTAGTAATGGTGGCATCCAGTGGCACAGTAAGTTTTGAAAAGTTAGACCATTAATTTTGTTGTGAATACATGTAGTATGATTCACAGAATTTGTATACTCTTTTAAAGACCCTGTAACTCATTCCATTAATCAATAGCATCATCACCTTCACAAGAGCAGTGACTATGGCACTTGTAGATTGCGTCTGACTCTCCCTGATGTTGTTAAGGGATCTTTCTGAAAATATGTGGTCAGAGCTTCAATGAAAAACTTTCTGACCACATTTTATAACAATAATGACCAACACAGCCAGTCTGGATTATAACTGCAAATAACATTTTAACCAGAGAATTTTATCCAATGGAAAAATCAATATAGTTTACAATGAGTGCATGTCTTAATAGCCACAGGGCAGCCGCTAATATTGTCATTAAAGACATTCTGGCCTTTATTAATTTATGTTTTTCCTCTTAAAGAAAAATCTATGTGAGCAATAATCATAAGGGAACACCTCTACATTCATTTGCTTTTCAAATGTGCCTAAATTATTTAGTTTGTCTAATGAATTTGTCTTGTACTAAGATCTTAGCTATTGGTCCTTGCCCTGCAGCCCTACCTGGCATTGCTGTCAGTGGTAATGTTGCCCGAGTGAGAACTGAGTGTTTGGGGATAACATTAATGGGAAAATTTGAAAAATGAACAACCCATTTAAATCTGTATGTTGACTGAAAACACACTAAAGTGACAAAAAGCTATCTATGTGTTTAACCATAAAGAGTTATTTTTGATGTCTCAAAATGCGTGCATATGGGAGATCTTTAATGTCTGAGGCTTCTAACCTGGCTAGGGCTTTACACATGCAGTTCCTATGAAAACAGGAGGAAGAAAAACAGCTCAGTCCCCATGGAATCCTCACTCTCTGCTCACAGTCTGAATGATACATCCCGTTGAAACAACCACCAGTGGCATCCCAAAAGTACAGAGCGAATCCACTTAGTTCCTCTATACTTCTCATTAGAACAGCCTAAATATCTCTGCATTTTCTCAAGTGCAGTATCAGGAGAGCAAAACAACAGAAAAGTCTTGAGATGACCATTACTGCAGGAAATGGATGGTCAGTTTGGAGCATCACAGTGTGTGTATTCATCCATCTTACTCTCAACAACCCTATCCTGCTTCAGCGCAGGTCTGCCACCATGGGCTCAGAAAGACTCTTGGCACAGCACTGGTTTCAAAGCACAGAATCATTGAAGTTCCCCTTCATATAGTCAGCTGAAGGAATAAAGGCTAATGCCTTTCTGGTTATAATTTAATATACTTCTTATGAGAAAATCCTATAAAATTTGTGAGAGATTTCTTCAGCTCGGCAATATTTTAAGTCATTACTGATTCAGAAGGACCTTGACTTGAGGTATTGAGCTGACAGGTAGGAGACTGATTTCTGAGCCCATTTTCGCTGGTGACGTCTTGTGTGATTCTGGGTGAATCGTATGTGTTCCTGTTTTTTCTTGTCACCTCTTTAACATGGAGCACTGACTGTCTCTCCTCTCTGCATCTAGCTTTACAGGTCTTTATCTTATCCCCATAGACATAGGGACTATTGTCCTAAGCACGGCTAATCACATAGAGACACTTTGCAAGGCTGATTTTATTTCTCACTCCTTTAAAAGGAAATAATGCAAACATATAATGGTCCCAACACTATGCAAAAATTGAGAATTAACTGGCCTTCATTGTCATTAAAATTTCTTGAAACTTTTTCCCGTGTGAGTATAAATTGGCAAGTTCATTTTATTTCAGTGGAGCTAAAATTATTTGTATCTTTGGAAGATCTATATACTAAACTGAGACTGAGTTTTCTTGATGCATCAGACAGGCAAGCCTAATCGCTAGAGTCTGACAAAGTTTGTACAGAGCCATGCACCACATAAATATTAAGCTCTATTAGCTATATTATGTTTAGATGGACTCACGCATCAAATGTTTTTGAACTACAAAGTCACTAAAATTATACTTAATAGAAAGGCATACTAAATCATTCTGCATTTGAAAATCACATTTCTAAAAATGTATTGGGAAACTATTTCATTAATAAAACAATCAGAATTATTGGTCTGCTATTAAATAACTGGTGTAGATTTGCCACATCATCAGTGCATCTACTACAGAAAGATATTATGGCACAGTCACTCAAAATTGTCTGGTGTGTGCAGTGGGGCACTCCTTATTCTTTATTATATACCGTGGAGTCCCAGGCCTCCCACAATAGACATTGTCCTCTTCTGAATTATAATGAGAAATATTAAACTCATGAAGACGACTGCAAATCAGGACCAAGCGGTGAAGTGTCAAGACACTGACCGCTTAAGAAGGAAGTAAGATCCTCTTAAGATCCTCATGCTCACTGCTCCAGGGGCTTCACTGGGCTTGCTTCTCAGAGTTATCAGGAAACAATTAAGAATGAATAAGTAGTTAGGGAAGGACATTCTCAGGTGAGGGTTCTCCTGCTGCCCCATAGCATGTTCTTTGCAAACTTGTTCTAAAACTTGGCATTTCTGCTGTGTTTTTTCCCCAGTAAAACTCAAAAAACACCCGTGAGGGTTTGAAGATGGTCCATCTTTTGGACCATCCTTTGGACCATCTTGAAAATTCTGCCAATGTTATCCTTCATCTCACTGGCCTCAGTGTGAGCAGAACCACCTCTACATTTTCCATGGGAATGAAGCATTTGGAAAAAGAACTGAGGCTAAAATAATTCCCAAGAAAAAGCATTCAGATCACTTCTTACTTCCGTAGCAGGACAGATTTACCAGGTACCCAACAGAGGAGGGATGTGTTGAGCTTTTTCCTTATCCACAGCCTGGCTGCATGCAGCCGTGATATGACATATGTTCTGGGGGTAATTTATCTGAACAGGAGGCTGACAAAACCAAAAATACACCAGACAGATAAATGAAACCAGGGAAATTATTGTACCTCAGAAAAACAATTTGGCATATATTCCTCAATTGTACAGAAACAGACTCTTTTCCCTCCGGATTTAAAAATAATTGTCAGTTTGCCAGCCCAAGTGTTTATGACCTTCTAATAGGAGTTGAATGAAAACTTAAGTGTGGAAAGAATGGTACCTCTCCATAAAAGGATATCTACAAAACCAGCACAGGGTAGTGATTATGAAAAAAAAACAACTATCAAACTCTTTGAGCATGATATGCAGTGATATAAAACAGAGGATATTCCTAGATGCAAAAAACACCTTATGCTTCATACACTCTACAGAGCATCCCAGCACAAATAGGACATTAAATACTTTAAACCAAATATAAGTTCTCTGATCAAAAAAAAAGTGTTTGTACTGGCCTATGTTGTTGGAAGTTATGAATACGAGAAATTTCATGGCAGATCATGGGCTTTAAGACACATTTCATTTATGTGAAAAAACACATAATGCTACCTTATGAACTGCATTTGTATTGATTACCTGTCTTGGCCAGGGTCTGGAAGAACAGGAAGGACCTTCTGGTGGTGATTATTCATTTTATCATCCCTAAACAACTTCGCTTTATTAGGGGTCAGAGACAGCTTATCCTAAAGAACTTGCAGAACTGCAGCTCTTCCTTCAGCACAAACTTCCTGCTCAAATTAATTCAAGCCCATTTTCAGCTTCTAAAGGCACCTGCTGAAAGGAAGGCTTAGTGGGGCTGGAATGAATGAGCCCAGGCTGATACCTGCCAGGTGGCCTGCAACCAGATTAGTTGAAATCAAATTTTTAAATAAGCAGAACTGTAGCCTAAATAGATATCGCTGTATAGTTGTTGTTTTCTGATAACTCTGACAGTGCAAAAATATTTTTTCTTAGCTACTTCCTTTGCCACAGACACCACCTTGGGAACTCCTACTGTGAACTCCAGATATCAACAGACTGAGTGCTGAAACTCCTAACCAGGTATTTTGGGGATCAGAGAGAAAGCTTGATTTTGTGCCTTTAACCTGTGCTCAGCATTAGGTGCAGACTTATGTCACACTTTCTGTGTCTTTTCCTTCCCTACACAATGAAATCAGATTGTTCAGTTGTGTGGTGATGGGAAGGGTAGCAGTGCCTCCCAAGTGCATGGAGCTTGTGATGTGGATTACGTGTCTCAACTTTCTGGGAAGGATGTTGGAAGCATTCACAGGATTTTGACCAAAATCTGACTCTGAGCATAAAACTGACTTCCTCAGTCTCTCAGTGGAACAACCCATGGTCCTGAATTTTTAGCATACTTGGGTAGAAAGTCTGTTAACAGAGCTGAAATTTTTGCCAGGGAAGATTGTGACACTAATTCTGTGATTACCCAGATGTTCTTGTGAATATTTCTTCAAAACCCCATATTGTAGGTACACAAACGAAAAACCGCTTGCAGCATGTACCTACCAAGTATAATCCTCCACAGGGAATGACTTGTTAAATTTCATCATGCTATAGAAAAAATGCCAGAGATGGCAGATGAGAAACTTGGTCACTTCAACTCTGCTGTCAATGCTCTAAAACTCCTGAGTGAGCACAGGGAAGAAAACAAGTTGTCATAATGTTGCCTGAAGCAGGAGGTCCCAGTCATCGAAATTCT
Source organism: Tringa solitaria (assembly GCA_026413425.1). NCBI lineage: Eukaryota > Metazoa > Chordata > Aves > Charadriiformes > Scolopacidae > Tringa > Tringa solitaria. The sequence continues at coordinate 51,100,844 of JAOXJM010000033.1, read as the reverse complement.
ATTTACCCCATGGTTGTGTGTCTTCTGGAAGAGCAGGAGGTTGTCTGTGTATTAGCGTGCAGATAAAACACGAGGCAGATGTTGTGCAGATACCTATTCACTGGAAACTGAGACCCTGTTTGATTTCTAGTCAGAGCTGCTAATTCTTTACTTATTTTTTTTTACCACAAGGAGCTGGTTAAGCACCATTTTGCCAGAAATAATGTTGTTATTTTTAAATGAACAATTAAACCAAGCATAGTTCCCATTGAGGCATAGAAGACATTTATTTTGGTCTCAAAGAGTCTGCAATTTAATTATTTTTTTAATACATTCAGAAAAAAAAGAGAGAATTTGCCTCACTATAAAGGCGAGGAAGTATAATGCTTACAGATAAAGTCATGAGAGAGAAATGAAGAATAAAATTTTCAAAAGGCTCATTAGTTATAATTTTTTAACTGGTGGAAGATGGAGTTTTTCTAAGAAAACTAAATTGTTTTGCACCATAAGAAGCAGAAGAGATTTTCAAGAGATTTTCATTATCCCCAGTGATGACTAGAGAGGGACTTGCGCATATAGTATTTCCATTTTTAAGTTTCCTACTCTAAATTGCATTGAAAACTCCAAAAAGAGTTTTGAGGCTGCGAGCCACAGAGATGGCTGGTCAAGGAGCTTCTGAGAGATAGCCGGGGTGAAGGAAGTTCTACCATGTCCTATGATCTATGATGCCAGCCAGCCCGCCCACCCACACATATCCAGGTGTTTTGGGAAATGGGTAACTAACTAAGGCAATGAACAAAAGAACCCTACCACCTCCAAAAGTCTTTGCATATCCAAAGTATTTGACCTACTGGCCTGGAGCACTGGAGCATTTTTGTTCCCAAATGGCCTTGCAGACTGTGGAGCCAGAGTGGAAGAGCAAGATCTCAGGTAGGTTCCATTCACAAGATAGTCTGTTTTCCATCATCTTTTGATGGTAGTAGAATTGACACACCCAGACTAAATGTTCTGCTTTCCAGCAAAACACTGTGATGCCACAGACACACCATTGTGAGCTTTCAAATGCCCCAAACTCCCAAAACAAAATGCTGGTGCCAAGCCCTGGGGAGATGGTGGGGAGATCTCTGAAGGCAAAGCCAGTCATGGTGTCCAAAACCCACCGCCACATTTTCTGGCTCCCAGCTGTCACTTTGGCTTGAGACTTTAGCCATTGACTTTCCCAACTCACCTAAACATGACGTGAGTTGTAACTCTTATATGCCCAAATGTTGGTGGCCAGTAAAATTTGGATAACCTATTTCTGATGCTATTTAAAAAGTCAGCCCACATGCCTCAATGAGTCCCATCCTGTTAATTGCCACAGAACCAGAAATTGAACCTAGATCTCCTAAGGGACAAATACCCTACTTCCTAAAGTTACATTTGTAGTTTTTGGCATAACATCTTTACAACTGTATTTTCTCCATGAATAGAATAGTTTTTCTTGAATCCCCAACCCAGCCCCAAAAAAAAGCAAATTAAAAACTTGGAGTCCATTATAAATACATTGGCCAAACCCAAAGTTATGAAGCCATCCACTGGCCTACAAACAAGAGAAATATGTGTTCAAAGCTGCTGTATTTGTTTTCAGAATTCTTTGAAAAAATACTGCTGAGTGAATAATTTATAATAATGAAAGTATGTGACAAATATTGCTTCTTTTACTGTTGGAATAATGTTGTTGAATATGTAGTAGGTTTTTTCCATGCATTCATTTCATTCCTTGGACTTAGTTCCCATAGGTTTTTTTCAATTTTCATTTACCTCATACCTGAAATTTCAGCTGTAGTGTTGAACTGTTGGCAAGAGTCATGTTTTATGTCTCTTGATACACTGAACAAATATTTAAGTCATTTTTTTATAATAGCACAGAAGAGAAATTAGTTTCTGTTTTCCACCTTTATTCTTTAATATTGTTTAGTCACATTATTGTATGAGTTTAGCATTCATTTTAGCAAAACACAGAAAATGCATGGAGTAAAGCAAATTCACTTAAAAGTTTATTTACAAATATTTTATTCTCCTTGCTCTTTAACCAACTTCTAAAAAAGCAAATGATATTAGATTACTCTTTAGTGAAGGATTATATTTTACCATGGGCTAGCTTTTTCCACAGTGACACAAAGAAAGCTAAGGAAAATGACACAGCCTGTGAACAATTGCCATATATTAAGCCGGAGGCAGCTTCTTTGCAGCAATGGACTAAAACTTAGGAACCAGTACAAAATTCAAATCTCTAAGTGAAACACAAACTAGAGTGTAACGCTCTCAGCGCGTGTCTCTGTATGCCTTGATGGTGAAATTTGAAGTATATTCTCAGTGGCTGCTCTTACTGATTTAAAAATTCAAAAGCCTCACTGCATTGTGCATGTCACTTTTTACCACAAGAGTCACATTATAGTTACTGTAATTGCTCTCTGGAAGCCAGATATAAGCCTGTGTTTAAAGGAACACATTTTTATGAAACTTTAATAATGGCATTGTTACAGATTGTTCTACCAAACTAAGTAATTCAGCCTGATGTCTTTTTCTTAAAGGGAACTGTGTTGGAATGTTTTCTAGCTTCTCTTCAAGGTGAATCAAATTTTCAGCACAGCCCTCTGGAAGCTTTCCACAAAAAATGTGGAAACTTTTCCACATGCAAAAAGGGCAAGTGCAGGTTGAGTGTTTGGCATCTATCTGATGTTCACATGAGGGTGGTTGGATCTTCAGCTGGTGGGAATGACCATGGCATTCCTTGATTCCGTGATTAACATCTTATGCTGGGAATTTCTCTCAGTTTTGGTCATGAAGGGATTTGACCCATTAACTGAAGGATAATTGGAAATGTTTTGAAAACTCTCTTGTGTGCCTAAGCCAGAATGATGAGAATGTGTGAATAATCTGAATTTCTATTTTTTATTTGCAATTACTCTTCTAGTAAAAAGTCCTTCATTTCTAAATTCAAGTTCAAAGTGGCTCAAAGGCAGATCCTGTGTCACTTGTGGAAAAGGGGCTGCTTTGGCACTGAGATGCTGGGTAGCCAAGACTGCCCATGGGGATGCACAAGGCGATGGCAACATCAGTGGTTTGCTCTGGCAGTTTCAGGCCCAGCTCAATGTTGTTTCCCAGTGGAGACAGGACAGTGGTCCAAAACACTTTTCTTCTGCTCCCGGTGAGCCATTCCCAACATTTCCCCTCAGTGCAGTTTACTGATGAGTTGAATCTAGCTGGCTGGCTGCTGGGTGAAGATTTTTGGGGTGTAGTTTTATAAAACTGCACGAAAGTTGATCACACTTACTCTAGTTCCTAAAAACAACAAGTTTTCATAGGAATTTAAGCCAGTTTGTTGGAAGAAAGCTGTTTATTAGGTTTACCTGCATTTACTTCATCCTTCATCCCCAAAGAGTCCACAGCTGGGCTGTATTTTATGTAGTCACCTCTGCCCAGACAATGAAAACTCTGTGTTAGCAATAAGATTATTTCATGGAAATATTAGTAGCTGCAGTCAACTGAGGATTTTCACAGTAGCTCAAGCTTTGAAACTAATTCTTTTTGACTAATGAAACTGAAAAGTGTTACTACTCTGAAATATACTTATTAACTCCAAGGAGCCTTTTATGATGTCAAATGGTATGATTTTTAAAGGCAGGCATATATATAAAACATACCTAATCCCAAGAGTGTATTTTTTTATAGTGCATAATACCTAGCAACATGAGAAGCAGGAAAAGTAGGAACTGCAAATAGAATGTGAAATGTGAACTAAATGTGTTTGTTGCAGAGTCAATTATATTATTAATTACTATCAATGACTATGACACTTTTTTACCCCTCTCTACCTTCTTCTAATTTCTTTACTGTGGTCATGAGATACTCCCCAGAAATATTGATTCACCTGTAAGCTATAGAGGCAAAGCTACAGAGATCTGG
>JAOXJM010000033.1:51084183-51096814 GCA_026413425.1 Tringa solitaria | reverse complement strand
TGGAGCCAAGCTCTGTGCCTTGGCGAGGAACCACAATTAGCACAATCCCTTCTCTCTGCCAACTGCTGGCTGTTGAGGAATGCATTGGTTTCAGTGATGTGTCTCAAAGTTCCACGCACAACCAAAACAGCAGTAAGGATGTGAAAAAGAGGCAAGCAGCTGGCGGAGATGAAATTAAATAAGGGGTTAAAGAGTGCCCTTTCATGGACTTCAGCCAGTCTCATTAGCAACACAGGGAAATGAACATTTGGAAACAGGCACAAGAACCTGAACAGAAAATCTAGAAATAGCAGATATATCTAATAGATATCTAATTGATATATGTAGATATCTACATATCTAATAGGTATATATATATAAAGTAAATGGCAGATACATATAGTACTATATCTATTAAAAAATATAACCTTGTGCTCTAGTTACTTTCTCAGCTGCCTAAGTATTGTAAGAAGGAGAAAGGAAGAAAAAGATAGGGCTTTGGTGTATCAGAAAACCAAATCAAAGCTTTTCCATAACTTTGATATCAAAAAAATACCTTCTTTATCCTAAATATAGTATTTTCAAAATTTTAAGAGAAAAGAAATTACTTCCAAAACTCTACTGTTTTATTTAAATCTGAAAAGTGGTGAAGGCATAATCCAGCAATTCCAGTGCTCTTGAGAAGGGCTGTGGCTCCTGGGGTACACAAAAGGTGTTCCCCAGAGAGGCTCCCAGCATGTGCTGTAGGAATATTTCCAAGGTACTAAAGTCTTCCTAAAGAATAAGACAGAAGCATATGTAAAAAAAGGGTTATTTCATTTGTCTACACATCACCCATTCAAAGAGGTAATCTATTCTTTTTCCTTTGCCATTGTCTGTACCTAGGTTAATTGTTTCTGCTTTTCAGTCTTCCTCAGATGTCTACTCTGTTCCTCTTCAAACTGCCCAACACTTTTACCGTCAACCGCTTGATTTTTGCCTATCCTGTTAAATAGTCATATCTCTTCTTCCTGTTTGCCACCTTTCTATGGAACATGCGAAGTACATAGTGAATATAAAATACAGAGTAAGAAAACTTCCCCCTTTAATCACAAATATAGCACTGCTACAATGCATGTAGACCAACACTTGTATATTACTCTTCTTGCTCGGATTTCATATGTCTTTTGTAATTATGCAGAAAATACTTTGGAAATTAAAATGACTCAATTTTTATTTGCACAGTGCCAAAGAAAATGAGTCCTTAATTCTGGTAATTAAAAATAAGCAAAAACTAAACAAAAAATAAACCCACCAAAACCAACAAAAAAGTTTATAGATGATAATGATAGAACTGATCTATTCTGACCTAAGATCGAGGGCAACAAGGAAGCTGTAAGGCAATAACCAGTGCTTTCTGCTCTCTCTGGGATCTCTGCGGCTGGGACCACCCACTGCCTTCAGAGTCAGGGATGGGAAGAAGCAGTAAAAGAAAATAAGAAAGTGACGATCCCTCTGGGATTAATTTTGAAGCTGAATTGTAGTGGTGCAAGCCCAAAAGTCATTTTCATTAGGAAGATCTCAGGATCATATGTAGAAAAAGATCATTACCGTTTGCTCTAGTGGTATGCTCACCAAAGAATGTGCCATTAAGAGAGGGATTGGAAAGGACACAGAGAAACTACTGAAGTAATATTGATGGTCCTAGCAGCTCTGGAAAAGTGGAAGAAAGATCTCAATATGCTAGATATTCCCACACGTGATCGGGGTCACAGGACAGCTGCTGCTGTTAAGTTCCCTTTAGCAAAAGAAGAAATATTCTGTTTTGCAGTAGTGCCTTGGTTTGTAGGGATCTTCTGTGTAAAACAAAGTGGTGGGAGCACAAAGCCAGGAGATAGCAGAGCTAGGTGTGATCACCCTTACATATGTTTAAGTGTGGCTCCTAGATACCACGGCAAGCAGGACCACATGAATACAAATATCTTTGATACACAGAGTCAGGTAAAACAGATTCAGCTGATGTGGCACTTCTGAATGATCAAAACTCAGATCTCATATTTTCGTCACTCCTCCTCCCCATCTCATCACATAAGAAATTCTGGGCATAGGAGCCCATTTTCCTGCTGTGTCTGGTTAAGGCACAGAGCAATCAGGCTTCTAGCTCCAAAGTCGTCAGTGTACATGTACAATACAAATAGAAAATAATCACAATAATGTAAAACATCATGTTTAAGAAATGAAAATGTCTATGTTGAATATGATTTTAATTTGATCTTGGTTTTATGTGACCTTGAAAGTTATGTTTTTCTAACTATTCCTCAGATGCACTGTGTATTCTTAGTATAGAATTATGTTATGCATAAAGAAATAAATTTTCTTTTTATTACATATTGAAAGGGAGTATAAAGATAATGGAAGCCCTTAGCAAAGCCATGCAGTCTGATATACTGCCTCAGCTGAGCAAAACTTACTATTATCTTTCTCTTCCACATTTTCTAGTTTTCACTTCATGTCATTTCTTAATAAAATTACCTACATTCAGCCTCTATTATAGTATGTACATTCAAAGACATGGGCACGACATATAATTCATACAGCCTTTCTTCCCTCTTTCTGTTTCAGATTATAGACCTAGATTTTGGACAAGTGCATAAATTTTATATTATAGCATGAGAAGCAATTAATCCCATTAATAAGCAATAATTCATATAATTCAGATCACGGGCTGTCACTATGAATGACTTCATTAGCCATCTTTTTACCCTAGGCTAAAAAGCCAGCTTCATTAATTCTGTAGAAGGCTTATTTTCTCCTCTTGAAAAAACACAGTCGAACCCATTTAAAGGAATACTCCTCTTAACGACAGATACCATCCAAGGAAAAAATTATTCAGCAGCAAGTCCCCATAAACGTTAAAATTATTTAAAAGATCAAGCATTTAGATCACATTTATGCATGGAAAGAATGCCACCAGAAAGGTAGTTGTTATGAATAATTATTTTCTTCATTGTGAAGGATCCCAGTTATAGTCTAGACTAGTAATGAGTGTATCAAGACCACATGGAGATGAGTATACTTATTATAAATCATTTTAATGATGTATTAACTTTTAATTAGATATGCACTTCAAATTAAATATACAGTGAGGTGAATATAACTGGATTGAGAAGGGGAACTCAGGCAGAGGTTTCCTGCACTCATTTTGTTTCTTCTGAGCTGTGACATTAGCACACATTTTCCTGAACACCTTCCTTACTATGTTACATCCTGGGAGTTGCAGTAAAAAGTATCAGGGAAGAATATGGTTTTCAAACACTTCCAGGATAATGGCTTTCAATGTTTTCCCTGCACATATCTCCAGGCAAGTAAAGGGAATTCTGAAAATGCCATAAAATACAGCTTGAAGAATTGATTGCCGTAATGCATAAGATATGGGCACTAAATCTTCTCCCTAATTTGTAATACTAAAGCAAGGTATTTATAATTAGTAAAAAGGAAAGAGAAAAAAGTTTTAATCTGCTTCATTGGATTAAGGGAGATGGGTTTAAGAGTGAAATGTTACTCTCTGTAAATGAAGATGGTCAGTTTATGAGTTTTGTAAAAACTCTTACCCTCCAATAGAAAAGCTAGGGAATAAAATACCACATTCTGCTTAAAAGCCTGAAAACGTAATTGCCCTTAAAACTGGTTTTTCATAAGACACGATTGAAACATTATGCTTTCCTCTTGTTTGTGTCGATTCTGGTGTCTGCAAATTGCCATGTGAGCTATGAACAACAAAATAAATAATATGTCAATAACCCAGAATTACTTTTATGATTGAATGATAATAAAGAACTCTCTATATATATTTTCTTCACTATTTATAATGGGTTTGATAATGCCCTGCCAGGCATGGCACTGAAAGCTTTCCATTATATGTCCTTAATACTCAACTCTTTCATTATTCAATATGTCTGAATATTCTAATCTACTCTTGAAGAAAAAAAAGTACAACAATATCACAGCCCAGGACAATTATGCTACATTTTTATTAAATTAACTACGGGTTGCAAGTTTACCTTAATGACCACAAACATTTCCAGATAAAACCAAGATTACTCCTTCCTTGATTTTTTCCAGATGAAAGGTTTGTGGATTTTATTTTCAAAGGAAATTATTATTTTCATGCTGCTATGTACTAACGAAGTGGTGAGAAATGCTTCCTCTTATTGAGATGGCAATGGTGTAGCAGCTGTGATACAAACACCACGCTGGATGAGCAGCAAATCTTGCAGTGTAGAATTGTTCCAGTAAACGTTAAGTGATTTGAAAAGACCTGACAGGCGAGAACAGCAAGCCCTGGAGTCATGTAAAATGCAAGAGAAATACCACTTTATGGATGCTTTATGATGGCTTCAGAAACAGAAACAACAAACTAGCTATTAAAATATAATTTAGCAATAATATTCCTCCCAGTTTGAAAACTATCTATGAGAAATAAATTTTTTTACATTCAAGAACAATCTAAAGTCTTAAGAGATGCTCGTATTTCTTATAGATGGCTACATTTGGCTGGAATGTATGGAAATAACATTCAATTATATGCTACATTGGTACCAGTCAGAATAGCTTATAGCTGGGGAGGATCTTTTCCCTCCCTCTCTCCTTGGTGGCGTATTCTTGACTGTGTTTTAATAAATCCCTTGGAAACGAACAAGGAAAATTACTCAACATTCTCCAGAAAGTGTGAAGAGTGAAAAATATGAATATGCAGTAATAAGCCAATTAATCAATTAATTCAACAATGCCTTCTAGTCATACAATGCTGTTAACCCAGAGGGCTCTGCAAATGCTGGAGTCAGAGAGGAGACATTTCTGGTGTAGCCATTTTGTAGCAGCAATCCTAAATCTCATTCTGAGGCTAAGAAGCAAGGAATAAAGGGTCTAACTGACATGCTAAGGGAATTTAAGGTGGACTAGGTAGAATTTATATCCTTTCTTGGACTTTGGCCAGGGTACTAAAGTTGTCACTGCTAGCAAAGAGCGCCTGGGGATTCTTAATGACCAGACATGGTCACGACCTTTGTTTTGCAAGTAATCCAAAAAACAACACATCCTACATAACCGTGATCCTTAATGCCAAGCAGAAGCACTGACAGAGGAGGGACTGCCATGAGGAAAGCATTGCTAGCATACAGCACTCCACAGCTTAAGGGGGGGGGGGAAGTCTTGTGCCTCAACCTTTATGAATCGCTGCCACAAGGTTCAGTGTTGCAAATTGTCAGTGCCACTGACCCCACTTCTGCAAAGCACTTAAGCGTGTGCTTAACTTGGAATTAATAAAGCAGTCAGGAAATGTCATAGCACTTTGCAAGCCTTCCCTTCCTGCCATTGTATTATTTACCTATGCAACCACCAATTCACGTAGTGGCTTTTGTTTTAAGGGACTGGAAAAAATAGGTTCTGTGATTGTGCTATGTATTGATGAAAAGCAGCTTAATGTAGTATTCCCATCCAGTCAGGTCCATTCAGTAGAACAACCCACACATCACCAATTAGGGTACGAATGGATACTGTCTACCAGTGCTGGTCAAGACTGACATTATCTAGAGACATATAACTCTGTTCTGGGCACCTGCATCTGCTCCTTGACTGCAAAGTGTCCCTCTCCCGTTTGTTGCATCCATTTCCAAATTGAGGCTCTTGCAGGAAAAGTAGCTGCACCTGGTGTCCAGCGAACAAAGGCTCAAGGAGCCCCTTTTCCCCGGCTACTTGGTCATAAGAAGTTGTTGTGTTCTCCTATGAGAGACAGCTTGGTGACAGCTCTGTGTGCCTCTATTACTTCAAGTCTGGATTCAGTGCATTTTCCTCCAAGGAGGACTGTACTCAGAGAGCAAACTTCAAAGAGCAAATGAGGCAGTTGTGCATTTGCTTCATAGCACCTAATTCAAAGATCACCTGACAGCTTTATGGTCTGCTCCAGCTAACATTCTCAGGGGGCTGATCACCTGAAAATTCATAATAATTGGATCACAGGAATATATTTTCATTCTTGTCTAGAAAACTTAACAATTTCTGAGTTAAAATGAATGGGGCTGTAGCTATAGGAGCAGCAAGAAGAGCATTTAACTAAAGGATTTGATTCTCTTTTTCCTGTAGCAGAGCCTACTCTGTTGCCTGTCAAGGCTGGGTGATCACTGAGAGCAGTGATGGATGAACTGAGAAAGAAGTATTTATAGATATTCATATTGTTTTTATTTCCATGTCTCCATTCGCTGCTATCCTTCCTTCATCCATCCCACATAACATGCCTGTCGTCTTTTATACATTAATTCTGAATTCAAATTCTTCCCTCTTCTTTTTTCCTATAATTTTATGGTCTTTGAAGATAATGACCACATCTGTTCTTTAGTTATCAAATATGTTTCTTATTTTAATGATTTCCTTTGTCTTTTTAAGTATCACCTACATCGGATCTGAAGTTTGGTTGCACTGATACTTTTCTCCTCTCCAGTATATAAACTGTGGCTTTGTCCTGGAGAAGGTTTTGGTCTTTCTCCTTTCAGGGACTTTCATCTCTTTCTGTCAGTTGCTATTATACAATTGTAATTTGGGCAAAACAAAGAAAACCCCAATGTGCCTTTAAACTTATCTATCTCTGCTACCTTTGTCCTTTTGATTATCTGAAAAGACAAATGGAATAAAAGACATTTCACTCTACTTACTGTCTGGATTTTGGTTTGGGGGTTTGGTTTGGTTTTTAAGCAACTGAGAAGCTGTGTATACCAAGAGATTTTTGCTGTTGGTAATAAAAAATTATTGATTACATAGGAAATCTCAGGTAGTCCCATACCACCTTGGGAACTCCTCAGAGCAGAGTGGAGCACAGTGAATCCAGATGCTGAAATTGCTCCTTATTTATTTCATTCACTGTGGTGATTCGGCTTGCAACCCTGGCTCGTGGCAAGGGGTTGCCCCAAGCCCTTGTGCTCTGACTTTCTATTCCCAGATGACACTGCTGTTCTCATCTGGGCCGCATGTCTCAGTGTCCTTCCTGTGGGAATGAGAGCCCCAAGAACAGCAGACCTAAGGTCAGGTCTCACCTTGGTGAAGAGCTGGTGATGGAACAAGCACCTGGACCTGAGGACTCCAAAGCAATGTGAAATACAGGCTTTTCTTCTACATCACCAGCCTACCTCTCCAGATTCTGCTTGAAACAAAGATGTGAAATGACCCATAATTTAGTGTAAATGCTTCTCTTACTCTCCTCAGCCATGGCTACTCTCCTGTGTGATGCCAGGGTGAGTCACAACAGAGAACATGCATCTTCTGACTATAGTGAACTATCACCACCTGTGAGAAAGTCCCAGGCCAGGTTCTATTCTGCAAGGGATCTACTTGCCTAACACTCTTACTAGAGCTGGGCATCTACTTCCAGGCTTTGAAATCCGAAAGCTGGCCCCTCAGATATCACTTTTCACATCTGTATAATTGGCCTAATCTAAAGTTCCTTGTACAGAAAGAAAGGGTGCACAATGACTTTTGTGAGATGCTGATCACACTCTGCATTAAGCTGGTGTGGGGTTTTGGGTAGGGTTTTACTTTTTTTAGTTTGTAAAACGGCAACAACCAAATTTCCCTGTAAGATGCAATGGTCAAGATCCTGCATTTCCAGGACGTTATATAAACTCCTGCCTTGGCTGTTCTGCATGCAGCTTTCATTTCTGAGCAGAAACTAAGAAAATCCCTCAGCTTGATTCTGAAACTCAAACATAAATGTGTGCACTGCAGAGCCCTATTCGGAGAACAATTGCTTGTCATCTGTTTTTCAAGGGTTCTTTTAGCAATTTCAGCCAGCCAACACATTGTTCTGTCATGCAGAAGCTGATCCCCAGAAAAAATATTTGTGCATGTAAAAAAATTAGAATAAAGGCTTATATGTCCCTTCATTACAGTTTCATTTTGTATTCTCTGTAATAGCCCATATCATAATAAATTCATGATGTAGTCCTGTGAATGTCATTGTTATTTAGCATTAGTTAAGCAGCAGTTAATAGACCCTCACCATGTTGCTGCTCTGCACGTAATGTACACAGTCATTGAATGGAGACTTGCTCTGGAAAATTTACTGACCTCTGAAAGGCTAGTTTATTGCTATGGTTAACACTGTTAGTCATACCAGTCAAATTTGACTACTTCCATGCATTTTTTCCTAAGGTGAGTGACAGTGGAATTTAACTTTTCTTTTCTAAGCTAATAACGGTATTTGTTGGTTCTTTTTTTTTTTTTTTTCCTTCAGAGACTGGTATTGCCCAAGTACCACCTTGCAACACTTCACCACATCAGACAACAAACCGTCGCTCATAAACCGCAGGAATACAGTCCTCCTGGGACCGCCAGATTAAATGTCAGTTGTGTAACGCCAGTTACGCCACCTTGTAGGAACTGTACTTGGCCCCTTTCAACTGCAGTGCTCAGTCATTTCCCCCCATCTTTCTTTTCTACATCACTGGCACTGGTAAGATATTTTCCGGCAGTTTGTTCCCTGGTCTCTCCCATCTGCCACTCTCCCCCGGGCAGAAGTGGGAGACGGACACAATCAGGAGTGACTGAGGCTCTCAGACAAGCTTTTACTATTACAAGGTTTCTGCCTCAAACACTGAAGTTCAGGAACCTCTGTCTCTTTCTACACAGCAGAAAGCCATATTTCTTTTTGAAGAAAGCCAAGATGTTTCATCATCAAGAAGTACAAGCAATTATCGAACTCGTGGTTGTAGTCCAGCATATTACTTGCCAGGAAAATACCTCACTTGACATTACTTGTAGACAGTGCTCAGTACAACATAGTGAAAAATTCCTAAAAAAACACATTCAGCATTCTTTTAGCCTGTTTCTGCTTAGTTCAGGAAATCCCTCATTCTTTTTCCTCATGACTCCATTTAATTTCATCTCTATGGCAGTTTTTGGTATATGGAAGTTATTAGCTCACAGAAAAGTAGAAATAAAAGAAGAGTACATTCATGGCTTCATTGAAATAACATTTTCGTCTAAAATTTAAGGTTTATTCTGATCAGGGCTATTCCTATGATGTTCTTACAATTCAGAGTATGTGTCTTTCTGAAAAATTCCGCAGCCCAGCTCTGCTGAAGCCAAGAAGTCTGGTTCAAAATCACAGCTGCTGGGTGGGACTTTGGGGCCTCTGCTCTCTGGGTAGTAGATTTTTATCATTGTGAACCTTTCCAGCTCTTACAGTTATGAAAGGGCCCTTTGGAGAAATGCCTAAGATGTGCCATATGCCCCTAATACATACTTCTTGTCTGCCTTTGCAGCCTGTGCTTGGACTGTCATACGCTGTTCTGTTTCATGTCCTACTCTGACCCACATCTGAGCAGGTTTTCCAACATTTTCTTCACCATCCAGCTAGGCATTCAAGTGGGAATCTTTTGCTGACAGCTAGAGAAGCATAGAAATTTACCCTTCCCAGGATGACTTTTACCTTGGGGACAGTGGGGCACATCTCTGCTGAACATTTACAAGCCTCCCTAAAACCTATCTTTGATGGTCTGTCTTGATAGTGACCACCAGTGGCAGCACAACCCAGCAAAGTTATCCAGTGACAACTGAGACAACCTATAAATTTCCTTGTGAGATGTTTGCCTGGGTTTTGGAGGTCTTTTTTGCTACCACATGAAACATGTTTCAGAGTTATGCTGCATTCATCTGTCCTTCCCACAAACCTCAGTGGGTCTACAGGGCCAAGCTGGCAGAAGCTGGCAGGTGACAGCTCAGGCTGAGTGCAGAAGAGAACATGCAGGAGAAAACTAGTGTCCTTTACAAAGTAATGGCCATTTTTTTCTGCTTTCTGGTATGAAAACTAAATATTATTCTTCTTCATGTTATCTTGAAAATAAATGACCTATGCTGTTCTTATATTGCACAGTATCATTCTCTTAAATCTCCCTCGTGCTATATGGATGCTCACACACATTTGTACACAAGTCTATTACTACATTTTCCTTTCAGGTCCACACCGTCCTAAAAAGTCTTAGACTTACTACTGTTGCTTCCTATTCGTCAAGGCTTTATTTTGTACAGCAGGGAAACATGAGCCTTTTGCTCAGTACTTCTTTAGTTTTTCCTTTGTGCCTTCTGGTAGGCTAGCATAAAAATAGTCCAATTTTCAGTTTTCAAAATCTTTCCCTGTGAACATTTCAAGTAAGAAAGAGATTAGAACTCACTGTGTTCCCCCGGTGCTACTCACAAAAGACCCATTGTTGTAGACATCGGTGCCCTACCATGTATCTGATCGTTCCTGAAAAAGTTCCCCAGTCTAATCTCATTTAGCTGCCATAGAAAAGATATTTCTCCCTGTGACAGAAAAGTAGATTCTTTTGGTTACTGGATTCCAGGAAGAAGTTCAATCCTTCTGAGCCCTCAGCCTAAAGAAATGTTATTCCTATCTGCACTGAGAAATTATTAAAAATCAAACATATAATTAAATTTTAATTAATGAAATAATGAATAAGGCTATCAATTTTTCATTATATGAATACTAAGCAACACAATAAAAAGTTAATATAGTCATAATGCGTTATTAATGAACAATTAATTACTATAATTAGGAGGTGAAATTGATGAGTTGAGGAAGTGGTTTAGTGCAGATTATTAAGGGAGAGTTTTGATCTTTCACTTACTATGTCCAATGATTTGAACACTGAATATGGAACAAACTGTCTTTTCAAAGTTACACAGATATAAATTCACAGGAGAAGACTGATTATGCACTTTCTTCCAGCTAATGTTATACATTTTTAGAGACAAATGTGCTGTCTCATAGTGGAGATGACAGTGTTAACGAAATTTATCAGAAGATGAGACTTATAGTAGCCCTTATGTTATTTCCCCAGTATGACAGTGAAAGAAGACAAAAATCAAAAACCTAGAAGAATTTTATTTTTATTTCTCATGATTTATTTTTTCAGCTCTTCAGTTTATATTTTCATTCATTACAAATAGTTTTTACTAGTTCACCCTATGAATACACAGATAAAGAACTTGAGTTTCTAGAAATGGCAGGTTTCTCACATTGACCAGTGGAAATGTAAGGCCAAAGAGAAAGTCTGTGATAATCCAGTCCAGTCTTTTCCCTGACACAAACCACAACGTCCCTTGTGCGGAACCCAGGAGCTCCTCATGAACAAATGCCTCATTAAAAAATAAATAAATAAATAAATAAAGGCATTCAGTCTTGATTTAAAAATCTCTGATAGTGAGGACCTCATGAAATTGTGCCAGTGACTATCAGAGTCCTCCTCCCACACTTGAAAAAGTAAAGTTTCTTTTCTAATTGGATAGGGGTACAAATGCGCCGAGATCCCTGTACAAGAGAGGAGAATCGAACAGTATTCATTGAAGTGGTGTCAGCCTCCTCCTCCTCTCACTCCCTCTACATCAGCCTTCACAAATCCATCCACAACATTATCATTTCTGCCACAGGTTTTCCTCTCAGCTCCCTCATTTCCCACTCATCCCACTTTCCATGTCTCCTCTCTGCTCAGCCCTGGCATTAAATCTCAAGCAACCTTTAGACATCCCCGGGACAACTCTTACAACAAGGATGGCTAAATTAATTTTCTGTCATGGTTGGTGAGATAAGAAATAAGAAGCTCATCTCGAAAAGCTACATTTTCCTCACTTTACCGCTTCCCAAGTAAAAAAAAAAAAAGTCTTTTTACAAGTCACTTAACAAGAATGATGTTTCTTATGTTACACGGTTTACCTGTTTCATTCTAATAAACCCGGTAAACAGCTGCTAAAAGTTTTTAGTCCTTTTTGAAACATACCATTCACCTCTTCAGACCTAGTTTTTATTACGCCTGCCTAACTGCCTGTGTTAACATTACACTATAAACTAACAGGTTATGGATACATTATTTATTTTATATTCAAGACCACTTAGTGCTCTTGAAGCTTATGCGACATTCTCCATCTCTAAATATGTAAACAACACAACTATTTTCTTCACTCATGGCTACACAGGGAATTGAATTCATATCACAAACTGAGTTTTCAAGTACCAGAGGTATGACTTAAATATTCATTTCAACCAGAGTTTTGGGTCCCTGAATTTCACAAAACAAAAGTGTTCTTTCAGGCAATTTCAAGAAACTGAACGTTAATCTCAGTTTTCGATCTTTCCATGCAAACCTTCTCCAGAGCACGTTGCCCTTATATTTCTTATTAAGTTAGCCTTTAAATCATTACAAATTTTAGTTTTATAATTACTAAAATAACAGCCTTGTGTTATTGCTTTCATCTGTCCACTGTGGACATAAACATGGCATAATCATAGCCACATTTCTTTTTCTTTCTCCAACACTTCATTTTTATTCATGATCTGTCCCATGTAAAGGGAGAAATTTGTTCTCAGTGTGAAAGCATATGGCCCTTGGAAGAGAAAGAAAACAGTGCAATGTGGGTCCAATTCAGCAAGAAAAATTATTCCATTATGATCAAGACTTTGTAAAAAAATCCAACACTTCAACATGTTAAGCAACGGTAGTACAACATCATATAAAACTTGTGGGATGCTTCAATCCAGTTCCAATTTAAAACCTGTATTAATAGCATAGTTAGCCCTTTAAACACACAACAGTTTCCACAAACCTCCAAATCCTAGGTAATTGGGGTT
>JAOXJM010000033.1:51064736-51084083 GCA_026413425.1 Tringa solitaria | reverse complement strand
CCTCCACATCCTAGGTAATTGGGGTTTTCAATCATGACAGTGTTCTTATTCTAATGGCAATTTTGGCAAATAGCAGGTAATTATAGCTCATTGAGGAACTGCATTCTCACTTGAGACCTGCCATCACCAGCCTAATTACTTCCCAGTGCAACAATAGCATTTTTGTTCAACTATCATCTTTTGTTATTTTGCAATTGGGACTGAATACTGCCTACAAAACAGCTTTTCATGGCATGATTATAAAATACTAGCACGTGCATTTTTCTCCCGTGCTTACACAGAAAATAAGCATTTATTTATCACAAGACTATGAGATTGGGTTTCCTTAAGTGGAAACCCTATGAAAATTTAAAAATGCAACCTATAAAGGATGTTGGAAGCCTTACAGAGTACATGAAAGGACAGATGAAACAGCTATAGGACCTATTCTTGCATCACTTACCATCCAAGACCCTTCATACTCTCAACTGGTTCTGCCAGATCTTCCACGCCTGCAGGCAGCCGTGAGCATGTTTTTAAAGAATCAAGATTCTGTTACTCAATTTTAAGTTTTCATATATTATTAGTATTTAGCAATGCCAGGTAAGATTGGCAACTCAAGGGCAGAAATATAAAACAAGTTTGAGATTTCCCATTCTGCACAGACAAGATGGGCAGACGGGAGAAGAGCAGTAGCCCTGTGACACACCACAGGCAGCCACCCCGGTGTGGAGACCCCATCTTCTGACCCCTCAGTCTGGTGGCGTTTATCACCAATTCAAACCATGAAACATGCCATTTACCTGTCATTGTTCAGTGACTCCACAATGCCCATCACAGTGATGAAATATATAGAGAGATGAAATATATAGAGATGAAATAAATAAACTTGGTACTCATGCTTCTTGGCGCTGAATGGTATATGAGCACTATATAACATTTCTGTGAAGTCACTGCATTTTCTTTAGCTTCCCTCATTTGTTCCTTTCGTCTCTTTCCAAAAGCACCTATTTAAGAAGATTTATACTAGTTTTTTTTTAATTCTGGAAAGACTCTTTTGAAATACCTTTGGCCAAATATACAAGTATTTTTGGTTTCAAGGCTGATTTGCTTCCATTACTTTAGTCAGGAGAGGAAGAAACTCTTCTGTAAGTGCATAGTTCTGCACTGTGCCTATATTCACTGCTATGGAGACAATATTTTGGTCTGGAGGGAGTCTTCAAGTCATGAATTCTTGTGAGTTAGCTATCTAGCAAGGGAATTTCTTAATCTGGCTGAGCAGTAATTTTCCCAAAGCTACAGTAGCCAAGAGTGAGATCAAAAAAGCATAAATTAGTGTGTTCACGTCTGCAGTTCGCAGAAGGGACCGTAACGTCTCCAGGACAGCTGGAGATGGAAGAAGGCTTTTCTAGCAGCTGCTACAAAGTGAATTTTTGGTGGCACAGAGCAGGCTAGCTGTGTTTGGTCTGCCTCCTAATTTAACTACTTGCCTTCTTTACTTCGTGTTATCAGCTACCACAAGCACGCTCTGCGTAAATGAACCTAACAGTGCGAGTTGCTATGTCACTTTGTAGAGCTCAGAGAAGAGCCAAAAAGATTCACTTACACTAACTGTTAAATTGCTTATTTCATCCTTTCTGAAGGCAAGAATATTTTCATTTTCTTTTAAATTTAAGTCTTTAAGAAAATAGCTAGCATCTTCTATTATCTCAGTTGATAGGGAGTTAGCATATATTAATTCACAAATTATCTGTATTAGAGACAGCTTTTCAGGATGGATTCAGGGAAGTCCAAATCCCAGGATAACAAATCTCCATTGGTTGTATCTGCATAGTCTTGAGGAAACACCAGGGCACTTGCTGCCAGGTGGAGCCGCCTCCTCAGTTTCCACTGAGGAGAAAGATCTCCAGATCTAGTTTGAGATGGGGTCTCAGAGACATCTGAGGAAGTTTTGCCCATCTTGAGAGGGGAGCAGGTTCAAAGGAGAAATTTCTGCCCATGGGAAGGATCAGAGGTGGATCCCAGGAGCTGTATCAGGAGACTCATTCTGCCTGAGCAGATTCACTCTGCCTGAGCAGAGGTGCAACAGCACAAACAAGCACATTCCTGGAGCCAGATAGGGTCCAGAACTCTTCTGGTTCCCTCCACATAAGCCCCTGGAGTAGGTACACTCAGTCAGTGTGATTGGCCATTGCACAGTCACTGTGCATAAACCAGGATTAGGACAAGTGAGAAGATCAGACTTCCCAACAATCTCCTGGTATAAATTCAATATCTAAGTCCAGTAAGACCAGATCTCAGGGAAGCCAAGGACCCTGGTAGGCAGTCCAGCAGAGGTCCATGTGCCAGGGAACAAGGCAGCCCTTTGGGATACAGGACACCCCAGAGAACCTGGAACAGCTTCACCAAAACAAGTGGAGAGAGTCTGGATGGGGAACAATCAAATAACACAGGGACAGGAGGGATGATACCTCCACCAACTGAGGAAGAGAAAGATGCTCTGGGAAGGAGAACAGAAGCAACAGGATATCTGTCATGGTTCTTCCTCTCCATGGTACTTTCTTTTCTCGGGATCTCCACAGAAACTTTGTGAGGCCACCACAGGGTAGGAAGATCCACCCACCAAAACATGGAGCAACATTATTTAGTTGATTTAAATCACTGTAAAGAATGGTCTTTTATCATTCTTTAATATCATTCTTCATAATATCTGAAGACTTAATTATTTGCCAACAATCCCATTTGCAATGATGAAGAGTGAAAAATAAATACATTTGAAGTGTATTCTGCACTGTAAATTCTCTAGTGTTGCTCTTCTTTAATATCACTGGTCTGATACACTTATTTTAACTGATATAGCTCTTGATTTCCACAGGAACGACACCTGGCCCCTGCATTTTATGGACTTGTTTATAACTTATACCTTGCTCAGCTCATTTGGATAAAATGGCCTAGGACTCCAGCTCTCTAACAGCATCATACTTTCTGGATTTAATTTAACTTCAAAAAGTAAATAGCCTGTTTTGTTTTGACGTCAAAATAGTTCTGATGCTAGAGTGGTTGATATCTGAGGGACTTGGCCAGCAAAGACCAGTTGCTGTCAACATGCCCGTTATTAAAGCCAAGTTTTTAAACTACTTTCCAGAAATATATGACAAAGTACCCTCCTTCACATATGCATAATTCTTAACATTCACATTGCTGGTGCGGAGCCAGAGCTGCTGTGTTAGATATACTCATTAGGACGCAGACTGGCTCTGTTAAAATCAATGGGAGCTGATTTGTTCTGCCTGCTGTAGCAACAGAAAGCTGGGATGCAGTGGCTGTGCTAAGCAGTGCCATACGCATATCTTACCTGGACATAGGTCCCAAAAATTACTCTGGGGACCCATAGAAGTACAGGAGTATGTGAGTGTGGTGACAGTTTTCCTTGGAGCTCTAGCAAGCTGACTTGTGTTCTTCTGTTAGAGCTGCTCTATACTGAGAATAAAAATCTACCCTTCCAACCAGCTAGCAATGTTAATTATTTAATTGAAGCCATAAGGGAGGACAATTTGGTGTTGAACCACCCTCGTCCTGTGCTGGTGACAGTGCCACATTGTGCATCTCTCAGAGAAAGGGTTGGTGGCTGTTAAAGTCTCACTGCCACAGCATGCTTCCTTGTTGCCTAATCTCTTCCTTCCATGGAGATGTTTCTCTTGTACACAGTTTCCTTCAGATCTGCCTCCTTCCAGCGAGGCAGACTGGCAGGGTCTTTGGTACAGCTGGTTCTGAAACACAGTTTTCAGTGAAAATTCTAATAAAAGAGGAATTTTTCAGACTATGAATGTGACATGATGTGAATTTTATTAGATTGGAAATTGTTTGCAACATTTTTTCAAGTTATAAAAAAGCACTTTTGCTTAAAAATACTGTGATTAAAAGGACAAAACTGACTGAACATATTCTCTTTCCTTCCTTATTCTGCTGCCAATGGCTGACAGTCCAACTTTACTGCAAGGCTTTATTTCTGGCGGTATTTCCTAATTTCCTCTCCCCTCCTCCCCTACGCATAAGCAAGAGAAAGTGAGATTCCTTGTTACTTCTTACCATATTCCTCTTGCAAAGAAGCGTTTCGTGCTCCACAGACAGATGGAAGTAGCTCAGAGCTCAGTGAGGCTGCCCAAACATCTTATGCCCCTAAATGCCCCAAGAGTACTGGGGACAAGCGATGTGCCAGCAGATGGGATGCAGACTTTCAGAGTCTTAGACTCTTTTGGACTGGCAGCTGGAGGAGGTGCAGAGTACCTGAAGGCACTTCAACGATAGCAGATGCCTTTGCTACGGCAACCGAAGGGAGCCCCACCATCCTGCAACTGGCCTCTGTGTTGTGCTCTTTGCCTCACCTTTCATCATCACTCTGGCAGAGCACTTAAAAAATCTTGGCCTTTATATAATTTCACAAATTTGAACTTGCTCCTGGCCACTGGTTCAGTGCACAGTGAAGAGTAAGTCTAAATATTTTGAACCCTGATATATCTTTGCTATAAAGAGGAAACAGAAAATGACATGCCAGCTACTTTACTGGGTCATTGCAAAATCCGTATCTCCCCCATGCAGCAATCGTTAATGCAATGGAAGCCAGAAGGTAACATTCAGTCCAAGATCTTTTGTATGATATCGTATGCTGTGAGATTTATTTTGTCAAGGAGGAGGAGATTTGCTGAAAAGACAAGCAGGGCAGAGAGAGGGAAACTGAGCTGAGTATCAATAAAACCATTCCTTTCAAGCACCTTTACCTGCTGGAGCATAAAGGTAGATGAGAGAAAGGAGATGCATGAATTGTCCCAAAGAGCCCATTTAAGTGCTTTTTGTCTTGATCATTGGAGGAATGAGGAAGCAGTGGGACTTGGGTCAGGACAAAGAATGTATTTTAAGTGCTTTTTTCCCCTCAGGAATCATTCTGGAAAAGGCAGATGAGAGAGGAGAAAAACTAGACTGAGCCTCAACAGGGCATTTGTCAGTGCTCCTTTTCCTTTTAAATTTCTTATTTAACTTGGTACACATGGAGGAAGAAGAGACTTTGAGGCCATGGAAGTCACATTAAACTGCTCTTGGAGAGCTTTTTGACATTCCTGTCTTTTTGCTTGTCGCTGTAAGAGACACAAAGAATTGGTGTGAAATTGAAAGGAAAAGCCCAGAGACTTATGAAGATGTTTCTATGTGTAGTCCCTGAGCAGATTCCAGGACAAATACTGATATCATTACCAAAATGAATAGTCTTATTCCACACCAGTGGCTCCCAGGAGTTTAAATAAGGAGGGGCTGTGTCACTAAGAATAACAAAATTGAGCCACCTGGCAAGTGCACAATATTTTTATGTGTCTGCAGGTCCTCTCTGCATTGGTCTGCTTGGCAAAGTGGCAGAAATGCCACTTTTTGAAAGAAAGCTTGTGAGAAGAGACATTGGAGCACTTAGATTTGAAGACTCTAGACAATATTTAGCCTTCTTTTACTGTTGCCTGAACAGAAGCTTGAGTCGGCAATAATACTTTTTAAAAGGCCTAGGAAAAAATCTGATTTTCTTTTAAATGAGGTGGAATTTTTTCCTTGGAGAAGTACATTGCAAATCTCCCATTCTTCTGATAAAATCAAAATTTCATTTGTGATTTTTCTGTAGAGCTCCCCAAGCTGCAACACAGAACAGGAGCCAGACAGAGGACAAAAAAAAAAAATCCTCATGCACTTCCTATTCTGAAGTGTACTTTCAAACAAAGAGGACATATTCTTTGGTACTAATGGTGGTATAAAGTTCATAATGATCACCAGCATAAATTATTCCTTAAATCAAAATGTGCTCTCATTTTCATTTGAGTAGTGGCCATAAATGCAACTAGTTAGACTTAGTTCTTAAAAATCCACATTGTGGTTAAAGTCATAAGAAGGACGCTGGTAGGGTAGGTCTGTAGTGAGACAGAATTTTTCTTTTACCAAGCGCAGATGGAAAAAAATAGACAAGTCATACAACATACTGTCTCTTCTTCAGATCCAAAGATTTGTCTTCAATTTTAAAAAGTATCCTTCTCCCGAAAATAGCAATTAAACTAAAGAAAGTGTGATCTGTCCATAAGTAACTTCTCTTATTTATTATATCCTTAGACCATCATGGCTAAAACATATTATCACAACATGAACCCTAATAGATACACCACTGAAATAATGTGATCATGTTTGATTTTGGGACCACTAAGCAGGTACTTGGAGAAGAATCCCTCTGTCCACTTCACACTGATTAATCAGGTTAAAGCTAGTTAGTCTGAGTAAATTTGAAATTTCTTCCCACAGAAGTTTGTTTTAGAGACTCTTTGTTATTTGAATGTCGGATGCTTTCAGTACTTATAAAATTTATTTCCTTTTCCAATGAGGGCAAAACATTTTTAATTGTTTCCTAAAGCTTTCATTTTTTCAAGGATTAATCCTTAAAGGAATCCTTAAATAAACAGTGAAAGGCGGGAGCATAGTCCATCTTGTACAGGGAGAGCAGGTGGAGTGTAAGGAGTATACAACCTATCCAAACTATCCCAAACATATTAAAGATAATTAAAATTTAAAATAATTACATGATTTGACTACATGATTTGTTTGGGTGACTTCAAAAATCTAAAACTCATAACTATAACTGGGCTTTTGGGAAGGATTCCTTAATGCATTTGAGTTCTCCGTTCCTTAACAAGAACTGGAAAGCAAAGTAGTGACCTATCCACAGGTCTCAGCATAAATGGTGCTATAAATGGCATCATTACAAACCTGCCCATGGACCACTGCTAAAGTACCTGAAAGGAGATTTGCAGCCTGGAAAATATTGATAGAGACATTTTCTAGCAAGAGAATTCTACTTGGTTAAGTCAAATAGCCCCTGAAGTTGCATGAACTTCAGCAGAAGTTTATTTGAAGACAGGAAGAAGGAGAAAGTTCAGTTTTCAAAATCCTTAGAATGAAATAGTTCTGGTTGTCATGTTAGGAATGAAATATATGAATGATAATGTATTTTAATACTATTCCAGTATAACTGAAAAGGAGTGAAAAATAATTTGAATCCTTAGATTCTGTCAAAATGAAACATTTCAATTGAAAGCAAATGATTTATTTTGTTTACACTGAAAATGTTGACATTTTCAAGTTCTGTTTATAATCCACATGAAGACAAATGTCAAAATTGCCCAATGTCCTGTAAAATGGAACTTCTGCCCTCTCTCTCGTTTGCTTAGAGAAGTAAGATATTAAGTGTGAGAGGATGAATTAGTTTTCATGTCCATTCAGTCCTAGCTATCTACATTCAAGAAAAGTTTCAGTTACTTCCAGTCATGATGACAATTTAAGATTAGTTCCAGCTGCAACGTTGACATCTGTCTACTGCAAACTGCAGAGACTGTCATTTCACCCATTAGCAGCAATTCAGTTGGGTTTGAGTCCAGCATGGCAACTTATAAAGCAAAACTAGTATTTCAATACTAGTTACAAAAGCTCATAGACTCTCTCTGATCTCCTTAAGATGTCAATACAATGAAGGACTGTCCTTGACATTTTGGAAAGAAGCTTGGCCTTCTGCTCATTCCTGAAATGATGCAATTTCAAACAGTTTCTTTCCTTTATTTCTTTTCAAATGGAACATGTCTGCTCTGAACTTCCATTAGCTTTCAAGATTTTTACCCTACTGTTGAACTATTACAGAATTTGAAATTAGAAAGGAATGTAAACCACTTACCTTGGATTCACTTTGGGTTTTCTCCACTTTTGCAACTTTTAAAAATAATTTGGGACTTAGGATATTTTTGGCAAGGCTTCTGAGGACCTGTCTGATAGAAAAGAAAACAAAATTACTGATCTGGTAAGAAGCAGATGGATTATAAAAGGTAGTTGGCATGAAATAGATTTGAAAATGAAGAGCAGGAGAATGGATCTCTGGTTGCAGTCTTTCAGGAAAGTATTCCATTGAACGTGAGGATTACCAGAGAAAGACTCCTCCATTACCTACACATGCGGTAAATATTAAGGGTTTCAGGAAATCAGGCATGAGTTTTGACTGTGGATGTGCACATATGATTTCATGCTACTACACAATGAAGTTTCTGCCCTCTCCTACTTGGAGGAAATTATTTCCCATGTCTTCCATGTCTCCTGGTGCTTCTGGCAGCTCCAGGGCTGGGGTAACACCATGATTACACTCCCTGATCCCTCATATCACCTTCATGTTGGCCTGGATCAGGGCAGGAGTGAGTCTGTTACCCAAAGAAACTCAGGAGCAGGGAAGGGAACCCAAATGCCACCAAGTAGATGGACACAGTTGGACTAAGCCAAACTTGGTGCAAACTTGAACTCACGCTCACATATGACCTATGGGAACACTGTAGATAGAGACTGTTATAGCCAGAACCTCTATTTTCTTTATTCTCATGTGAACTCCTCTTTGGAAAAGTGCTTAGATAATATCCTAATGAGCAACTTCCTTTTGTAGAAATAAGCACAGCATTATATACATGACAAACAATTTAAGGAAAATTCATCAGCCTAAAAAAAGGTAGTAATGCAGTGTTCAGTGTCCTATTTGAAGAACTGTTTCTGCATATTCTTACTGACATTCATCATTCTCTTTGATTTTTCGAGAAGAAATCATTTATTTTTCAATAACTTTCATGGTATACTTGGCTAAAAATCTGTAAAAGTGTTCAAGAATGCTTTCTGTTCTTTATTTTCTAGCCAATGCCATTATTTGGCTCTGTCTACATCGACATGCCATACTGTTCTTGTAATAACTTGCATTTTCCAAGCATGCTCAGTTTGTATGCACACAGTTGTACCACACCTATGCAACTGGTGCCATACATTGCAAACTTGTTTGGTTCCCAGGAGTGGCATTCATGTGGACATTACTATCATCAGAGGCTTTGCTGTAGATATCAAACATGTTGTTTTTTATATCCATACAGCATCCAACAGGGCTCTGGGCTTGAGTGCAGGTCTAGAACTCCTGGAGGGTTGGCACCCAAGATATAATACTCACGCTTTAAATGGAGAGACTTTGACGGGTGGGCACAAGGCATTTTAATGCATCCTTCTGAGTCTGAGCTGTCCTTACAGACTTAGCTTTTTGTTGCAAAGTAACCTGAAGGAAGGTACTAAAAATTTGCTCCTTGCATTCTGCTTGGGAAAGATGGGCTGATCTTAAACCAGATCTAGCCATAAATCAGATCTAGCCTCGCTCTGTCTGTGGCTATTGTGACAGATGAGTACTGCAAAGAAGTAAAACCTTCTTCACCACAAAGATATCTATGATAAATGTAATTTAAATGTTCTCTGTTTGAAAGTTCAGATTGTAATTCTGGTCTTGCACCATTTTTATATCAGTGCGGATCCGTTTACATCAATGGACTTAGTCACTGATTTCCTGGTGTACCTGGGATACCGTATACACTTCAAAGAAACGAGGCATAAAGTAGAAGGAATAATTCAAAAGATCCTTAGGCATTTAGGTAGCAGTGCCACCAAGTTCAAGTTTTCCCTTTGCAAGCTGTACGTGGGCATTTCACGGTGAGTCAGAGCTGGGAGATGAAAGAGCAGCACTGAGTGGAGGGGGAGAGGCTGAAACACTAAGGGCAGAAGCACGCTGTTCCTACAAGGCCATGAGCAGAGCTGCTTTGCTTCACAGGAGAATCGGGAGAGCAGAGCAGTTCCCTGAACCACCCAGCGCACACCTGTGACACTAAGGACAAAGTGATCCTCAGTGCCGTGCTGACCTTCTGGGGCGAATATGACCCACTGCTGGGGGCTATTTTCTCCGTGACTGTTCTGGGAAATCACTTCAGCACAGAGGGTTTTTGGCTTTTCTCTCTTTACTGTGATTTTGCCTGACAAACACCACAAACTGTGAAAATACAATGTCATTGTACTGGCTAGAGGCTGCCTGAGGATAGAGGTGAGGAAAAGCAAATACCTGCCTCCTACCAGCCCCACTCCTCTTTAACACAGTCAGTGGCCAGAAAGGCAGTCTGAAAGCCAGACACTATCTTTCACTTCTGACTTTAGTCATTTAACTATTCACCCTTCACAACAGGGCCCCTCTTTGTGTTGTTTGTTTTTTTTTTTAAAGTAAACCACAGAAAGCCATGAACTGGATGTGAGATGAAGTGCAAATAGTTATGCCGAAACCAACGAGTTGTTCTTGCTTGATGAGTGTCACTAGAGCATCATGCGCTGTGCTAATTTCTCAGCTTGCGAATAGACATATTTGGACTGACAGTTAAAAGTGGGCTGCAGATTCCACTTAAAACATGTTTTTCATGCTGAGTAATGAGGGCAAAACACAAACCAATTCTGGCAGTTAAACTACACACTTAAACCTTTCATAGTGTTGTCAAACACTATAATCCTTCAAAAATCTGAGTTTGAATAGCCTCAATATTTTATTTAATGAATTTTAAATCCTATAATTACCATAATTAAGGCACTCCTTTTGGATCATGTTAGTGTGCTGCTCAAAGAGAGACAAAGCTGTAGGCGATTTTCACTAAAGATTTTCCTGAATGCAAATGATACGTAGAGCTCATTTTGAATTCTTCATGATGTCATTTGGGGGAGCATATTGTTTAGAATGCGTCAGGCAACTTTGGTGTGGAAAGTCTATAACACCCTCTGAGCAAAGACTTAGATGGGAAGGACCTCATTATCTCCATACCTGCCTCTTCCTCTGCTGGCAGTGGCTGGCAGTTAATACAGATGTTTCTGCCCCTTGTTTGGTAAATCAGGGTAACTGGAAAGAAGTAAAAGATTTTTGGGTGTTGTGAGACATACTTTGAGGACTGTAAACAAATGTTAGAGTAAGGTATGCTTTGGCCGCTGAGAAATATGATGCTTTTGGACTTACTCCCCTAGTCCTCATCATCCACCGTCCCAGTGCAGCACTGGAGCTACACAGGTTCTCAGAATTGCCCAGTGTCGCAGTGGCAGCATGGGGACATGAGCTCACTGGGCAGCATGGAGCAGCCCTGAGGTCTCCAGGGCTCCTTCTCACAGCCTGCTCCGTGGTTCTGGGTAGGAAACACCATCCCACTCCTTCTCTACAGGAGGTACTCTCAGCCAGAACAGCCCAACAGAAAGCAGAGGCTCTGAACTTGGAGTCAGTTCAGAGCCAGAATGACTGGTCAAGTCATCACCCCATAGGGACACCACCAGATACACAACGTTCAGGGTTGTGAATGTCAAAATCAGCCTGTTGTTCTTCAGGCTGGGTGCTTAAAAACAACGCTTCATACACAAATATCTTGGTCACAAACTATCCTGAAAGAAGGATGTGTTGAAAAAGGATCAAAGAAAGGTTGCACTGTGCTGGATGCTGCTAGGCTGACTGAAGTGACCTGTGCAATATGATCTTCGTCACAACAGGTAGCACCATATCAATGGGTAGAAAATTAGGGCTACTTGTGGCTCCGTGGCTATGAGCACTTTGCATTTAGCAATTTAAAAGGTTTCACAGCAAACAAATCAATACCTCTGAGAGAGAATTCTGCTTCACACTCAGTTCTGCAATTCCCAGCACTGTCAAAGGCATCTCCGAGGGCAGCGCACACGCAACATCATGCTCATTTGTCCTAATAGCTGTAATAGCTACCTCACATGTAGATTAACACCAGTGAAAGTATAACAAAGTTATTAGGAGATTTAATTTAAATGGCTACAATGTATGAAACAAGAATTTGATAGAGGAAAAAATGTATTTTTATTTAGAAGACCCTAGTGAAATAAAGGATGCTTATATTTTATGAAGAAGGTTATAATCAAGATTAGGAGTTGAAGGCAGCAGGTCAGAACAGTAGAAATACAGGATCTTTAGCAGGAGGTGCCATTGAAAATGCTAACTGGTATTCCCCCAGCATCTTACAAGTGAGATGAGTTGTGATTTCAGCCCATTCTCCAGCTGGTGGTTTTAACATTAATTAATTCTGGGGTGAAGATTTTCAGTGAAGCCTAGATGACTAAGATGCCAAGCCTCATGAAAGTCTTCAGGACTTAGGTACCTATCTAAGTCCTAAAATATAGCTAAAACTTTTTGTGTTAAATATTTATTCTAAGCCCCTAACTGCTGAACTATACATTTTTATTTTGATTTTGGAATGGTAAACAACATAGCAATAAAAAAAGTTAAGGGGTACTTAGATCCTTTTGAGAAATAAACTTGGGACAAAGTTTTCCAAAGGCATCCAGGAAAATTAAGACAGGGATACCCAGCAAGTACGATAGAGAAGGTTGTTAAGGCACGGTAGATGTCTCAGTCCTGTGGAGAAGAGTTTGTTGAGTTGCTTTCAAAATTCACAGGTTTTGGTCATCTTAAGCAATCAACCTTGGGCAATCTGGCCCTTAGACTGAAACGGGCAGAACTACATTCTTGACTTGAGCTTTAAATCTAATTGAAGATTTTTGTTCTTCATGTAAATTAGATTAAAACTCAGGACCAAAAAGAGACGAATTTTCAATTGCCAGCTTGGCTCCTTTCATATGTGAAACCAAATTCAACCAATGAAAAAGACAATCAAGGTTATCATCTGACAAAAACTGGCACAGTCTTACTGATGAAAATGAAACTAAGCTGATTCTCAACCAAATGAGCCTCTGACCTGAAAAGGATGAAAAATGTTTTCATTTATCCCAAAGTAGGATTTTAAAAATATTGAACCATTTAATTCACTTTTGATTTTGTCCAGAAAATTTATCTCTTGTCTGTGATTAAAATCCTATACTTCAGGGCATGTTTCCTACAATATATCCTATTTCTCAGGTGCTGGAGGCATGCCCCGGAGAGTATTATTCCTTACTTAGTGTGTGTCAGACCACATTTGACACAGTCCATTACACTGACACAAGATTTATCCTTCTGATAAAAAGGCAAAATCGTTAACTGGGCAAATAGACCTCAGACTAATGTTAGATAGCTGTTCAGAATGAAAAATATCTGGTTGTTAAAACACTGCTAGTATTCACAAGCCCAGAGGTTGTGTTTGTGGTGCCTTCGCTCACATTAAGATATCATTTAAAAGACCAAAGAAAGGCAAATGATTGTATTAGCTCTATCTCCAGGCCAGTTACAGAGGTACTGATCGCTTGCTCTGTCTTCTACAGACAACAGGAACTTCATCCTGCAAATCAGATGCTCTAATTTAAGAGGAGTCTGTCTCCTTGGTTAAGAGATTACACTGTTGAAGGAAGCTGCTGTTTGTTAGAAAAAAAATTATTTCATCTTAAAGCAATAAAGCCCCAAAGAATTTGGACGTAGCCATAGGTTCCAAACTATAAATGAAATAATGTCAATATCAATATCAATGTCAACATTATCGATATCAACTAATAGAAGGGAGTAGAAATTTAATGTTAAGAATAAACACTGAAATAGGGCTCTTCACAAATATCCCCAGAGTGTTTTAAATTTCACTGAAAATGGAAATTAGTATCTTTCTAAATTATCTTCCAAATTCATTGTCTTTCTAAATTTAAAAACATATCTACTGTCATATTGAAGTAAAGTAGTACTATTACACTGGCACTCGTTGGCAGAGGTCAAAGCTGATAAAAGGACATGTTTTGGACCTTATATTCCATACCACTTGATTCCACGCATTGTTTGCATTTGCAACCCAAATTGCAATTAGTTAGCCAACTATTTTAGGACAGATCTCAACTTGAATACTCCATCTTTTGCCATGGTTATTGCTTTCTATGATCAATTTAATTCATGGTTTATTTTTCTTCACTGTTAGAAAATATTACTTAGTTCTTTAGATTTTTCTGCTTCTCATATTGTTACCAAATAAGAAAATCACATAACAAGCAACAATATCAATTTGTGTAGTTTCTTAGGGATTACAGTCGGATCACTTCTAAATTTTATTTTTGACAATATCTTATAAGCCTTTCATTGTAATACAGTCTTTTCAGCCCTAGAATAATTTTTCTGGTCCTTTCCTTTAAAAAAAAAAAAAAAGCCCAAATTTTTCAATATCTTCTTTAAAGTGAGGATCCTGGAACGAGGTCCAGAACTAGTCTCATTGAAAACACACAGGGAAGCCATCTCCCAACCCCTGCTCACCATCTTTGATTCAGTCAAACTTTGCCCCCTAATCTCAAGTCATGCCTTTTTAGGCCACAGTCTCCTATCCTCTATCCTGCATTCCAGTTCCTAGTTTTGCTTTTGACTTGTCTTAAAGGTCTTTTGTATGAGTTATTTTACCAAGTGATGCAGGGCAAACTACCAGGCTACATTTCTCTGTTCTAATTCATTGCTTTTCCATTTTGTCAATATTTGCATGATCCACAAATGTTTTTAACAATCATTCTATATTTACCCTGACAAAATGTTAAACTGAATCAAAGTTTCTTCCAGCTTTAGAGAATTAATCTAGTCATTCCTCCTTTTCAATTGATACTTACTTTTTGTGACCTGTTAGTTCACAGTCCATTTAGTTCATACTTTATCATTTCTATAGACTATTTGGTCTTTAATCAGACCAAATCATACTTTACTAATTCAAATGCCTTTAAAAATCAGAGTATACTTATCTTAACAGAGGTTGATCACACATATATATTTAAACTAGACAAAACGGTACATCTCTCAGGATCTATTTCCACAAAACAGCATTGACTATCATTGATTATACTCCTTTCCTTTATTCATTCATTGATTGCATTTTACATTAGCATTTTCACTATTTTCCCTGAGACTAATCACGGAATGCTGGGCTAAATACCTGTCAGTGATCAAGATTTCCCACTTACCTTTTTTTAAATATTGGCTGAAAATTTACGTTTTTCCTGTTTTCTGAAATTTCAATAATTCCAGGATTCATTAAAATTAATCCCCACAACTGAGTTTCTTCCTCCAAATCTTCAAAACCCTTTTGGTCAAAATTACTAAAAGAACCTCTTCCTGTCTCTGCTATCCACTTGAGGTTGTGCAAAGTAACACATTTACTTGTGTTTTGAGTTTATATTTTTATGCTGCTGTCCTTTCTCCCATGCTTTGTTTTGTGTGCAGTCATTCAAAACAATGAATCTACATCTAGATGTGTTTGTGTGTCACTCAGAAACATAGGTGCTGGTGCTAGCTAACGCTTCCATTCGCTCCTGAAGTATTAAAAATCATTGTCACCTAGGCAGAGAATGGGAGCGTACAATTAAACTGTTGATTATTCTCTTTGAAGAGACTTTAGAGTCAAGGAGTAATGACCTTGCATAAAGATAATATTAAAAGAAATCCCTGGGAAGAAAGCAAGATGTCACTGCCTTATGAAAAATATAGTTCCTGTTTGGGTTTAAGTTATAAAACTAGGGGTAGTGGGACATGGAGAATAAATTTCCTGTGGGATTTGCCCATGAAAATGACTCCTTTTCGTTATTATTTTCATTATTATACTCTATTTATTCCAGTCTAGCAGGCCTAGCTTCTTGATTATCAGCTTTGTATGCTTTTTCATTTGTCTAAGGGCTCAAGGCAATCACAGCAAACGCTTATTCTGTGTAGTTCTTAATAACACCATAAACCCAGCCCCTAGCTAATTCAGCTGTGTGAGGGACAATCCAAATTAGACTGCAATAATGATGAATATTTCATATCAGTTTTGGATGGTCTGAGTTTAGCTTCTTGAAACTGCTAATAACCCTTTGTGGTACATTCCACAGAGGTCATGCAGCTGGGCAGAAGTGCATAGGACCTGTGTAGATTACAGTGTGCATGGTTCCTCAGTGCATGTATAGAGGCCTGGTTTACTTTCTTCAGATATGGGGGGTCCCCTGTAGGGCCCCCAAAATATGTGCAAGTTATTAAATTACACCTATTGTGTGCCTCTTGCCCCAACCCTCCCTTTATCAGGTTTTTCAAACTTTATAAAGGAAATGAGTAAATCATCCAACACCAGGTGCTTAAGGCAAGCCTGGCAGAGCCCATTGCTGCCCTCTGGCAGCTCTCAGATAAGCTGGGCCTTAACAAGAACTGATTTGGGTGCCGTTTTCTTTCTCCTGCTCCTGCACATAGGGGACTTCCATCACTTACATGATGACTGCCATATAATCCCCCTGCCGTGAGCCCTGCCAGGGTACACTCACAGAGTCAGCCAGTAGGTGACTGCTCATGACTCCTCCCTCTGCACTTTCTCCCTGACCTCTTGCACTCCTTGTTGTATTTTTTCATATTTTTTTCCTTTCTGTCTCTGTACGTCTTTTTGCCAGCCCTGCCAATCAGGCTGTCTTGGCCAGGGAGCATTTGCTTCGGACTGAGAATTTTGCCTATTGTCCCTAACACCTAGCAGAAAGGAGAAACTATCTTTTTTAAAAGTAGAATTAAAGCACTGAGCAAACACAGCACTTAGGCACAACCTGAACCATAAGCAAATCAATAGGACTTCTCATTTGTTCACATGCTTACAATTAAGCATATTCCTTAATGCTTCCCTGGATGGGAGCCAAAAGACAGCAGTAAATTGAGATGAGATCCCAGAAATTACATTCCTTTTACTGAAGCAAATTCACCCTTTGTATTAGCAGACAACATATTCTCTAGTGCAGAGAAAGACATGTATCAAGCCACTTATAATCAAGGGATCTTTTATCACCATTTCTGCAAGTATAGTACTTTGCCCTACAATTAAATAAAGAAAAATAAGAGAGAAATCCAAAAGAAGCAACGGCTTGGCACCTTTTCTGCAAAAAATTCCTTAACACTGAACATGGTGGCTGAGCTCTCAGGTTACATTACATCAAACAAAGGCTTTTTAAAGAAAGATCTCAACAACATAGAGATCTTAGCAATTAGAACAGAAGGGGAGAGATAAGAGATTACAGGCAAAAAGTGAGAGACAAACCAAGATCTGATTAAAAAGTCAAAATAAGAATAAATAAGCAGATGTATGCAATACAGTCCTAAGAAACAACAATTCTACTTTCTTCTTTGCTTCAGTACATAAGCACATTCCAGGAATGTATTAGACGATGTGAACAAAACTTTTCATGAGTCCTTCGGCATCCTCTCGTTCTTTCCTCAGGGAAGAAACACATACAATTTAATGTTGAGTTTTTGGCAAACTTTGTAGATATGCTGCCTCATATTTCCAGCAGAAAGAAAGGAATGACTAGGTGGTGGTGCGCGGTCATCCCATGCAGTGACAAAACTTTACTTAGGTGCTGCAAGCCTCAGTCTCTGGTTTTGCCATGGTGATGACAGCCCTTTCCAACCCAGGCTGCCTTCATGGAGGGGAAGCAGCAGAATGGCTGTTGACAGGGATTTCCACCACCCCAGCCTGAACTAAACTTATAAAATATCTTCCCAGCTGAGACTCTAAAAGGCAGAAAAGGATCACATACCTGGGCAGACCTAAGTGGTTCTGTATTTGTATTAGAGAAAGTCAGTTTTCTGAAAGGAGGTGGCCTGGGGACAGATCTGAAGGTGACACAGTGTGTAACAGTCTTTGATGTCAAGAGCAATGTCAGCTCTGGGTCAATCCAGAGAAGTCTGATGAGGCAAAGCCATAACCTTCAGCTAAAATTTTTCTTATTATACAATTTAATATTTTCTTTCAATTAATTTTTCCAGAATTAGAGCCTAGAAAAAGAGCACTGCAAGAGAAGAACCTTAAGGGTACAGATTGTAGTGTGCTCATAGGTCTACATGGAAAAGTCTCAGAAATTACTGTGCTTTAGCACATCTCCACAGTGGAGATGTTTTTCTTAGACATGTCTCTCCAAATTGCCTACATCTTTTATCTCATAAGCAACAGGTTACTCCACTCGTTCTCTCACCAAATTCACTACCTTTCATTCACAAAGAGATTATTTGCATTTTTCTCAAAACCATTTTTCAATCCTTGATTCTTTTTTTCCTTCAGACCAACCTTTCAATTCTCTGCAATACTGAAATTTCCTTTCTGAAATAATTGTTCCTTTCTTGCTGTTATTTTCTGCTCCTCTACTACAGTTTGCAATCTTTACCATTCCAGTTTTTCCCTTTTCAGCAACCTTTTAGCCATTCCTTCCAAATCTAGACAATCTAGACACGTATCTCTTGTTGTATTATCAAAATATTGACAAAATGCATTCCAACAACCTGGCAGACATTCAGTGACACATTGCTCTCCTGGCAGACACATACACAGTTAAAATCCCATCTTAATACCAACTCCTGTATTTGGGATGACTCTGATAGGCTCTTTCCAAAGAGCCCTGTCCACCTGACCTTCTTGTTTATTACTTTATTGCAAATCCTAACAGAGAGGTCACCCTTTCCTCCTTTCTCCCTTTATCTTTGCCTATACACTGGTCCCAAATTATTTTACCATATTTATGTCCATACAGGCTGAGTGAAAGAGATGTACAAGGAAACATCTTCTTGCATATTTCCCTGCCTAGCATCTCAGGACAAGCTAAATACCTTTACATGAGTATTCCACACATATGGATTATCTCAACACATCTGTTTTTTCAATAGAGCAGGACTTCATGTTTTAATTCCTTGGCTACTTGGTGTTTTTCATGCTCTTAATCTCACTTTTCAGTAGATGTGAAATAATATGCAAGGAGACATTCTTCAAGAAGAAATCTATTCTGAGGGTTTTTTTGTATTTCATTGAATCAAAATTATTTGAATTCTAGAATTTTATTTTGTATTTTATGTTTATATCAAGTGAAAAGTACTACTGAATAATGGCACTTTCTGTGCATTGTGGAGAAATACACGGTAAACATTTATGTGGTTACACACACAACCAAGAGTGTGGGCTATGGGTTTTCCTCATACACAGCAACACTTGAAATGCCTCTATCTTTCTCTGGGGCTAGCAAGTATATCCATGTATTTCAGTACATTACATGTGTAATAGCTGACAGCAGTGTCTGACCAGAGGCATTCAAGAACTGGAGACTCTCACTCGCTGCTTTTTCTACCATCTCCCACAGATGCCAAATGCTGGGTCAGATCCTCAGCTGGACTCAGCACATGAGCCTCAGGTTCAGCATTTCAAAGCATGACAGAAACACTTTAAGTCAGATGAGCCCTCTAAACCAAACTTTCTTTTTTATTTGGTTTTTTTTGTTGTTGTTGTTGCTTACAGCAGGCCATGTCACATGCACAAACACAATATATGATGGAGTCCTTCATGGCTCAAGTATATGAATAGACTCAGCTCTGACCAAATCAATAATAATGTTTTTAGTCGCGTATCCAAATTCTGTAAATAACTTACATGCAACTTACTATCTTTTGCAGGGTAATAACATTAAACCCTTTAAAGAAGTGGCACAGGCTGAGAGAGCTGGGACTCTTTAGCCTGGAGAAGAGAAGGCTGAGGGGCGACC
>JAOXJM010000033.1:51015719-51038043 GCA_026413425.1 Tringa solitaria | reverse complement strand
GCCATGGACTACCATTTGCAAGGGCATCCTTGTATACAGATTTTTTCTCCTTGGTGTTTACTATCATCTCCTTCAGATTTTTTCCTAGAAGTTTTACTCCAGTGTAAAACATCACTTGATAGAAATTTAGACTTCTTATTTTAGAAAAAAGGGAGAAAAAATCTGAAAATGGAAACCACAGCTGTCTATGGTTTGTATGAATCTGAAAGACATTTGCCTGCAAAATATCACTACTGAATAGCCCTAATAAATTATATGTAGCCTGATTTATTCTGTCAGTGTTAGGCAACTTGTTGACTGCTATTTTTAGTTAAAGCTCAAGTATGGAACCTCATCTGTCCAAGAAGACTTTCACATTTCTGCAGTGACTTAAGCCTTATTTAGATCAACTGTATCAAAATAGATGCTTGATTGTTGTTGGGCATTCCTTGATAAATTTTATCTTTTTGCAGAGAATAATGTCTTGCAAACTATTCCTATGAGTTTTTGTTCTTTACAGAATGATGCAGCGCACCTATGGGAAAAACTGATCATTTCTTTGGTCTTTGAAGATCTGTTTCTTGTTTTTGTCATTACTGTGTTAAAGGTCATTAAAATGCATACTGGTAGCAATAATTTATTGCTGTAAAGTCACCCTCCTACCATCCATCTCCCTTTAAAGAGCAACAGTGAGAACAATGTCTGCTCCCTGTTATGCAGATACGTTTTTTACCCAAACAGCTCACCCAGCTGAAGCATCTGGTTGTTGCCTGCACTAAATTTCATTTTACAGGCCAGGTGCCTGATAATTAATAAATCAAATCCTCACTAAATCTTTCGGTTGATTTTTCATCTTCTTCTGAAAATTAAGCTGTTTAAGGCTGAAATTCATTCAAGCTATTAAAATGTAGAACTTGCCGTTTCTACTTCATAGTCCAACGGGTTTCTAATCAGCCATGAATGGCAGCAAGGAGCCAGTGCTAGATGCAGACTTTCTGCACAATGTCAGCTGTTCATTTTTGGATGAGGTCTTCTACAGATATTCCAGAGGTGAGTCCCTTTAGCGGCAGAAGATTTACAGTCATGGTTGGTTGTCCTCTCAATTCTGCTGAAGACCCCGAGAGAATAGACACCTTCCACTTCTCTGCCATCACTGGCCAAGTTTTCGTTTACTCCAGTTGTTTCAAAAAAACCCAACCTATTCCATGTATCAGCGTGTAAAAGTTCACGGTTATCAAAGAGTTTTCTGAACTGTTCTCTCTTCCCTGCTTTATTCTCTGCCACTGCACCCCAGGTATAGGGCACTGCACCTGGCGATGTGCTTGCAGATACAGGAGCCTGACAAGAGGAAGATGAATGAAAAAGCTGCTACCCCAATCTAAGGGTAGAGAGAGGGTTGTGGAAACCTGCATTCCTTTCACTGGTTGGGAAAGGGGAGGGTTGTTAATGTTCTGAAGTGCACTGAAGACCTCTACTTGTTCCTGTTACTATCAGGAATTGTTTATGTTCCCCCCTGGTTTTGTAAAGCACCTCTTGCAGTGGCAACTTCCAAGTCTTTGCTGGTTCAAGTACTGTCTCTCAATGTCAATGACAGAATTGACATTGCATCTGTGGACACTGCCATTCCCAGACTTCATGCTAGATTTCTTATCTTGATATTTTGAAATTTTAAATAGGTCCTTATAAACCTAACAACCATTTTCTCCTGGTGTGGGTGATGGCCTTTTTTGGAGCAGAAATAAATCCATCAACAAGTCTAAACCTGAGTCCATGTTTAAATACTTTCCTGGGGCAGGTTCTGATTAACCCTTGCAGAAAACTCCGCTAAAAGATAACCGGCAGCAACAATAAGATCCATTAATAACTTTTGATTAATTTTATAACTTCTTATTTTTAAACAATGTCTAAGAAAACCTATCAGTTTCATCTTCTTAGGCTTAGCCAGGAAAAGAGCTTACATTTTTAGCTGATATGCTCAAGTGCAAAATCCATGTCTGCTGAAAATAACCCATGTATCAGGTCTGCTCATCTGTAAAGTGTGGAGTTATTATCTTTTCCTTTACCTCTGACATACATTTCCATGGCCAGTACACATCTAAATACTTGTCAGTTAGGCTGGCTTTGAGCACCTACTCATACCAAGATGCAAGTAGACAGGTCTGTGCCCATGCCTCCAACTCTGAAGCAGGAGCTGAACAAGAGCAGAACAAAAATACAGTGCTTAACTAATAGAGATTTGCTCCATAATAACACTCTGCAGTGATACAGAATGTACAGCTACTGCTAATAATAGCAACCAAGCGCAAACCGACTCATCTGGGAGGTGTGAATGAAATTATAGATTTAAACACAGTTCCTCCATCAGAGGGGTTGGGACACTTAACAAATATAATAATATATGAGGTTGTGAGAGGAAAACTGCAATGTATAACTTGCAACACTATTTCAATCATTTTAAAGAAAGCTTGCTCAAACAGAGCCTTTGAAAAAAGCTGTGGAAGTAGGGGGGTGGGAAGAGAGTGCCTGGAGATTGCAGATGGGAAATCTGACGCTCAGGTTTAAAAGTGAACAGTGTCCGGTGTCTATAATAGCTACAAATGAAGGCAATCAATACTATGTACGAAATACCACTGTAATGCTCTGTAGTCTTAGATATCGCTAAATGAATACAGATGGCATGTCTTCGTCTGAAGTACTTTGATCAGATGGAATATAACATAGATTTTTGTCCCTAACAAAGCTCGACTCAAAACAACACGCAAAGTGGAATGGGCCAGAAGGTCGTGTTAACCTTGTGGTTTTATAGCAAAGTGCAGTGGGAGACAAAAATGGCCCAATGTTTGGAAGTTTTGCACATGGGTGGAGCCAGAAAGTCTGGCTGCTATCTGTTATCCTAGCATTAGCAGGCAGAGGAAGAAGCGTTAATGGGGGTTTAAGGCAAAGATTGGTAACCTAATATTAGTGAACCAATACGTCTGTCACTTCTGTGTTCATTAGCTTGATCATGCTGTCAAAACTTTAGGAGACTGAATGATGGAAATAAATCTAGCAATTCCCATTTAATCACCAGGACTGTTTCTATCTTTGTACAGTCTGCTCCAGCATTCTCCACCGGTGTGGGACTGCAGTAGTGCATCAGATGCTGCAGCATTTCATACACAGACCATGGAAGGCTGTTGAATGCTTTGAAGACAGCAGAAAAAGTCCGATCAGTCACTTGTATGTTATGTAGATAAAATATTGGGAATTCAGGTATAGCTTCTGAAAGCATCAGTAAGTTTAATAGAAGCACTTTCATTCAATGCGAACTATAGCAATAACACAGCTGCTTCAGTTTCATATAATTTCACAAACATCAGTGGATGCACTTTCCCAGCAGCATTTCGGTATAAATCAGAGACATATTTATGGCTCTTTGGCAAACAGAAGCAGAAGGATTCATTTTGC
Organism: Tringa solitaria; assembly: GCA_026413425.1. NCBI lineage: Eukaryota > Metazoa > Chordata > Aves > Charadriiformes > Scolopacidae > Tringa > Tringa solitaria. Next base: position 51,034,617 of record JAOXJM010000033.1, on the reverse strand, counting down.
CAAGGACAGCAGCCTGCATTTGAGTTTACGGCACCCCAAATTTTGTACCAACAGTGAAGTGCCCGGCAGAGCACAGAGCACAAGGCTAGGACTCTGGAGACTCCTCAGATCCTAACGTTCATTTCCAAATCAGGATATTCTACAAATAGAAACACTTCTTCCAAATGAGAGGCCAGCCTTCACCAGGGAATATCTGTATTACCATCTACAGCCTTGATGCTCAGGTCTGCCATGTGTATCAGACGCTATTCCCATCCCTAAGTGGGATTCAGTAAGGGAATTCTGTAGAAATGCCATACTCCCCCATGAAAACAAATCCCCTGCCCTCCATACTTTGATGACCTTTGAAAATACTTTTTCCTATTTTTTGTGGAAGCCCATAGATGTCAACAAGCATTGCTGCTTCCACAGACTGTCATTATCACTGTTACAATAAACAATTTTTATGGCCTCAAGCTAAATGTAATATTTCAAAGTTAAAGAGCCCAAATCAATACTTTCATTATCTGCACTATAAATTATCCATTAATGGAAGCTCATTAGGCAAGGCACCGTCTTTTTCTCCCTGCACCTCGGAGTGTTGCTGTGGGCTCACAGTTGGCATTGCAGGCTGTACAGCCATAAAAGAAAGTGTTTTCCTTAGAAATGGCTGGGAAGCCTGACAATCCCAAGCTTTGGAAAAGGAGAAAGGAAGAAAGCAAGGGAGCAGCCAGAGCTCTTTTCCTCTTTCCTTTCGGCACAGCAGAAAGACAAGAAATAGGTCATGGCAGACTACTCACCTGCTTTGTAAGCTTCCAGCAGGAATGAAAGAGGTTGGAAAACCTCCCTTTCAAAAGAAGGGACTGCACTGGGAGCACATTCTTCCTCCTCGTTCAGATAAGAAGTACTTAACTCAGTTGCGCCCCAAGAAGCAGAATTTGGAGCTTGAAATCCACAAAGTGGTCACCACGGCTAGATTAAAATACCAGAGGATATTTAATTCTGCTGAATTTACTGAACCCTTTCTCAGATCTCTGAGGAACCCACTAATTCCACCAGAAAAGCAAACAATAGCCAAAGTTGGTAGATCCAAGTATCAGATGACTTTTTATGCACATTGAGCTAATTAAGGTAAAAGGGGAAGCAGATTACCTTAATCAGCTATTTTCCTAGCATGAAGAACCCTAATATTAATCCACATTAATAATTAAGCTGAATTTAAAAACTACAAAAATAATTTTAAAATTTATATTAAAGTTTATTGGGATTAAACTAGTTTATTTAGAAAAGGAAGATAAATCCAGAATATAACAATATTAGTTCAAACTGAAGGGAGCCTTTGCATCAGGAAGCCCTCTTTGCTGGTACCCTTTGGCATATTAGTTGGAGAGTTCAAACCTTTCATAGCTCTGACACATTCAAGAAAACTGGAAACTAGTAATATCATGTAACCATATCATCAGGTTTTTGCATTGCCTTTGCCTGTGCTTCAACTCATCCTACCTGACCATATACCAGTTAACAGGAAAAAATAAAAATAAAAGGAAAAAGTAACAGATAACACAAAGCTGGAGAAGTGACAGTAAAACTCACTTCAGTACATTATGTTGCCTGGTGAAGACACAAAGAGAAAATGTGGGACCAAGTCTGCATTTTTTGCCATCCATGTGCTGCCCAGACAGCGTATGAATGTGCAAGTTCATGGTCTGTAAAAATCTAACAACCATTTGTATTTAGTTTGGGTTTTTTTTTCAAACTTGCTATCCACGTATGCACCTTTCAACATACTCCTGATGAAAGAGCAATGAGAAAGTAGCTGCAATAGATTGTGAAAGATTTCTTTAGCCCCCAAAGCATCCCAAATGATAGGTTTCTAGGACTGTTGAAAGGAGCAGCACAGCAATGGACACTCCTCCGGAGTGGAGGCCCCTGGCTCCTTCAGACCCTGTACAGCCTCTGGGACAGAGTCGTCTGAGCTTCCAGAAAGCCACAAGCTCCAAAAGACTCAGAGAAGCACGTCAAAGCTATTTATAACTGTTCAACATTTGACTGCAAGTTGGAGATGCAGCACGTTTGTTTCAGCTGCTCTCCTGGGAGTGAGGGGTGTGAGAGATGCTCTTGCTGCCACCTCAGGCTGGAGAGCTGCCCAGGGACAGCCAAAACTGTGGCTACACAAGCCCCTGGACTCTAGCCTCCTTTACACAAAAAATAATTGATCAACTTCTTCTTGCAAAGCCAAGTTTTCTTTTACATAACTAAAATCCTGGGTTGCATTTTTATTTCTTATCGTACTAATAAAATGTTTTACTTTCTTAAACAACTCAGCCTTTTCAAAAGTCTCCTGATTCTCAGCAAACCCTTCGGTCTAGACTTGATGCCAAATGGCCTGAGTATATCTAAAAGCAGATTTCCTAGCTATAATATGACAAATATGTAACTTGTTTTATTTACATTGTCATAGAGGTTACGGTCATGCCCTTTGTGTCAAGCAAAGAAAGAAACAAAGGTACCACAGAAGATGTTAATTTGGATGTGGCAAATCAGCAGAGTCACCTTTTGAAACTGAGTTTCTAAGATAACAATTTCTTGGTTTATGTCAGTGACATACCAAACTTTCAGTCTCAGTTTTCCACATGGAGAAGCAAGTGTTTATCAGGGGAAAAAAATAGTCATAAAATATGCAGAAATCCAGGTTGAATGGAAAAATAATTTTTATAGTGCAGAAATCTCACTTTTTTGAGGAGTAATAGTACAAAGAATAATAATTCTGTTTCAAACTGTTTAATATTTTCACCTAGAAATCAGTGTGTCAGGGAATAGAATTTATTTTGGTCTTCTCTTTTTAACATTTTGACCTCACTTTTCTAACTTCCAGGTTGCTCATGTGTGCTCCTGCCTTTTCTTTCTCCCACGCAGTTCCATAACTGTATACCACATCCTGAATCACTGTATGCATGCAGGTGGCCATGGAGACACCGAGCACTGGGGTGAACTGTTGCTGAATCCGACACATGCAAGAGTGGTAATTCCTTCCAAATACTCAGAACAATGTTTTGTGTGTTTTTCATGCAAAATTTCACACCTCAGGTTTCAACAATCAGGTCAAATCTAAACAGAACCGTGAAGGTAAAGGTAGCATGACTGGTCTTCTCCATTTCTTTTTATCACTTCCCTTTTAATAAGCCTATCAATATCAATGTGTTTCAGATAGAAAATTAATCCTCATGTAATTGTCAACTGGAAATTGCTTTTAACCCAAAACACTGAGTCCTACACTCAGCATCTTAGCCAAGGTAAGCACTTACTTCTTGACCAATATTAACCCAATCCAAGAATGGAAGCTATTAAAAAGATGCTTAAGAAACCAAGGGGCATGTCAGACAGCTGATGTCATTAAATTCAGGGACAAATAATCTCCAGTTGCTGAAGGCAACTTAAATCTGCAACACGCACTCTATTCTAGTTGCTCAAACTTTCCTTTTTGGTTCCTCTCTCTGACCTGTTTGTCATCATAGCCTTCAACTTAAGTTACATCAAAGGCAATTTAAAGCAAACAAAGTCACTTTGTGCACATTTGTGCAATTATAGTCCAGCCATAATGTATATAAGGAATACTTCCCAACAGATACTCAGGCTGAAGTCAGGAAGGTAGGATGTTCAGAGGTCCAAGGTCTTTAGAAAGCTTGTACCCAGCGACTAAGGGGCACTTCAGAGGACTGCCGTGGGGTGCATATTCTCACATAGACAGGCAGGAGAGGAGCTGAGTAATTTTTCCTCTTTTCCAACAGTGGGCAGCGAGTCAGCAATGAAGCCAGAAGTTGCCTCCAGGCTCTCACCTCTCTGCCACCTGCCAAAGTCGTACCTTTCTTCCTGGAGACACAGAAAGTCTCCAAAGTATTCAGTGTGTATATTCACCATGGGTAAAGAAAAACGATTGGGAGGAAAACCCCTCAGATTTGTTTCTTTCATCCATCCATCCATCCATGCTCTTTTCTTCTATGTCTATATCTCTACTACATACTTGGTGACAAGTTGAATATGGACTTTATGGGAACTGCCATAAATGCCCCTGGGGCAGTTTGAGTAAGTCAGGTCAAGAGCTAAAGGTGCTCAGCACCTTTGCAAGTGTCCCACCATGCTGCCAAACTTAGCTTTCTCATTTTTAATTTCCACTTTCAGCTATTGCAAACTATTCTTAGCAGCACCCATGCTTCACACCACAGTTTTACTGTTATTCCGCAGCTTCAAAATGTTTCATAGTCTGGGGACCTGTGTGCTGACCTGTCAGCTCCCTTTCTGCTTGGTTTTATAGTTCCTTTTCTTGGTGGTGATATTTCATAATTTTTCCCCCATCATTTCCTTTCGTTCTGAATGGGCTTGAAGTTTACAGGGTTATTAGCGTGATCGAAAGATTTGGGTCTAGCTACCATCTCTCCAGCAGGAATGTTTTCCCTGGGGCTGACCACCTAAGTTGGATCTACATTGTTCTCCTATGGTACTCCAGTCACTGCACTGACTGTAGCAAATTCATATATGCTTACATCCAGCTATTTCAGAATTGATCTATACCTTCAGATTTCATGAGCAGAGACACTCTGAGGAAAAGAATGCTGAGAGACACTCTGGGGAAACGAATGCTGAGACTCACCATGAGTGCTAGTGGGAGCCAAGTTTTCTATTTGCATTAATAAACCTTCACTGGAGTACACAACCACGGGCTCAGTATTACATTACTCACCTGAGCAATTACCTGTGATCAGCACAGCTCCCATGGGGAATTATAGTGTGCACGTGGACTGAATACAACACATGAACCAAAAACCTCCAAATACCGTTTATTTTTATGGGGGTAGAAGGTTTTTTACAATGAATATTGAGGAAATCATGGTCCCTTTCTAAACATTCCTCTTAAAAGAAAAAGGCAATAAACTGTCTTGAGTTATTTGTGAGTTTTTCCCTGTTAAAATTGGAAGCACATCAAGAAGACATTGTGGTAGAAGCACATTACATCTTCATTCCATAATTCAAACCTGCAGAAGCAGAGCCAGATGGGAAAAAAGTTTCTATCACGCACTGCTAAATAGTATAAACTCAGTATTAATCACAACAAAAGAGAACACCATAAAAGGGAAAGCAGTAATGGCAGCTACAAGTTGCATCAACCCACAAGCCTTGTCTATTACATAGCATAGCACAGTAAGAAATATATATTTCATTCACTGCTGCTGTTTTTATTATGGTCAGCATTACAGATAGGAGGTCTGTCATTGAGAGAAGTTGATGAAGGTGGTAAAATGTCAGTGGCAAACGTGAGAAAAAACTGATCTGTTATTGAACAGCTCTGCTAATAGCTTGGCTTGTCTATTGCCAGTAAAAAAACTAGCAGCAGGAAAAGCTTCTAGGTGAATAACAATATGGCAATATGAGACAGACTATAATTTTTCTGTTATGAATAAACTATCTCATGCTCCTTCATGCTTTCATTTTCTCCTTGACTCCAAGTGTGACATAGTGACAGGCCAGAACAACATCAGCTGAAATATGCTATCACACAGCCTCTCAAAGCCTCTCAGCTGTCTGGCAAATAATAAATCACATCAAAAGGTAGATGAGAGAGGATGGGGAATCCAAATGACGAGTATTCTCCTGCATTCATGAAAAGCAAAAAGCCACCTATAAATGATAAATGTAAGGATGACAGTCATCTGGGAATTAATGCACAGCTTGATGTTCACCAGACTAGTTTAAAATCTTAGTTTTGGTAGAAATTTGCTTGATTTCCTTATCCCTCTACTGATTAAGGAAAAGACACTGTTTGTCTCATTTATTTAGATTGACAGTGATGAGCAATAAAATCTGTTTTATACTGTGAGTACAAAGCCACACAATGGATCCCTTGGGCTGGCCAGTGCTTTTATATATGCTATAATACAAATATATTGAAATATATTGCTGTGCTTTTAAAAAAAAAAAAAAAGTAATTCCCATATTCAACTGTGGAAAAAAAATCACAAAGCTCTTCCAGGAGCAACGTTAGGCCTGCAACTATTTTGTTGTTATTTTTTCAGTAACTTGTGTTATTTTCAGTGTACAAAGAACAAAATATTAAGAGAAAGATAGATAGAAGTGGTGCCTGCCACCAAGCTATCACTTCATTGACATCGCCACAGAAGACAAATTAACCAAACAAAACACACTTTATTGTGGTAGGTTGAGTTTTGAGTCAATTTTCCAGTTGAAACACTTGTATGGAAGCAACTACTGCCCTGCCTCGGAGGGCACAGTCCAGTGCACACGGAGGGAGGGTGAGCTCAGGGCAGGACTAACAGGGCTGCACTGAACAGGCAAAGAGAGCAAAACCAAGGAATCCTGTAAACTGCACTCTGCTTTCAGCATCGGGACACAAATGAACTTTTTCTAGGAAGCTTGACTGGTGTGGAGAGCACCTAATGGTTTTAAGACACAAGAAGAGCAGAGCAACACAAAAATGAACATTTAGTCGGCGGATAAATGCATGAACAAGGTTAGACAGAAAAGAAGAGAAGGGGGAAGGAGCATCTAAGTCATAGCAAGATTTCTAGATAGTCTGTGCAGCCTCTGGACCATTGCGGACATTGCAGATCACATGTGAACGGAGACTTTCATGATTTGTCTCACGAGGTACCAGAGTTGTGTGAAAACAAGGCGAGAAATGTTCCAATGCTGATCACTTTATGCAGAGGAATATGACAAAATCGCACAGAAGGATCTTGATGCCTTACAAAAATAAAGGGACCTCTAAAAGTTATCTGAATAGAAGCTGCTTAGGACTTGATCCCATCCGTTATGTGTTAAGAGGGAAAGAAAAAAACATGCATACACTTACTCTGATGTCTTTAATGAGGCATTAGGGCTTTAAGTGGTGAATGGACAACACTGGTGTAGCATCACGTTTCCCATTCAGCTTTAACATAAGACACATGCAAGTTATTTTTGTTTGTATTGGGCTGGCAGATGCATCCATTTGAAAAAATGTGCAATGGGAAGCTTGCTAGACAGTGACGTAACATGATGTGCAGCGCCAAAGCAAACTTCGTGTCTGTTTCTTTTCACAATGGCATTAAATGAATTGGAAATAAACCCACTGAAGTGACTGGAATTGCACTCATCTAGAAACCAAACTTGAATGAGACTCACAAACCAGTAGCGAAGGTAAGAGGCCCTTGTTCTGCAGGTCTCCTTTTTCCCTATTAGGGGGTTTTGGGTAGTGTTATGCCATGCTAAGCATGACCAAAGTGTATTCTTCAAAGGGGACTTCACCTGCTCTCCTGCCTTGGAAAAGCCTGAATTTCATAGGAAGGAGATGACCGGATTCATTATTCTTTTAAGTATGGTTTTTACTCAAAGCCGTGTACAGTAAAACAAAATAGAACACAGCCTACAAACTTTCCAATTTTTATAGAAGAAAGCTAAAGAAGTAAAGCACCTTTAGGCTCTTTGCTTTGTCACAAGCTTTCTCCCTTTAACTATTTCAAAGTAGCAACTACCAACATCATGTGTGCATGAAGGACCCTCCAGCCAAGAGATGGAAAGGCCTCACCCTCTATAACTCACCCTCAACAAGGCTCTACATCAGCAAACTTCCCATCATCCAGGGCCTACCTTTGCTCACCTCGCAAAAATAACAAGGCTGTACAATCCTATGCTTCCTACCTAGGAAGCTTCCCTACAGAGGCCCCTGTCATAAAAAGCCTTTATACTTCACTAAAAAGCACACAACAACCTTTTCCTCTCTCTAAACCTTGGCACAAGTGTTTTCATTAGATGGCTATGACAAATGCTACTCAGTTCTTGGAGAGATAGATTAAGATTATTTAGATGTATAATGAATTTTTAGAGCCTTTGCCTTTCTTGCAGACGTTTAGCAATTATACTTGCTGCTTCTTTTGGGAAGCATGTATGGAGGATCCATATGAGGCTTTATTGTGTGCTGGTTTTTCTGCTATTGCCAAATGGAACACTGAGCCAGAGCTAAAGAAATATGAAGAGAGCTGAGTATATTTGTAAGATAATGGTCAGGTCAGTTCATGCATGCTATGAATCTCCTGGAGGAATCTTTTTCTTCAGGATGAAGTTCATTTATAAAATCTGTAAAAATCTTATTGTAGACTTTTTCTAAGCCAATTTCAGGCTGCAAATCTAAAAACACTTATTCATATATTTAACTTGATACACATGAGCAGTTCTATTGATCTCTCTTTATATTGAGTTCAGTGGAGCTACTCACATGTGTCAGGGTAAGCAAAAGCATAAGTGTTTGTGGGACAGTGATTTAATTGCTCTGATCTCAATTATTTTTTTTTTAGGTATTCTTCATGAAGGATTGACTGCTAGAGTCAAAGGAGTCTCCACCAAAGTAGAAAGTAAATTTTCCAGCTTTGGTATTTTCAAATTAAGTTTGCAAGTGTCTCCTGGAAATATGCTTTAACCAGCCTAAGATAACTTAACTGAAAGGTAACTGGGTGAAATATAACAGCCTGAAACAGGCAGAAAGCTGGACTAACAGAGTATTCTTTTCATTGTAAACATAGCGATCCTCTGGAAATAGTCCTCATCATTAAATCTCTCTCTCTAGTATCCTTTTCAATCTATCTAATATCTTTATCTTTTTATACCTATATGTGCACATATATGCGGTATAGAATGAAATATATGATGTGATAACACACATGTTTCTACATAGTTATGTACCCACCACGTATATTTGCTTTGGACTGAAGGTAAGAGAGAATATTCCACATATTATAGAATAAGCTGATAATATTTATGACTGATTTTTCTTTCCTCTTTCAAAGTAATTACATATTTGCTGTCTTGAAATATTGATAATCCAGCACAAACCTCTACCTTGCTCTTGTTCCTTTCTAACATTTAAGACCACTATTGGCATTTCCTCCCCACTCAGTAGTTTGAACATTAGGAGGAAAGACTGAACACCGAATCTATTTCTCAGTGTACACCAGCCTACCCTCATGCTGACCATGTTCAAGAAACTGCACTAGGAATTCTTTTTTCTGCTGAGAAGGAGAGGATGAAGGAGGAAAGAATGACCAATTATAAACTCTGTTGTCTTTAGATGAAAGAACCTTTTTGTGGTATTCTTCAATCTCTTGTTTGGGCTGTCAACAGCAATTTGATAAAGAATGTTCCTATGTCTGACCTGTTTTTTCAAGATAGTAACCTATATTGTGTATCATCTAAAGCCAGGGGATAATCATCCATTATACTCTGTACTGCTGTTCCTGCAAGCTGAGCATAGCCTTTAAAACCCAGATAAGTTGATTGATAGTTGTGTTGAGAAAGCTGCTACTAACGATATTTTAGTTAAAGGGGAAAAAAATTAAAGTTTCTTTAATCTGATTCTCCCCCACCCCCAACACCACACTTCAGAGGCCAAAGCTCATGATAACTGTTTTGTGGTGAATGGTCAATTGTTACANNNNTCTAATTGGTTCTGGGTCAGTCCCTTTGAAATGGCTGCTGTGCTCTAGTAATTTTTTCAATTAATTCTTAACAACTGACAAAACTTTGGATCTTGTCAAAAATCGTTCAGATTTTTATAGTAGGTAAGAACATGGAACAAGATTAGCCTGGATTAAGAAAGATTCCTACATACATTATCACCAAGGTTATAATTATAGTTTAGCTCTCTTTTTTCTTTGCTCTCAAAGTAATGATTAACTGGCTCAGCAGGGTTTTCTTTCCTGTAAGTACTTACTGAATACTTTTATAAGGATAAATTGCAGAAAATGCATATATGTATTCCTTGGTTGATTTATGAATAAATTGGGCAAATGCAAGGTTCAGCTAGGAATCTTATCAGACATATTTTCACAGAACTAGATTTTTGGACATGGACAAATCCTGTGCAGAACAGGACCTGCGTTAGTCAATCTTATGCCCTTACTGACATAAGTCAAGAAGCGACCAAGGACCAGTTCTCCTGCAGTGTTACTTAAAGAAGCCTCAAGACTAACTTTTTTTCTATGGAGTTCAGACTTCAAAGAGGTGGAGCAAGTTGAAAGACAAAGTCAGACCATATCTTCTTCTTTCACCAGAAAGTCCCCAGACAATGGAATTACCTTTAAGGTCTCTTCTCTACTGCAAAATTTAGCTCTGAGTCTAGGGTCTGATTATATCAATTGTTTGCCTGTAAAACAAGCAAATAAGTATGAACATCTGTCTGATTTTTTTGTATTGGTCTTTCCTTCAGCAGAAATATTAAAAATACATAGACAGACGTATCAAATCACAAGAGATATTAAATCAGGAGTTCATCAGTAAATCGGATTGGATTATAGACACCAAATTATCTATAACTATTTTCACAAATTTTCTAAGCTGTCAGTAAAATTTAATCATTTACACAGGATCCAGTTCATAGCTCTGTTGTCTGCTCATGAAGCCTGAAGAAGTGAAGTTTGGGTCCTCTGCAACTCTGGACTCTGCTGTGAATCCATAACTCAGGAACAGACACGTTGGCTTAACTAAAGTTATTGCAGCTTTATATCCTTGCACCTGATCATAAGTGGTCATCCACTACACTAAAGAGCTATAATTTTCATGCATTTTCAGGCAGCTTGACCTGCTCCACACTTTCTGTACAAAGGTCCCATCTTGATCGCATTCATTTAAAACCAGAATCTCACCATTGGTAATACCCAATACATTGGTTATAATGTAAATTAAAGATGTTTTAATCTAACAAAAAACAGAGGTCACTGATAATTTTACAGACAGATAACATTCACTGAATTCTTATTTTCCAAATGTCATAACTACTCTGTTCCCTTCCCCTACTTTGAATTCTCTTTCCATTCTTACAGAGCCAATCAAAAATGTGAATTTCTGGCTTCTTTTCAGGGCTCAATTATTTCCTTCGTTCCTGGTGTAATCAGTAGTTTGCTGTTGATTGTAACTTTTCATGTCGTTAGTACTTATTGTTTTGCTTTATAGGGAAGTGGGGTCCTGATTCTGGAAGATTTTTCTCAGAATGACTCCCACAGGATTTTTCTATCTGGAGAGCTTGCAGAACCGAGTGCTTAATTATGAAACGAATCTGGTTTCCGACAGTAATGTGTTCTCCTCGCAGGATCTACAAATCGAACTTACATGCTACTGAAACAAATATTTACAGATTTTAAAACATTTTGAAACTGCATTCAGTCTCCTCCCAGGAGTGTGACAACTTCAGTTCAGTTTCTGTATTCCAGGTTCTCAAGAGTTTGCGTTACCTCAACTATTTATAAAAAATGCGAGTGTGTGTTACTTCTTCAACATGGTTGCATAAGTAATGGAGAAAGGGCATGATTTCTCACTCTTCAGGGAATGACAAAGAAGGTATAGTGAAACATGCACGCTGTTAGCAGAGTTGCAGTCACACTTCAGACTTTTATTTCATGCTCCAGAGAGCAGTCGTGGAAGTCTGTCAAAACGCACAAAGCTGGGCTATTCAGAGCTAATTCTTGCTGGTCATGTCAGACTCCATTTGTAACACTTGCACATGTAATGTTGCACTCCTCCTCAACTTTTTGCTGGTGAACTAATCCATGGAGTACTTCCAAAATATAATTAAAATGAATATTGATTTCACCATATTGTCATTGAAAATACTGCTTGAACAGTCTGTATGGATTGACTTGGCAATAGGATGGGGCTGGGAGGTCTGGATTTTGTAGATATCCAGGTGTCTTCAGAGCCCAAAACATGACTTTGGGTTGGATTGGCCTCTAACATGACAAGAAGTCAGCCCTAAATCCAAGAACTGAACACAGCTTTGAATGGTGACATTACAGAAAAGCACTGAAAAAGGTCTGAATTCTGTTCCTCTCTGATCCTTGTTGATTTCTTTAATCTATTAATTTTACAGCCCCACAAATATTGTGCCTTTAAAAGTATTCCTACTCGAAACAAATCTGTGAAAAATGAAAAAAAAATCAAATATTTGAAAATCAGGTTCTCTAGTTTGTCAATATTTCATTTCCACTTCAGCTATTTGAAGATTTATTTAGTTGACCTGCAAACCTCTTTCCTCTTTTAGGAAAAGGAAAAAAAAGCATTCTTTCGAATGGCAAAATTAGCACTTGACATTTTGAAAATGTTGCATCTAAAAACTCTGATTAGTTTGCAGTGTTTCCAGAATGCCCAAGAGTTGAATATTTCAGCCAAATACTCCTTTCCCATGATAAATTTCAGATGAATCAGCATTTACAATTAAAGAAATATTTTGCCGAAAAATTTCTTACCAGATCTAGAGCCAGTATTCCTGTCTGAGGGGAAATAATAAAATGAAAACATGAACTTTGAGATTCTAGTTACGATAGCCATTGAGATTGTCTTTCACCTGTGAGGATATCAGATTTCTGTAGGCCTGGGGGTCTCATCCTCGCCCTGTCACAGGTTACCCATGTAACCCCGAACAGCTTGGCTAGTTCTCCCTCTCCTTTAATTGTCCCCTTTTCATTTTTTTCATCCCTGGGTCAATGTTACCTACCAAATGCATGGCAAAGCAAGATATATTATTTAGGACCAAATTAGACCATTGAGCCACTAAAGTGCCCTCAAGTTCTGGCAGGGACAATTAGATCTGCTGCTCAGAAGCAACAGTGGTGGGAGGACATTATGAGCTTCTCATTTGATAACCCACTTCTCTTCAAGCAGTGATGTAAGGAAATTGTCACAAATCTGAGTCCACACCACACCTTTCCTAGAGATTAGACAGCCCTCATGGTATACATGTTCCCTTCACATCCATATTCCACCTTCTGCCCTAAGGAATTACGTTACTTCTCCAGTCATTCCCATCTGTTCACACATAACAAAGATGCAGAGGCAAAATGCTCATGCATGTATAACATGAAGACGTAATAGAGACTACATATGTAACCATAGAAATCTTCACTGATAGAAGATGCTTCTGTTTTGCTTGTCTGTATTTGGTGGCATCCAGGCTCTCCCTGGCTGGACTCTGTTCTCCAGCACACACAGTGAGAGAGCTGGAGGAGATTTCAAGTTACTTCATGTATACTCAGCAGAGGGTCTCTAACCACACCATCAGCATCATCACTGCTGTGTGGTGCACTTGTATTTGTCAGCCTTAAGATCACAGCCAAGATGAGTCTCATTTTTCTTTGCTAAATACATAATAAATTACATTTCTGCTTTACCATTTTCCCTTGGACATAATAGTTAGGGCAGTGGGGTCACTGGCAAATGCTCTTAAGAGAGGTGCTTCTTACTTGAAAATAAGGGTAGGAGCCATAGATCTGCTTCTGTGAACAAAATATGTGGTGTTATTGATATACTGTGGTTATATTGCATTGTGGAAGTGGAAGTGAGATAGATCTATTGACAGACAGATAGGTGGATAGATGGGTAGATAAAAGGATTCATTCTAAAGACAAAATTAAACAACATATTAAAACACTGACCCTGAACAAAAAAAAAATAAAAAAATACAGAAAATCATCATTGTGTTGCAGTGTCTTGTGGCACTGAAATATGAAGAAAAGGGGTTATAGTAAACTTACTTAAACTTTGATTGTACACCACCAATTTAGGTACTACTTCACTGTACTATGACCATGTCTGGTCTGTGCATTTGGGAAGAAAACAAAACAGAACACACACAATAAATACTTCAGAAAAGGCTAAGGGAAAGCCACATCAATGGTAGAAGGATTGGACGGGATCCCAGTTCATAAGCCTGAGGATGGAAGAGATTACACAACAAGTCCTGATGACACTGTAAACCTCTTCAAAGTGGAAGTTTCAAACAATGTGTAAGTGATCAAACCAAGGAATATAGCCTAAAACTACATGTTGTACAATCCAAGCCGTTCATTGTGGGGCGGGAGGGAATCGTATCAGACAGAGCAGTTAAGCATTGGAAGAGAGGTAATGGAGTAATTGAGGCACCATCACCAGAACTATTCAATAATAGATTAGATAAGTAGTAGAAACAATGTAGGGAAATATCCTGCATGATGCAGGGAGTTGAACTAAATCACCCAGGAGGAGAATAATTGCAATTATAGATCTGTTCCACCGCCACTAGAAAACAGTGGTGCCAGGTGCAAGTATTAATTTTATTAAAAACTGAACTGGAATGTCCATACTCTCAAATATAGCCAAAAGCCATACATATTCTACTTAGGAATGAGGCTCAACCCCATTTCGCGGACCTATATATTATTCTGTTAATTTTAACTTTTGCAAAATTGGTGCTGCCTGACACTGCAAAAGAACTTGACTTACAAAGTCTGCTGAAGTCCTTCCTTCCATTTATATTGGGAGAGTGCTACACTTGATTTGTGAGTCTGACATTTCGTTGTAATTTTTTGCACGTTCATAAAAAAGACCTTGGAATAATCTGAGTATGTGAAACAATCTGAGAGTATAAACAGTATATTCCCCTGGGGCTGGTAGCAGAAAGCAAAAAAAGCAGTGGAAAATTAGCGCACACAGCCTTTCACAAAATGCAAGAGCTTCTCATTTTCTGTAGCTGTTTCTAAGAGCCTGATGTAGGACCCATCTCAGGTCTTGCTTCCAGTAAACTAAGCCATGGTTTTCGCACCATTTTTATTGAGAGGATCACGCAGATTCTTCCTCAGAAAAGACCTGATCCAAAGAGACTCTTTCCAAGTCACTTGACTTACTTTGGTATCATGCCCCCATGGTTTTACTAGACGTGCTCCTCAGCTTCCAAGCAGATCTGTGAGGGTTAGAGTAATCTAATCAAGTCTGACAATAGTGCTTCGCCGAAGCATAGCTTCGGAGTGAGAAGCCATATGTTTAAAAATGCATGCCTTTCAGAAGTTCCCAGAGCCTCTTCCCAAATTGCTTTCACTTACAATGTTTCTTGGTGTTTGCTTACAGTAATCCTCGGCCAGACTTATGGTGGAAGGCTCTTTCAGTTCATCAAGTGCAGTCCCCTGCTATTACTGTCACCGTCCTAAGTAGCCCCTTTCAAAATATGAAGTCAATGAATTCAACAGAAAACATGAGAATCCATTGATCCTGGCATCTGACCCAGGGCAAAAGATTACACAATAAAGGGACGAGTAGACATATTAGGGACATTTCCCCATTGATTTAGATCAGAGTCCAATGACATGGCAAAGGGCGCTGATGTCCTAACTGGATCAGCCATCTGTTATTTCTGATAGCGATGCTCATAGATTCTCTGCTTTTGAGACAGAAAAGTGTTGTATATGGAAACGATGGAGGGATCGAGTTTCTGTTATTGGGAGATGTTATAATAGATGGGATTTGTCTTAATAACTGAGTTGCTATTTTCAAACTATTCTGCATTTCTAAATCAGAAATCTTCTTTTCAAATTATTCTTTTAGGATAAAATTAATCTATTGGAAACATTAATCCAGAGAAACATTAAGAAACAGGTAGTGCTTGATGTGCTTTAATTCTGTGAGCTCCTTAATATGAAGATATAACTTTATTTTCCAAGTACACTTTCACAGATTTTATGACACAATCTGTAAATTCACCAAGTATACTTCTTTTTTAATTTAGATGCTAAATTTTCATCTATTTTGCCTGGATTCAAATTTGACAACTTTTACCACATGGTTATAAAAAGCTTGTTGACACAAGGATATATAAACGAGTGCTGTTCTCCTTATCCATTAAAAAGTCAGGTTTAGGAGTCTGGGGAAGCAGACACATATGTGAATTATCTAATAATGGAAATTGAATGCAGATATTTAGTTACAAATCCACAAATTACAGGCTCTTTTAGAAACACATGCACATCCTACCGCATAACATTTCCTACAGAGTAATTAGAGTTCTTTGCATCTATAATTTCACATTAATGACTCTCTAAGCAAACATTGACAGTAATACACCATAACAA
The DNA here is from genome assembly GCA_026413425.1 of Tringa solitaria. NCBI lineage: Eukaryota > Metazoa > Chordata > Aves > Charadriiformes > Scolopacidae > Tringa > Tringa solitaria. Next base: position 51,018,724 of record JAOXJM010000033.1, on the reverse strand, counting down.
CTCCAGATTGGTTCACTTGTGTGATAGAGAGGATGCATTGAAGTTTTCAAACAATCCTAAACATACAAAATCTTAGAGACAGCTAGAAATAATTTTTTTTAACCATTTAGCATTTTTCAGTCTCCCGTTATATGCTAAAACACATATAAATGTATCTGAAAATACATGTGTGACAGTTATTTACTCAGCTAAAGACTGGGAATCAGTGTTCAGGTATTACAAATCTCAGTTTGCATGGCAGAACATGCATGGATGTTCAGATGTTTATCTTTTTCCACAAAGTATTCACTCCATCTTCAGTTACAGACAGTAAAAGATGCAGTAGACATTGCAGCCCTAAGGAAAGATTAAAGACATTGGTCCATGGCTATTAATTGCAAAACAGATCTAAAATTGTCACTTACTTACAAAAAAGAGAAATAGGAAATGTTTATGTTGTCAGGAGCAACTTAAGGAACTATATATTTCATAGTGAGTATAATCTTTACATATGTATATTTATATATATGCATATCCTAGAGGTCTGGAACTCAGAGAACACTATGGCTACCTGGTAGTCAAATCTCCTTTCTGATTTGAAGATGTGTTACTTTAAAAATTGCAATAAAAATTGCACATAGGGATTGTTTTTCAGTAAAATATTCTATTCATGATGCTTAGAAAGAACTAGGGTCCACACCAGTCATTCCAGTCGTTCCACAACCAGTTGTGTTGGCTGTGTGGGTAGCTTTGCTTTTCTCACTGGTGGTCACAAATAAAACTTTGAAGTGTTCCTGGAGAAAATCTACAGGTTGAACTGAGATTCTTATAGCTGCCTTATAGCTGGCTGTTGAAAGAATTGGAGAGCTGGACCTGGTAGATTTGGGGAGGAGAACCAGGGTAAAAGCTGATCGAGATTCAATCAAGTGTTGGTCTTCCTCAATTGCTAGGATGTCATCCCTACTTGAGAAGACCCGTGGTGATCCAGTAATTTAAACCCAAGATAGAAGAAGACCATGAAGAACTTTTCTAGTTTTTCTCTCATATGGATGCATCCTTTATAAAGGTCATACTTCTGAACTCTGTAAATATGAGTATGAAAATAATGAAAAAAATCAAAACTGTGGGAAAGTATCTGTTGCTTAATAAGGTGTCATTTCTTTCTGTGTAATGATCAGAAGCATCTGATGAAAAAGGCTTGAGCAAACTAGGGTGGCTTCTCCTCCAGCCAGAGCAACTCAGACGTCTCTGTCCCAAAGGATACACGTGACCAAAGTAGACTATGGAGAACCAAAATCTAGACATGGGTCTGTACAATGAGGTGTTTATTCAAAACTCTGACATTCCTTTTGTCCTCAAATCCACCCATCGATTCTGATCTGACACAACATGCAATTGTCCTGGTAGACTCATGATTTGTACCTGATATATTGGATTACTAACTCCAGATATGGCTCCCAACCCTCTGCCCGCATACCTGCTTCTAAATGCAGCCTCCATTGTCCACCAGGTCCTAAAAGGCTCACAGCTAGGTACAAAATTTTACTTGAAAATCTGTTATCTGCTGCCGTGCTTCAGCCCTCTTTAGAGATCTCTTCAGAGCCCTCCTCAAGTATGTCTGTGTCTTCCTGTCCTGCTTTGTAACTTCTAGGTTACTGCAGACTTTCTGATCTTGCAGACTTTCTCCACTTACATATCCTCAATTGCTTTTTGCGCAAAATAATTTGATTTTGATGATACAGCTGGGAATGTTGTGCTGTTTCACACAGGACATTCCTTTACGTTTCGTTTTTCTCAGAACACCTGGTAATGTTGTCTGCTCTCTGTTGGGTTTTTCAGCAAGACCAGTTCCAACGTAATTGATTTGTTGAGAGCAGAGAAGAGGCAGATACGATTCTCCCCTCTGTGCAGCGATTATATTGCAATCACCATTTCCCATGCCATAACACAGTCTTCTCTAGAGTTAAATTCTTCTCTGAAATAAAAGGCTTCCTGCTTTTAAGGGCAGAGCATTTTCCAGGTACTGCAACACAGAATAGGACTCAAGATAAATATTCCTGATATTATACTGTTTTGTCACCTTTATTTTTAGTAATAGACAGCTTCCATGTCTTTATTTTAAGCAATTTATTTATGATCTTTTCTTTGAAGTGACAAATGAACTGGCCAGCAATCACATCTCATGATGCAAGAGCATTTTAACATCAGTGACAAGGGAAATGCAAATGCATGGAGCAATGAGTTTCGCCCTTTTCCAAGCCTCTCTAGTAAATCCATACCTCGTTTTTTCAATATGGTTACTATTATGCATCATAATTATGAGGATATTACAACTTCACATACATTAAAAAGGAAAAGATATTAAGAACTCAATCTGACAAATTCGGCTCCAAGTCAGACATATTCTAGAGGTCACATCCTTGCCTTCTAACCATACCTTTGCAAGGGAAAGCAGAATCAGGCCCAGACCAAGTTTGACTTGCAAAATGAGCCCACTGCACACATCCACATGAAGAGACAGAGGAGAGACACTACTGGTTTTTCAAGGAAAAAAAGTGCAGCTGGACCTCCACCGTGCAGAAAATGCACAAAAAGCATTTTTACTTTGTCTTCCTCCAAACTAATGTCTTCTTGTTCGGGATGGTTTTGGATCACTGTTGTGCCTTTTCTGTGATGCTGTGGTTAATTCTTCCTTAAATTTGATTACTCTTGCCTAGATTCAAATGATTCAAATGAATCTTCCCTGGGAGGTGAGGCTGAGACTCTTCTTTCTCTGCCTGTTTTCAGTAACGTAAATCTGTGGTGGCTTCCTTGCAGAATATGAAATATTACTACATTTTGGGGTAAAGCTACAAGCTTTCCCGTAGGCAGATGAAGCCCTACTTCTGCTTATGAACATACAAAAGGTGTAATCATTCCAGTCCTTTCCAAAAAAATGAAAGATGACGTACAATGGCAGGTTAACCACAAGAAAAAAAAAAAAAAAAAATAAAAAAAAAAAAAAAAAAAAAAAAAAAAAAAAAAAA
>JAOXJM010000033.1:50981204-50995316 GCA_026413425.1 Tringa solitaria | reverse complement strand
CACCCCCCCCCCCCCCCCCCCCCCCCGGCATCGCCTCGGTGTGTCGTAAAATAGAAATTAAATGAAAGTCAGGCTTTAGTTCTCACTCCCTAACCTCTGCTCCTCTCTGCTTTTAAGGGCCCGCGGTGCTTTTGGAGATCGGATCTTTGCAGGGGGCCTTCAGCCTTTACCCCCCCCCCCCCAGCGCTGCGGGCAGAGATGCAGAGATGCAGAGATGGCTTTCTGGGGAGGGGGAGTCGTATCTCCCTTCTCCACGGTGAGTAGATCGCTCGGTTCCTGTCACCCTCCTACCAGATCGGACGGCAGCGCTGCGGGTAAGGAAGTTCTTGGCCAACATCTGCCTCTGATTGATATATTGAGATATATATATATATATATATATATGTACATAGTTATAAAATTAAAAAAAAATAAAATTTTTCAGCAAGGTTCTGTGTAGCTATAAGAATTAAAACAGATAAAGACTGTTTTCGCATCTTCAGTAAACTGTCCAGAGCCTGCAAAACGCAAAGTCTCGGAAGCAGCGTTTTTCGGGTCCAACGCTCCTTTAGAGGAGCAGAGGTGGTGGCGGTGGGAATGTTTGAATACCTACTTTAAATAACTATTTAAAAAAAAAATAAAAAGTGAGTGCTGGGGGGAAGGGGGTCCCGGGGGAGCCGCCCAAACAGCTCCCGCCGAGGCACCCCTCATCCCTGCATGGAGTCCGTCAGGTCTCTGCTCAAAGAGGGGCTGATGCGGAGCAGGACGCGGGGATGGGGTGGTGGTGGGGGGTGTCACATCCCTCTGGGCCTCGCCGGGACAAACGGAGGGGTCGTTTCAGAGGGGTGTCCCGGCCAGCCCTCCTTTTCCCCCCTCCCCCGGCCTGGGTGAGTGTCCTGTGCGCATCTCACGGGGATACCCCATTTCGGCTGGTCGTTCCGGCAGGGAACCCGAAAAGGACAAGGACAACAAGGCAGTAAGAACCTCTTTTTTCTTTCCTTGCATGTAGAAAACCCTAAACCCCTTCAAGTGTGGGTTAGATAGCGCTTAAACGCAGCAACACTTTGTGGAATTCCTTTCTGAATTTGCAGGAAATTTTAAGGGGTCGTCGAAGTTGAGAAAAGAGAGAAGATTAAAATTACAAAATTACAAGGAAGTTTGTTTTTCTTTTTTTTTTTTCTTCAGTAAATTATCTCTATAAACGCAACCCTACTGAATTCTCCACCGTCAGTGATACCGGCAGAGAACTTTCCCCCTTCCAAGGACGCTGCACAACCCATGCTGATTCCTACGGATGTATTCATTATCCACAGATAATCGCTAAGTGCTTTGGATGAAAACTTCCAGCCCGTAACATGTCCTGATGCCTATTTATTGCTCGTTATAGATGTCACACAATTGGGAGCGTGAATTGCATCGCTTAAGTGCTGTTTCCTTGCTAAGTGAGGGGTATTTTAACCCATGATAAATTATCAAGCTGGGAAATATCCTTGGGTACGTTGAATGTATGAACGAAGAAAACACTTCGAGAATGATTTTGGGGAATATTTATTCCCATGTGTTAAAATTCCAGAGGCCTTTCAGAAATATTTATGCATTGTCCGATTGGAGATGAGGAGAGAGGGGGGAAATTAATCATAAGCAAATGATATGATGTCTTTAAAAAAAGACAATGCTGCTGAAATGAACTATAGCTATATATGAGCTATATTTATCATACAGTCCCTGTTTAGAGTAACTTTTCCAGAAAGGTCTTTGGCATTGATTTCCTTACACAATTTTAACATGACTTTTTTTTTTTTTTGTATGTACAGTGAGAGAATGCATGGTTTTATTGGTACTGGTTAGGGTCAGCCACAGGAGAATTATGGAGGTCATGTGAAATAGGTGCCAATAAAGCTTTTATTATTGTTATACAGACAAAAGAGCATTATGGAAAGAGATCCTTACCAGACCTAACCATGGATATTTTGTTCTGTTAACAATCAAGTTGGAAAATACAGAGACACAGTAAAAAAAAAAAAAGAAAAGACTTTTCAGAGCTATTGAACATTAACCTATTAGCTGTAAGAATTTTAGAATTATTTTCCTTCAGAAAATGAAGGTCTCTGGACATGAAACACTGCACACAATTCTTGATTTTGCCTAAAACAAAGGTCTAGGGAAAAAAAAATTGCACTGTCACAACAGAACATGACTGTTTAAATTTTGAAATAACATTTAACATTTTATTTTTGTGTTATCCATAATAAGAAAATCAAACTATATTTTAATTAACAAGGTAAACTTTGCCTCTAGTTTGTATGTTCCTACAGTTTGAATCTGAAGATTTTCTGCCAGAACTTGAAGTTGAGGATTCTGAGGCAAAATTTCATTAAAATGCTGTTCTCTTCAATGATTTTCCTGGAGCATTAAAGCATGGTCAAGGTCTGTAATGAACTTCCCTTATGTGTTGATACATTGAATTCTTCGATCAAACTTCAAAAACAGTTGGAGCTTAGTGAATTTAGAAAAACTCATACCTTCTTAAATCTGATTGACTCAGGAGTTTTAGATTAATTCCAGGACAGAGCCAAATCCAATCAAAGAAAGTATTAAGAACTTACAGTACAAAACATCCTTTGTATTTTTACAGTTGTGTAAAAGGTAAACTGATGCATGGATCAAAGTTAGCCCCAAAATAACATTAACATTGGGGTAAAAGTTATACTAGCCCTTGCACTTTGATAGTAAAATGATTCAAACTGTGTGTATTCTAAGGGAAAGCTTTAAATAAACTTGTGAAAACTACATGGAGCTTTATTGTATTAAAAATCACCTATATCTGTGAGCTATATTAATAAGAAGTGAGCTCTGTGTAGACCAAAACCAGAAAGCATCTCCTTTCCACCAACTTGTAATTAATTTATCATAAACAAGGCCAGCATATCAAGCTTTAAAACTGCCATTAGACCAAGGAAAGTATTATTCATTGTCCTGTGAAAATTATAGTTTTGCAAATTATATTTGAGTGGGGCACATAGATTTCCTCAAAAAATAACTCTGTCACCTATGAGATATATATAAAAATGTAAACCCATGAATTTTTGAGCCAGTTCAGAAATAATCTTTGTAGAAATCAGTGAGTAGTTAGAGTTTATGTGAGTCATTAAAATCTGGGGATGAATGTAATTTTCAAATGGTTCTGTAATGTATTATAAATGGTTTTGCAATGCTCCAGCATATGTGGAGATACATATCTGGAGAACTATACAGTTACATACATACGAATATGTTCATTGTGGTATACAAAAATTACATTTTCACATAGCATGGAAGTAGTGTTGAAATGCCTTTAGAAAGGACTGGACCTAGTCAGAGCTAATATTGTAATGAACTCAGATCCTAATGCAAATCCATGCAAACCCCAAATGCATTCACTTTCTTGTTCTGAATCATTTTGTTATCAAGTCTGATTAGTCCTAGAAAACCCTGAAGCGGTAGGAAGGCCGGGTCAAACACTGAGTGAACTCCATGGTAGAGTTCTGTTTGCTTTCTCTCAGCAAGCAGCACTGAGATGGGCTATCTTCCCCGAGATCTCAGTGGGGCTCAGCAGGAAACCCAACCATATCAGCTCCTTCTCATAAGATTCCCCTTCGACTTAACAAACTCCCCAAGTTGTGTTAGGATGTTGCAAGCCATTTCCCACAGTAATTCCTCATGAAACTTGAACACCGCAGCCCACATTCTGCCCTTGAGAGGACGTGAGAAGTCAACCCAGAGATTTACACAGGCCCCTGGCTATGAATAATAAAATCTACACTGCAGTTATCTGAAATGGGAGCAATAAGCGGACTTGCTGCAGGAGAGTTTCCATATCATACTTTGTAAATCTGTGCTTTACCCAGAGGAAGCTAAAACCTTGACTTAAATGGAGAGTACTAGAGCGATGGGCAAGCAGAGCTGAAGGTACACCTTCACTGTGTGTCACAGGGGTATGTCCTACCAACTACTTAGGAAGAGGTACCCGTGCCCCTTTTATCTCCCTTCATGCAAAATTCTCTTCCCACACCTACTCAGGGGGGATTAATCAAGCCAAGTGGGGACACTTAAATCTAACCTTTTCATCCTATGCTCTTCTTAAAGACAAAGCAGATCGAGCCAATACTTTCCATGCATTCAGAGGGTAACTGTCATATAAAAAAAAAAAAATTCCACACTTTCCACAGTAGAGAGTGAATTTGTGCTAGGAGTGATTTAATAGATTAATTGCTTTTTGTTTCTCCTTCCAACTGTTTGGTCTCGAGGCTTTCTTGCCATTTGATGGCAATACGTACCATGGTGCAGATGGGTGAATGGCAGCCCTGTAGAGAAGATGTGGTTATCTGCATTTTATAAGGGGAAGGCACTCCCTGGGAGATGGGACCACTCTCTCTTGTCCGTGTCACCGATGACTTGGTCTTCCCTCATCCACGCTCAAACATTTCATATGACTTGGCCTTCTTGGCTGAGTGTGCATGGGCAGGCTAAAAAGCATCATGGCAAAGGCTTAGGCAAATGCTTTTCCATAGTCTTCACTTTAATCTTACTTCCTGGCAGACTCTGGTTTATCAGTCCTCTCCCAGACCATGTCAGGACATAATAAAGTTCATGAAAGCTCCTGGTAGGTATCAGACCACCCTGTTTTGGAGTGAGAGAGCAGGCAGTCTGTGTTCCCAAGCCTTGCCATGCCACTTGCTCTTAGGACCAGAGGATGGGGTCAGCTTCAGGCCAGCCTGAAGCATCCAAAATACCGTCTTTCATTGGGCAAGTGACAGTGGTTTCTGCAGATGTAAGAAGAAAAGGTGCCCTGTCATTGCTATAATTTTGTGCAGTTAATGGTAGTTTGGGTAGATGATGTGTGTTTTGCGAAGGAGAGCACTTCTTGCCCACACGTCCTCCTATCTCTCGCCAGCATCCTTGCAAGAGCCTGGCAAACACCAGCCCTTTAGCAGTATTTATAGCTATATCTCTATCTGATGAGCCACTCTCTAAAAGTAGACTAACTCAAAACATACCACACTGCTGCTTGGAAATGCAGATGTGAAGGGATATCTGGTTCTAATATACGGATCACCTTATGGTGTGGCAGGTTTCAGTTTCCACAATAGAGAGTGCATTTGTGCTAGGAGTGATTTAAGCCATTTGGGACCTTCAAAAGCAGAAATCCTTCATGAACCTTATTGGAAATGACTACACTTGGTGAAAAAAAAAAAAGGAAGAGAAACTAGAGGGGTGATCCAAGATCACACACATCTAAAGACTGGAAGGGAAGCCTTTTCCAAAATGTTGCTTTTTCTCACAGAAAATGCATAAGTTGAGTATGAGACAAATATCTCCATTCCTTTGTTGAGCTATGAAGTCCTACTAATGCTGATGGAACTGACATCTTATTGCAAAAAGCCACAAGGTTTAGTTTGAAAAAGTTTATTATTAAAATATTAGTAATACTGGCCATCACCTTTTCTATTGCACTTCTTGCATTTCTCCTTTTACTGACAGAGGCAATGAGCATGACAACAAAGCAGGCTTTTCCTTTCAGATACACCTGGTGGATTCGAGTTCTGATATTTCTCTTTCCTTCACTGCACGGAAATCCCTTAGGAAGAGCAAAATATCAGCATAAAGATCAGCTGTGCAGATTGGAAAGAAGGATTTTGCCCTTGGGTCCAAAAGCTGGAATGTTTTCTGCAGATCATAGACTCCATAAAACATATGTACTTAATAAATAAGCAAACAAGGCTTGTACTTGAACGAGGCTGCTGTGCAGTAAAGGAGAACATTTGATGAGTTGGGGTCGGGGTGTTGACATGTCCCTTGCACCCCAGAGCCACTTTTTTGCAAATATCTACTTTCCTTCTTTGCGCCAACTGCGCTGTTGAGGTGCACGAGCAGGACATTTCAGAACCTTACTCCTGGTGATCTGAAACGGTGCTTCCTCACAGAGCTGATGCTCCCCATGAAGAAAATGAAGGGAATACACCTACCTTGTCAAAGAGGTAAACCAGATGAGCTGAGAAGGCTTTCCCTTGTTTGCATCTACTGTCTCACCGTCTGCCCAGGTCAGCAGGGGAAACAACAGAGGGGAAGGAGCTGGAACCACGCCAGCCCTCTGGGCTTCTGGTTCCCCTCTGCAGCAGGAGCTCGGAGTCTTTTTGCATCCCTCCGCTCCGGAGTTGTCAGCAGGTAACGCTCTCTGTCGTATATCTTGGAGCTGCTGAAACGTTATGTGTTCTACCTCCACCTTCTGCAGAGCTTGCCTGACCCTGCCTTGCTCCTTGCTTAGGGTAAGGTGGTTGCAATCCCCTCAGCAGCTCCAACAGGTCATCCAGGTTTGGTCAAGCCTAAGAAGCTGTCCTCTTACATTTAGCAAGAGAGAAACATGTCTGGCATCTGTTTGCAATTGCTCTCTAAGACGCTGAGCGTAGCCTTTGCTTTCACGTGTCTCCTGAGCATTTGACAATCGGGACACTCAGTCTGAGCGAGATCGTATCGGTACGTTTTGGTTGTCAGACCAAAGCCCCGACCACCGCCAGGTCTCCGCGGGGTTCGGCCAGGATGGAGGACACGTGCGTTTGACAAACTGGCTGTCCGCAAGCAGCAGGCACACGTCTCCAGCGCACCATGATCCCCACCTGGGGCAGGAGTCAGCCAGAAGCCAGATGTCTAGTCTGAGAGATTTTTCTTGGCTTTTTCTGTGTGGAGGGACAAGAGGGGCACCTGCAGAGGGTGACTCGTCTCCCCTCTCCATGCACCCCTCCTTGGCAGCCATGGACGCTACTGCAAGTGCTGTCCAAGGTCACCGAAGGGGACCACGACATCAAACCAAGCACCTCGCTGCTAGCTGGTTGAAATGAAGCCTACCTTTATTTCTTTGTTTTGAGGCTGCTTCTAGCTTGTCTAGCTGGAATAATCCTTTCTCTTTCCTCCATTCGTGCCTTTTAGTGGGAAGAAGAGCAGAAGCTGACTAAGGACCTGACTCATCACTCCATCTTTTGCTTATTCTTAAAAAATGTATGCATATAACCTCAAAAGGGCAAGTTTTGTGTGATTGTGACCAAATTATTACATGGAACAGCGAAGTCAAAGTTAAGTTCAGCTGAGGATAAAACCCACAGTGTTTGCTTAGATTTGTTGTTATTTTAGTCCACAGGGATAAAAGACAATTGATTCATCTGGAAATCTTCATTTCCAGCACAATTTTAATTGTTTTATTAAGCACAACAATTATATTATTCTGAATTAACTGTCTTTGGTTATGTGTATCTTAACCTCATGTTCAATGAAGAAAAAAAAATAAATAAACAATAAAATGTTTCCTTGGACTTTGTAATGGTCAGTGTAGTCTTGTATGCACCTCTGGGATCAACAATGAATTAAGAAGAGACTTTGATTCTGAGTCAGAAACAGCAAGCAACAGCAAGTTTGATATGGGGCTGTTGCTTTCTGTTGCACGCTGATATTCCAAGTGTTCCCTCTCTACAGGTTTGCCCTTTTGATATATCTACTGGGGCAAGTTTAAAAAAAATAATCTGAAATCCACTGATATTTGGCTCAAAAAAAGCTTCCTTAGCCTTAGAAGGTAGAAATTTATGTGTGGGTTATTCTTGAGAAATCTGAGTCTGGGAAATCTGAACTTCTTTCCATAAGGACCAAATCTATGGTTTGCATGAGGCACGGGAAGGATTAATCAGGATTTAAGTAGTACTTAGATCTCTCTGATCCTAAGTAACTCTCAGTGTTATTTGGAGAGCTTTGCGAGCCATGTTGACACCTAACAAGCACTTATAGATTCTTTAAATTAATTTAAATTCAGAGTCATATTCTAGATTAAATCACTACTACCAATTTTGCAAACACTAATAAATCCTGAAGGTATTATCTGTACATAATCAGAAATTAAGCAGGATGTGTAGACACATACTGTTTAAAATTCTACCATAATCAACATGTTTAAGAAAAGAAGTATAAAAATCCTAAAGTTGTCTTTCACAGAGTCTGAATCTGGGGAAATTATTAGCTGGTATGTGGGTTTATACAGCTTTTATTTGTCAAGAATATCTTGGATCTGGATGAGATCTGAGGAAAGTAATTCAAATCTGTGTCTTTCCCTGAGCTGGGAATTTTCTGAGTGAGTGCTTGGATACAACCTATTTCAGGACAGGGGTCTTTGACCCTACATGGTCTTTCTTCTAGACTTGACTAATTTCTATTCTGCAATTTATCTGCTGTTTCTCCCAGGCACACATTTAGCCAGACTTCCTTGGTATGAAACAATACACCTGTGAAGCAAAACATGGGGAAATATTTTTGCAATCAGGAATCAGCATTTAGTATCTTTTTTTTGGTGTGTAAGTAAACAAAAAAGTGTCTGATGACTGCAAAATAATTGAAAGAGATTAACATCTTTCTCTTTCTTTTTTTTTCCCCCCTCTTTAGTTTCCTCTGCTTGTACTGGGCTGCTCTATCAGGGTGTCGCATTCTGCTTTCAAAATGTGTGCCTGTATTCGCTTCCACGGAAGAAAATGCAAACATTAACGTAAGCGAAATGTAAGTGAAAGCAAGATGACATAGAAGAACATCTTTATTACCCTTTGCCCATAGGTATGGTGTATCGGTGTGCATTAGTTGCTCGAATACCAGGGCAGGAAGCCACCTCGCTGAGTCAGCGTAACCGAAGACCAGACCGGCCTCATCACAGTGCCGCCTCCAGGGATCAAGCACAGACCTCTGCAAAGTGCTTTCAACCCGGACCCAGGGTTGAAACTGACCGTTTTCCCCATTTCCCTTACTAAAGGTTTAGTCAAAGTGAGGCAGGGCTGAGGTCCGTGGTGTTAAACGGCTCCAAAAATGTCCCGGTGTTTCAGAATCCATCGGGATGTTCGCAGATGTTGGGAGAGCGTGGTGCATGTAACTGATCTCAAATAAAAATGATTGCTGTGGTCTAGATGGATTAAGATTTTTCCTAGCAGTTCTGTGTTGCACAATCCAAGTGCATAATAAACTTAGATCTGTACTTTTGCCAAGCTGCAATTTATAAATAAAAGGGTTCAGAGCAAGCCAATTTTCCTATTTAGTTTTAATAGCTAATACGCTAAAAACCTCAAGGCTAATTAAACTGTTCATTGTCCTGCTGCATTTAATTATTCAGATATTGATCTAACATCTTAACACACAAGACAAAACAGTGACATATTTTATACTTGGAAATGGAAAAAATAGGAAGCAGACCTGGTTTAAAAATGATTTAGCAGTTAATAACTGAACTCAAAGAGCAGTGTTTCCAAGTGTTGATTTTTTTCATGAGTCACACAGTCTTTCTGTCTGTTAAAAAAGAAAAAAGAAAAAAATAAGAAAAAAAAAGTAAAAAAAACTCCACCCAACAATGCAATAGAATTTTCTATAAAACCTCACTCAAATTTTATATCTAGCTGAAAAAAATCCTACATGGTACATTGCCAAACCCATCTGTGCCTACGAGATGAAGACAAGCAATTTGGCTAGGAAAACTGGCCTAGTATGGAGGAATCCTGTGTTCAAGTTCTGACCCTACTTGAGACAACCTCTGACTTTGGACTAATAAATATTTAGCATGCCTTGTTCCACCACTGCCTGAAAACTGAGCCTTGTATATTGCCTTCTTTCACTGCTGCATAATTTAGGTCACCATCTTTCTGATATGGAACTTGGTCTTACTGGGTGCTCAGTCTTGGGACTAAAATAGAAACCCTACCACAACACAGAGCTAGCCGCTATATATGGACAACCCTGGTGAGGTTCTTCTTTTGAAAGAATGAGTTTGTGTTTCTCCTTAGGTTTTTCTTTTTTCCCATTTTAATGCCTTGGAAACATCATCACATTCTTGGGAAACATTCTCATGACTTCTTTGAAAAAGCTATTTTCTCCTTCCCAACCAGAATCTCTGATGCCTTTGGAGAATGAGAAACACAGATGTTCTGGGTCCGCCAGCATCACTTCCATTTTCATTACTACATAAAGCCAAAAAACAAAACCTGGGTTATTTCGAGTGGAAATCATCTATAATTTAGCAATTTGCAGCTAGCCCAGACACCCTAAACTGCACAGAAATGTATGAACCTAGCACGTAGTCTGTCTCATCCACAGGACACATTTATCAAACGCACTGTGTCCTGGAAGTGCCTAATACCCTCCACTGACTGTGAGGAGAGCCTGTGGCTGCTTAAATGTGGCTAATAACCCTTTGATAGTCCCAAAGACATCCAAGATATTTGCATAGGACTTCAAGTCCGACATGGGACCTCTGGGAGACTCACATGGTGCCAGAGTAAGACCTTTTAATGCTATATGGCTCCAATGACGGTAGACGCATTGCTTTGGCAACTGACTCCCATGTGCAAAGACAACGAGACAAATGTGATCATGGGTGTCTGTGTTTTTTTCAGAGGACACGCTAAAAAGCAAAGTCGTAGGCAACTATTCACTCTGGATTTGATTCTGCCTGCTGGATGAAAGCCCTGTGGGCTGAAGCTCCCTGGGTTAAGGGCTCACGCTCCTGCTGTGGATCAAGAAAGCAAACAACCATCATAGACCACTTCAGTTGCATCAGCTGCCTATTTACAGTCCCTCTAGTGACGCTTAGAAGGCCACCTTGAATTTAGTTCTGGGGCAAAAATAAGAAGGATACTGAAATTACCAGAAGACAATGAGCTGAAAAGGCAGGTTCCTACGCAAACCTCTCAGGTGTTCTTGACTCCTCTGAAGAGGAGATTTCACTGCAAGACTAACCTAGACTGCTGACCCAGCTCTGAGGTCTTCTTCATGCAGTGGAGCACAGCCCAAGGACTTCAGTTGCATTGATGGGAGAGGCAGAGCCAGAGCTGTTACAGGGAGGGAGCACAGGAGATGGCAACAGACTGTGAGAAGGGCCTCCTATGCCTTAATCCGTGCCAAGGTTGCACTACCATTCAAGACTGTGGCCTACTACAAGCTGTTAAAGTCTTAGGGCTGGTCATTAGATAGTGCTGGGGTAATATTTTTCTCGGGAGGAAGTAAATTTGAAAGTCCTAAGAAGCAACATGTATTTCAGTACAATGCCTCAGCAGGGGGCTGACTTAAAGCCCGCCATTTGGGAGACATCCGCTTTATGCAAAATGCAGCCTGCTTTGCTTTGCTTTGTATGAGGAGCCAACACGCTTAATTGGATCTAGCACAAGTTATAGGTAGAATGTACACACAGGAAAGACACAAAACAGCGTAGGGCATATGGTCATCATTGCACAATTCACTGGCTGGTAACTCGGTGTGCTGCCTCTCCAACTTACAGTAACTGACACCAGATAATACAGTTGGGATTAATCCAGGCCTCACGAAGCGTTCCAAAAACTCAAAGCTAATTACTCTGCTTGAGATTCCCAGATTGGCATATGGTGTTAAAAACCGTTGTGCAATTTAGGAGAAAACATAAATTCTGCAAGAACTGTATTTTGCCAAAAAGCTAGCTTTCCCCTCAGATTATTTACTGCTAATTGCAGGGAAGTGTTTTACATATGCCAGTGCATTTCTTTTTGAATCTACTGGTCCGGTTCCTGGTGCCCTTTTAAAAATTACCTTATTAAAACCATCAGAAGAAAATCTGGTTCCCAGCCTGGCCAAGAGAGTAGAATTGACTGTCATAAACTATAGCAGATCACTTTGCATTCACATTAAAATCAAGCTTAATAACATTAAAGCTTGTATGTAGCGGGAAATTCCACTTGAAATTCCTTCACCATCTGTTGAATAAAAAAAAAAATCAGCCGTGAGTATTTCCCTTCGACTTCTCTTTTCCTCGGGGCGCTCGGTGCACAGATGCAAGTTTAGGAAGGCTGTGCTCATGGTGGGGCGTCAGGAGGGCGAGCAGAAGGGCTGCAGCCAGCCTGAAGTGGGGGAGTGAGATCTGCTCACGGGGAGTGAAAATTCACCTTACCACAAATCGTTTCATCACAGCGAAATTCTTTCAAAATCAAGTTGCTTGTTAAGCCTTTTCTCAATGCATCTCCGCTGTGTGGGTTTTGGAACTGGAGCTGGAGCGATTTACTGTTACACAGTTTTGGGTGAGCAGATTTTTTTTTTTTTCCATGATATAGCATTTTACTGCAGCTGTCCCTGACCTTACTACTGCCATCTAAACAGCACCATCTTCAGGCACATTTTAAAACCTGTCCATTACCTAGCCGTTCCTCACACTGGGAATGCTCTTTTCCTCGTCCTGAAATTGCAGTTTTTCTCCTCCCGCTTTGCCCTTGGGCGCTGCCTTTAAGTCTTGACACTTTGTCAAAACTAGGCTATTAACTTAAAACGCGACAACCAACCTCCTCCAGTCGCACCCTCTGCCTCTGTATATGATCAAATCTTTCCTCAAATGAGCTCTTATTTTTTCCTTAAACTGTTTCACCATTATACCTGGTTCAGTACACCGGGTTCATACTGCTTGTTTCAAGTACTTATTGTGTTTGAACAGAAAAGCCTAGTTTATTTCCATTACAAGGTTCAACCAGTGTATTTGAAGTCTTTATTTTTTTACCTTGAGAGAGACAAAGAGATTTCTAGATCAGTTATATTTCATGTTCTACTTGACTTGAATATATGTTTTTAACGTAAGCAAAATCTAGCGAAGTCAAAAGAAATAAATGAATTAGTAGGCTCTAGCAATTGTCTTTGTTTCACGTGTAAACCAGATATAAATCTGGGCTTGGTGAGCATTAAAGTCACAAGAAAATGCAACGAGAAATACTCTGCACACTTCATAATGTCTGTATTAAATATGTAACCACCCACTGCTATTTCCCCAAACGAAATGTCATTTGGATTGCTTGTTTATTCCCCAAATATATATATTTTTATATATCTAGACGATAGGCAAATCAAGAGCAAAGACCCGCACGCACAGCAGATCCATGTTCAGTTACTTTGCAGTTTTCTGGAGCTATTGGGAGGCAAAGTTTAGACAGGCAGAGCCTTGTCCCCTATATTGCCCACCCATGGTCCCTGGGCGGGTTGTAAAGCTACTTTAAGTTCTTTATGGGGATGTTTAACCTCTGAGAAACACGATCTCTCTCCTTCTACCCTTTGTTTGCCAGGTAATAAATGAAGAAAAGATGTCGTTCCTCTTTCCTGCCCTCCCGTTGCAAAGAGAAGGGTGATGCTCAACCTTAGGGAGTGTCTCCACATCCAGCGTTGCCTCCTCCTTCAAGTTTCCCCCGAATCCAGGGAATTCCTTCAGCTTTGGGGACCGTATCTTGCAGCACTGAGGGGAAAGCACACATTCTCCTGCCTTTGCATCATTAGATAGACCAACAACGTGGTGACGCTTGAGCTTTTCGTTAGCCTTTATTTGGGAAAGAAAAATTCTTCAGCGCTAAAGCTGCCGGATTTGCCAATTTTCAGTGCATACAATTTTGCGGCAAGAAGCTAATTTCATCGAAGAGTTTTCATCAAAATTATGGCTAACCTTCAGCGTTCACCAAAGGAAAGAGAGAGCAAATGCTACAGGGACAGGCCTGTCCTGGGGTCCCGGCATCCCAGGGGGACAGGATGTCCCGGGTGGCCCCCACCCCGTGTCGTGTTATCTGAGGGGGGAAAAAAATAATAAAAATCCAGACGTGTAGCTCTTCAGACACTGCGTTTCTCTCGAGGAAAAGGGGTTATTCCTCACCTCCTGCTTTGCCCCCTCCTGCCCGCAGAGCCGCCGGGACCCGAGCCGGGACGGGGCGGAGGGAGCCCGGGCGAGGGGCGCTGCTTTTCCCCGGTGGGGAGTGCGGGGGGCAGGGGGTGAGACGAAGCATCTCTGCGGCGTGGGGACGGCCGAGGGCGGGGGGTGCCGCCGTGTTTCTCCCCCTTGGCCCCTGGGTGCCAGGCTGGGGGGAAAGGGGTGCGCACAGGGATGAATCCCGGCGACAAAGCGGGACGGCAAGGCGGTCCCCCGACCCGGATAGGAACTGGGCTGTTCATAATGAAGGGGCTTTTTGATGTCTTGCAGTCAAAGACAAAAATCTTCCGGCTCCCCCGCCCCAAACTTTCCTGTGCCCTACTTCTGGGCGAGAGATCGCCTTTGTGGGTTAATTTAAGGAGACGGAAGAGGCTGCGGTACCGGCC
>JAOXJM010000033.1:50969623-50980675 GCA_026413425.1 Tringa solitaria | reverse complement strand
TTATTTTATTTTATTTTATTTTATTTTATTTTATTTTATTTTATTTTATTTATCTTAAGATTTTATTTTATATATCTTAAGATTTTATTTTATTTTAATTTTGTTTTGTTTTATTTCATTTTACTTTATTTTTAGAGGAAAACCCATTTTACAGGTTAATTCGTTTTGTCGCACCCTGTCGGCCCTGAAACCCTGGATTTCACCACCTCCCTTAGGAAGAAGGAATGAGGCGACCGTACCCCTCCCGACGCCTTCGGTGTCCCCCACGACTCCCCCAGCGCGGAACCGGGACACGCAGCTCCCAGTCAATCCCGTTGGCAAAGCGGGACCAGAGCAGTCGGGGACACCCAGGCTCTTCAGCGGAGAAGTCGGGGAGGCTGGGAGACAAGGAAATAAATTCCTGCCCCTCAAAAGCAGCTTCTCTCCCCAGCTGGGAGGTGAATTCGTTCCGCGCCCCCTCCGCGGCACTCCCGGCCCTGGGACACCCTTCCCGGCGGAGCCCCGCGTTCCGGCCGGGGTGCGGTACCCGATCCGCGGCTTCTGGGTGAAGAGCAACCGAGTCCCGACCACCCGGGGGTTGTTTATTCGATGGTTTCCCTTCGCCCCCGAATAAAATGATAATAACCCCGCCAATTTTGAAGGCGAACGCGGAGCAGAGCACGATTCAAGGCGAGAGGATCCCCACAGAGACCTCCCGAAGGAGGATCTTCCCCAGAATTTTACTTCAAGAATTTATCTCTTCCCGCCTTTGACTTTAGTTTTTCCTCTTTTTTGTTCGCGGTTTTGGGTTTGTTGGGGTTTTTTTTTTTTGTGTGTGTGTGTGTTGGTGGATATTTTTTTAACTTATTTTTAGAGGTGTTGCTGGCTTTAATGGCTGTTTGGAAAGTGGAAAAGAGAAAAAAAAAAGAACACTTTTAGAGTATTTGGTTTCGTTCAAATAAAGGTCTTCTACTACTTTTTTTCCGGCTAGCAGGGTCTGGTCTTAAAAATACACAAAAAAATAGGTGATTATCCAAGATGAAAGATACATTCCCAGCTACAGAGGTGTCATGTAGGAAGCCCCTGAGTCCTGGCGATCCCCAGTATTTTCCAGAGGCAAAGGTCTTTTGACATAAGTTTTTAAGTTTCAATGCTTCTCTAGTGCGTGCATCCTCAGTCCTTTCCTTGCTCTGGAGCCTTGGTTAGATCCTTAGATCCATCATATAGGAAATTTCTACCTTTTTTGGGGGATTTTTTGGTGAAAACTAATATCAGAACAAGTATTTTTCTCTGGGAACAATCCCACAGAGGTACACCCTGCTCCCTATGAGCCGTGAAAACAGCATCTGAGCATGGACACAGAACTCCCCATGAAAAGCCAGTGGCAGCTGACTTTCTGCACGCACAGTTTGCAGCAGATTTTGTCGTCTCGCTTCTGCACCTGCACCTTCATCCTCTTTTCCTCACAACTGGGGCTCTGCAGAGCCCTTCTACAGCCAAACCTATTTGTTACTTTTTGTTTCCACACGGATTTACCCAGCTCTCGCTGCCCTTCACATCATTGCTCCGGGTTCTTGCTTCCTTCCTACTCAGAAAATGTCGGCAGCTGTTTATGAACTTTCTTCTGTCCCATAATATTCTCACATTAGCAATATTTTTAAAAAGGTAGATTAAATAAAGTGTGTAAATGCTAACCAGAGTACAACATATACCAGATCCTTCCATTCTTGAAGGTGAGTTCTGTCTTTTGCCCTTCTTGGAGACCCTTCTAGAGCCTGTAAAGCATCATTCTGAGTTGGCATTTAAGTTGCCAGGGGTCTCAGAAGTCGTATCAGTAGGTTGTGGACAGAAATTCCTGCCCCATAGAAAACAAGCACCTCGCAATAAATTTGCAGCAACAGAGATGCTAATCTGATGCTTCTGTACCAAATCTAGAACATCACTATTGCCAAAGAGTAACGTTGCCTGTGCTTGCACGACTTTGTGAGATACAGAGCCAAGGTCAGTTTTCGGGTAGGCTGTAACCTCTGGCTGTCTCCTGGCAATGTGATATATTGTTAATGGACTTTGGTATTGGGGAGATACAAATCTGTTCATACTCTGAACATCTCTGAGGCTTTGTGTTTTGGAGCTTTTCCAGTTCTGCAAGATATTTAAGCCCAAATTTTATTACTTTCTGAAATCAATTTTGGTTGCTTGGGAACTCATTAATACCAGCATGAAATCTCACCTACAAAGTTCATCAGAGTGAGGAAATGCTGGAATTAACTTTGCAAATTTGCTCTTTATGACCGTGTTTTTGGAAAATCAGACCTACAAGCAATTAGTGTTAAGAACACATGAAAAAATTAGAGAATACTGAACTCATCGCCCAGACTTTGGTACTCCAAAACACAAACCACATGTTTTCAGGGTCTAGGTTTGAACATCAAGCTGAGTTAATTCAGATCTGATCCTATATGTAATTATGGATAACATATAGGACCGATTCCATGCCCCATTAGTAGAAGTGCCTGTTTGTGGTATCTGCATCTTTTTGATGAGGAAGAGAAAATTAAACAGTGCAAAAGCATTTGTATCACTCATCTGGATGAGAATGTCTATATGATGTGTGTGGCAACATTATTTCTGGCCAAGAAATAATTTCTCTTTCTTTTAAGAGATTCGATATGCAGAAGCTTTAGGCAAGGATGGCCACACTCTCGTTCTTAAATGTTCTAAGTACTTCTCTCCTACCTGAGCCATATCACATCAATTTACTTGCCTGGTGGCTACTGAAGAATCTAAATTCCAAATAGAGAGAAAACGAGATGTCTTGAGCTATTGTATGATCACACTCACTGAGTCACTCTGGGGAATAGCTGCCCCAGATTGTTAGATTTTTGTAGGAATTCTGTATTTTCATAGGAACCACTTTTCACAGGAACCACATCCTTTTGCACTGCAACTTGTTTCCAGAGCACTGGTTCCCTCCCAGCTCAACTTTCCAAGGTACGTGCCTCGCAGCTCCCAGCCCAATGGCATTTTGGCATGCTGCTTGCAGAGTTGGGAAGCTTGGCTGCCCTCATACTGATCAACAGGAAAGAGTCTATGGGATAAAGGAAATCTGGAAAACATGAGGGGTGTAGGATGTGGCTTTGTTTAAAATGGAAAAAAAACCAAAACAAACAGAGTAGGAGGACAACAGTTTTCTATATGTAAAATGTTGCTACAGAGTAGCTGGTGGTCACTTGTGATCAACTGAAGAAGAATGAGAAATCAATTAAATACCCAGCAAAGAAAACCAGGATAAGCCGTAGAAACACAGTCTGTATCTTGGTGGTATCCAAGAAAAGAGTTTGACAAAAATCCCAGGACTTGTGCTACAGAAATGCAGTTTAGAAGAAACATCCGTAAGAGGTTATCTGAAGTGATTTACTTAGCTTCCATGCCGGGGGTGGGCTGGTGGGAGAGTGGCCTGCCTGATTTCTTGAATTCTCTTTCAGTGCTACGTTGCCACAGAGCTAACATTCCCACAGGCAAGGCGACCGTTCAGCTGGCTGACAGCTGATGCAGGATGGAGATTAAATTCAGCTGAAGACTGACTATGGTGGTAGAAATATGTTGATTCATCTGGAATTCAGGCTCTTATTTCACACCCAGATCGCTGGCAGAGTTGCTGCTGACTGCAGTAGCTCAGTACCAGGTCCTTAGCTGGCAGTCACTACCATGTCCATCTCGTTATGTTTTGAAGAAGTTTTGCAAGGTTGGCCTCTTACCAAATCCATCCCAGCTTTGTGAAATATGATGGCTATTTCAGCATGAGCTGTGTGACAGTCAGAGATCAGAGGGGTGCAGGAAGGTGGTTAGGCTATTCAGTCCACATCCGCGTTACCAAATGGAAGTATTAACCTCTTCATTCTCTTCCTCATTGCTTCACTGGAATAATCTTAATCTCGATCTTGGATGTTGAAGTTATTGCCTGAGAAATGGCCTCAGTAATGCCGAAAGGATATGAAACTGACCTGCTTATAGGAAGAGCTGCATTTTTGTTTCAATCATTGAGAAGGTTACTTGGAGAAGATCTCAAAGTAGGAAGAAATGCACTGTCTTTCTAAATGTTGGTCATGGAGGACGCATTACACATACAAATGAAAACGATGTGATGGATGACACAGCGGCAATATATGTTTTAGACAAAGTTTGAATGGCATTAAGGAAGCTCCTCATGAACAAATCCTCTGAAGCTGTTCTCCAGTTATTAACTTGCCTGCTTATTCCTGGTAATTCTCAGAAAAGTAGGAAGATCTAGAAAATCCTCATTCAGCAGGGAAAGAAAAGCCCCTGCTGCCTGGCAGCATGGTCAGGGGACTCTCACTGACACCTGCCTTACACATGGATGCACTTCAGGATCCAGCTGGAATGACTGACGAGTGGCGGTCCTTGACTGGTCCTATTGCTGGAAGTCTGTAACAGTCCCTTTCATGGCAATTTTGGGAAATCAGGTATATGGTTTAGCTGAATCAATTTGTTTTATTTTGCACAGAACAGATAAGGAGTGCTCATACAAGCAATTATGGCATCTCTCATAGGGCATGGCAATAAATAGGAACTTTTTTTTATTTTGTAGTTGGCTGCAAAGTTAAGAATGGGGTATGTACATGAAGCAGAAGGTGGAGGAATGGGTGGACAGTGAGGTGGAGAGAGGAAAAGGAACTTAGGAGGGTGAATGCCGTAAGGAGAGGAGGATGAAGCAGTGGCAAGTTGGAAAGTAGGAACCAAATAGGTTTGGGGTCACTGTGGAAAATCACTACGAAGGTAGCTTGTGGTGAGAAGAAGCATCTGATGAGAATAAGGTGGGGGATGTAAGGATCTAAGGGAGGAAACTTGCATGGCTGGAATTGGTGCAGTACTTCTGGGCTTTCCTGAAAACATTGCTCCTGGAATGAAAGCCCAGATCTGCATGTGGATGTTGGGCAATTTACAGTTAAGGCTTGGGAGAGGAGGATGGGAAAGGAGGATGCCTAATGGTGTCGAGCAGGAAGCAGACAAGGGTCCAAGTTATCAAATTACTCTGCTGTGAAGAGCTGAGGAGCTCTGAGGACAGAGGGAGCAGTGTTTCGAGCCTTGTTGTCCAACTGAGCTCTCACTGTGTGTCTCTCACCCTTTCTGTACACCCCTTTGGGCCAAGAAGCCTCACTGCCATCTCCTGCCATCCCCACCAGCTGTCTGGTCCACGGTGGGAGGAACAATGCTTCCCTTGGCTGCTGCCACTCTCACTAGGAGGGGAGCAGAGCCAGTATTATTTATTAAGTCTTAGTGTGAATAACACAGCAGGAGAAACCATCCCTGTCCTAGGACATCTCCAAGAAGGAACAGTTGAGGTGCCAAATGCACTGGCTATCCAGTAGAAGGTCACACCTTAAAACGGGGAAGGAAAAGATGAATTTAAAGCCTCCTGTCTATGGGGATTAAGCCACAAGGGCTCCTCTCCCACCAGAGCACCAGACCTGCAGCCGTGGCGGAGGGAAGGTGGAGGCTGCTATGACAAGTCTCCTCCGAGCCCCCGCTGAAGACCGAGGTGCTTTTCATTTTCGTCTGGGAACTTTCCCCTCATTACCCTCCTGACAGGATGGGTGCAGACAGCATTAGGGACGCTGGGCTACACACCGGCCCCAGAGGAATGTCCTCCTCCTCCTCCTCCTCCTCCTCCTCGGGCGGCACCTCGGTGCAGGGGGAGGCACAGCAGCGCTTCCAGCCAAACACCTTCCCTTGCAGGATTTCTTTATTTTTCCAGCCAAAGGTGGCTGCAGGAGGGCAGGGAGCCTCCACCCAGCCCTCACCCCGGGCTCCCCGCAGCCACACAAGTGAGTCTGGTTGATGCCTTTTCCCAGGGCCAAAGGGGATCGGTGATTAAAGGGGCCTTCTGACCAGCTTTCCCCTAAAAGGAGCTTACAAAGTCCGTTTGTTTAACCTTTTCACAGCAGCTTGACCCTGTCATGAAGAACAAATCACTTCGAAACAATGTCGAAGTGTGGGACTGGCTCCCAGCCTCTCCCTCCTCCGCCGTCGCACACCCAGGGATGGGTCCAGCCCCGGCGAGGAACAAGGACCCTTTTCTGCATCCCGCGGGTCCCGCAGCTTCCTGCAGCAGCTGTGAGCTGCTGTGACCTCCATGAAAGGCAGAGCGGGTGCGGGTGGCTGTTGTGGTGGCACAGATGTGACACACTGTGGTGGCAGCCCGCGATCCACCTCCCTGCTGAAAGCAAGGGCCCTTGGCCTCCAGTATTTCTGAAACACTAGGTGCGCTTACAGGGTTGTTAATTTTTTTTTAATTTCTGATCCTTCAGCCAACTTCTTGGTTTCTGTGGGCTGTTTACCAGTGAAGCTGAGGACAAACAGACTCACTAGTGAAGTTTAGAAGTACATGTTTAAATTTTTTACATTCTTTTTTTTATGGATAGGGAAGGAACTACTCAGTTAGAAGTAACTATTAAACACTTATCGAGATACTTAGATTTTAAATGATAGCTCTCTTTTCACTTAATCTAAACGATCAAAGCAAAAATGCATAAAGAATTGGACAAAAGTTATTATATTCCAGTGTTTTCATGAAGTGATTTTCTACATGAACAGGAAAATAAATCCTAATCGCTTACCACAAAAATATCCTCAGGCGATGGTGGTACAATTAAGACTTTTTCTTTAAATAGTATGCAAGCTAATGCAGTACATATGGTGCCATTAGCAACTTCAAACCAGTATTTGGATATTCATTTAATTTAAAACAGCATGTGCTAACACAAAGCTTAGCAGTAATAATAAATGTAAACTTGGGTAAGAAAGTAAACAATACC
Source organism: Tringa solitaria (assembly GCA_026413425.1). Classification (NCBI taxonomy): domain Eukaryota; kingdom Metazoa; phylum Chordata; class Aves; order Charadriiformes; family Scolopacidae; genus Tringa; species Tringa solitaria. The sequence continues at coordinate 50,973,860 of JAOXJM010000033.1, read as the reverse complement.
ATCTCTGTTGAGTTCATAAGCCATTAGTCAAAACCAACAGAATCAGATTTTGATAGTGAATATAAGCACTGCATATTTTCTTTTATAATAACCATTTTTTATCTTGTTTTGTTTGGCTTTGTTGTTTGTGTTTTTGTTTGTTTGGGGTTTTTTTAATTATTATAAAGAAGAGTCATATTTCTACTGTATTTTATTGTGCTCAGTTCCTTATGGCAAACTTTTCCTTTGTCTGTGAGTACTGAAAAAATCAACAGCAGCAGAACAAACTCTGTGTAAAATGAGGAAATGGATGAGCTCACACCACCATTACAACCGTGTGTGCAAATTTATTCACTGTACTGATACCTTTTTTTTGCTCGCAGTCTGCTATTAAATCACTGTTTTAACCCAGACATTTTTAAAGTATGCGGGAGGCTGCTGAAATGAAGATCGTTCGTGTGTTGAGGATAACATGGCACACGCCATTCCCAACACCCATTGCAAAGGAAAACATTAGTTCTAAATCTCAATTAACTTTAGATAATGGCGTCAGCTGGCAGAAAAAATAACAGGAGCAACACTGTCATTAGGCTAGCAAAATAAATAATCCACATACAAGGACTTAGGGAAAAATCAACAGGATGAGACAATTTTATAGGCTTCCTTATTATAGGAGTAGTTCCTTATTTTCCCATAAGCTGTTCACAGCAGCTCCTGCCAGCCCTGGAAATTCCCGTGGAAATCCAGGTTCCTTGTTGCCTCTCAGAGCCTGGCCCTTGCTGCAGCTCCCCAGCCTTCCTCCGCTGTGTAGGGAGCTGAGATGCCAGGGAGTGAGGTGGGTACATGGCGTAGTAAAAGGCTAATCCTTGACCCTGGTGAGAAAGGAGTCACTGGTGGGCAAGGGATCCTGCCTCCCTTGGTGAGGAGCCTCAGCCATGAATCCTGCCGAGCAGCTTGGTGCTCAAGCAAGCCCTGGCTCAGGGATCAAGAATGAGAAGTTAACAAATCATGATGCAAATGGGAAACATTTGCTTGGTAAGGAGAAAACCTGCATCAAGCCGCCTCACTGATTAAAAGGGAAGAGGTTTTGTGCAGTGCAGAAAACGGCCATCAGGCTTGCCAGCACGCACGTCCTTCTTGCTGGAGCTGTTCCACTTTGTATAAATAATTAAATCATCTTCAGAGCAAGGACTTGACCCGGCATCTCTCGCATCCCAGGTGAGCACCCGAACAACTGGGCAATAGAATCAATCTCTTGCTTTTCTCTCTCTGGCTCAATGAATATTTAATCATCTATACAAAGTGAAGCAGCTCCAACGGGAGGGAGTGAAAGGCAGGCACCTTGCAAAAGCTCTGTAGCTCAATGGTCCATCTATTTTTCCACCAGCTTTTGAGTCCCTACGGACAAAAGCCCTTGGCATATGAGAGAGGGGGGTTGTGTTGACTGGACGCTCCTCTTCAGCAGAGCCCTGAGATAGAGGGGGCAGCTCCAGTCTTCTCACCTTTCCCATCCACAGCTGACAATGTTGATGTCCACCCTTCATACATCTGTGTAATGATTAGAAATAGTCACCTAAGAAGGAGAAGACTTGGGTAGCACCTGCATCTCCAAGAAGACTGGAGCTGCCAAGGGTACACACTGCTGCTTCTGCTCAAGTTGGTGAGAAAGTCGAATAGATGAAGTTGGATGGGTGGGAAGGACCATGCACCCACTGATGGGAGCTTATGTTTTGGAAAAAAGGTCTCCTCCGACATGGCTCCTGCTTCCACATCCAGTTCCTTACTTTATCCACTGACTGATACAAAACACAGTCCAACACATCACAGCAGTAAAAAGCACGAGGAAGAGCTGCAGGGAATAAGAATGCAATGAATAAGGTCATTCTGCCCAAGGCACATTTTGGTTTTTTTATAATTCCACGGGAAACTAGGCCATCCGGTAGGGTTTTTAGAGCTAATGCAGATTTTTAAAAGAAATCACAACTGAGGGGTTTTTAAAAATGTGCTGAGCCAGAAAAGATATTACTCAGGTATTTCTGTAGCTTATCAAGGTCAAAGTGGAATGAGAAATGCCCTCTAGGAAGAGTTACTTCTAGTCTTATGTGGTCCTGAACGGCCTCAACAAACTTTTTCTTTGCTTTTTTTTTCCTTCTAACAGGCACAAGTAATTAAAGAACGACTGTTATTTGCAATTGCACCAGAAACCCAATAGTGGTATTGCATAGAAAAAGTGACGAAGATATTTAGCTTATTTAACACAGATAATTGGCTATAAATCCTCCATTCTGCCAGCACGCTGCTGTGTTTTTTTCCAACAGACTTTCTCTTACAAAATCTATTGTCACCTCAAAATAAGACAAGATAAAACACTGTGATTTTTTGTCTAAAAATGGCAGCTTTTCTGTCACTTCACAGTGTTTTTCCAGAGCTGTATATTTTGGTTTCAAACTTTCTTTTTTTTTAATTTTCCTAGTAAAAATTATTAAAGAAACCCCAACATTTCTTAGACATCCTTTGTTCTTGACAAAATCTAATGGTGATCAAGAAGGATATTCATGCTGAGTGTGAGTTTTAAATTTAGGTGCCTGGTTTGGAAGTGAGTCTCCCCATACCCCAAAAATTAAGAGATTTAAGACCCTCCAGGCAGTTCCAGGTTCAGTGCAGGGGCTATGAGGATTTGCCACAGACAACATCACTTCCAAAATGTTATGTATCGCAAGAAGATCAAAGAGAGGGTAACTGTCTTGAAAAATCAGCAGTCAAATTGTGCTTGAGCTCAAAGAGACCTGAGCTTCACAGGTGAAGCTGGAGGTGCACCCCTACACTTAGTGGCACACGGCTGGCACATTGGAGTGTGAATGGTGTGTTACACACACTTTTCCAGTCTTGTCACATCAAGACAGTGTAACTGGGACTTGCAACCAAGTAGAGTTGAGCACCAAGTAGAGTGGTGGAGCTGGATACAAAATTGAGAGGCAGAGATGGCCAGGAGACAGTGATAGCACATATTTTGTCCTTTCATGCATTTATATTCACATTCCTCTCCTCTTCAGGCCTGTGCCCTTCCCTGGTTTGGGTTTTCCTTTTCTCTGCACTTTCTCCTCCTGTACTATATCTAGCTTTCCCCAATGACAGTCAGAGCCTAAACCTCTCTCCTTGTGCTGCCTCTTCCCCTAGATGATACAAAACCATGTAAACAGATGGCATTTTGTGTGTTTGCATGTGTTTTCTGTATATGCACAAATTGATTCAAAGAGACACATTGCACACCCTTTGCTTTTCCCTCCTACCAGGGTAACACAGGCTGGAAACGGAGCTCCTGAAGAGCTCTTCATCCTGCCGTGCTCCATAAAATCACACATAGCAAACCCTTCCATAACTTGATGGATTGGGTCCGTACGCCTGGTGTTATGAAATGTACAGAGGAAATATGTGCTTCTCAGTAACATGAGGAAAAGCCACTCAGCACTTCCCGTATAATGTACATACATCACTTTGAGGGATGTAGATGGATGTCTTTGTTTAGAAAAGTCATCCTTATTTCAGCAGTTGCTGCCAGGAGAGTACAGGACTGGGGAAGGGGTGCCCATGTAAATGTGGCTAGAGAGGACTTTTAGTTTGTGAGGCTGCTCTGGCAACAGAGGAGTGGGATATTGGTGTGTAAACGGGTGGTGTCATCACTGAGGTGGAAGGACAAATAATGCAGTTTGGGCTTGCTTTGTACCATATTTCAGCTAGAGAAGAGAAAGACTAAAATTCTGCCTTGCCAAGATGTCAATACCACGTATCTGGTGAGACCATTTGTACGGTTTTGCTCTTACACGGCTCTTGGTCTTTTGTTCAGGAGGATCTAATGAATTTTGTGAATCTTTTTTTTTTGTTGCTGTCAGGGACAAAAAAACCCGTCTGGCTGAGTCAGCAGCGGGGGCGTAGGGCATTGTGGCTGTGCCTGAAAGACGATTCACACAGCGAGCGCATTCGGGTCGGTTGAGCCCCAGCCCCAACGCGCCCCTCCGCGCGCAAAAAATAACACTTCAAGTGAGCGGAGTTCTAGAAAATGAAAGAACTAATTGCTGGGGTTAGAAGAATTCAGCCAGTCTCAAGCCATTAGGATCACGGCCGAGCAGGGAATGTCATGGAGCCAATTGGAGCAAAGCTGCCAGGGCCTTTACCACGCTTAAGACCTGCCCTTGGGTTGCTCTGCGATCACACGGCCGTGGCTCTGATGTCCACAGGCCAATATCCCCCCCCCCCCCCC
>JAOXJM010000033.1:50950805-50969523 GCA_026413425.1 Tringa solitaria | reverse complement strand
CCCCCACGCCCCGGCAGCCCTCCCCTCCGCAGATGCAGCGATGAGCGCAAGGAATGCCGATTCCACAATACTCCTGATGGCCAGCAGGATAGGGACAGACAGGCCCGGCGGTTTAATTTGCCTTTTCTTTTTTTTTTTTTTTTTTTCTAGAGGAATAAAAACAACAAAAAGACAACCTAGTCTGTCGTGAGATTTCTGACTGATTGTGGAGTAATTTGGGCAGAATGGAATAGAGCCTGCTCAGTGGTTCATGAACAGCACTTATCCGTACTCCATTATTTTCCTTTTAGTTTGCTTTACAAATTAGAAAAGGGCACCAGTGTCAAATTCTTGATGCAAGCCTCTGTGTGAAATGATAAGCTAAATCCTAAATTGAGGTCAAAGCTGTTCATGTGGTTCCTGCTGCTAATAAAAACGCTTTTCTTTGTTGCTGCCTGCTAAGAATGCCTGCCCCATTTATGAAAAAGATCTTATCCCAAAAAAGACACCTCTCTGCAGATATTAGGGAAAAGTACCCTGCTTAAACTATAATCTCTCCTTAAAAATACATTATGTTTTGTAAGGAAAAAAAAATAATGTAGCATCATAGCATTGAGATGAATGCATTTATGCTGGCTAAAATTCCGGTTTTGTCTGCGTGGAGCACCTCAGGATATTTTTCTGAGTGGTTCACAATGTGAAAATAATTGGCAGCATCATAGGATTATGTTCCAGTGACTTGTCATTTGTGAAACCTCCCTGTAAGTTCAGTTCAGAGGAGGGCTGAGGAGTTCTACCCTCCTCTCCCCCCCTCAGTTTCCTTTTTTGGCACTCCTTTCTGAATCCGAAATATAAAACCAAAAGTAACCTTGTAGTTATTTAGAATCAGCTCTTGCTACTTGCAGAGCTCTGGCTGATGTGACATAGAAGCTGACATCATCCCACCCTACTGAGGGATAATGCAGCACCTGGAAGAGTCTTACCTGGGCACAAGATTTTGTGGTTCCAAAGCTGGGTGGAAATGACTCTGGAGAGGTTTGGTGTCCCTCCCTGGGGAAAAACAGCATCCACCAGAGGGATGGGGCCAATTGTTTGGGCCACTTACAATTTTATCCTGAAAGCCATTACCTTAAAGTCACTTGATTTTAACATTCCCATACATCTTTCAAAGCCTTGCTGCCTGAATCTGACTTTTTAAGTGAGCTGCTGACTTTACCGTAGCTGTGTGTAGCCGTGTAATACTTTGTGTCTGGAGACACCTGATCGTCCTCATCAAACTTGGACACCAGCAGTCACTGTGACTCTGCCTTCCGTCATTCTGTCCCCTTGGCTGTCACTGTAAATGGTTTGGAACCTGGTTACTGCAATCAAATATATTCTCAAATACTGCAGAATATCAATCTTCAGACTTACATTTTCTTTCCTTTCCTGGGAGAAAGAAAATCAATTTACCTGTAAATACAAGAAACGCCATTAACACCTGTCGGGGACAGACAGCTCGAAGTGGTCACAGGAGCCTGGCATTTCAGAAGCTGCAGCCTCCCTTCTTTTTCTTCCTTTTTTTCTTTATCCCTCTGCTAAGCCCTTGGTAACTGCAGCGAGATGAATTAAAAGTGTCAGTTTGAAACGGTTGGAAATGGTTATAAATTGGAACTGTCTTTGCTGAGAAGTAGCAGGAGCTGGGATGGAGGCTAGCGGCAAGGGAGGCTTGGGAAGGACAAGGCGGCATGGAGCTGCGCGCCGGCGGTGCGCTCCCACGTCCGCGCTCAAAGCTACTACCAGTCAAGCAGAACCACAAGCAGGGATGCGAAACCAAACCGGGGGAAGATTGCTTCCCTCTGTTCCGTTTCTATAAAATCACGTACTAGTTAGATTTGCAGCAATAATAATCAGACAATGCAGAATTTACATGTATGTACAGTGAGTTACGCAAATGCGGCGGTACGAAGCGGTGCTCTCCTGCATTGCTCGGTGGAGATAATCCTCATCAGCCTTTAAAACAGCCTCAACGCTTACCCAAATACAGATACAGGGAGAAGCAAAGTAAGGATAAAGCAGAAAGATGTGGGGCTGCCCTGGGAGCAGCTGAAGGGCTTAAATGATGAGAAAATAAGAGAGGTAAGGTCTAGGAACCTTAGAGAGGAACATCACAAAACCAGGGACTGCAGTTCTCTGCCCTACTTCCTGGGGGGACACCATGTGCTCCAAAGACAATGTACTCCAAAGAAAATTACTGATTTTGTTCAAACCAGGTCTGTGAAACATTTGCCAGGTAAAATAATCTAGTAGCACAAACAGCTCAAAGACCCGGCATTTCTGCATGATCTGCCCAAAGACTGTTAATGTTCGTCCCCAGCTCTGACATGTCAGGAGCTCACAGACCTAGAGGTGACAGGCATCTCAAAACAGTCTGTTTTACCCAACTTTTCTTCGAGGAAGTCCCAGATTACTTCACTGGAGGGAATTTTTCACAGCCTTTTCAAGTGTTTTCAAGTGTCAAAAGCAGCCATGAAACGGTACTGTTGAGTAAACAGCCCATTTTCTCTCCTGTTGTACACACTCTCCAGAGCCTCCCTTCTGAGCAAGCACAGGAAGGTGGGGTGAGGAGCGGTGGAAGGAAAACCCCAGCAGAACCCACACAGCCAGTCCTCCTCAAACAGCTTGAGCTTCTTCACAAGTAGAACTCCTCTGGTCTCCAGAGACTGAAGATGCCCTGCAGCAGTGCTGCCTACTGCGCTGAGATCCCCGCGGGGACGCAGGGGAGGCGGAGGAGGAGACTCAGCCCAGCTTTTAGCCACATCTCCTGGGACCAGCTCTTGCGTTGTCCTGCCCTCCCCGCTCACCTCTGCTCTGCTGAGGCTTGGGCTAGATGTAATTGGTTTCAAAGACCGGGCTTAACGATTTTTAATATTAGTTAAGCGGCTGCGTTGAGACACTAGTGCTGAAATGTCTTGAGGAGGGGAAGAATTCTGTGTTTCCTGTTATTTGTCTTGCTCCACAGAATCCCATTTTTTAGTGAACAGATGGAATATTTTTGGTTTGTTGAACATTTTGTCATCACTATTCAGCACCCGCTAACCTGCCAAATGCTCTTGAAAAATACACAGTTACTGCAGTCTCTGGTCCTCAGTTTTACAAGAGCAGCTTTCATACTTGTTCTCCATGAATCAAAAGAACCATTTCTTTTTCTTCGAAATTTTTTTCCCTGCCTTAAGATCCAAAGACTATTCTCTACCTTTCTTAACCAAAATATATGGGTCTAAGTGGCAAAAACTCATTCAAAGTAAGACAGAGGTTATTCTGCCAAAGCAGAAAAACTCTTGGATGAAACCAGTAGGGAGTGGGATTTCTGTTCAGGGGAATCTACTCCCTGTTTGCCAATAACAACCGACAGCCAAGGACAACTGTGATTTTTTTTTTGTTTTCCCAGTTGGAGGTGGTGGCTTCTGTTAGGTTTTAAATGCAGAAGAACAAGGGGGTTTAGGTCAGGGACTCTGCTCAGTCTATCCTATCTCTGCAAACTTCAATGGTTTGCTTTCTGTCCTGCTGAACCCATTAGCTCGTGCTTTGCTGAGGTGCAGTTTCTACGGGGCAGACGTGCCTCTTGTAGAAAGGCAGGCTGTCTTCAATCAAGGACATAAAAGATGGACCTCACATGGCTGCCTTTGGTAGGACATTCCCCTGCTGAATCACCATGATGGTTAAAACCTGTTTTCTTTGCAATTTGAGTTTGTCTGGCTTCATTTTCGGTTGCCAGACATTTTTTTGTTTGTTATTCTTATCCTGCTCTTCTCCCCTTCCCCTGTTTTCTACTGCCTCCTACTTTCAGAAATCTTTAAACTGTGACAATTAATTCTGGACTCAGAATTTTTGTATTGATTTCAGCAACCTACCTACAGATACAAATCAGACCCCTATTTTTATTCACTGTTCCCATCACACTTGTTCTTTAGAAAACTGGAATGGTTTTCTACCAGCCTCTAGTTCATCCCTCAGACTGAAATGAAAGCAACTGAAGAGACTGCTTACAGTGGTTGTCCATGTGTTCATTACCTCTACGTCTGGTCTGAACTTGCCTGAATCTGAGACTGTGAAAGCAGCACAGATGCTGTCAGTTTGGTTTGCATCTTGTCATCTCCGATACATGGCTGTTCCTGAAAAGAAAAGAGCATAAGCGTAGCTATAAAATCAAAGACAAGTAATATTTTTATGAATTATGTGCATGATTCCACTGGTGAAAGGTTTTTTTTTTTTCCCTTTTTCCTGTTTTCCAGTTAGAAAACACTCTCATATATCCTAAACTGTAAATGGAAGAAAAATCTCCAGAGGCACTGGAGTGAGTGCCACTGGGATTCTACCCTGTTGCCTTAGGACTACTTTGGGGAAGCTGTCACCGTGGTAGTGAGTCATGTCTCACTTTGGATATTACGAGTCCCAGAGACTTCCCCAGTCTCCTCATGCTTTGGGAAGGACAAAAGGAGGAATGTGCTCTGAAGGATTCTGATACAATGACAAAAGGAAAAAAAAAATTGTAAAGACCTTTTATACTTTTTCTGACAAATTCATGTATTTTTTCCCCCCAATTCCCCCTAATTTTCATAATAAGGATCCAAGAGAAATACTCCTACCTATGGCTCTAAAGGTGACAAGACAATTTAGGCAGCCTATGTCTGATTTGCAAATTCTGATTCAGTGAATTCCTGAATTTGCTTTCTTATGAGTATTCATAGGATTCCTATAGCTGAGACCCACAATGTGATGGCTGAGCCGTGCCATTTAAGTCCCTGCCCAGCAGCAGATTGTTAAACCTTGGTAGACTCACATGGGGGTAGCATTTAGGGACCACAGTGTTCCTCACTAGGAAAATGCTGAACTTCATGTACTTGTTCTCTCTACTGCCCAAATTCAGGGACTACAGTACTTAAAAGTTCTGTAAACCCAGCTATGTCTGCCTTAACTAGCACACTAAAGGGAATAACACCAGCCCTGAAATGCTCAAAAAATTAGAAGCTTTGGGAACGAGTAACGGAGAAAAAACCTGTGTCCAGGGAAAAACAACAAAGCAACCCTGCAGGAATATAGTGAAAATATATGCAGGAAGTTTAAATGTGTTGACTTCAGTGTGTCTAAGCCTGACACATCACTGCACTGGAAGCCACGCTGCCCTTGGGTGTATTATCCTTACAAGTAAGCCATTGATAATCCACAGAAACAGATTTTTGCCAATGCATTTAGCTTTTTTCATCAACTTCCTGAAGTTTCTTAGAAATTCTAATTGTCCAGTGCTCCCACTGAGAATAAATAAAAACCTTCTGAGTACTTTCATGTATTTATTCAAGTATTAGATTTGGAGCTAGAGTCTTATATCTTCTGCAATTCAGCATAGAAGGTACCAAATGATTTTACATGAAGTGATGGGGTCAATCGATTTTAAAGCCAGAAGAGCCATTATCATAATTCTATCTACTGCAGAGCAAAGACTCAAAGAATTCATCCAGTAATTCAGAATTCAAGTATACCTGAACACATCTTAATAAGACTTCTGTCCCCAAAATCAAGAGCTTTAATTTTTAGCACATATCTAAATCTGATTATTGACCGTTCAAAAGCTGACCAAGTTACTTAATAAAATAGTTCATTAGTCAAAAACATTAATTAAACAGATTAAAAATTTTATACAGGAGAATTTCCAGTGTTGCTAAATATAAAATAGAACGTGTTTGGATTTTTCATGTGATAGAAATTTTCTTTTGATATTTCAGTTAATAATAGCTTTTCATTTTTTAATAGTAAAGGTAAATAATGGCATCATTATAAATTACTGAAATGAGATGTTTTGTTCAACCCACGCTCTTCTGGGAAGATTTCTGTCTAAAAAAAATTTTTTTTAATTGATCATTGATTTATCATTGTAAAAAATGACCCTCTGTCATTTTGTCTGTGTCTAAATGTGAAATGAGTATTTTGTTATTAAATGCGTGCAGCATTTCATTCTGGGGGATATCCATGTACATACTTCATTGGGTTTTTTTGCAACACACAGTATCTTGCAGGCAACAGGTAGGCATCTTTATGACAATACTCTGACAGTGCTGCAAGAGGGTCATTTATAATTTATTATTGTAAAAAAGATAGAGGAATTTGTCACTGCAGAGGATGTTGATATTTATTCAGCATGCAGGAATCCTTAAACTTTGCAAGGTGCTAAGTATAATTAATATATTCCTTCTTTCATTATGGGTATAGCTTAAATTACTGCGGCTCTGATTCACTGAAGTACTTAATCCTGTATTTGACTCCAAGTAAAATTGATAAATTTTGATCAATCATTGATACATTCTGATTTAAATCAAACTATTTTTCAGATCCTTTAAAACCTTCATGAGACGGAATCCTACCAAATGTTTTCTAATCATCTTGAGTTAAAAGAGATTTTTAATTTTAATTTCATATTTCTTCTTCTGAAATTATATTTTAAATAAGCATTTATGCAGTATTTATAGTATAAAAGCACTGCATGGTTTGTATGTCCCTTATTATATAAGGGACAGCCCAAATTTAATCTCATTTCTACCACTGTAAGTCCACTGACAAGGGATAGGAATTAATGAATCAGTATACTCATAGACAGTACTAATGATAAGAGACTCTTTTTGGCTTCAAACAAAAATAATTAATGTGTGTTTTGTTATGAAGACCATATATGACATACCTTTGTGGTGGACTTAGCAAGGCTAGGTTAATAGTTGGACTGGATCATCTTAAAGGTCTTTTCCAACGTAAAAAATTCTATGGTTCTATATGCCACAGATAGATGAATGCCTCGCTGAAAGTTCAGTCTGGTGACGTGAAACAACAAGCTCAAGGACTGAATGGATTTTACTGTTTCTTTTGTAGAGATGTGGAGCACAGGCTTCCTGAAAATGAGCAGCAAACAAGCAGAAACTGTCTGCATGTTGGGATGCTGTTATCAGCCAATGCTTTGGAAAAAAACCTGTCAGAAACTCCATATATCCCAGCTTCAATGCAGAAGGGAGGAAAGCCCCAAGCTCGGTTGAATGCACAGTTTGACTTACAGTCACAGAAATTCAGAAAACTAGGTGAATTATGGTTATTTCGAAATTATATAAATAATTTTGAGAGGCTTCTGCCTCTCATTTCATCTTTCACTCCTCAGCTGGAGAAATGAATCAGACCCATATCTGACCAGTCACTCCAAACCTGCCACACACGTGCTAGTTTTAGCTCGTGGAGCCAGACTGCAGTAGCAGTGCCACTGATGGACCAAACGGGTGAGAGCTGACTGAACAAGCAAATCGGAAGGTAACATAACCAAAAAATATATATATAAGGCAGGGAATTAAAAAAGTAAAGGCAGGAGAAAAGCAAAGACCACGGCTGTTGTCAGGATTCAGCCAGCCAGGGAGGAAGGGACACCTTTTCTTTCATCTTTCCTCTCTCAGGCATTGCTGGCTGCAGAGTCAGGCAGGGATCAGTCAGGTGGGAGCCAGAGAGCAGAGGGGGATCAGCAGGAGTGATGCGAGGATCTGCTTCAAGTCCTCTGCCCTTCCTTTCACTTCATCATATGCTTAAAGTTCAGTGATGAAGAGAATTGGGCCCACGGTTGTGTCTGAAAGCAAATGGTGTGCAGCTCTATGGAAAATTATTCATGCAGCTTTCTCTGCTCTACTTCTTTACAAAGCTTTTGAAAATGTAAAACCATGCAAATGATGGAAGAGCACCCTTCTCTTTGACTTTCAGAAGTTACTTAAGGGTCTCTGCCCATCTCAGTGATAATCACGGAAAGAGCTTTTCAGCAGTTGACATGGGCTCTTTGTTACCCTACAGACTTTTTCCCATAGATGCTTTAGTCTCACTCTTCTGGTCTTCTCCTGCTAAGCCTGTGTCTGTAACAGTGCATAGTTTTCAAACCATGAAGTTAAGCTCAGAGCTGTCAAGGGAACTGTAGTAGCCTTTTAAAGGAAGCAAACAACCAACCAAACACAGCTCAGTAAACAGTGTGATTGTTAGCCAACGCTTGGCAAAGGGTTGGCGTGCAGGGAAGGTCTACAGACCATCTATTTCTCGTTCTGCTTCCTATTTCAGGGAGGAAACACTTTTCTCCTGCCATAGGTTGCCTAAGGGCAGCGTGCTGTGCCCAGGCAGCTGCCCCCAGCACTGTCCCCAGGCGTCCCTCACTCTCCAAGGCCAACTGGAAACACCAGCCTGCAAACAGCCAACAGCACAAGGGGTTTTGTTTCATTCTCCGTGGGACCCCAGCGCCAGCCCTGAGAGCCAAGGTCCTCTACATTGCCACTGTAATGGTAACAAAGCTTCCTGGTGCCAACATTAATAGCCTTTTGGTCTGATGGGGGGGACCTTCCTTGGGGTGAAATGGAGGGAGTTCTGCTCCCATGCCCATTACTGAATTCTCCACAGAAACTGCGGGCAAGGATGCCAATTAACACTAATTAGAGTTTTCTTTTTATAGGTGGACACGTGTCCATTAGGAACCTGATTGATAGACTGAGACAAGTGACTCATTTTGCTGTTGCTATAAAGTAACCATTGTACCATTCTGGGCTTCTTTAAAAGGAAAATACAGCAGACCTCACCTGCAGCCACTAAAGCCAATGAGTTTTGCTGCCACTAGAGGACAGAATTTTAGCTTTGCACATTGGACACTTGACCGAGGGGTAAGTATTGTATTGCCTTGAAGTGCTTTTATCCAGGAAGAACATCCGTCAGAGATACTGCTACTTATCAACACCTCGTGCTTTCTTTGTAAACGTTCTTCAAGTTTTTCTTCTTGATGCTTAGCTTAAGGACACCCAATTCAAGCTTTATGTCAGTGCTAAAGCCTGTTTTCAATTTATTTTAAATTCTTCCTAAACACTTTCCAAACAGCTGACTGTTATTGATTTATGGTGAGCTGAAGACCAAAGAAGTATATAAGCTTCTCTGATGGGAAACTGCTTGGCTTGGGCACAGGAGGAAGCTGACAGCTTTGTTATGAACTTGTTAGAAGTTAGCTGTGTTTAAAAGAGGACACCAGCCTCTGGGTCTTCTGTCCAGCACGAGGCAGTGACACACAAAATACAGACACCATACAACAAAGGTGAGGGACCCCAAAAGCCATTTTCAGCTGCTCATCCAGAGAAGTAAGTAGCCAGCCTAAGGCGTCATTATCGAACAACTCTCTTGGCAGGGAAACCGGTTTTGAAAAATGCTGCTCATTTGGTTTTTCTTTCCCTGACCCGGGGCCCTAATGTGTGGATCATAAGCAAAGGCAAGATCAGAGATGACAGATCAGTTTTGCTCTCAGATACAGTCAGGTAGATGAATAAATTCAGCTCAGTGGGTTTTGGCATTTAGGAGCAACAGCTGGAAAATTCCTTTTAGCACTTCCTTGACATAAATCACTTGAAAACCAGGAAGGGTTTCTTTCAGGGCAATCAGCTGCACTGGTGTCCCTGGTCAAGCCTCAGCTCTCTCCTGTGTGGAACACAGAACCCAGTCTGCCTGGGAGAGCTCTGGAGACAAATCTGGCCCTTCAATTTTCTTATGCATTTTGGTCATCAGAAGTGAGGCAAGGCTTTGGAAAAAACACACCTTTTGCTTTTATAATTCTCTTTTTGTCAATCATTTAACTTTGACTGAAATCTAAGTACAGAAGTCTAAGAAGTATTACTCAAGTCTTGCTTAATACCATCCCTGAACAGAGGCTGAAGTCTCCTGAGAAAAGAAGGGGATATTGACAGACTGGGAGACAAAACCAAGAACACCAACACCAGCATCTAGCGGATTGGGAAGGATCCCAGAATCCAGTGGTAGTTTGTCCTTCCTGGCTTGATATCTCTCATCAGCAGAAAGGCTGCTAGAAGAAAACAAACTATCTCTCTGCTAAAATCCCACAGGCTTTGACGCATGAGAAGGTATAGTGGCATTTCTCTACCCTTTACCTCACCTAATCCTGTCCCAGCCTCTAAGGTTGCTTCTCACAGACTTCTGCAGTGGTTCACCCTCTAGAGAATCCCCTCCACAGCTCAGCAGGATATCTCCCTGCACCAGTCTGATCTTTTCAGGCATATCAGTCCTCTCTAAATCTGGGCTGGATTACTTATTTACCAAGACCCAGTGCCAATGGGCACAAGGGAAGATATAAGTGTTATCTCAGTGTTCCTCTTACAAGCCTGCTGATCATGAAATGACTCAATGGTTCAAAGACTGTGAGCCAAATTATTTGAAATTATAAATGTCTTCAAAAAAATACCCCTATGATTTGTCAAGTTTGCACCCTTGTATAGTACTGCCCCTCTAACAGATGGAGCACTGTCCACTTCAGCTTGCCATGTAAACTGAAGTGGAGGAAGAAACACGCTGAGTGCTCAGCTACTGAGAAATGGAGTGCCCACAGATGAGGTTACCAAAATAGGCATTTTTCTTTCTTTTATATTAAATTATATAAATTATATATTAAAATATCCCACCCATTTTTTTCTTACATGTGCTATCAGGTCAGTGACTGTAACACATATTATATTGTATTGCTGATGAACTCTAAGGTCCAACCCAACCATTCCAACCCAACCCATTCTATGATTCTACGAACTTAAGAAATAATGCTGACTGTAAGATTCTTTGTAAATCATGTATCAGAAAAGACATTTTCTTAACATTTACACTGGCTCTAGCTGTTGATCTATTGTTGCTAACACTGTATTGTTGTTCCTAATTACACAGGGTGTAATCTTGCCAAACTAGTTTGTTTTTTTTTCCCTGTAGATGATTCACCCACACCTTCATTGGACATGTAAAGGTGTAGGAATTTATATGTTGCTTGCTTCCTGAAATGGATAACTTCTCACCCTGCGTGGGTGATGGTGCCTCCTAAAATAACATCTCCTTTAGGCCTGGACAGAGCTTGCAGTCGTGGGCAGGCTGATGGGGTAGTAACACCAACCCCAAAAAACACCCACCCCCAGCCCCACCAGGACACCACAGTGCCAACAGCCAGCAGGCAGAGAGGAGCATGGCTAGATGGTGCTTGGGGGAACATCAGTGTGAAACAGGTGAGATTATTCTCAGCTTTACCTAAATTGCTGAGAAACTCTGTTTTAGTCCAGGACAGATGCAGCAATGCCAATGCTTCCCACTGTGCTCTGTGTCTGTCCGGTAATGAACTAGAATTATCTGTATTTATACTCCAAGAAATCAGAATTCTCCTCTGGTTTTTTTAATCGGTGAAGCAGATGAAAAGTACGTTATATTTCTGTCTCACTGCACTGAACTGCTCTCCTGCTGGTACATCTGTGGATGCTCACAGGCCCAGTAGCTAAGGGGTGAGCAGGGCTCTGCTGGGTGCCCCACAAGGGGAATGGGCAGCCTGATGGATACTTATCTGCAGCGATGAAAAAACCCCCTCTCTCATGGTACCCCTCCTCAGTATCTGGAAGGGGTTCATAAGATAAATCAAGCCAGAGGCATGAATCTCACTGACCCTTTGGCATTCAGATTGCCAACAGCTCATGGCCTTTGTGAAATGCCTTGTGTGGCTCTTGCGCAAATAGGTCTGACCAGCTCCAGGATGATGCCAGGCAGCATCCTTCAGTAGAGCCAGAAGAGCCCCAACCATCAGTATCCATCTCACCCATGACATTGCTCAGGTGTGCATGCTTCACCCAGGTGGTGAACAGCTCCAGGCATGGGCTGCACCACTTCTAGAGTAACCACCTTCTTGCAGGTATGGCCACACGTGAGTTCAGGTGCCAGCCTGGACATAGGATCCCCTTACTCCTGTAAGACAAACCTGAGCCCAGGAGTGGCAGATACCCTCTAGGGAGCCACAAACACCAATTTTTTCTTTAGTATAAGAATAGTTCAGTGTATTATGGTGTTCCCCTCTTCCCAGGGTCCATTCCTACTACCTGTAAAGTATTTCTGTCAAGGTGCCAGGGAGAGCCTTCAGACCCCTCTCTGCAAACCACAGAGCAACCAGGTCAGCCATTAGGCGACCGAGTGTCTTCAAAGGATGGAGGCAAAGGTCCAGGTGAGACATGGCAACTGCTGCAGACTGCTGGGCTACGGTGCTATGGATTGTGGGTTTCTGTGGAGTTTCTGTAATATTGCCTCTAAAAGCAATATTAAAGCTTCATTTTAATGACCTTATTGATGGACTGAAGCAGCTCCCATTGCGCCATGCACTGGGAGCAGGGCTACTTTGCTGCTACACTGCTGAAATACCAACCATCCAGACAGCAAATTGAAAGGCTACAGAGATTTCAGATTCTGCTTAGAACTCTGGAATTATTTAAATTGTCAATTGTTGAGGGAATAAATGGGTTTTTCATTCTCTGTTTGGGTAGATGATAATGTCTTTTAACAAACTGAAAAGAAGATGAGGGCATCTTTCAGTGAAAGCTGTAGCATTAACTTCATTTGTTTCATCCCACTAAACAAGACTTAACTAGGAATGTATAAAATATTCCCATTAAAAGGAAAAGCCAATTGCAACACATTTCAGTCTTTGCAACATAACACATCAATTGGCATTTTCTCCCTTCACATTAAAAAACCCAGAACATTCCCCAAATCAGTGTACAAATATCTGTTTACTAACAAACAGAAGCTGAATATCAAAGAAAAAACATCCCCACTTTTTAATTATTATTATTTAAGCTACAGTCTAAGAATGCTTTCTACCTTCAGATAAAAATAATGTGTACTAAAATTTTATACTTATGTAAAATGTCTCAAAATGAAAATTAAAACCTTGCTAATTTTCCAAGCAATTTAAACACAAGTTTATCAGCTGTCTTCTGCCATTATTTCAATAATATGATAATGCACTGGTAGTGCCACTGAGGTTGAGACTCAGAGATTCAACAAAATTCAGTCTCTGAAAGGTGAAAGGTAAGAGACAGGTAAGACAAGGTAAGACAAGAGACAGGACAGAAAGAAAACAGAGTAATTCCCAGACTTTTTAAATGGCATGGGGGCTGTTTACCTGCCTGCCATGAACACACAGACATCCTCTTTATGAAATACTTTGTGCATGATTCCAGTGGGACTCTTTCCATGCATAAAGCTACTGTGATATATGATTGTATGAAGCTGAGGATTTGTCCTGAGTTTACCAGGGAACAGAAAGCCTAGAAGAAGCAACAGCTCAGAAAGAGGGGGGATGCTCTCTATAAACACAGCAAGGCACCAAGTATGGCTTAAGTACTACTTTCCAAAAGAAGTTCTTTAAGTACAGACACAAAAGCATTAGATGTCCATGAATACATAGAGGGCAATCTAGAAAAAGATTTCTAGGCATCATACTTCCATCAGGAGTCACTCTTGCCTGCATCTCTGACTCACTGTGTCTTAAAAAGAAGCATTTGAAAGAGTAAGTCAGGTCTTACCAAACTGGCCTGCCCTGGACAGCTTTCATTTGAACTGGGCCCCTTTTTTCACCATGAAAAATGTGGTAATTCCCATTTGGCAGTTCATTACACACTTAGGTAGTTAAAACTTAAAATATTCATTTAAATAGGGACCATATTTTTGCTCTAGGGCTTTATTTAATAATTTATTCTTATGAAGTGCTCACGGTAGGGTTTAACTACTGCAATACCTGCCAGAAGGGACACACAACAGGGTACGAGGGATTTTGGTTGTTTCCAAGGTGCATCAGTGATAACTCCCTGACACCACCTTGGTGAAGGAGCTGATGGGAAGAGTCACCCTTCTGGACCTAATCCTAGCAAACGAAGGAGGATTGTTCACAGATGAGAGAGTTGAAGGCAGCCTTGGCTGCAGTGACCATGAATTGAGAAGTTGAGAATCCTGAGAGGAAGGAAAAGAGCAAATGGCAGGATGACAACACAACAGACTTTGGCCCACTGAGGACAAAGCCTTGGAAGAATCCCATGGGATATGGCTCAAAAGGGAAGTGGCCCAGCAGCGCTGTCTGGTTTACACCTTCCTTCAAGCTCAAGAACGGTCCATTCCAATGTGCAGGAAGCCAAGCAAAAGCTATGGGAGACCTGCATGGATGAACAAGAAGCTCCTGAAGAAATTAAAACTTAAAAAAGAAGCAAGGGCAGATGACCCAGGAATAATAGAGACACTGTCTGAACATGTAGGGATGTGACCAACTCACACCTGAAGATGAATTTGCCAGCAGGTCGAGGGAGGTGATCCTTTCCCTCTGCTCAGCAATGGCAGGGCACATCTGAAGTTCTGGGTCCAGTGGTGGGCTCCCTACAGCTGGGGAGAGACATGGTCTTAACTGGCATAAGTCTGGTGAAGATCCACAAAGATGGTTAAAGAACTGAAACATCTGTGATATGAAGGGAGGCTGAAAGAGGACTGTTCAGCCTGGAGAAGACTTAGGGGAATCTTATCAATGTGTGTTAAGTGATACTTCTGTGAAGAAAGAAGGCAGAGCTGCACTCAGTAGTGCCCAGTGAAAGGGCAGGAGGCATTGGGCACAAACTGAAATACACAAAAATCCATTTAACTGTATACACATACACAATTTCTTTCTCTATATATATAAAAATATGTATTACAAAATTATCCGTATATAAAAGTGGGTGGTGTTTGTTTTTTTTTAAATCTGTGAAGCAGGTTAAACACATGGAACTAGTTGCCCAGGAAGGCTGTAGAGTCTTTACCCTCAGAAATATTAAAACCCAACCAGTCCCAATGATGAGGCAGCTGAACCTGCTCTGAGCAGGGAGTCTGGGCCAGACAATCTCCAGAGGTTCCTTCCAGCCTCAATAATTCTGTGAGAGAATACAGGTGCACACATATAAATGTATACAGAGTAGTGTCATCCAAATTTATGACCAGAGATTCCTAAACTCATATTAATACTGGAATATTCAATCTTATAAGGAGTCTTATTATTACCACACATTAGAAACCAGTGTAAGAAATAAGTGGGGGTGTAGAAAAAAAGAACAGATAGAAAATGGACAGAGAAATCTCTACAATCTACATGACAGATTACACACTCAGGAGATCTTGGCTCCAGTTTTGCTTCAGTTTTTGCCTTTAGTTATCCTCTTGGAATGGAACAGTGCAAACAAGAATTCCTCACCCTAGACCACCCCATACTTAGCAGGGGATGCAAGATCCAGGCCTGTGCTTCAATTCAGGCAGGAGAATCAGTCTTCCAGGTCTTCAAAGCATGCTTTAATCACTAAGCAAATGGATAAAATACATCAGCTGTGTCAGACATGACACACGAGGATAAAGGAGCCCCTAGAGATATCCCATATGGTATGGATTGTTAGGCCTGGCCTTCTCCTGAAATCTTGTAAACAGAAGATGGAAACGTCTCCCTGATCAGTTCATCATTCTTCCCAAAACTCTGTTTTCTTTTTCCTGGCTGCTGGGTGGGCAACTTGAGACTCTCTGATTCCTCTGAAGACACCTAACCCCAAACCAGCTTGGCAGCACTGCAGCAGACAAATCCCACTGTGGACTTGGGCACAGATACTCCCTAAGGAGACAAAAAGCATTATTCTGCTTATCAGCTCCGTCCTAACATGAATTTAACAGACACTGTTTAAACTTAGCCATTGGGATAATCCCATTATTATTATTCAAAAATGAGCTTAAAATATTCATAGTACCATCTATTTGAGAAGTCAAATATAGCAACATATTTCCCCAGTTCTAGACCCAGCTGCCATTAAAAAAAATATAGGAGTTCTTCGGCGAGCGTTCAGCCTTTTTTTGATTTGTGGTCTTACGTGGCAGTACAGAAATGAACACAGCACTCATCACTGCAGGTTGTTCCACCTCCACCAAACATGTTTTGCAACTTCCCGTTTCAAGACAAAGTCAAGCTTTAAGGACTAACTCTTCCCTTTATCGGCACAGTTGCTGATACCCAAAAGAGGGTCCAGCTTATCAGCTGGGTAACCACAGCTGCAAATACACAGTCCTGCCCAGCGATACTTCCCAGAAGAGTATCTCTTCAGATTTTTTTTTTAAATGGCCAGTTTGAAACAGAGATTAATTCTATTAATTTACCTTTTTCATATTCTTTGAGAAAATTAAATCTGACAATTAACCCATCGCTTAGAGGGGTGCTTCTCCCTGCCTGGCTGAATTAGGCCGTTGCGTGAGAAGGCTCCAGCGCAGAAACTCGTCTCCTCTGCAAAATGGACAGCCCCGAGGTTTAAGAGATTATACCGGATGAGTCATTACACAAGATTTACTTCTGGCCGACAGTTTCGACAAATAATAATGCTTCCTCCAGACAAAACTACCCAGAAACTGGCACCTCGACATTTCCTAACCTCTTCCCAACGACAGCCCCCGGCAAGCAATGCCACCAGGCATCGCCGCCAAGGGCTGGTAAATACCAGGATTTACAAACAGCGGTCAGAGGGAGCTGTAATGAGATCAATGTCGAGGATTGCAGCAAATGGCCTATAAAGCAATTTTAAAATGGGATTTCCTGCAACAAGGGCCAGCTCCCAATAACCTTTTCCAATAATACGAAGTGAAAAGGGTTGGATTTGAATTATAATACCCGATGCTAAGGCGTGGACAGAGAGCTTTGTGCTCCCCTTGCAGGCGACTGCTCAGGCAATTTGTTAATCTCTCATCAGGAAAGAAAAGAAAATGTTAAAATAAATCTATCCGGGTACATCCAGCCCCAAATTACTGTGCCATGGCAATCCACCATTGTATAATCGAGAGGGAACGAACGTTCCGGTCATTATTTGCTGTTATTACCTGGAATATTAGATTAAAACAAGGAATAAAGTCACAAACGGGAGCGAACGGCGAGTACAGCCATGTTTGTTTCCTTTTCCCGATTCCATTCCAGATGTAGTTCTCCAAAAAAAGTACCCCAAAAACCCACAAAACAACCAAACCCATAAACCCACAAAACTGATGAACTTTATAACACGTGTCTGAAATAGATATTTTTCATTCAAAAATTTCAAGGCACTAAAACTTCCATACTCAGGGTTAGGCAAAGGATTTCTTACCTGGAAAAAAAAAAGTCTCTTCTTTTCTCAGGGCTGGTCTCTTACCTCCTCCTGCAAACTCACTACTTACAGCCAAATCTTTGATACTTTGCCGAAAAAGCAGCGAGCCGGGGCGCAGGAACACCGGGCACCCCCCGCACAAACGCGCCCTGCCCGCAGCCGCTGCCCACCCCGCTCCGGGCCGAACCCCGGCAGGTTCCCGTGGTATAAAAGGGTATAAAAGGGAGTGCAACCGACAGCCTTGGGTCCCCAGGCCGCCTCCCCCCGAATACAGCGCTGACCCGGAGGAGCGCAACTCCTTTGCGCTCTATTTTCAAAGCGGCTCCCTCCCAGCTGCGCGCTTCTGCGCGGAGCGCAGCCGCCGCTCTGCCCCGTCTTTGTGCAACTACATCCATACAAAAACAAACAAATAATAAAAGAGTCAAACTATTTAAAAGTTGGGCTTTTTTTTTCCCCCTTTCACTTTAAAAGAGGGCATTTTCGCAGAGAAAGCGCCTCTTTAGGTACATCTGGTCGTGATTTTCCGGCGCTGCCTTCCCATGAGCCTGTAGTTAAAAATAAATCAAAGGCAGGAAACTTGAAGAAGGGCGTTTTCGTATCTCGCCACTGCCCAGGCTTTCTGGTCGTTAAACTGAATTTGTAACACTTGGGGATTTCTTTCCACGTGGGGGCCATTAGCGCGGTATTTAAGGGCGATTAGCGCCGGGTTTGTTCTTGTTAACGGTGATGCCTATTTAAAACTACATGTGGCTTCACGAACTTTTAAATTACTAGCCTGCTTGTCCCAAAAGGAGAAAGGTGCCGCTAGAAAAAGTAACTGCTACCACTCGCTGCTGCGGGTCTTCTCCATGCGGGTGTCCCGCCCGACGGCGGTACGAAAGCGTAAATCCCGCTAAAGCCTTAATTCCACGCGCTGGGGGATTATTTATTTTTGTCTTTCAAGAAGAGCGAGTGCTTGAATTGTACAGACCAGTAGGAAAATTTCAGAGGGGTTATGGAGCTGGACTTGACGCCGCTATGGAGGGTACACACCTGAGTTTAATTTGAAAAGTGAACGAATAGCAAAGGCAAACTGAAGCGACAATTCCCCACCCGAGTTGGGACCCTCTTTTCGTTTACTTCTTATTTACCGCCTTCACTGGGGTAGGAGGTGCTGGTTTGCTTGGTTTTACGTTTCCCCCTGTTTGAACATCCGAGAGGCGTTTCCCCAGGCGCTTTGGGGACCCTGTCACCGCCGGTGACACTCCCTGGTCGGAACACCTCGCAGCGGGACCGGGGCGGCCCGAAAAATTCGCCATTTTAACCCATCTACGAGCTGCAGCCACTGGTGCTCTCCCTGCCGTCCCCCGGGGGGGCTTAGGGCTTCCTAAGGGTGACCCTGGTTCCTCTTCCCGGGGCCCTGGTTCTCCCCCCCGGGACTGTCCGGATTGTCACTGACCCTGGCTGTCAGGGGGTGTCTCCTGGGAGGGGGGACACAGGTCGGCCTGAATCTCTGCTAATCGCTTCCCTAGCTGCTCTCGGTGAGCACGAAGGGCACTGACCGGGGGGCTGGCCGCTTTTCGGTGACCGAGAGAAAGGGGGGGAAAGGAAAGACGACAGGTTCATCCCTGGAAAACAGCCGGGAACGCTGGATTTGCCAACTGGGAGCATCGCTGGGCGCCGGGGTCCTGCTAGGAGCAGCCCCCCCCCCGCCTGCGAGAGAAACCGCCCCTTTGCCCCATCCCTCCCACCCC
>JAOXJM010000033.1:50929533-50939560 GCA_026413425.1 Tringa solitaria | reverse complement strand
CAGATCCCCCCTCAGCCTTCTCTTCTCTAGACTAAAAAGACCCAAGTTCCTCAGCTTCTCCTCATAAGGGAGCTTACAAGCTTAATAGTCATATTAAAAGATTGTGACCAAGGTTTTCAAAAGTAGCCAGCATAATTTGCCATCACCTGAATTCCACTTTAGTTTCCTCAGGAATTAAGCTATCATTTCTCTCAGAACAACCTTTGCAGATTTTTGCCTCTGCCTTCCAAACCTGAACAACATTTTCTCATGAAGCAGGAAAAATGACTTCATGTCATCCAACCCATGAAGTTCACAACAGGCCCATGTGGGCACAGCTCTTTGAGAGCATTATGACTTAACACCGTGAAAGGTGACATCAGGATGGATGATATTTTTCTGTGTGATTTTAGAAGGGTAGAGCCAGTGGCACACTCAGCTCCACAGCATAATTGGGAAGTAAGCAAAAAAGTCTACAAAAAGCTATGGAGATAAAAACAAATACTAAGATTGCTAACTGAGCAGTCTGGTTTTTAAGTGGTGGGCCACCACCCACTAAAGTTAGGGGTGCCCCTGTGTGCACTGTATTTTTTCATACTGGGGCAAAAAATACTGATTTAGCCTAAAGCATATTTGAGGTACAAGGCACTAAGGTCATAAAGACACAACCTGTCCATTTGTCTGTTTGTTCTTCTGAAAATTTTGCACCAAAACTCTTAACTTTGCATGTCTTGGGATGGTGAAGTCTCCGTCTCTGAAGACATCCAAAACCCACCTGGATACGTTCCCGTACAAGCTGCTCTAGGTGGACCTTCTTTGGCAGAGGGGTTGGACTAGATGATTTCCAGAGGTCATTCCGGGGACTCTTAGCAATGAATCAAGGGCATATTTAACCGTGACCAGTCCATTACAGCTGAACTCCTGAGTTGTCTGCCGTCTCCTGACTAGTGTGAATTGATGCTTGGCAGTGCAAATGTCTCTCTCTCTAACTTGTATTTATGACATTTACTGCCACACTAGGTTTGTTCTGACTTACATTTCATTAAAGAAGATCTTGTTTTGTGAACATCTTCCCATTTTCCTAAAAAAAGTTTCTGAATTTTTACTGACTGAAATTACAGGAAGAAAAAAAAGTGGGCTTGTTTTCCCTTTTTTCTTTTTAAAAAAAAGAAGCAGTTTTTGCAATGCTAATTTTTGTTTTCAACTCATTTCAACTGATTTGCATGTTAAAACACAAATTCTACTCCGCTTTGTTTCCACCATTCTCCGAAGCAGAAGGACAGTACAACTTTGATGAACTATTAAACTCCTATAAAATTTGCAGAGGGCTTACAGGTTTATGGTCATGTAATTAATCATTAGAAAAGTGAAATTGCATTCTGGAGTAGTTCCCTAACCCCGAGATTTTTTTCTCTATAGGTAAGTGCTCACAGCCAGAACATGTCTGGCTTACGAGTAATTAACAGGTTGCTTATTTATTTGCTTTTTTGTGTGTATCAGGTAAATGAAAACCTCAGTGGACTCAAACAGAAAAAGTTCAGTGTGCTCATCATTAGCTAATAGCAGAAGAAACAACAAATCAATTAAAAAAGAAACCTTGCCTTTTACTTTCGCTCCTGATTTTGTATTTCTCTTAGTGAAAAATTGCCATTTTAATTTTGAAAATACTAAAAATACTTTTTATAAGACTCTCAAGTGTTTTCATGACCTCATCGTAGTTTCCACCTAAGCTCTCAGATGCAAATCTTGATAATGAAAAATATCAGAAATGCTTGTATTCCCAGATTTCCAATAGCTCTGGGGATTTGTAAGATAACCACTGCCCCTGCTCTGAACCGTTCCCCTTCACTATAGCACCAATGACATCTAGTGGCTGACTCAGATCCTTCACAAAGCTATGAAATAAAAAAATTAAAAAGGGAAAAAGAGAAAAAGTAAATGCTATCCTGTTTCTGCCAAATATTTCTAGGCACTCCTTCCCAAACTATGAAAAGCTTTTCCAGCAGCTTTCCCCTCCCACCCTGACCTGATCACAACGGCTTTCCCAAAACTGCAGATACCATGTGAAATTTCACACCATGTGCTGTGTTTTTAGGTTAATAATGTCAAAGAAACTCCTAACCTGTGAAGATGAATCAGAGAGTTTTAGACAGTGTGTGTCCCTGATGCAGTCTCCCAACGATCAAAATTTGTCTCACTGAAGAGTAACTCGATCCCTACCAAAAAAAAAAAAGAAGAATGAATTGAAATGAATTGAGGACTTTTGAGCTAAACCCCAAACATTTCTCACTGAGAAACTTTCTAAATCTTCTATAGAAGGTACAGGAGCTTCAAGGGGAGGGAGGTAGGGAAAGGAGAGAAGGGGAGATGGGTCATCTAATCATAGGAGAGATGTCTGCTTCACTTCAAATTACCCTATTGATATTGCCAAGCACCTCTTCTGCCTCTGACAGTCCTGGGCAGTGACCCAAGGGCGATGCTACGATAAGCAGAGATAGAGGGGCCATATCAAATTCAGTGGCTTGCACCAAAGCACATATTGTTTTCTTTACAGTGAATAAAAGTTGGAAGCAGAGCACGTGCAATTTATCTTTGCTATTCCATCTGAATATTATGTTATCTCCTTTCTAAGTTACACTGTGGGAATAATTTAGTCACCTCTCCTTGTGGATGTTCTTGCTATCAATGTAGAAGCAGTGCCTGGTAGGCCTAGCCATACGTGAGGTCATGCAAAGAACCCTGCCAGCAATGAGAGGTGGACCTACACCATAGAGTTCAAGAGATTGGTCTCTGGAGCCCATCTTCCCAAGGGCTCCTCTTGCTTATTGCACTGCATCTGCCGCCATCCAAGCCCCATTAATGGCATTGAGCTTGGCCATAATGCTCTTTATTTGGCATCCACCTCAAAGGAGCGTTTCTCTTGCCTGATCATTGCTATAGTCGGAGTACATAAGACAAGAGTCAGGTACATAAATAGATAAAAGTACAAGAATGAGCACAATAAAGTAGTGGGGTAATCCCTTCAAGGTGCCAACTGTACTGGTTTGACGTTTTCTGATAGAGTAGGTCCTCATGGGAAATATTACTTTGACTGAAATTAGTGACTGAGTAATTTACATCCAAATTTAACCCCAAAATAATTAAAAAAACCTATATATCATATAATTTCTAAATGTTGCAGGAGGACTAAAGGGGAAACTATGATGATATTCTCATTTTTCTGGAATTATAATTTGTAGGATAACATTGACTTTAAATTTTCATTTGGGTCAAAAGAAACATTTCAGAACATCATATTTCTCCATGAAGCAGGAAACCTTAGTTTCAGCTGGACTCCACTGAAACTAATAGTGAATATAACAGATGTTTTGGACTGTTTTGTTGTGTTTTTATAAGCAGCAGCTTCATCTGAGTAGCCAGAACATATTCCTCAAGAGCAAACTGATAACAACAGTTGAGATTCAAGACCATTTTCTTCTAGAGCATTTGCAAAACTCAGATATGTTCAGGAAAGAAAAAAGAAGCATGATCTTAATATATGGATCTAAGAGAGCTCTTTGTAGAGATTCAAAAGTTACTGTTTGATTTTGAACCCTGAAAGATTAATAGAATAATTTTATGTGCCCAGACCAGCAATGATAACTAACCTAATTGATGACCGAAGAAGCATACTAACTCTCAAGCTTTACTGGTTCCTGTATTATCCCCAATAAATTGTTGTGAAGTGGAACAGTGGAACATTAAACTCATCCATCATTATTAGCTCATGTACAACAACTTGCAAACTGCTGAAATGGAAACGTTCTCAGCCTTCCCAGCATGATTTAAATGCTCAGATCAAGTTCCTCTTGTTGTGTGACCCTAGATAAGGAGTAAACAGGGGATTTTAGACTGGAAAGTATTGCTGCTTCCAAACAACCAATGTCAGCATCTCTCCACAGCAGTTAAGTAATGCAGCAGTAGAGTTGTCTCTGGGATACACCGCCCACAAGCAAGTTGTGTTCCAGGTCTTCTGCAAGCTGCCTCTTAGATTTAAAACCCTCTATTTCTCCTATCCCCATCCCCAGCTCTTCAAAATGCATTTATGGGCAGTAGCACCACTCAGTTCTCTAATCAAAGCGTGAGGACAATATTTTTTAATTTCTTGATGAGTGTATGCAATTCTGTACAGAGCATGCCTCATTTCTGCATTTAAAGAGGGGTCTTGAAGAACAGGGAAGACAGGAGTCAGCACTCCTGTGAGTGATACTGCAATCTCTGTTATTGAAAGTGAAACACTCTCGGAAGCAACTTCTGGATGACAACTACTCATTTATTAAGAAAGAGAATCTGGGGTTATAGGATGACTTCAGCTTTGCATAAAAATAGAGTTCACTCCTAAATTCTTGTGATTTTGGCCTGTTTCTTGTCCAGTCAACCACAGACACAGAGAGCAGGTTTTTCTCTTTTTTTCCTTTGATAAGCTTTTCTGTATTTGGCTGTGTGTGTGAGAGTCCTCCTCTCAGCTTTCGTCCTTCAGGCTACCTAACCTCAGCTCCTCCAGCCTTTCTGAGTCCAATTTCATGCTTCTGAGTGAATTCTCACTATTTTTACCCAGATATTCAGCACTTAAATCCAACAAGAGTACAGGGCAAAGAAGAATATGTCCTATATTTCAGCCTAGATTGTTTACACACTTTGACATGTTGTTAATGCAGCAGGACGTTGGTAACCCAGATTCGCCCTGTGTTGTACCATCATCCCACGTATTCTTTTCCAGCCAGTGTTACCCACCCACCCCCATCTCCCTCTGCTTTGCTGAGATCACACTGACTTCTACCCCTGTCCTTCAACTTTCTGAAAAGCTGCAAATTTTGTGCTGTCTGCAAAACACAGACTTATTGAGCAAAACAGGAGACAGGCTGTATCTTTTATATTTTTGACACTAAACTGCTGAGAGCTGCTTAGATATTTTTACTGACAAGTTTGTATCTACCCATGGAAGTTCTATCAAGACTAAGTTTCCTTTGCTTGCTTAGAAAACATGCAATCCTTCCACTGAAGTTCAGTACAGTCAAGAGATATCACATCTATTGCTTTTTTATCCATAAGGCCTGCTGTTCTACCACTAAAGCAAACCAAATTGAATTATTAAGCAATTTTTTTGAAACAATCTACTTATACACAATGTATTAAGACTCAAATGGTGGGAGGTAAGGAACATTTAGGAATCACAGAAGGAAGAATCACTTTAGGAAGTTGTATCCAAAGCTTTTAGTGCAGTAGCCAGCTCTCGTAATCAAATAAAAATAACAGCAGAGACATTAAATATATTGCACAGTGACAATACCCACATCACATCTCCTTATGCTTGTTACCTTGGATGACAAGGAGATGGACATTTATTTCTACCTGTATTCCTAGCCTAAGTCCATCTCCAGAGTTTAGTTAGCGCACTTTCTGGTTGCTTGCACTATCCTTACTATTTACTGAGTGTTTATCCTTAATAAGAGTTCATTTTCAAGAAGGACTCCAGAGCCCAAACTGACTCAGCTCAATTAATTTATTGATGGAGACTATAAGGACCTTAATCAATCAGGCAGACAGTTGCTCATTAGAAATGCAAAAGGTGCTGGGAGTCTTCTGCAGTAACTGCAACAATGTGATGGGGCAAGTTCAGTCAAGTTTTAACACCTTGCTTGCTTCTATAAATGAACCAGCAGAAAATAGTTTATGTTAACGGAACCTTGCAAAAATGTTATTGTTGAAAGTAAGTAAAACTGTGACACCTTTTTTTTTTTTAAAAAAAATAATTCTTATTACTATTAATAGTGATAAGAACATATTTTTTTGGGCACATTTTCTTGTCTTTCCTCTCTGGCTTGTGCTTGTATAAAATGTGAAAAGCCATTCCAAGCAAAATTAATGACTGGCTAACAGACAAGCATTGGGTGTTGCAGCTTCCTGTGAACTCAGCATTTTAGTACGTGAACATGCTTCTGTGGCCACAGAAGTAGAGGAGTAAAGCTGTGCTCTTTATGGCTGCCTTTTTGGACTGCCTGATGTCTCTGCGCTTCTATGCAATCCAGCCCTAGGATTAGTTGCCCTAGTTCTTTTGATTAGCCCCAATTCTGGCTCAGTCATGATCTGAAATGTCTATCCAGGACAGTACGGGAATATTGGGTCAGTACACAAGCTCTCCAAGTTTTCCTTGTGTTATGCATTACTCTTTCCTCTCTTAATTCAAGTATACGTACAGTGCTCAGATATATATATATGTATACACACTCTTCTATTGTTTTCTAAGCTTAAACGCCTGCTTCATCTGAGGATACTCTAATGTTATTTTCTACTTCTTGGTAATTTCTGGAACTGGGAGTACTCCATTTGCAGCTTAAGTTGAAACCAATGATTTTAAACCATACACAGCTAAAAAGGGTCTTGGCTGAGGAGGAAGCAACTGCTGAGGAGTACAGTGCCCCCACGCTACCAACTGAAATACATTCTTGTTTTCTAATTTCATAACTAGGTCTCTAAAGCCAAACCCCACAGGAAGATTGCGCTACACAAACTGTGCAAACAAACACCCACGGGTCAAAGAGAGCTACGGAGTATGGGGAGTACTTATTAAGCAAGTTCTAGTTCCTTCTGGGTTCTTAAAGTTTTCTGCTTTTGTTTTACACACAATAGGAAATACAAAGCACAAGAAACTGTCATCAAAAAAATCAAGCCTCATGTTTTTTACTTATGCTTAAAAACCTTCATGGCTAACTGAAGTTTTGGGGATTGTTTTTACATGGAAATGGTGCACTGAGATCTTGGTCAAGGACTATCATACAACACAACTGAAATTTTAATAATCACAAAATACAGCTAACAACAGAAGAAGCAGCAAGGGGTAATTAAGAAGATGAAGAGAAGTGGTAAAAGGTGAATTTTCATATATTCAACTAGTCATACACACGATGTTTTCAGAATGGCAGATGGCTCTGAATATATTTAGTTTAGCATGACAAAGAAGTTATTGTCTTCATGCAAAATAAAAAAAAATCCAACCCACAGTATGAAAGCTGGAGTTCCTAGTCTCTGTACTGCCATTAGCCTCTTCACAAAGGGTCAGAGAATGAAAGCAGGACTCTGCTTTTAAACTGAGAAGGTAATATAAAAAAAGATGGTTATTCAGAGGAATAATAATTCATGAGGTCTGGTAAAGGACAAATACAAGGGTTTAATAAAGAATAATGACAAAGCAGTGTCTGATTTGGTATCTGATGGTGGCCCTCCAGCAGCTGTATCATATATTGCGCCATCCAGATCAGCACAGGGCCAGTGGCACCCACACAGGGGCCTATTTTTAGGAAGTTATGACCATAGACTGCTGGAACTGTTTTCTGCAGCTGAGCCAAGAGCCCTCCGTGTCCAACATGGTCTCATCCAGATGCCCACAGAAGGTCCTTTCATGGGACTGCACATGGATGGCTTGTGGAGTGTGAAGAATGAACAGCTGAAGGAGCTGTGCTCAGAGGTGCTTCGTGTGTTGCATTTGGTGGAAATCCTCTGGATTATTGTTGCTTTAAGCAGCATCCATTGATGCTGGGCCCAGGCACATGAACTTGGCATCAGGCAAACTGCAATATTCATAGTGTCTTTTTATTGCAGGGAAGTATGGCCTTAATAAGTAGTCAGAACATTTGGTTTAAAACTGGTTTTAGATTTCTCAATTTTCTATACTTTGGTTTTCCTCTTGCATTTGGGAATCAATTTGTAAAATGTTAAATCCCAGTCATTTCTAGTCTTTTTCTCTCTGCAGAATTACAGGCTTATGAGTGGGAAAGATTTCAATGACACCTATTTAAAGACTTCAGTGAAAAACGCAATTAAGTAGGTGACAAGATTTTTTTAAGGAAGGAATTAAACTAATTCCTTCTGAGCAATTAAAATGCAAGTTTGATCTGCCCAGACAGGAACGCTTCTATTTAATTACAGATCAGCTATATTGATTTCATAAATCCTAGAGTCCGAGACATTATTTAAGGATTACACATACTGTCCAGTGAGTAAATCAAACAGTAAGTCAGAAAACTCACTATTTTTCAAGTTTACAGAAATTCCTCTAGAGGTGATTCTGTGTTTCGTCCTTCAGGAGAAAGCAGAATATATGATCCTGTTGGTACCAATAGCACAAACTTTGTTGCTCCCTATTTTCTACTTAAGCATGGTCTGCCAAACCACTGCAGAAAGTATCTGAGAAAGGGCCATTGAATGTTGAAAGTGACAATAGTGTTTACATGGATTTCCAACCTTTGCATTAAAGCCCTATCTCTAAGAAGATAAACTGCAGATAAGCACCTAAAGACTGAACTCCTAATCCTATGCTATCACTATCAAATTGGCAATCACTTTCACCATAGAAATCCTGTTTTAAGGGAGGCACAAAGACGAGCAAAGAGTAATCTAAAAGGTATTTTTTCATCATCATTGAAAATAGTGTCAGCCTTCATGGTCTCCAGACCTTCTCAGATTCTGCTCAAGAACTGACTTGTGCCAGACAGAAAATTTAGAATTTTCATGTGAGCACAGAACCTGCTGCTGGACCTCTTCATGTCCCCTTAGCCAGAGATGCAATAACAAATCAAAGTCATAATCCCACTAAGATCAAAGGTTTCAGTGTTAACTGTGAAACAGCAGCAAAACCTTTGGCTTAAGACTTGAACTGCTGTGGGTAGACGTTTATGGAAGATCTTCCTGGATTTCAGGAGCTGTTGTAGAAAATAAAAAGACAGCTTTTAACCAGTATTTTTTGGTAAGCTCACGCATGCTGCAGTCTCAATAATGTCTCTGTGCTTTCTAGCAATAGCTACATAAATATTGAACCCATCTGTTAAACGCAGGCCCTGCTCATTGTTCGCCTCTTTGCCATGCCAGGATGTATTCTTGCTTTGACAGGGACTTTAACTAGAAGATTATTTTGCCAAACAATACTTTGTAATTCAATATTGTAAACAACTGGTCCTATTTATCTTTCAAGACAGATTGATGACATTCATAAAAAGGGTGAGGAAAGCGAGTCTCTCTCTGCCTCGTCAACTACAAAGTTGTTGTAGGCTTCTAGTTTGTGCTTTCTGAGGCATCAGCAGGAGGTTTTCTGGCTCCTAGGAGCAATATGTTTATTATGTACTTAATTCAGTGCTAAGAAGGTTCTAGTTGCATGATTTTGCTTCCCAGTTCATGAAAAACAAAGTCCAGTGGTGAGGGCATTCACTCATGCTTTTCAATTTGACAAAACTACTCAGTCTTAGTTCAAAACAATGTTATTTGCCATCCATATTGCATAAGCCCCTGTATGAATAGAGCAATGTTATACACGAAATATTACAGATGTAATTAATAATGTTACACATCATTCCCAATTCCCACCCATTTTATTGCTTTCTATAAAGAGAAGATAACAAATAAGAGGGTGTGCACAGCTCCAGGCTTTTCACAATAACAATAGCTGTATCCTCTTTAGCCAGTATTATTGAACTACAAGACATACATAATTTCACGAAGTGCACTACGAAGATTCAGAGCTTAAGAAATAAATATCCAAACACATTTACGTGACCTTAGCAAAGCTCTTGCAGGCTGAAACAAAATTGTTTCACGTATGATGTTTAATACAACCGATCAATAGAGGGCAGCAAATTCCTTGCAAAATGCAGGAGTGCAACTGATTTAAGAGATTAGATGCAAAAAATATAGCAACAATTATACTACTTAGATTCAAAAGCAAATAGGGAAATACATTATATAGAAAGTATCTGTTATTAATTCAGCAAGTTTCTAAGTGTTCTGATACATCAACAGTCCTCAGCTGAGGAAACATGAAGGCTCCAATTCAATAAAGCTCTTCCCAACATGCTAAATTTCTGCTTAATGAGATTTCAGTTTGATAAAGTATCTGCTTTGCTTTAAGCATAGATCCCTGAAACTGGGACAGAGTGAAAGTATGGGAGGAGTTTTAGGAGTTTATGTTCGGTATTGAGAAATATTAACCTCGATTTCAAATGGAGTTCTTGGGGTTGGA
>JAOXJM010000033.1:50919051-50929400 GCA_026413425.1 Tringa solitaria | reverse complement strand
GCCCCCCCCCCCCCCCCGCCACTTCTATTCAACTGCCTGCCTACTTAAATGAAATCTGGAGAAAATCAGAACCTTTGAATCCTTTAGTGCTCAGT
The DNA here is from genome assembly GCA_026413425.1 of Tringa solitaria. Classification (NCBI taxonomy): domain Eukaryota; kingdom Metazoa; phylum Chordata; class Aves; order Charadriiformes; family Scolopacidae; genus Tringa; species Tringa solitaria. The sequence goes on along the minus strand of JAOXJM010000033.1, from coordinate 50,929,305 downwards.
CAAAATCTGCGGAAATTAGACAGCATGTTTAAGCACCCAAAAGACCTCAAACCCATTTCTAGGGGGTGGGAAATAGATCTGACAAATTGTGGACAATATAGATTTAATTTTCTTCAAAAAAAAGCTTAAGACTTTGCAGAATTAGCATCTTTTCATCACTGGAAAATAAGTTTACATTTAAAAATCATTAATTGATGAAGGTTTCAGGAACACAATTAACATCCTTGAAACTACTTTTCTGGTTTTTTTCCTCATGACATGGTAGAAAAGATTTGAGAAAAAACAAACCAATAAAACTCCTTAAATCAGGTAAGATAACCTCTTTACTGAATATTTATTTGGGACATCATTGCATTAGTAGTTCAATATTTATCTACTGTCCTTGCACTCTCTGCACCTTGATAAAAGAGAAGTTTGGTTTCAACCATAGCTCAGGAAAAGTGTTATCTGCTAGTGTAACAGGCTTGAAATTGCTCATCAGAACAGAAAAAATGCATAGAATAGAAAGATTTGATAGACCCATTTAAATAATCAAATGAAAAGAAATAATAAGGTATATAAGTGCAAAAATAATGGTGGAGACTATCCCGTATGTTTTCAAAAAAGTGTAATTCTCATTCAATTATTTATAAACCACCCTTCCTCTCACCAAACCATTAGGTAACTGTAAGATAGGCTGTGAAAGAGCAGATATTGGGTTTATTTAGGCACTTTAACATCATTGAAGGCCTATCCTTGAAGGTGTGTGCTTACTCATTCCTATAGCTTAAGTATTATCTTTTTATTAGATTTTTTTTTTGTGGAATGACACAGAATTAAAGACTAGAACTTTGAAAATAATAGATCCTTATGTATTTAAACAGCAGCTTAGGAGGAATAAAAAAGGCAACAAATTTAAGGACTTCTATCTGCTGCAGGTTTGGTTTTTTTTTTTTTTTACCTTCATTCATGAAAGCATTTTAATGACTTGTATTTGTCCCAGTTATATACCCTCCTGGCAGGCACCTTAGGAAAGTCCATATCACTTATATAGAAGGATTTCTTATTTTCTTCTCATTCTCCCCCACAAAACCCAAATTAGGCACATGGCTTGATTTTGTCTCTACTGATACTGCTAAAGTACCGTAAACTATTGCTCCAATGCTCCAGTTGTTTAACAGTAGCTTCAAGAATACATTACAAAAGTTAGTGATGTTAAAGATGCTGAAGATACTCTGACAGGATATTCCCAAGGAAATATATTGCAGAGCTACGTTTATTATTCTCTATGCAATTCACTACAGACATAGACAATGACCTCATTCTTACTTTATTCTAAAACTAAGTTTCTATGTGGCAGAGTCCAAACTCACCCCTCTCTGAGCATTTTGCTGTATCGTTGGGATCAAGAGACAAGAAAATGCAGCAACGACTTCTTAGCAGGGTCTATCCCTGTTCTCCTCCTCAGGCACCTCATCCCTGCCCATTCCTATCTCTGGGATGTTAGAGGAGAGTGCTACATCCCTCAGCATGCCCAGAGAACATTCTTGACCTTTCTTCAGCCTAATTAACATGCAAAAAAACAATGCAACCTTTAGACAGATTATGCAGCAAACCATAAAGATAATCCTATCAAAGTGACACAGGAACAATATGAAACATACCTGGAAACCACGTCTTTGAACAGTCACTAGGAATAGAAAGCAAATTAAATGAAACTCTAACAGGCAAAAACCCCCAGAGCTAAATAAGGCACAGAGAAAGAGGGAAGCCAACATTTGGGAAATACATTAAGTTGATGTGCTTGGGTGAGGCTGTACAGCAGCAGGCTCTCGGCTGTGCTACTGACCTCTCTGAAGAACAGAAGCAATCACGTAACTCCCAAATCCGGCAGAGGTAATAGCTGCTAGAGATGCTCCCCCACCTGAAACCAGAGCCGAGAACAGAGATCTGTTGAAAGACAATGCATTTAACTAACACGGCATGCTATAAATGTACAAAAAATATTCCTCCAGCTGTAGCATTACTGAAGGATGAATATCTCTAAACTAATCATGAGAGATTTCCTGGAAAAAGGTCCTTCCCAGCTGAAGAGTGAGAGGGTCAAATCCCAGCAGGTGTTGGAGAGTCCTAGTTAAGACTGCTGAAATAATCAGGTGCAGCAGGGCCTCCCAAAAGTCAGCCTTAAAATAAAAGGAGATGAGCACAAAGTGTTTCCTCTTGAGTAGAAAAGCAGAAGTGAGTGGTTGTCTGTAAGCTTGTGTTTTACTTGAACTTTATTAAGGTAAGGATATTGTATAAAGAAATTATTTTATTAGGAAATTTGATCTGAGGTTTCTGATCTATGTGGATTAAATTCATATAAAGAAGCTGGAAGTCTTTCTAACATCTGCAACAGACAAAACTTTTATCAGAGTATCTGTAAAAAATTTTAATTTAGTTTTTCTTTTCTGTTATTTCCAAACTGAATGGGGATCTTTGTGTTGTGAGTTCCTGAGGCTAAATTTCTTACAGTGAGTCAGTGTTGTGCACTTAAAATGTATAGTTTGATATGGGGATTGTTGAATGTGTTGGTAGATCATGTGGAAGACAAATTAGTAACTCATTGAGGTACCTGTGTTTGGCTTGTATTTCATTTTTTTTAATATTACCAGCTTCCAGTTATTGGGGAATAGGGAAGAACCAGCAAGATTGAAATAAGTAAAATAAAACCATGATCCAAAGGTCCTATTAGAGGAGCTTTGAGTATGCTTTTAGAGATACATTTTTTTTTCTTGAATATTAATGTTTGAGTTTTATCATATGTCAACTATTTCATGTTTTTAATCATATCTTTCAGCTACTTAAATGATCATTCTCTAGGGAACTGAAGTTTTAGAAGAGAAACTTAAAAATTATATTAAATGTATTCAGCATAAAATCTGCTAACTTGATTAGCTTTTCTTACTGTAATGACTCACACCTCACTTGATGAGAGCACAGTGCTTTGGGTCCTGGCTGCTGAGGCATTTTCCCATGTAATTCTTGATGTCTCTGGCCCCTTTAAGGAACTGTGTGTTAAGTGCACATCAGCCTGTGTTTGTGATCAATTAAGAGTGAATCCCTGCTATTTTCTCCTCTGTGTATGGGTAAATGCCTACTTGGATTATGGTAGTGCTGGTGAGGGAGAGAGGGGAGATCACTGGGGTGGCAAGGCTCTTGGGACTGGCTATGTATCCCTCTGAGCCACATCCTGGATCTAGGTCCTCTACATTGCAGTTTGGGTGGTTGCATAGCTGGGCTGTGCACACCCCACTTCCCTGAGTCACCGGGGTGATAGAGCAGGAAGAAGCAGGTTTCAAAGAGGAGCTGTTGTCTTCTGGTTAGCTGAACCTGTGGTGTAGTTCTGGAGTGCAGCTCACTTTATCTTGCGAAGCTGAGCCAGAAAAAGTTTGAGTTATTTCTGGAATATCTTACTTGTAGGGATGTAAATGGCTTCCTGGTACTTGCAGCAACTGGGCACCTTGTGTAGCTGCCTAGGGGGTGTGAGAAGAGACTGGCTTTCACAAAACAATGTGTAAAACAGGGGCATAACTTTATCCCCACTGACTGGTACATCTGTGTAGGTGCATTCGATACCATGCAATACATGGTAGGGCCCAATCCTGCATTTACTTGGACAGATACATCACTTCAGTGACTTCTAAGTAGCATACCTTGAAAGAAATGTTTCATCAGGCAAAGTAAAGATAGTAAAAAGCTTACAGCCTGGGTATTTGATTATTCAGCACTCTTAGGAGAAAATGCCAAAGCACTTCACCATTTACAATGCAATTTAATGATCTTTAATTTTCTTTTGAATGTATTGACATTTAAAAATTCGTTGCTCTTCACTTCTTTTTTTTAATTCTCTCTCTCTTTTTTTTTTTTCTTCTGCCCCCAGCCCAGTTCTGATCATATGTACATCTGGGTGGTACCCTGTCAGGCTGGTGGGTTATGATGCAGGTGCTTTGTATTTGTATTTTAAAGAACCCCTTTAAATCAAACTGTGTATAGACTTGCATGACTGAGTAATCTAGCCCATTATGTCTGTAGATTGTTGCTCTTCATTACTTAGGTTTTCAAGGATAAAGAACAAGAAGTTAAGATCAGAGTAACAGAATGTGCTTCAACTCTCCTTTCTCTCTGGTGGTCAATGCAGGACAAGTGATTAGTTACACTGTAGTGTAGTTGGGACCTTATGTTCAGTCCCAAAGTACTTTATTTTAATTTAGTCCTTGAGCATATAAGCACTTGGAGCATGTATCCAGAATTACTCACATGAGTAAAGTTATTGACTTCAAAGTTATTGACTAGCCACATGAGTAAAGTTCAGCTTTCATAAGGTCCAAGGTCTGGAGTCATTATTTCTTGATTATGCAAGAAAAGGAGGGTAAGAAAGCTGTACCTTTTGTACTATTAGCAGATTTTTCTCACAGATAAAGATCTAAAATGAAAATACTTCCCAGGACTGTTATTATGGAGATGTCAGGAATGGAAGAGTGAAGGTACCTTCCCCTTCCAGAGATCTGGCTCAGGGTGTTGGAGTATACTGTAACAGAGTTTCTTAGTCAAACTCTTCTGAAGATTCCTCTCTGCAGGCTTGGTGAGGTGGAGCTGGATCCAAACCCAGCCAAAGCCAGTAGAAAGGACTTTCTTTTCTGCTTTTTTTTTTTAATGGCTATGTTTTCTGGGAATATGCTGGGGTGCTTCTCAGACCCTCTGCAGAAGCAGCAAATATCTGGATTTCTCCTGTGTAGCCTAAGGAACATAGGAGGTCATGTCTGAAACGACTAACTTGGTGCTGCTGAAAGCAACCCCAGCAGGGGACTTCAGTGCTGTCTAGCATGATGTGTCACAAGCCCTGGGTAAAAAAACCTCTTAATATCGTCTATAAAAATCTTGCCTTTTAAAGAGTAAATCCCAGCAGTATGTTCTGAAAGCTATCTGAAGTATCCAACTCTGTGTGACTAATACATTCCATTGCTACCAAGAGCCACAGCCAAGATGACAGAGACTTCTGTCATGAGATCTTCTTCATGAGACCACAGCAAACTTAAAAAACAAAACAAAACCCAAACAAACCAAAACCCCCCATACCCTGCAAAACAAAAAAACCACCCATGCACCTGTAACCAATCAAAACACTCTCCACCTCACCTTTTTTTTTTTCGGGTGAAACACTCTTCACAGGAGCAATCTTTTTTTTTTTTCTCCTAGCATGAAAAAGGTCAAGAAATGGTTTGAGTTGAGAATCTGAAGGAAGAATCTGCCAAGCTCAGAGTGAGCACCCTGGTGGTGCCTCATGGGAGGAACATCAGTTCTACAGTTTTTGCCATGGACTTCAAAAGGGTGATGCTCCTGTGTGTAGTGCTATTTTCCTTTTTTGTTTTCTTAGAGATAGTAGAGGATGTGGAGCTGAGTGCTCCCTTCTGACATAAGGAGGCGGCTGTTAGGGGGGATTATTTCCACAGTTTGCAGATGTCTCAATGTCCTTTGTGAACCTCTTTGCAATGAAGAAATGCTACTGCAGGTGGGACCATTGCTGAAACAGGCAGATCTCTGTTACTGGGGTGGTATTGTCTTTTTTTCCTATCTGCTGTCCACTGAAATTGGATATCTGCTACAGCCTTAACCCTTGCTTCACTGAAACTGGGGAAAACTGAGGACTACAACACCTTCCCTTTGAATATATGTATTTGAACTGGGTCAGAGGCTTAGCACAGAAGCATAGGACTTTATGAGAATTTTTGTAGAGCAAACAAGGTGCGCACTTGTGTGAACATAGGGCAGCAGAGAGATCTGACAAAGGGTGTTTTTCATGATCTAAGGCCTGGCTCGACCTGGAACTAGAGCTGGGATCTCTGCACAGCACCACATTTTGTAGGACACAAATAAGCAGGTCTCTTGTACTGAGCAGAGCATGGAATGACTCCTGTGTGTAGCTGGTTCTTCTCAGTTCCAAGTATAATACTGCAGCCAGGTTAAGAAGGCTTTAGTGAAGATTCCTATGACTGAATTAACATTTGTGTTATGATGTGATCTCACAGGAGGCAATGTAGTCCTATTTTTGGGGAGTTTTCTAAAGAAGAAGAAAGGAAAAGTCAGGTGACTAAAATGGCTAAACTACAGGTAATAGTGGAAGCATACCTTGGGGAAAAGAGCCTGGTCATGGCAGAGGCTTGTACTTGGAACACACAAGCTATCTTCTAAGAATGTAGCTAATACAGAAATATAGTATGTGATATCTGTGAGTGTTAAAACCAACACTGAAAAAGTATAATTGGACTCTTGTTGTAGTTAGCTGCTGATGGAGATGTTCCAGTCAGGCAGCTTCTTCTGGTTATTGCCTGGGTTTGGGCATGCCAGGGAAAAACAGGTTACTACCTGATCAGTGCAGCCAGCTCTGGTCACTTGCCTCCAGTCTATGGAGGGGAAGAGGGAGCAAAGGCTTGCCGATTTATAGAAAGGGTAAGGTGATGTATGGCATGAAATACTCTGCATAAGACTTAAATGCTTCCCACTGGCATATGGGGAATTCATGGTCTCTAAGTGTCTGGTGGTCTTGTGGTTTAGTGATGCAGTACAATCACTGTCCTTCAGTTGAGGAATCAAAGCACATATTGACTTGCCAAAGTGCAAACAAGCACTATTGTGGGAAGAAATGAACTCAGGTCTTCAGTCTACAAGACAGCCTCCCATCTAGCTATCAATTGCTGCTGTCTAGTCTTGCCTGCCTAAGCCATTGCAGAGACCTTCGCAGGAATCAAGGAAAGGGACAGTGACCCATATGAATGGCTTTAATATTCTGCTGTTTTTCCCTGATTTGGTTGGTGAATCTTTCTGACAGAAGAATAAAACCCCAAGAGCATCAGGAGCTCTTGGATCAGAGACAGAACAGCTGTCATAACCTGTGGGAGATGGGCCCCTTTTCGCCTGGTCTGATGTATATGTATTCCCAGTTTTAAAATGGTTGAGGAGGTCTCCTGCTTGAAAAAGAGCCATTGTGCTTTACTGAACCAGAAGATTATGGGAATGATGAAGTCTGTTTTTACTGGGGAAATACCAGTCTTTTAAAGTACCATCCTGTTTCATTGTGGGAATGGTGGGCCAGAGTGGGGACACTGCTGAAGTGATAGTGGGTAGCCCAGGACAGGGGCATCCCTGAGGAGATCACAGCCCACATCAGAGGGAGGATGGCCCTGATGGGACTACTGATGCCCCAGGGCAGAGATAACCTTGAACATACTGATACTGGAAGGTACCTGAGAGGATGATGGCCTGTGTCAGAGCAAGGGATGGTACCCTGCACCCTTGAGGGACTAGAGCAGCAGTAAAGCTATTAAACCTTGCACGGTAGAAAACACCATCCACCCTTCCCCCCTCCTTTACCCCATGTTGCCACCTTAACCTCCAGAGTCTGGCTGGATTAACTGTAACTCATAGCAAACCCAAGAGAAATCTAGTTTAAGGAAGGGGGAGGATATGTGTTTATGTTGATGTTGCTTAAATGTCTGTCCTTAATTTTCTCAACATCTAAACCAGTCACCAGACAGTTGTAGTGACTGGCAGTAAATTAAGTCAATTTCCTCAACTCAGCACTATGTTGCTTGTGATAGCAGGCCATGAGATGTTTCGAAGAAATCCATCTGAGACATCTACTGCCATCCCACTCATCTTATATGGGCTTGTTGTTGTGGTTTAGGTGGAATTAGCCAATGATGAGATGACAGATGCTCTCCCCCCACCTCTCACTTCAAGGAGAGAAGGAGGAGGGATAAAAAGATTTACAAGTTTAGAAGGAACTGGACTACTTTAATGAGATATCAAGCTCCCAGGCTGATGTCACTGGCAGACACTGAGAAAGTCCCAGACTGGACTTAGAGATGGATGGGAACTGAATTCTGGATCTGCAGTCAGGAACACATGGATTGGGATCAAAGGCAGACGAATAGACATAGTCCCTCTTGGATTCTAGCCACTGAACAAAGAGGCTGACCCTTTAATCCCTCAGCTTTTATACTGAGCATGGGGCAGATGGGATGGAATACCTCTGTTGTTCAGTTTTGGGTCACCTGTCCTCTCCTCCCTGCAGGTGGGCCCCCTCTACGCTTTTCCATTTCCGACCCTCCAACGGGGCAAATAAAGAAGTTAGCTGACCTTGGTTGTTATAGTAATAAGTATAAGCAAGAGCCTCTCTGCATACCATTTCTTGGCATTAACTATAAACACAGTTCTTATCACTCTGAGAATGAACAATTTTCTCCACAATGTGCTTTTAATTTCAGAGAGTTAGAAGAGGCTTAGCTAAGAAGTAAAATTACTGAACAGAAAGTTGGTTCTGTTCTACCTCAAACCAGGACACTTATTGAGCTGGTTTAGGTATAGTATGTCAATGTGAAAATGCTGAGTATGTAATTAGAACTTTGTTCTCTTCCAGTGAGCAACTAGTCTTTGCAAAGAGGTTGCTCTTTCCAACAGTTAGCATTTCGCAGTTCTTATTGACTTAGGTTACTTCAAAAGAAGGCCTGAAGTATGTTCCAGTATGTCTCATTTTTGTGGATTTTTTTCTTTTCTTTCATGTTTTGTTATAGCTGAGGAGATAAAGGAATCATTCTCATGGGAGGGGGAAAAGACTTTGTTCTTGTAGGGTAATCACTTCCTTAAATTTATCAGTTACTATTTAAGCATATATTGTTACAAAGGAGTGGTGTCTTTTGTTTTCAGTTTTGTTTTTTTTTTTCAATCTGCTTTTCTTCATATCACTGCTCTCTGTGCCTGAATCACCATCAAAAGCTTCAGGATTCTTGCTCTCTTTAATGTTGTTCTGTAACTTTGTTTTCCTTCTTTGATGTGAACTTCTGGGAAGCTGGAAAAGCACTTGGGATAAGGAATATGGTCCAGAACATTTAGTATGCAAGGAGTGATGGGCAGGGAGGTGAAGAGGAGGTGGCTGCATTCTCTCCTTTTATTTGAGTGTATGCCTGTAGAAATACTAACCACAACACTTGCCTTTAAGCTGGTAGTAAATTGGCTCAGTCTCATCTGACTGTAACCTGATCATCCAAACAATGCACTCTTTTTTGAATCCTCTAATCCCACAGTATTTTGCCCTTGATGGTCTTTCTACTCCAACCCACATGGTATTAGTCATGCAGCAGGGGCATGTACTCCCTTCTCAAAACTCTTGGTTTTCTGTGTTTATGCTTTTTTTTTTTTCTGTGCCTTTCCGCTCACAGGTCACAAACTGGAATAACTTTGCTTTAATGCTACTGTCAGGACGGAAGTGCTGCAAAGGTCTTGAGCATTTCTTGGTGGTGTTTTTGGCCAGGAGTGCTCATAGGAGCATGCAGGTATGCTGCTTTTTTCAGCTCATCTCTGGTGTCTCAGAGGATGGTGAAAGCCAATGACAAAAAGTGCAGCTCTAACATGGATGGTAGGTGTGCCTGAAACTCACTGATGTGGTGCAAACTGTGGATGTTCATTTCTGTTTATCTGACTCATTGCAGGACCTCATTCCCACAGGATGCATGCATCCTAAGCTTTACTTAGGGCATGGAAGGAAGCTGGACACTTAATGGAAAAGATATCCACAAAAGAATGCTAAATGCATGAAAATATCTGAGTTGGGAAGCTGCTGAGCTGAAAGTAGTAGGACACTGGGAGTTCTAGGGAAATACACTGCTCTTGCTCTTCCATAAGCATTCAACAATGGTTTTAGGTGAAGAGGAGGGTATTTAGTCTAGATAGGCCTGTGATCTGACTAGATAGTGATTACTATTTAAATTAAAGGGAAAATAGTCAGACTACAGTCTCTACTGTCAGAACAATGTCTCTTGATACTTTTGTTTCAAAACAGTGAATGACCAGCTAAGATGTCATATGCTTAGTACTCGAATCTGTTTATTTTGATGGAGAATGAGTTCTGTTTCCTATTTCTTCTCAAAACAAGGCTGTCAGCTTAAAATGGCTTTTCCTTTTCCATGAAGGTCTGCCCTCTGAAGGGTGAGGAGGAGATTGTAAAAGCAATCCATTGGCTAAGAGGTGATGCCAGAAAGTTCAGCATGACAGCTCAGGAAGAGGTAGAAGTAGCAAGCAATGTTGTCAGGCAATGCCAAAGTAATACTAAGAGTTACTGATATTGAGATTACTTGAACTAGTATTTAGTAGCTAAATTGCCGTTTGGCTCTGGCTAACAGAGGCATAATATGGGGTTAACAGGGAAAACTTAAGCTAAAAAGAAGGTTTCTTTTATTA
>JAOXJM010000033.1:50897300-50918899 GCA_026413425.1 Tringa solitaria | reverse complement strand
ATGTGATTCATTAATTGGATTGGTTGTTTTTTTTAAAACTAAATAGCAACTTCATAGCATAGATAGCAAACTGCTGGAGGGGAGTTAAGTGAAATATAGATTGGTGTGCTGAAAGGAAAAATATTGCACAACGTTTTCAAAGGCTTTTAAAAGAAGAGAATGTGTTTAATTTGATAGGCTGATCTGACTCTCACCCTCAGTGGCCAATTTCTAAATGTCACTGGGAACTCAGAGGGCTCGAGTAGAATAGTTGCTCTTGAACTTTTTACCTCAAAACTCTTTTGAGTAAAGTTGAGCTGACGTATAAGCCCTCAAGGAACCAATGGAACAGCTGAATAAAAATGGAAATGGGACTTATGGGCTTAGTGCAGTAGAACTAAACATTGTAAGGACTTCTACATTTTTCCCTTGAGTTCCTATCTTGCTTTGATTAAAATCAAAGTTTTGTTCTGGCACAGGCTGTGGCATGTATAGCTATGGTGCAATGGAAAGGAGAGAAGAAATTATGAAAGCAAACTGAACAATATGAAGAGTACAGCTTTACAAGGGTTTCTATAATTTTTCTTGGTCTCTGAATAAAAACTGAGGGGGAGAGGATACCTCTCTTCCTGCTTAGTCACTTATTTCAGTAAAGCCCAAAGGGTATTGAAAGAAAAGGCTGAATTTGCAGGGGAATTTATAGTCTTTCACAAAACAGATGAAAGTAGTATTGTCTTTGTTTCTCTGCTCTTCAGTTTAAGAACATCACTTAAACCACAGGTGATGAAGCCTAATCCCTTCTCTCCTCAAGTTCCTCTGGGAAGAAATGTAAACAATAGACCCTTAATTAGAGGGCTACGGGGTATGCCAGGATGGTCTACTTCATATCTTGCTAAAAGATACAAGTAGGCTTGTGTTAGTTTTGTAACTAGAATATAAAGTCAAATGGAATGTCTGAGTAGTCATTTGGCTGGAAGACTGATGAGGTTAGAGGAGAAAAGATGTAGTCCTCATTGTGCTGTTTTCCATAATGATTTATACAGTTCCAAAGATTGCTGGGAATATTTAGAAACTGAGTTTATTCCTCCCAACTTTTCTTTTTTTTTGGTAATTGTGTATTCAATATAAATCACCTATATTTGGCCTTCACTATTCTTAGTGAGAAACAATTGCCAACCAGTTTCTTTGCAGCTTTTACCCTCTGCTGCCTATAGCTTTACCTTGGAAAGCATATTGATCCTTTTGTGTGCAGGGAAGCTGACTGCTGGGAGAGGTGAACAAATGAAATTTGCAGTTCTAATTTCTTTTCTCCAGAACTGCTTTGTTTCATGAGCTATTTTGTTTAAAAGAAAATAGTAATTAGGCTCTAACCCTCTTGAGACTTGAACCCTCTCCATACAAAACAAGACTTAGCCTGTGTCACTTCTGGCTGTAGAATTGTAACTATGAAAGTACAGAGATACATTTATATTATCTGCCTAAGTTTGTGAGACTTTTTTTTTAACATTCATCAGAAGAATTTCCAATTTTAAACAACTTAAAAAAAGAAACAAAAACAAACCAACAAACATAATTTAAAGCTTATTCATCATGAAAAAGCAATTGGCTGGGGAAGGGATCGGTTCTTTTATTTCTAACTACTGCTACAGTGAGAATGCTGTGATATTCTTCATCTCTTCTAATGCTATATAATGAGCAAACCTTTATGTATCTCTTATGCTTTTTAGGCTTCTCTATGGACTCTGCGCCACTAGTATTCACATGTATTGAATGATGCTGGACTAGATCTCCAGTTTTGCACTGGGAAAAGCTTAGCTCAACAAAACAAATGAGGAAGATGTTCCTGTTTATGCACACTGTTGTGGTGCTCCTCTTAGATAATGTGATGTCACTGGCCTGTAGATCATGAACATGACCATCAGGCTTTCTCCTCAAGAATTGCTCTTAACCCACTGTTTCCCATGCTTAAACTCAATGAGTGTTTTGAACAGAAATAAGTCTTGCGTGTCCATGATCAGGCTGTATGCACAGCGAAATTTTTCGTTCACTTTCCTGCAGTTCTTTGGGCTAGGAAACCAGCATACTTATCGATGCATGAGCTGGTGTGTTATCACCAGAATTCTTGAGTTCTGTAAGTGCGATTTAGTCATTGCACTTGATGCTGGTTTAAGGTTAGAACTTAACTTTCAAGTTCAGAAAAAGTTTGTAGAGCATTGAGTAGAGGCAGTTAATTAAAGAGAATACTTACTCATGAATGTTTTCTTGTGCCTGAATGATGTTCAGGGGCATTATGATTCACCAGAGTATTAATTATTGATGATCTTATGGGCAAGTATTTGGTTTGTATTAAAAAAAATTCACGGAACTTTTCATCTTTAAAAATTATGTTGAAGGGAGGTGGTATACCCTTATTAATCAACTAGTAATGTAAATTGGTTTGGTAACACTGCTCAAAGAGCTGGAATATCATGTAAATTAAAATTAAAAAATAGTAAAAAAAAAAATAAATTGGTGAATATTTACCACATAACCACATCTGCAGAGATGTTATGGCCCTGTTCAGTTTACCAGATATAGGAGAAGCTATACTTTTAAAGAAAAATTTATTTGGGAACAAATAGTAAAAGTTGATGTAGACAGTGACTTTAAAAAAAAAACGATTATGCAGACCTGCATTACTGGAGGCATTACCATATACAGTTTCCAGGTGGCATTTTGCAGCTTCTGCCTGATATGAATTTTCTTAGTTGCTTATTACAGTTATGCTCAGACTTACAGGTCAGGCTGTTTGGCTTACCTTAGACAGCAATGTTGATTTAGACTTGACTGCAGTACTATGGATCAGACTGATGGTCTATCTCCCAGCAGCAATGAAGATGGAAGCTTCACAAAGGCTACAAGAAACTGTTTGTGTGCACAAGGAATAAGTTGAGAAGGAACAGAATTCCTTCTCAGCCACTCCAGGGAATTTCAAGTCCAAGTCTACTCTTATTGTGTTACCTACTGATGGAACTGCCCTCAATAAATGAGAATGAAGGCACATAAAAGGGGCTTTTTAGCTATTGTTTTACATATGGGGTTCAGGGGATATAAACAATATTATCCTTACTGACCTTGGAATTATTTATCATCAATTTAGATTCAAAGCTTTGTGTTCAGACTTTGAGAAATGAACACCTAAGTTGTGCATGAGAACAAATTTACTCCAGTTTATGGAAAAAAATATAAGGTACATGAGGTAGGCCTGACTTTAACACTCAGGTGTATTTGAGGCTTGCAGTGACTTTAAACTTGCTATTAATTTCAAGCAGCTTAATTCAGTTGTTTTTTTCAGCAGAAACTTTTCCTTTTCTTATGAGCTCAAGCAAATGTTGCTTGCTCTGCTGCCTGTCCTTCCCACCCCCTAGCTATTTCAAATATGATCCAGCTGAGGTGCATCTGTTAAACACTGGAACAGGCTTCCTCGAGAGGTGGTGGGTGCCCCAAGCCTGTCTGTCTTTAAGATGCTTTTGGATAATGCCCTTAATGACATACTTTGACTTTTGGTCAGCCCTGAATTAGTCAGGCAATTGATTATGTGATAGTTGTAGGTTCCTTCCAACTGAACTACTCTATTCTAAATCTTCATTGCTATTTAGGATATCATTAATACAAAAAGCTGGGTACAGATGGATTGCCTTTGTTTATGTGGTAGGAAAAGCCGTTCAGCTCCAGTACCAGAGGCCCAGCAGCATTGCAACAGAGAAGGAACTACTTGTTGATAACTGCAGCAGAAGCATTACTAGGATGACAAGTTAATAAGCTGCTCTCTTTCAGTCTGTTGTGAATTCCAGGAAAGTGCTGGCAGGTTGTCTGGCCACAGTATTTCAGCTGGAACAAATATCTGCTGGGCTGTTGCAGATTAACAAATTCTTTGTGTGCATGTTACCAAATAGCAGTGAGTTGTTTATGTTTTTTTTTTATGATCCTGAATTGAGGTTTTTTAACTGAGAAACTGCATACTTAAAAAAAACAAACAAAATACCTTGCACCTCCTTCCCTGCCTCCTCTCATTACTCCTTATAACTTTATAACTGTTTAAGTCTGGTACCCACCTGGTGATATACTTTCATACTTAAGTTCATCAGAATGTAATTTTAGGAATGGAAAAACCTAGCAGTTATTCTTCTTCGATGCAAATGCATTCCAATTTCTACAACGTGATTTCCACTTTTTTTTAATATGTTAGGCAAGGAATTCACTTGGTCTCCCTGGGTAATATTTCATATGTTGATGAGCCCATTGGTGATCTCAAATTGTAAGCACTGAATGACCAAATACTTCTAAACTACCTCTTGTCCAACTTTTCTAGCTGCTTATTCACACTGACTTGCCAGTTGTCTACAAGGGTTATGCTTTTAGGCCAAAGTAATTTTTTTTTTAAAAGAGTTGAGGGGATTAGTTTCCTTTAAGAAAACCAAAACACAGCCCTGTTTTCACAGGGATAAACTTGAGACCTTACCAACTGGAAGAGGAGTTCAGTGCGAGGAAAACTGTGCTAGCTTAGGCACCTCAAATGTAATTAGAGGAATGTAGTTATGCACAGGTTTCTTGACAGGTTTCCATTATTGTGGTGTTGTGGTTACCTAAATTGCCTGAGCCAGTTAATTGGAAGTGAAGAGGTGTGCGTGCTAATAGATGAGACCCATAAGACTACAAAATAGTTAGTAATGTTGATTCATATATCTATTTGCTGTACTGTTTTGTCTCAAAACTGAATTCCAGCAGATTGAGAGGCAGACTTCATCAGTTTTCAGGATGTATTTCATTAGTTTTGGTGTGTCTTCATATTTATGAAGATGACAATGCTAGTAGGAACATTAGATTACAAAGGTAACTCTAAAAAGGTCAGCAGGTCTGACATGCAATTATTCTTGTTCAATTAGGCTTCATATTGATATTCTGTCTGTCTGGCCACTATGGTAATCATACCACATAATTAATCAATATAAATGATGTGTGGGAAACTACAGAATGTTTTTGTTCAAAAAACTATCAGAAGCCTGAACAGCTCTAATGACACAGCTAATAAACGTTTAAACTACAGTATGTGATTCTGTGTTGGCTTTGACCATTAGCTCTTGTAATCTACTTGATTTACGAATTTAATAGCAAAAGAAGTGTCCAACTGTGTCATCTGTAAATAAGTTAAGAAATACTGTTTTGTTTTCATTACTTAACCCAATGAACAGATATCCAGAATGAATCAGAAACATGTGAGACATACTCACTACATCTTCCTTAATCTAATGCCTGTTGCTATGATTCAGCATCATATTGCAAAAGTCAAAATATATTGACCTGTATAATCTTTCTAAGTGCTTGCTCCACATATTTACTATGTGTCTGATGCTGTTCAGTGAAATATAAAGAACAGCTGTCTACATTGATTTGTTAGGAGAAATGAAGGGAGGATAACTGCCTCAAGTTTAAATAAAATAGGTGTAAGCATCAGATAATTCAGGGAACTAGAATTTCAAATTCAGTCCATTTCAACTCTATTGTAGCTGGCTAGTGTCCTAGCGTCTTCATTTGCTGTAACTTTGTGTTCCAACAACTCTGAAGTCAAGTCAGAGATGGTGAGAAAGAGAGGGAGGGAATCTTTCTTGTGCAGTCACAGCAACCTGCCTAATTATTTCATAGAATGGACCTTCACCTTAATGAAACAGGAATACTCATTTATAATTCTGCAGTGCAAAAGAACACTGCAGGAGTTTGAGTCAATTGGAATATATCAAGGTATATGTCTTGATAGTCTTAATACTACTAAGGAAGCATAGACATTGAAATTTGGAACAACCAACCATGCTTCTTAAATCTTTCAAATGATATCTGAAACTAGTGTTTGACCCTTCTTTTATGCATCATTTACTTCCACAATGCCATTGAAATGTCTTAATCCCATTTTAACACTCTTTGGAGTCCTTGTTATTTTCAGTACTGAAGCATTGATATTTTTTTATAATAGCAATTTACATATTTACTTTAACTTAATTTAGATTTCCTTAAAAGCGTTTAAAGTATTTAAATATTTTAAAACCACTTTAAGTTTTGTCCTCTTCTACCAGAACACTTTTAATTGCAAGCAATTTAGCTCACTCTAATTTGGCTCTCAAACAAGAAATTTTGCTTCTGGAGAGCTGAGTATCCCTTTGACCCTGGTTTTGCAACCAGTATTTGGGAGAGTCAGTCAAGAGAAGAAAAGTAATGGACTTGCCTTGAGAAGAGAGGTTCCAACCTCACCTGTTGTTGCCTAAGATGGGACTGTGGCCCAGACAACTCAATTTCTTTTTTCCTTGTTTTTTCTTGGAAGTAATGTAGTCTGAACAGCAAGTCTTTGATGTTTAAAAACATGCTGTTTCCCTCAATGGAAGCTGGCTGTAGGAATTAATATTTTTGTATATTGTATCCGGAACTGAGAGGCTATTTTTTCTACTTCGTGGTCCTGAAGTGCAGGGATATATCCTGTATCCCTCTATAACTGAAAAGGGTGCAAAGCTGTTTGGGAGATGCAAGTTCTGTTCCTGCTGCTGGTAAACTTTGCAACATTAGGTAAAACTCCTCAAATTCTGTTCACATTATGGATGCCTTGGCATTAATTGCCAAAGCAGAAGGGCTGAAAGAGTCCCTCTGAATAGAAAATGGCAGATCAAAAGGTAAAGGATGTTCTTTAAAACTCTTATGTTTTTCAATGTTGTCCTTGTCTCTAGAAATCAAAGTAAACAGGTAAGGAGGAGTGTTTGAATACTTCCAAGATCCATTTGTGAACTAGAATGTAGTAGTATTTCATTAAGTCTGTGGGTTTTGTTGCTTTGTAAGTGTGTCAGATGAGAACTATAAAAATGTTCCAGTTTCTGGAAGAAGTGGCCTTATGGGGACCACGGGGGAGCTGTCTGGTTTTAACCAGTTTTGAGAGACAACCCAGGTGTAACTGCCTTTATGGAGGCAATATATCTGGAACTAAAGGGCTTTTGCTTTACTATAGTGAAAGTTTAATGAAACTTGTGTTTCAGAAGATGATCCAAGGCAAGACTTGTATGTCTAAACAAAAAAGAACAACCTTGTTCTCTCTTTTCCCTTTGTCAAAAAGACTATTCCAAAGATTATTCCAAAGACTTAAATACTAAACATCAAAGGCCATTTTGGAAGAAATAAATATAAACTTATTTTAATTTTTGTGTTTGGCTCTTACTGACTCTGGCATTTTCAAGGAGAAACACTGCAAGGCTTATATTAATATTAAAATTATAAATGTAACGAAAATGGGTAGGTATCTGAATGGTCTTTGTTTCCTACCATAACAGTCTCCCCTCTGCTGGGTAAAATGTTAGAGATGTGGACACTTGCTTTGTTCCATTCAGCCTTATACAAAACACAATGCTGTTGAAAGTAGCACAAGTATGGGAAGGAAAATACTTTTGACTCCCCATTAGATTGTATGTAGCCAATGAAATCTTGCTGTATATTAAAACACAGAAAAAGTTTGAAAAGAAAATGGATTATCACATGTGAAACAAACTAAATCTGAGCACTGTATTTGTTGACGACTTCATTTAATGAAATGTTTTAAGGTATCTAGTAAAAGTAAGGGTCCAGTAGTGGTCTTCAAGTAGAAATTAGTTCAGAGGAGTTTTGTCTTGGAAGGAATATCCACCCTTCCCGAGATGTGACTCTTTTTTTAATTGAAAATATTGCATTCACATAGCTTTAATTGCACATCTTGATGGAAAAAATTCCCAAGGCTCTCGATATCCTGGGCATACTAGAAAGGCCCTAGTGAGGCCCAGGTGTCTGACATGTCTGTCTATTGTTCTAAAAAGAGCACTTCACGGAAATATATTCTGTAAAACCAATGTGTATGGAACGCATGATCTCATAAAACCCGTGGGAGACTGTTCAGTTTTGGGTGAAGTAGATTAATCTTATGTCCTGTGTGCAAGCACTTCTGAGAAGTAGGTGAATAGCAGGCTCTGGAAGGACTATGCCTCAAGAAGAGCCCTGCTTCGCCTATAAAACAGAGCTTGTTTTGTCTGTAAGTTAAATGCCAAATGTGTCTGCACAACAGTGCACTTTGTACAAGCCCTTTTATAAAAATTGGTTGTCTCTGTACTTATTCCCTCCCCACCAGACCATCTGTTGTTGGCCACTCTTGGGAGTGCTACATGAACCAAGAGTACATACCCACGAAGGATGGCAGCTTGGTGTTTGGGTGGATTTTTTAAGCATGTTTTGCAGGGGAGAGGGAGAAATTTGGCATTATTTTGCATCCCAGCAAAGATAAAACATCCAAATTCTCTGCAGGACAATCTGGTGTGGGTTTTCTCTGGGAATCATACACATTTTATGCTTTATTTTGATGGGGGATAAATAACTGTATTTTGGATGAAGTGAAACACATCATTGTCCAAGAAGACACTAGTTGGAATTTTGTGGCAAAAAAAATATTGAAATTATGGCAAAATTGACCACATTTCAGCCTTAGTTCAAGGGATGGCATATTCTAGGGCAATGCATTTTTGCTGATATCTCTAATTGAAATTATAGTTAATGCTTCATATTTATTCCTTGGTGAAGGTGGTTCCATCATTAAGTTTTTCACTTGTTTAGCAGTTGACAAAGATATCACAATATCTCAGTGTTCTGTGGGATTAGCTGTGCCAGGAATGTGCACCCTAAGATGAAGGTAGTATTAGATAGTGTTCTTGAGAAAGTTTTGTCAAAGGAGCCCCTCAATGTCTTGTGTGTTTGACAGCACAGCTGCTTGCAGGTGTGGCATGTCACACCCACTCTGGTGGCTTATACCAAGGGGTGTAATGACTGCTGTTATTGCTGTAATGACTGTTCTGGCAACAGTCCTAATTTTTCATGGCAAAAAAAATCAATTCTAGTTTAGAAGCAGCAGCAGCAATGTGTAAGCCTGGAATGGCTGATATTGGGCAGTAGTCTGATGCAATGACAGTCTTCAAGTTGTTTTAAAATAATAAAGGAAAAGTGGCAAAGTTCTGAACCTGGCCCATGTGGGCTCTGCAGTTGATATGAGTAAAATTTCTGTGCTACTGATACTGAACACCTCCAGCATTAATGGTCAAGACCTTTGATTATCTGTAACCCAAATTATGACAATTCAAAAAGCTTCTGACAGTTCAATTGGCTTAACTAGAGCCTGACTGAGATGCTGCTGCTGAGGAATCTGTTCTGCAGAGATAGACTTCAGTGGTAATTTTTCGCTTTGTCTATTTTTGTCTACACAATGATTGTGCATTATGTGAGGAATAACAAAATTTTCTCTGTTAGAGATGTGAAGTCAGTGGGACAAATGCATATGGGAAAAAACTGTTGAAGGACTGTTTAGACTCTAACTCTCCAAATCAGCATTCAATTTTTGTCATTATCAAGGTGACACTTTTGGTCAGCATAGAATACAAGAAAAGAGGCTAATAGTATTTTTGATGACTCTGCTCTTTCTACTTACACCATAGACTTTAAATGTGGTGCTTTCCAGTAGACTTTACCAGTGCACTTGTGTTAGTGGTCTAATATACTTGGAAAAGTTCCTATTTTAAAGGTGTGCAGCTACCAATTTTATGGTTCTTTTTGTAAGAAAATATCTTGTCTTGCTTTGGCAATTATCACTATTTAGATGGTGATATGCATGCCCTACCTAAATAAAGCAGCAATTTAAATTAATAAATCCCATTTAATGTCCAGAATTACATATGGACTTCTTAAGTCTAAGTTGTTCTGCAAGAGATAATTCATGGCTTCTGGAATGGAGCTGTTTTTGGCCAAAAGACTTGGTCTGCTCCTTAATTGATAGCTCACTGCTTGGTGTACTGTCTTGTTGAGCAATGAGTTAGTCACAGGCAATGCCTGTACTACTAAATAACACAAGCCCATGACACAGATGTAAGCACTGGATCACAACCATCAGTACTGTTCAGTTTGTCAGCGTGAGCTCTGGTATCCTCTGGCAGCCCAGACTGCCATCAGAACAACTTTTACATGAAATCTTTCACTGATAGTTTCAAATATGAGCTCACAGATATGCAACCAGCAGCTATGGATGAGTGATACTTGGATACTACAGTCTTTCTGACCCAGGAGCCAGTGTTCTTTTCTCTACCAATGCCTCCCGCCTTTGTAGATAGCCTTATACCTGCAAATTATTCTGATTTCGTGGCTACTTGGCCAGAAGAATAACCCTGTGCATAAGCCTGCTCAATGAGGCTAGGAGCTCTAAAGAAAACCATTTTGGATTCCAAAACTGTCTACCAAAATGGACCAAGGAGAAATAATATGCTCCATTGGGTTGGTCCTGACACCAGCGCTGACCCTGCCACCTAACATGGCAGCAGTATCCAGAGTAGAGCTGTAGGGAGATGTGATGGTTTCTACACTTGCTCCCTGACTGGAAGGATCCCCAGGGATTGACAGGAGGGGAGCAGCTCCTGGGGAGCCATGGGGAAAGCACTGCTCATACCAGCACAGACCACCTCTGTGATGTGACAAGACCCTGCTCAAAGAGTTCTGGGAAAGAGAGTGGCTCGGTTAGGTATGTGGGTGTTGGCATCTCCTGAGCCATCAGCAGCTTGGCCAGCTGGGCAGTGCTGATATACTTGGCCAGGTGGGACTGAAGCTCCATGCTGCTGAAATAGAAACTGGGAAGGATGTAATACTTCCCTTTTACTTGTGGGTCCCTTGCACACCTGGGTGATACCTATGTAAACAGCAGCTAAATGTTTTGTTTGGTTGGGTTTTTTTTCCCCTCTCCCTTATGGTGATGAAATAGCTTTTCTTTTTTAAAATATTATTTGCAAAGAGAAGTTGCTAAAAGCTGTGTCGTAGCCTTTCAACTGGGGAGTTACAGAGACTGTTGCTGGTGGGATGCTGGCAGGTGCTTCTGTAGGGGTAGCACAAGTAGAGAGAAGACAGCAGGTTATATGTGAAGAATAGTGAAGAGGGGGATAAGAACATAGACCTTCAGTTATAGCAGTGGTTGGTGTCACTCATGGAAAAAGAAGAGTTAACAGTAGGGATTGGCAGTATGAATATAATCTGTTCCATGCATACAGAATTGTGGGAAGGCAAGGCACTGACAGAGGAGGAGTTACATTTGAGGAAGGAGGAGGTGAATGCTGCTAAGTACTTTTGAGGGTTTTGATGGAAATATGCATCATCCAAATTGCCACCTCCAGTTCTGGAATTAGAAGAGGCAGACAAGTGTGCATGGCCATCTGTGCCACTGAGGCTGGCCAGTGTGTACGGGAACTGGAGGGCCCAGCCCTGCTGTGATCCCTCTGTCTTGCCTGAGGATGCCGATGAGCTCTTTGGGTTGTGCAGCAGGCAATGGCACTATGAGCACTGTTGATGGTATGAATTTCTAGACTGTCCCTCAGTGTTGACCACAAAGTGGTGAACCAGCTGGACGCATGCTCCACTGAGACAGTAGTTGTTGCAAACTGGACCTAAGGTCAGAGATGGAAAGCAACATTTTGTGTTTTGCTGTGTACAGATGGTGTTCCCAGCAACTACCTCTAACTCCAGGCAGGAAGAGCATGGCTTAGGAGCACATCTTAGGAGCACTGCTACTGCCTCAAACTAGAAAGTCCTATGGGAACTCCAGATACAAATGAAGATGATCTGCTACAGAGATCCTAACTGAGAGCAGCTTGCCTGGCTCCAGCCTGAAGAATGATGCAAGGCTACAGATGGGCCATACAAGGCATCTGAAGATGTCTGACAAGCATGAGAAAACGCATGAACAGGCAGAATATCCATGGCAGATGGTAGATTGTTGTCATACCTGGTTCCCAGCACAGTTTTCCAGCCTGCAAGCATAGCACAAGGTGTGCTGAAAGGTTTCATACCCTGCTGTCCGCTTCATTAATGGTGCGAAGTGAGTGTGATCACCTATGGAGCTGTGGGGATTAATAAGGGCTAAAGCACATCAGAGCTGCTCTGAGCCAGGGTTGGCTACCAATAACTTGCAACTTGGATGTAATGATTGTGTTCTGGGAGTGACTTTTAGCTGTATGGATATGAATCACTCTGTGCCAATTGGCCTTGGAGCGCAAGGGTATTTGGACCTGTTTTTGTCAATATAGACAAATTTGTCTGGGCTTTATTTTTTATTCAGCTGTATCTCTAAGTTTCCCTTCTTAGAGCTATAACTGCATGTCTTTGAGAAAGTGTACAAAACTGGTAGAGTACGTAAGAATAAGGAGAAAAAAGAAAGCAGATTGTAAGGAAAGGGAATTCGTGAAATTATTGACTTGTCAGCTTAATTTCAATTAGGAGAAAAATTCTGGAATGGAAAAAAATCAAGCCATCTGTAAGTTCTTGGAAAATCATCAAAGAGATGAGTAGCCGCCAACATGGTCTATTTGTTCAACCCAATTCCCTTCTGTGACAGTAATTGGCCAGTGGATAAAGGAGAAACATTAGATGTCACATTTTGAGATTAGTAGAGCTTTTGCTACTCCCTTGCATCACACTTTTGCAAATATGCATGTAAATTAAATTACAGGGTGAAAAGTCAAACCAGTTGGATAATCATGGTCTGAAAATTAATCTGATATCTGACCCAACAAAGACATCAAATGAGGTTCCACAGGATTTTTTGAATGGAATAGTGAATTACTCTGTTATCTACAGTTTTAATAGCAAGCTAGAAGCAAGCAGACTGGTTTTATTGCTAAACTAGTCCTTTAGTCTTGATAAACTCAGGATATAATCAGAAATATGGATAGAATTTAGAATCATAGAATGGTTTGGGCTGGCAGGGACCTTTAAAGGTCATCTAGTCCAACTCCCCTGCAATGAGCAGGGACATCTTCAACTAGACCAGGTGGCTCAGAGCCCTGTCCCACCTGATCCTGAATGTTTCCAGGGATGGTGCATCTACTACCTCTCTGGACAACCTGTGCCAGTGTTTCACCACCCTCATTGTAAAATATTTCTTCCTTATATCTAGTCTAAATCTACCTTCTTCTGGTTTCAAGCCATTACCCCTTGTCCTATCGCAACAGGCCGTGCTAAAAAGTTTGTTCCCCATCCCCATCTTTCCTGTAGGCCCCCTTTAAGTACTGAAAGGCTGCAATGAGGTCTCCCTGGAGCCTCCTTTTCTCCAGTGTCCACTTTTGATGCAGTTCATATCCAGCTTTTCATCCACCAGTACTCCCAAATCCTTCTTGGGAGGGCTGTTCTCAATCCCGTCATCTCCCATCCTGTATTCATACCTGGGGTTGCCCCGATCCAGGTGCAGGATCTTGCACTTGGCCTTGTTGAACCTCATGACGTTCACACAGGCGCACTTCTCAAGTTTGTCTCGTTCCCTCTGGATGGCTTCCTGTCCCTCAGGCATCCCAACTGCACCACTCAGCTTTGTGTCGTCCTGCAAATTTGCTGAGGGTAGACTCAATACCACTGTCTATGTCACTGATGAAGACATTAAACAGTGCCAGTCCCAGTATGGACCCCGAGAGACTTGTCCACCAATCTCAATCTGGACATTAAGCTGTTGACCCCTACCTCCTGGATGTAACCATCCAACTAATTCCTCATCCACCAAACAGTCCACCCATCAAATCCCATATCTCTTCAATTTAGAGAGAAGGATTTTGTGGAGGGCCATGTCAAAGGCCTTACAGAAGTCCAGACAGATGATATCATTAGCTCTTCTCTTGTCCACTGATGTAATCACTCTGTCATAGAAGTCAGGCAGGTCTTGCCCCTGGTGAAGCCATGCCAGCTATCTTGAATTATCTCCCTGTCCTCCAATTGCCTTAGCGTTGCTTCTAGGAGGATCTGTTCCATGATCTTTCTGAGGCACAGAGGTGAGGCTGACAGGTCAGTAGTTCCTTTTAAAAATGGGTGCAATGTTTCCATTTTCCAGTCACCAGGGACTTCACCTGACTGCCATGACTTTTCAAATATTATGGAGAGTGGCTTGGCAACTAGATCAGTCAAGTCCCTCTGGACTCTGGGGTGCATCTCATCAGGTCCCATAGACTTCTCTGTGTTCAGGTGGTCATGAAGCTGATCTTCTCTTACAGTGGGAAGGACTTTGCTCCGCCAGTCTCTGTATTACGGTCCATCTATTTGAAAGGTGTGGGGAGAAAGGCTGACAGTGAAGACCGGGCAAAAATGCCTTCTCCATGTCCGTTGTTACCAGTTTGCCAGTCTTGCTCATAAGGGGAAATATGCTTTCTTTAACCTTCCTTTTCTGGCTGACATACCTGTAGAAGTCCTTATTTGTGTCCCTTGCCAAGTTCAGCTCCAGCTACGCCTTGGCCCATCCCTACGCTCTTCCCAGGATACCTGTCCCTGCTTCCACTGCTTGTGCATTTCCTTCTTGCGCTTTAGTTTGGCCAGCAGGTGTTGACTCACCCATGCCAGTCTCTTGCTTTCCTTCCCTGATTTCTTAACACCTGG
Source organism: Tringa solitaria (assembly GCA_026413425.1). Taxonomy (NCBI): domain Eukaryota; kingdom Metazoa; phylum Chordata; class Aves; order Charadriiformes; family Scolopacidae; genus Tringa; species Tringa solitaria. Next base: position 50,904,448 of record JAOXJM010000033.1, on the reverse strand, counting down.
GGATCAAGAGCTGTTGTGCTCTATGGAAAGCATCCTTAAAGATCTTCCAGCGCTGTTCTGCTCCCTTGTCCCTGAGGGCAGTTTCCCAGGGGGTCCTATTGACTAACTCCTTGAAGAGCTAGAATTTTGCTTTCCTAAAATTCAGGGTCCTGACTTTACTCTTCACCTGATCCATTTTCATCAGGACTGCGGACGCCACCAATGCATGATCAGTGCAGCCCAGGCTGTCTCCTGTCTTGACACCACTGTTGAGGTTGCTTGCATTGGTGACCAACAGGTCCAGTATCACATTCCCTGTGGTAGGCCTATCTATTACCTGGCTTAAGAAGTTATCCTCGATGCATTCCAGGAGTCTCTGGGATTGTCTACAGCTCATAGTACTCTCATCCTTCTGTCAACAGTTCTATCAGGATAGACTGAGAATGCTAGAAGCTATTGTGAAACAATACTAATGTCCTCTTGTGAGCATGAGAAGCAACAGGCCAGCATTGATACTGAAAGACAAACTTGCTCATGCCCTCAGCCCTGCTGGTAGTTACTCTAACTTTCAGGAGCTTGTTAGACTAAAAAGACTAAGTGGGAAGGTGAACTTGGATGCAGATTACCTAAGTGATATGGTTGGTCAAAATTTTCTTTCATTAAAAACATCACATTTTGGTACTCTGGTAGTATTCCTTGCCAAAAAATTCAACTGCATAGACACAAAAGATCCCAGAATCAGATTTTATATCTAGTTTCAGCACAATATAAGGATCTCAGTTTAAACACACCACTGTAATTAAAAAAACCTCTACAGTAAGGGGATAACTTAAAATTATGTCACCTAAACAAAGTGATTGTTGTAGCCAGCCACCTGTTTTACTGGACTTTAAAGAATTACTGAAGTTAAATCTCACCAGAAATACCTAATCAATAGCAAAATGGATGCAATTAACACAAATCTTTTTAAGTTCCAAAAAAGCAAGAACTCTTTAACAATCCTTTGACTTAAGCTCTATCTTTAGTCTCAGATCAAGGCATATCAGCTATGACCAGGCATCCACAGGGAGCCTGCATTTGCCCATTACTACGCATCCAATAACATCTGCCAAACAATCCAGTCTCAAGTGTCCTTTTGGAAACTAGAAGCAATGTAGACTTTATGCTATCCATTACAAGGCTATAAAACAATGCCACAAGACTGAAAGTGTTCACTTATTATCCATAAAGATCAAATAATCCCTTTTCATAGCATCTACTCATCATACAAGTAGGACTGTTGTCATCGCCTTTCCCTTATCACCCAGGATACCATTGGGACTACCAGTAACAGAATCACTTCTCCTATTCATCATTTCACTAAGTTCTTGTAGTGTTTTTACATCTGTAACATTTCCAGTTTCTAATCATATTTTTTCCTACAAATAATGCCTTTGAATGTCTGGATGTGTCTGTAAACTCATAAGGTAAAAATAATGTACTGAAATCTTTGTACAACTCAGTATTATGGTTCAGCTTATGTTTCTGCTTTTCAGAACAGCTTTCCATCTCTACAGCAAACTACAGTCAAAGCGGCTTTACATTGTACAGTTATATAGTATTCCAAATATCACTAACATTATAGTAAAAGGTAGTTTAGTGAACATTAAATGCAGTATTTTTTCTTGTAAATAGAAAATAAATATAAGTAACATCTGCATGAGAAATTTAAGTGCCTTGAAACCCTTTAAGGATTTGGATTTATTTCAACGTACCGATACTACTGTATCGCATATTATTGTTCAAGTAAGGAAGATAGCACAGAAAGACTTAAGTCTTCTTCTGGAAGACTCAATCTACTTATGTCACAGGTCAGGATTTATTCAGGCAAATAATTTAATAAACATTAAATCAGATAATCAGGTTTTCAAGTTCTCTTACAAACAAGAAAGTAGAAGTTGTAATAAAAAGGCCTCAGTTACAGATACTGATGCTCTAAATCTTGTAAAAATAAAACCAGGAATACCTCCTTCTCATAATAAGAACATCAAAAAAGTACCATTAGTTTCTCTCATGTTGTTTTAGAAAAAAAACAAACCAAGATGTTTGAAACATTTGTATACAATCTGAAAAAAAAAAAAAATCTACAAAACACCAAACCAACTGCCTCCCTCCTCCTCCCTGCCAAACAGTTCTTCTAACTCCATTATATAAAGAAAAATTTGACGTATTTTAATGAAGGTAATTTTTGTGCAAAGAAAAGCAAGTTATTCCCCTTGTGCTGAAAAGTCAAATAATCAGAACATTTAACTTTAAAGAGTAATATCTAAGTTTCTGAGATTCTTAGTTCAAGTGCAAGGCCTTTAGAAAATAAACAGTTACATTGATTGGTTACTATGGAAATGAACCCAGATAACTTCTTGGCAACCGTTCCTATGCTACAGGGCACGCTGGAGAAAGCTTTCCGTTATGAGTCAGTTTCCTATGAGCCTCACAGTCACTTTACCACATGCAAAGCAAAACCAGTTGTTTTATGAATCAAAATGTATCTTAGTAACTAAGATGCATTCAAATACATACTAAATTGTAGTGCTTTGGTGTAACTTAACAAATTCTGTCAGTAAGACGTAGACAAGAATAAACTGAACACACAAATATTTTAAAATACATTGATTCCAAAGTATAGTTCAAGTTACCATTAGTTTAACAAATTGCTTTTTCTTTAGGAAACAATTTCACATTGACTAAATTTCAAATGCATGATTTTAGCTGTAGACAAGTCTTTTTCTGTATGTATTTTATGTATTGTACACAATTGCAGTTGGGAATGCTGAACAAAAGTCTTGTTTTTTCTCTTCTGATCCATAAAAGAGAAAATCAAGAAAACCAACATAAAAGAAACAACAAATCATAATCCAGTCAACTCTCATCGTAATTTGTTAACAAGTGATGGGCTCTTTTTATTTTGAATGTGTTTATGATCAGCAGATTGTTTGTTGATTTCCACATGGGTAAAGGATGTGAATAATGGCTTGTTTCAGCAAATAGCTACAAATGCAAAAATAAATCACTTTTAAGAACCTTAAAAGCGCCATGGGAAAAAACCCTTCTTGCCAAATGGAAAAGCTTTAGCAGGAGAGGCTTAGAAATAAAGAAACCGAAACTCCATGTGGGCATTTACCAAAATACTGTGTTCCATTAATTAGAAAATTGTGTATTCAGGTTTTTATCTGAATTATTCTAGATATCAAATTATAACATTTAGGCATATAGGGATGATTATGTTAAACTAATTGTTTTTCTAGTGATTTTATAATCATTGGTCACTAAAGAAACAAAAAATTTGGAGCTTTTTTTTTTTTTCAGTTTTAAGATGCCATTCAGAATTTGTATCCGACTACTTTTTCATTAAACTACTTCTAGAAATACTTTTGAAATAAAATGGTTCAGTACACTTCTTTAAGTTAAGGAAAGGGTTATTTGCTTAGACATCTTACACCTTTTGGACAGAACATGAGTTACCTACTCACTATAAGTACCTTGGAAAAAAAAATAGCTTTTTCACTCCACAGGGTAAATGGGAATATTATTGTTATCATTTTTTAAAGCTTGTAGTTGGATGGGAGGGTTGCTTTGGACTTCTAAGAATTTTTGAGGGCAGGTTCTTCGAGTTCAAAGTACAGTGAATAATATGCCTTTAGAAAAGTTCTCTGAGCAAGTGCAACTTCTCCAATATTGCCTAAGTTTTGCTTGCTTCTTTTAGGGGAAAATATACCATGTTGATCAGAGAGCATAAGAGAAGTGAGGCTGCTGCAGCTCCACTCCCCAAATCCAACCAGTAGCGAGCCTGAAGCCGTGTTCCTGGTAAGCACCCACAACTGCCACACATACACAGCTGGCAACCCTGATGACAGACTCAGAGCACTCACAGAGACAGCCAGCACCAACAGCCTTATCCCACTCCCCTCTCTGGATGAACAGGACTAGAGGTCTGCTAGCAAGACCCATGGCTCCCAGGATACACCACCTATTCGACAGCTAGTCTGGCTTGATCCCTGATAGCATTTACACACACCTGTACAAGGTCCAGTTGCTGACACCCAGCACACGGGTGCTCTGGCCCACAATCCCAGGCCAGTTGCTGGCACCAAGACTCTCATTCACTCCAGTTGCTGGCACAATGGACACATAGGACCCTGTGACCCACAGTTCCACTCCCATGGCTGGCATTTAAGTCCAGTCACTCAGGTCTCTCCAGTTGCTGATACCACAGACACCCAGGCCCTTTGATGCACAGTCTGGACTCCAGTTGCTGGCACTCAGCCCCGCCCCCCCCACTGAACAGAGAGCCTTCACCCAGGAAAGAGTTAGAATGCAGTTTAATAAGAAGATACGCTAGACTGCACTGATTAGAAAGGGGCACAGCCAGACAAATGTACCAACCAGCAAACTACTTGTACTAACCAGCCCTCTTATCCCCTTACCTCTCTATTTTTCCCATGCTTATTCGTCCCCAAATCACCTAAATTCATCCACCTTCAGTTCCTCACCTAAAGATCCCATAATAAGCCTTTTCCCCTGCATCCCATAATGTGTCTCATAGAGCTATGCAACAACTCCCCACAGTCCAAAAAGTGCTTTGGACTCAATGTTAGCTCAACATGATGGGTTTCCTGCCTGGACAATGGGGCTGAGGCTCTCCAGGGACAGCCCTGGGAGAGGCCTGGACAGGGTGTCCCCTTGTCCAAGTCCATAATTTCAGTTCTGCACGTGCCTCTGTGTCCCTGGGCTTGTGGAGATGGGCCTTTGATGGGCCAATGGCTCCTGTGACAGGCCTGGGAACAGCCAGGGCAGGGTATTATTTTAGCACCTCCACCCTCTCCTGCCTTTGTTTCCTGTGTCCTTTGTGGGTGTGCATATGAACTTTTACCACCTAACCTGACAGCTTCCTTTGATCAACCCTTGGCTGAATAAACTTAATACCGTTAGCTCTGTCCTTCTGACACACATACAGTGTTTAATAGATTGGAGTAACATAGAGTTGTTATTATTAGTGTAGAAATAGTCTTTTTAAATGGGAATAATATCCTATTTATATATATATTATATATACACATATATAAACCCAAATATCTTTCTTCTGCAGAATGCCAGAGCACCTAACACAGAATGCCAATATCATGATCACACCTTACAGAGACAATAATTAAGGCATTTACCTACTAACAGTTTATCAGTCATACCTGCAGTGCCTGCAGCGGTTCAGGTACTTTACGGTAAGACTTGACCTTTCCTAGACTATCTTTAGCGTTAGGAAGGTATTATTGGATATAGAATTCTCATTTGTACTAGGGAACACATAATGGTTTGGTATGCAAGAGAAAAATACCCTCTCGCACCCCTCTTACCCAAAATCTACTTCCATTTAAAATTTGTGCAGTCTCACAGTTGAGGGAAAGATACAAGTACCCGTGCAACAGGCTCCCAGAGCAATTGAGTGGTGTCTTCTCAGTCCACTTTCAAGCAAAGCACTGGGTACTACTATTCAGCCTCCCAAGATCTGCCAAGCAGCTGGCTGTTTGTAAAGCATTTCAGAAGAAAATCACTATTACTACACAGAAATGTAGTCTTCTTGTTTGGTTTAGATCCATGCAGCTGAAGTGTCAAACAATATGGCTTACTCACGTTGTTTCTTTTAATATCTCTACTGTACACTCAAAGCAAAATATAAAGAAGATCACCCAACAAAGAGATCCTTCACTTTCAAATTAAACTAAAATCCTTACTGCTAAGTTTATAGTGGAAGTAAAACCAAGCACAAATATGAAATTAACACAGGTATTGTAAAGCAAATAAAAAGAGATCTAGCACCAACACCAGTATCAATTTTATTCAAATGTATTCTGTGCATCTAATAGACATAACTTAATACATGTAACATACATGCTGCCCATGCATGTACCAATTCTAACCTCATCATCTTTAAAGAATGTTGAGCTACAAAGGACCAAAAAATACTCAATATAACTTTTCAAATACCAAGTTGTGCTTTAAATTGTTATTTGATAACCAGAATACTAAATTTAGTCTTCATATAGAAAGATGCATCTCTTGAAGTTAGAGCTCAGTCAGAGTATGATCTCCAAAGTAGAAATAAACTTATACAAAGCCTCAGTTTATTTCTTATATTCAGGAAGAAATACAGTTTACTTTTCCTTTAACATTCTGTGTTTCCTCCATGCCTAAGGCACAGAAGAAGATACATTCTCTCCAACAAAAACATTTTTTCCTAAGCATTGCAAAAAACCCGAACAAAACCAGTCATTTACAAACAAGAGCTTCAATGTTTCACAAATTTCAGCACTAAGCAAGCCAGCAAACAGCTGGCTCTGCAGGAAGAGCTCCACTTGTTTACAGTGCTCAACTCCCCAGTTAATTTGCTGTTAATACTCACAAAACTTTAACAGAGCAATCATTTTCTATTCCACATGTTTTTTACTCATAATAAACAGGTTAAATCCTTAACTAGGAACATTTCACGTGAACTATTTCTTATAAAATATGCATAAACTGATCATTACATGGAAATACAGCTGCTTTGGAATATTTTTATTTATGAAAAACTGCTGGTTACAGGCAAATGCAGAGACCTGAAAGGGAATTAGCACTGTGAAGGGCAAGCTGCATTAGCAAGACTGTAGCCAGCAGTTCAAAGGAAGTGATTGTTCCCCTCTGTTGAACATCTGTGAGGCTGTATGTGCACCACTGTGTCCATTTCTGGGGCCCTCTCAGCAGAGGTAAGACACTGATAAGCTGAAGTAAGTCAGGTGAAGGGTGTGAGATGAGGGTCTGGAGTCAGGGATGAGGGGGATAAAGCACTTGATGCAGGAGAAGTTGGGAATGTGGCATTTTTAAAATCTGAAGAGGTGAGGGAAGCTCTAATCTTTGGCCATCTCTATTGAGTTAGAGAGAAGATGGAGCCAGATGTTTCTTAGTGCAGAGCAGAGAAAGGAGGCAATAACAAGAGAAATCCCAATAAAATAAGGGGGGAAAAATGCTTACAATAAAAGCAGTGAAGCAGAGGGACAGGTTGTCTACAAACACTGGAATCCTCATTCTTTCATATATTCTAAAGTAGAATCATAGAATCATCTGGGCCAGAAGGGACCTTCAAAGGTCATCTAGTCCGA
>JAOXJM010000033.1:50886594-50897200 GCA_026413425.1 Tringa solitaria | reverse complement strand
ACTCAATGATCCCAAGGGTCTTTTCCAACCTGAATGATTCTATGATTCTATGAAAGGTGTTAGCTGGGACTGGCTTAGCTGGGACGGGCAGCAATGCAGGCTTGGTACCCACCCTGGTGGGTGCAGGAGGAGGTGGGGACAGAAGGATGTGGTGGGTCTGGGTGGGCAGAGCCAGGGAGCAGCATCCCCCCAGCATCTTAGTCGGCAGTTAGTGCTGCTCAGCCAGTGGAGATGTCACAGCAAAATGTTGAAGGCTTTTGCTGAAATGGGGGGTGTTTTCCAAAGGGCAGGTTTCTTTCTGGCCCTGCTGAGCATCCTGCCCTACCTTTCCCATAGTGCTACAAAACATACATTCGTTTTGAAAACCATCAGAGAGAGGGGCAGCAACTCTGCAAAAAAAAGCAATTGCGGTTTTCAGGGATGTATTATTTAAACGCATAATCAATACCACCATTTAATTATTAGTGTCGTTTGTCAAATACCCAACAATGTGATTACCCTATTTAAGGTTTTTCTTCAGGCATAAACCAACCTTTTTAAAATTACTAACTTTTATCTTAGCAAAAGTATTGTTAATTAATACTTTTATTGTCCTCCCCTGTGATTTGCTTTCTCTTAATTACCAACAGGAGCAACACAAGAGTGCTCCATCGCCCGTGCCAGAATTAACCTGAGTTCCTCCAAATTGCACTGCATGATCCACTTGGATTTGTCTTTCAGGTACTGAGTGGGAGAGCCTGATCCCATGGGAAATGGTGCTTTACCAGGCTCTCTTACTTTGCAGAATTAGAGAATAGTTTGGGTTGGAAGGGACCTTTAAAGATCATCTAGTCCAACTCCCCTGCAATGAGCAGGGACATCTTCAACTAGATCAGGTTGCTCAGAGCCCTGTCCAGCTTGACCTTGAACATTTCCAGGGATAGGGCATCTACAGCATCTCTGGGTAACAACCTGCCCCAGTGTTTCACCACCCTTATATCTAGTCTGAATCTAACTTCCTTTACCTTAAAATTATTACCCCTTGTCATGTTGCTACAGGCCTTGGTAAAAAGTTTCTCCCCATCTTTCTTATAAGCCCCCTTTGACTACTGAAAGGCCACAACAAGCTTTCCCTGAAGTCTTCTCTTCTCCAGACAGAACAACCCCAACTCTCTGAACCTGTCTTCATAGTAGTGGTGCTCCATCCCTCTGATCATCTTTGTGGCCCTCCCCTGGACCTGCTTGAACAGGTCCATGTCTTTCCTGTGTTGGGGTCTCCAGAGCTGGACGTGATATTTCAGGTGGGGTCTCACCAGAGTGGAGCAGAGGGGCAGAGTCTCTTCCCTCGACCTGCTGGACAAGCTTCTTTTGATGCAGCCCAGGCTATGGTTGGCTTTCTGGGCTGTGAGCACAAGTTATCAGGTCCTTCTTGACAGGGCTGCTCTCAAGCCCTTCTTTCCCTAGGCTGTGCTGATACTGGGGTTTGCCCTGACCCGGGTGCAGGACCTTGCAATTTAGAGGGTAAGGTTTTAAATTCATCCGGGGCAATCAATGGAGCAAATATATGATGAGTATTTCAGAAAGCTTCCTGGAAAAGGAGGTGGGGAATCATGGGATTTGGGATGTGATATGAATCGGAATCATCGTGCTGTGTTTTTTGGCATGGAAAGGAAGCAAATGTATAAATAAACATTTGTATTGCCTGCAAAATACAGAATGTGTTCCCATTCTGCTCAATGTTATCAAGGCCATATTTGCAGCAACACATCCAGTTTTTGGGCAGTACACTTCAGAGAAAATATGGTCCACCCGGAGATTTTCCAGAGGAGAAATACTGGAGTGATCATCTGGTTCAGAACTGCTGCTCTTCAATTACAGAAGGCTGAACGCAACAGGTCTTTTAACAAATAAAAGCTGTCGTGAACATATTCATTAAGCCTGTGATGCACAGGAGGATAACTTCAGTTAATGGTTTCAAATCATAGAAAGGAAGGTCACTGTATTTTCGTTTCCTTTCTTTCCTGAGCTAACAGGAAATAGTGTGATGGATTGCTGGAAGAGTTTCTGGCACCTCTGCTTTGGAGAGCTCACAGAAGAGGTGAGGCTTAGTCTACTGTTTTGGCTGTGTTATGCAGAACTAGTTGTCTAACAGTTTTCATATTGCTGGCTTATATATGGGTCAAATTCCTAATACGTTAAGCAAAAATTATTGTCTTGATATCAGGAATCTTATATGTGATTCAGCCATGAGGCTGAATTTTAGTCTGTGTAAGGAAGACAAGACCTTCAGCCAAATAGAAGAAAACAAAATGGGAGACTCCTGAGTTTGAGGTCATGCCTGTACTTTCTGCAAGAGGAGAAAGTATTAAAGTATTGGAAATTCTGGCATTCCAGCCTGCTTTGTGTTATTTGCCACCTTGCATCAAGGTGGCAAATAGTTCAAGGTCTGACTGAAATATTGTCCACTATCTGTCTATTTGTATATAGCTGCACAGCATATGTTAGGAACAAGATAAGGGGTGTCTGTACAGTGTAACACAGCTCTTAGGCCTCAGAGCAGCTGATACCTGCAGTAAAAAAGGGGATAGAGTGGTGATACAACCCACTTGGAAGCAAACGGTTTGAATGTCAGCTGCTCAGACCCCCATCACAGTCCAGCTGCTGTAGGTCTTGGCTGTTCACTGACCAGTAACAGTTCAGATGGCAAGGCCACAGAGGGAGACATGACCTTCTCTACTGGTTTGGATTCTCACGAGGTGGTGAATGCTTTGAAGACACTTCCATGTCTTCCCTTTGCTGAAAGTACAGGCTTCGTCACGTCTTTCAAGCCTCTTGGGTGTTGCCATGAATTTAGAGGAGCAGATAACACATGCTATGCACAACGTGTTCATCATGTGCTGGGTTGTCATGTAGGTTACGTACAATGGTATCTAGACTATGCACTGATTTAGGATTTTTTTTTTTTCCCCCACACTAATGTGATAGTGGGGTTACAGCCAGTCCACCCAAACAAAAGCCAGCTCTTACCAAAGTCTACAGTACTTGACTGGTGTGATGGAATGCTCCCCATTGCTGATATGCTCCACAGTAAATGTTGATGTTGTTTCGTTGGGTTGATTTAATCTTTCTATGATTTAGTGCAGGAACTTTAAGCTCTGGGGACATCACAATGATGAACCTCTTCCCCCCCACCACCAGTAAAAGTCACCTGAAGCATGGTCAAGTTACCAAGCTTCATGCTACCACTGCCCAACACTGCTTGGAGGAAGGCTGAACAGTTTGTGCAGGTTGCTGGAGAGCAGCAGCATTTATATCCATTGCTTTCAGCTGAGCACATCATTTCAATCCAGCTGTCAGGGGCTGGCCTAACTACATAGTCTAGGCTGAGGCTGTGGGGTATAAGCAAGTATATAATTATTAATCTCTGTTAATGCCATCACTTGGCACCAGAAAAGAGGAATGAGTGCAGAGGATTCATTAAATTTTACCTAGAGCAGAGCTAGAGCTTATTAAAGCCTGTTTTATTTACAATATGTATCTATTGACCTTCAGATCTCAGTTTACTAGGAATTGGGAAACAGTGTTCAGGGACAGACTGCCACATCTCAAAAAGCCTACAACCTGTGTGAGGACTACTGTTTTCACCCCCCCCTTTCCACTCTCTTCTGCAGTGAAGAAACAGAGCCGCCCCAGGCTGAATTTTGCAGGGAAGAGGACATGGTATTCAAACAAACAAACAAAAAAAGACAGAAGGGAGCTCTAGGAGAGGAAGAGAGCAAAATGAGAGCATGCTCAAGTGAAAACCTGCACATTTAACCAGAGTTCCTTTGTCCCTGTTACCCCTTAAGGACCTACAAAGTGCAGGGGCTTTGAACTTGTGATGCTTTGGCAGGGGACCTATCAGTTTTAAATGTCAGAAGCAGGAACTTGCATGTTAGCTGGTGGTGTGGTGCCACTTCTGCTGCTGTGGCTTTGTCTTTACAGAAGATAATCTCATTACTGCCTACTTTTTAGGTCTGTGGTGTGGTCCTCCAGGTCACAGCATGACTAAATTCTTATTGAAAGAAGAGATTGACACCCTGCGTCATGCCCTTCATTTTGCGTGTTTTCCCTAGTTTATGTACTTTGACCAGTTTCTACTGCCTATGTGTGCAGATGAATATACAGTTTTGCAGAGCTATGTTGCATTAAAAGCCTCTTGAAAAGTCTCAACCTTTCAGCCTCAGTGCATTCACATTTTTTGAACATAAACAACCTCTGAAGTCTGTAGAAGTGTGTGTTGTGGTGTGACCACTGAAAAATGACTCTTCATTTATTGCCTTGATGGGAGCAAGTTAGGTGATGTTTATCCTGAAAAGCTACATTTGACCTTCCACTGAGTGCAAAGACATGGGCATGTGTGTTTCTTGTGCTGAAAGTAAGAAGAGACCTTGGCCTATGCTGTTTTCTGGAGCTTTCAAGTTGCTCTTAGACCCTTATTGCTACTGGTAGTCTGTGTTTGAAGCTCAGAATATAGGAGGGAGACTCTTTAAGGTTCTCATGTGCCATAGATTTGTTTTTATGAGAAGCTTTAGTATTTCAGTTCTGCAGAGTCATCTGCTCTGCCTTTAAAGAGCATGACTTGTACTTGTGAGTCCAGTCTAACACCATACAAGTCAGGGACTGCGTGGCTGAAGACATGCTTTTTGACATGGGAGAATTTCAGATGGATAAAAGGCTGGAAAAACTTCAAAGTTGCTTTAAAGAACATTCTCTATACATTCTTTATTTAATATTACACTCAATTAATCTAAACATTGCTATCCAGCTCTGAGACTTGATTCTTTGTTCTTATGCTGTTTTGTTGGTTTTTTTTGTTTTCTTTATATCTTTGAAATGGGAGCCTCTTTATAGCACTGTCTCAGACAGTATTTTATGGATGCTTGTAGCTCATCTGTAAAACTAAAAATCTTTTTACTAGACAGGAAAGCTCAATTTCCTTCTACTTTTGTCAAACTTTTTTGGTTTTGTAGCAGTTATAGTAGAAAAGAGAAGATTTTAACTCTTGCTGTAAACAAACATGATTGTCATCTCTGGGAGAGACTGTGCTGATCTTCTAACTGAAATTTTGCTTACAGCACAGCACTTCAGGTTTCTGTCTTGGTATAAATCTATTGAAACCCCATATATGTTTAGCGTAAACATCTGGCTACTCTCCTGCTGTCCTCAATAGAAGTAATCTGCTCTGTTTGAAACTTTTCTTTTCAGAAAACAACTGTATTTAACAGAAAAAGAGTGTTTTTATACTATCTGCCTTAGGTTTGTAACCCCCCCTATCTTATGAAGGAAGAGAGAAAAGGTAATCACAGTAAGTTTTCTTAAAGGTGTCTTATTGAGCAGTTCAAAATCAAGAAAAATCCTGTTGATTTGGCCTGAACGATATTGTTAAGTGTTGTTATATGGGTTCAGGATCACAGGAATGGATTATAAAATTGTAGATGATGGAGAAGAGCTGAGGACTTCGTGTATCTAACACATGTTTAGACCAATGCACTTTTCCACCTATTTCAGACTAGCAAACTTTTACTGCAACCATATATTGGAGTTTCTTTCAACCTAATCCCAATGGGTCTAGACTAATGGGCCAAGTATTAACTATCAGAAAACTAGAGTTAACTCTTTGTCACGAGGGAACCTCAAAACTTGTCTTAGACTTTGTTTGCAGTGCAAGGTGCAGGCTGAAAGGTGGGGGATGCCGTCACTGGAGACGGGTGCGAAGTGGAGCACTAATGTCTTCAAATGCACCCTTCTGCTGGCAAAAAATGCTTTTTCTTTAGGCTTTGAAAACACATCACTTATGGTGCTACCACAGCGTCATTGAGTAAGAATCTATTGTGTCTTCAAAATTCTTTAATTGTTATTACATTTTGATTATTTACATTTTTATGATTGCATTTTGTAATGTAATCAAAAGGAAAAGGTCTAACTCTTAGAGATGAGACCGAACTCAGAAGTAGCTGTGCCCAAAGCAATTTTGTGCAAAGCTGTTCAAGGTAACATGGAAGCAGGTGGCCATGCTAACTTGCTGTTCTTCATGGCCTAGCTTTGCATCTCAGTGTAGGTGGATGAGGTTTTCCAACTGGCCCTAGACAGTGAGTACCACAGTTACGTTAGTGAAAAAATTCATTTGTCTCACTTTTTAAACACAGTAACAGTGCAAGCCTATCTATATAGCAGCAATAAGCAAAAAAAGACTCTGTTTTCCTGCTAGTCAAGAAGCAGTACACTTCTTTCTCTTTAGGAAGGTTTTTTTTAATCTAGGGAGCTACTCTGACTGACCTCCTCGAGTCACTGTGAGACAAGAATCTAGTGTATGCTCTCTTCCCTGTGAGCCACTTTAAATCTGCCAACACTTTTTCTTGGCTTTCCTTATAGAGCAAATCCAGCTGTTCTGGGTCTCTGGAGTATCCATGTTCTCTTAAACTCTCCTAATCGTTTTGGCTAGAAAATAGGGACAGTAGCTAGACTGTTTCCCATACCACAAGTTCAACAAAAGTGGAGCTGATTATGCAATCAGAAATTAAATAGGAGTTAACAAGGCTTTTCTGAAGCCAGCAATGGGAGTCACAAAGCAGCTGGTGACTAGAAGGGCTGTGGAAAGAGCTCTGCTTAGCCATTAGTCAGAGGAAAAAAGAAAACATGTAATACTCATCTAGGGATTTTTTCCTCCCTTTTCTAAGTATGAAATTTGTTTAGGGTTAAACAAAACCTTTTAGAAGTGAGACAGAATGAAAGGTTAATGATGCTAAACAGAAGACAGAGGAAATAAGAGGGAAGCAAGTTTTGCTCAGTTTATAATTGTGAGATTTGGTCACTAGCCATGGACTTCATTTCATCCACTGTTGAAGGATGCAAGAACCTTGCTGCTTATCTTCCAGAATAACTGTTGAGCTCAAGCTGTCATCTGCCAAGTGAATACACATTGAGACTTGTTCTTCTTCTCCTACTCTCAGCACAATGAGTAATCTAGTATCTTTCCTCAGAGTTGAAAAACACCAAATAGAGGGTCACTTCTGCAGGCTCTTGTAGCCTGAGCGATCTGGGATATCCACCAGGGATTATGATAGTGTGTTTGAAGACAGAAATGAATGCAAGTGGGTGATGTTCTCAGCACAAGAAAGACATGGACCTATTGGAGCAGATCCTGAGGAGGACCACAAAAATGATCAAAGGGCTGGAGTACCTCTCCTGTGAGGACAGGCTGAGAGAGTTGGGGTTGTTCTGTCTGGAGAAGAGAAGACTTCAGGGAAAGCTTGTTGTGGCCTTTCAGTAGTCAAAGGGGGCTTATAAGAAAGATGGGGAGAAACTTTTTACCAAGGCCTGTAGCAACATGACAAGGGGTAATAATTTTAAGGTAAAAGAAGTTAGATTCGGACTAGATATAAGGAAGAGTTGTGGGGTGGTTTTTTTTTTTATACAATGAGGGTAGTGAAACACTGGGGCGGGTTGTTACCCAGAGAGGCTGTAGATGCCCCATACCTGGAAATGTTCAAGGTCAAGCTGGACAGGGCTCTGAGCAACTTGATCTAGCTGAAGATGTCCCTGCTTATTGCAGGGGAGTTGGACTAGATGACCTTTAAAGGTCCTTTCCAACCTTACCCATTCTATGATACACTAAGCACTAATGGGTGATTCAGTAGATTCCATCACCGTCCTGGGGAAGGAACATGTAGCCACAAGATGTATTTTTTGAGCAAACTCAAGGGATGGGATTTTTCCTCATTTTTGACTGACTGGATATTTTGGTTTTGTTGGGTTTTTTTTATGTGTGGCTTGTTTTTTTGTTTTTGTTTTTTGCTCTCCAGATCTGACAGCTGAATGAGTAAAGTGATTTCCTGGAGTGATTCCATCCCCCATCCAGGAAATATGGAAGTAACTTATGGAAAAAATTGAAAAATTTGTATAAAGAGGAATCTCAGAACTAAAATATTCACCTGTTGTCCAGATTAAAAGGGTAAAGAAATTTACATTAAGAGTTACTTATTTTTTTGTATTAAGCCAATGTCTTTTTTAAATTGGCAAAATTCTCAGACTAAGTGTTTGTTCATATTTCTGAATTAAAAATTCCCTCTCAAACACTTAAATCTGTGAAATAATTCCTTCTATAAACATTCATACCCATAAGTTGATGTGCCTGATCATACAATGAAAATGGCTGCAAATATAGTCATAAGTATGAATAAAGATACCAAAGTACTTGTCTAGTTCAGAGACATTTTTTTCTTGTTTTACCTTGTGGCTCTGACATTGGTTCCATCATTTGTGGCATTCCTGCTGTGACTAGAAGATCCTAAGACTTAAACAGGAGAGAAGGAAACAATAAAGAAAGCTAATGCATGTTTTTACCTGAAAACATAATTTGTATTATTATGGGTTTTCTGTGAATTGCAGTATTCAAACAGGAACTCTCAACCTGTCAGCCACCAGTGCTAAGACCTCCCTTTCCTAGACTTCAGTTTATTAATTTTCTTAGGCTTGAAGTAATGAACTGAATATAATATTCAAATAGTGTTCAGTATAATGATTTTATGTAAATGGCATTGCATTTTCATTTCTTTTCTTCATAATGAAGCCTATTTTTGACTGCTATGCACTGAACAGATACCCTTTAGTGAGCTGCAGTGTGATAGTGTGCAAGTCTTTTCAGTGAGATGTTGATTGGAAATTATTTGTATGTAGGTTGTTTTTTCTCCTTACCACTCTTTGTTACCCTGTATTAAATTTGCACTGCCCAGTTTATTTTGGCTTTCTTCATAACCCTACTGTGACCTCTGTCATCAGTATGGTATGTTTTCCCCCTGCCTCGTGTGTGTCCTCTGTTTACTTCACAGAACTGAACAAGACCAATGTAAGATGAATATCACAGCTATGTTTACTGGCATTATTTTCCCATGACAAAATTGTTTTCTTTTCTCTGGCTTTTAACCAGTTTCTGATCTATAACGGGTCTTAATTTTCTAACCAGTTACTGTACTGTCTCTTCCTCAATTTTCTTTAGCAGTTCTGTCCAGAATTAATTTTATGTGTGGAAACTGCCTTTAGACATCTGACTAATGTCTTCCATAGTCTTAGGCTTCTATGGAGGATCTCTGGATCCACAGCACTCTGAAGAAGGAAAGAGAGACCTAACACAGGAAATTTAAGGCAAGCAGCAGTGGCCATATCATGCCACTGTCGGTTAGTCTTCTGGAGTGGAGGGTAAGGAGGAAACTTCTCCAGAAGACCAGAAACATGCTTTTTCTGAAGTGGTGAAACTCCTGCAGTGAGTTAGATGGTATGAATACTTTTCACTTTCAAGGACACCTGCCTTGAAACTCTAATTCATCCAATTCTACCTAAAGGGTTGCCTGAAAAAAGGGCTTTCTCATGTGGTGGATCAGCCTTAACTTCTGAAGAACAAGGAACGTTCTGAAGAACGAGGAAGCCCTGAAAACATTGATGCAGCAGTTCTCTCTCTTAATCTGATCTGATAAACCTGTAGTGTAGCAGGAGGCTGCAAAAGTTTCCTCTGCTTGGGGGCTGCATGCCTTGGGGATGTCCTATTGTCTGGATCATTTAACCTTGAAAGGGTAGTTCAGGAGAATTTCTACTGAGTTATCTTTTATTATGTTTTTATGTAAATGGCACAATTCTTACCCTCACTGGCAAATATCAACTGGAAGCTTATAGTGATACATCTATGCATTCCAGTGATATTCAGAATCTTATCTGGATTATATAAATGTATGCTGGAAAATTGAGAGAATGATGATGCTTCATTAGGTGAAAGGAACTTTTGGACTTTGTATAGAGAACAGATCTTATGAAATTGTTGATATACAGTGAATATATCTGATATTTAGGTATTACAGCAGTTTTCAGGAGGGAGGAGTTTAGGCTCGGAGTAAAATCCTGATTGAAATGGAAAACAAGATCTGTGTGAGATCCAGAATCATGCCTCTAGTTTGGCAGGGGTGTGGATGTGTAACTAATATTAAAAATGTCTTCCTTGTTTTGTGAACATTTGTTAAAGAACTAGTTGTTATGTTCCAGAATAAGGGACATAAATGTAAGGCTGTTTTGCCTAATGCAATTCTTGGTTTTGATCTATTTGTCATAGTGATAACTCTAACCAAAGGAGCATTTGACACTTGTGAGACTCAGCAAGAAAACTTCAGATGTGGTCGCTTTTCTGCCGCTACTCCTGTATTGGAGAAGCGGCATATTGACACTGAGTGACAGATGAACGTAGCTGTACCAAAATGCAACCACCGACAGGTATGTGGATGAGACAGCAGAGTAACTTGTCTATTAGGAGAAAGCATCAGGAATGTTCAGGGTTTTTTTGTTTTGTTTTTGATTTACCTTCTAACCAATTTAACTGGAATATGCTTGCATTTAAGAAGTAATTTGCTTGGTCTATATGAGAAGTTTATTAGGTGAGAAATATAACCAAATGCCAGTTTTCTGCAGGTATACTGAAAGAATACTGAAGAAATTATCTGTCTTTACTTAATTTAAATAATACTGGATGCCTATAGCATTCTTTTAGAATAACCCATCTCCATGGTTTTCACTGAGGTATGTTTGTTAGTCACGTTGCATTCAG
>JAOXJM010000033.1:50855490-50886494 GCA_026413425.1 Tringa solitaria | reverse complement strand
ATTGCAGTATGTTTCATGATACTGAAAATACTTAAAATATCTTATATAATCTCATGTATCAGCTAACTTAAAGGCTGGTAAATGACAACGTGAGAGTAAGTTTATTTTCTGTCAAAGAGAAGAGACAATAAATACCGATATTCAAAGAGGCATATCTGCTATCAAATTAACGGACCCTACCAGAAAACTGTGAAATGTCAGCCCCTAATGAATATAGCGTGGTAGTTCAGAACTGTTTTTGAGAATATGAACACAAAGCCAATATCCCTTTTTCCTAGGGGAAAGAAGGAGAGAGAAAGACTTCAACTACAAGAGGTGCTATCTGCCCTATACTGAAGAACTGTATCAAATCAAGTATCTTCCTCTCAGGGCTGCT
Source organism: Tringa solitaria (assembly GCA_026413425.1). NCBI lineage: Eukaryota > Metazoa > Chordata > Aves > Charadriiformes > Scolopacidae > Tringa > Tringa solitaria. Next base: position 50,886,118 of record JAOXJM010000033.1, on the reverse strand, counting down.
TTTGATTTGGCCAGATTTTATCCAGCAGTTATGTCAGTGCCTTGTCTTCAAATTCCTAATTGTGGTGTCGTTTCTGTTTAAACAACCAAGGATAGCCTTTGTGGATAGTAAGAAACCACAGGGAACAATGTAGGATGCTTTTTGCACTGGAAAGTAGAGAAATATACTGGCAGAAAGCAGCCTCTTGAGTAAGTGCTGCCATGGGACATAACTGCATATATTGAAGGAGTTGGGCAAGAGAGAGGTTATTGGAGTGCTGTGATGAATCAGCCATGATTTTGAGGTGATAGTACTGCAGAAGTACTACCAGAGTGAAGGATAATGTATTTCAGCTTCTGATATTTTTAATGAACCGGTAAATATTCCAGTAAGGGCACAGGGCGTTTTTTTGGTTGTTATTTGAACACCTTAAGATCTCATTCTGCTTTACTTCTCTGGTTTTTGAAATGCTACTTATTATGTGAGAGAATTAATTTTGAAGTCTTAGGCAGCCAGTTGTCACTTCATATCTTACTTTGAAGCTAAATGAGTCTTGGGAATTTTTCCACCTCCTTCCCCTCCTCCTGGAAGTGGCCACAGTTACTATACCAATTGTTTTTCTTCTCTTGCCTCTGAATTTGGTTCTTCCTGATAGCTTCTGAGGGAAATAAATTATTTTTGAGCCAAAAATAACTCAAATTAGCATGAAATCTGGATTCATCTAATACTTCTATCTGTTGCTAAATGAAAGGGGTTAGAACCTTTATTTCAGCATTGTCTGTACATGTCTCTCTTAAATTCTTGCCGGATTTCTGTTCGAAGAAAATAAATGGTAGCTGAGCAAACTTGTTGAAGTTTGAGGTTAAATAATTTGTTTTGGAGCCATGTCTTGTAGATTTGAAAAGACTTTGTGAACAGTAGCCAATAACACTTACTTACTGCTGAGAATCTTTTGTCGTTTAACTTAATGAATAAAAATGTGTGTTGTATTTTCAAGCACAGCACTGTTTGGATGTTTACACTTCCAATCTTTTAAAACTCTATTCTGGTTTACCCCAACATGTAAGTAGGACGGTGGCACGTTCAAGAGTGATGTGCACATCTGGTGAAGTTGCTTCTGAACTGACCTGACCTGTTTGGTTAACCTCCAAAGCTATTTAGGATGGAGACTGTTTATCCATTTTTCTCTATAGAATCCAGCGGAGTTTCAAAGAGTTGCTGTGATGCTGATAGCAATGCCATATTGTCATTTGGCTTGCCTCAAGTTGGTTCAAGGTGAAGGCTCCTGCCTACTCTAGGAGGAGGAAAGTACTGATCTTGTATCTTTAGGCTGTTTATTGTATGAAGAATACATATCCATGGTTAAATCTGTAGCTGCAACAATGTAATTTTTAGGACTGGCTTTAATTGTATTGTGAATTCTAATGAAAGAAAAAAGTATGCTCTCTCACGTCTTAGAATAAGATTTGAGAAATGATGTATTCAAATCTAAAATGTCTCAATCTAAACACAGATTTTTGGAAGACAACTGGGTGGATTTTTAATATTTCAAGTAAACAAGAAAATATATGCAGTATTCTGCTGAGTCCCTTGGCCTGCCAAGCAACATCCATTATAGTGCTGAATTTTAAACATTAGCAGATATTGAAATTGGCCTCTATAATAGACCATCCGCAAGTCAGAAATAATCAACAGGTTGAAGAAATACCCACTATTTGAAACAGGTAACATTCTTGGTTAGGAAAGTCAGGAGGAGAAAAGACAAAATTAGATGTGACAGATGAAATGTTTGTACTCCCAAACAGGAAGGGTAATCCCTTTGGTTAGGGGAGTAGGGAGCATACAGGGGAGAATATTACTTGCTTTTTGTGAGAATTGTCCCACCAGTTCTTTACCTCTGAATTCACTCACTTGATCAGTATCCTATTTTTCTTTAAGGCTGCTTTGTCTTTTTTTGGTGGTGTGATTTTATTTCCCTGATTATTAACTGCTTCCATGGTCTAGAAAAGTATTGAAAGCATACACAAAGTCACTCACTAAGAAAGGTCTGTACCATTTCTCAATCAGCTCTCTGTGAATTTGTTCCGTGGGAACCTAAAATTTCAGCTTTACAATTCTGGTGTGGAATTAAACTTTGAATTTCATCAACAGATGCAAAATGTCACAGAGGCGTTGTTTCAGCTAACCTCTGCCTTTTGGTAGAATTTGAGTCTTGCCCAGTTGTCAACTGGAGAGAATATAATGATGGAAACTTAATCTTATTTAGATGGAGCAGGTCTAAATGCCATTTAGGCTGTCTAGCAGACTACTAACAGTAGCAGCAGGTGCTGCCTCCTTGTATTTTAAAAGGAAAGCAGCAGTGACTGTATCTCCTGAAGGGTCTGATTTTCCTTGTGTGGGTATACTGAGTCCGCCTCATAAACAACACCCTTATTATGCCCTAGGTCCTCCTCTGCTTGGTTTCTGGAGAAGGGTAGTTATGAGTCTGGAGCAGAATCCAAGACAAAAATGTAATCGCCAAGAGAACTGAGGAAGACAAGAAAAGGAGAAGGCTAGCCATTGACTACATGGGCTTGGTGGTCCTAGGCTTGGCCCGAAGTTTTAAGATATAATATTCTTACACATCAAAACTTGTTACTTAATGAACTAAAATAAATGTTCTGAAATAAAACATGATAACCATAAAATAATGCCTGATGTTCTCCTTTGGCTTCATTGTTTGGTGTTTACAGAAGACTCTTAATCTTGAAGTTTGAAATTTCTGACAAGAAAAGGTGGTTGTTTTGCTGACAACCACTTAAAAGCTCCTAAAACAGGATAAACTCTTGGTGTCTGTGTGGTGGATGGGTTTTTTGAGTTTGTGGTTTGTTTTTTTTTTTAATTCTGAGCTAGTTTTGGGAAACTGTTTTATTTTCCTCACCTTTGCAAATTTAAAAGTTGAGTACGTTGAATTGATGTTGATATGGAGTACTTGCAGAAACTATTCTTTTTCATAGCCTATTCAATTTAAATGCAAAATAACCATTTGTTTTGGAATATAATGATTTACTTAAGGTCAAACTATTTTTTTTCTGTGAACAAAACACTTCAGCCTCAAATTAATTTTTGGCAGTTGTAAAAATGCTTATGTTTTTTATTCTTCATGCAAAGACTGACATGTAAAAAGAGAACATTCCAATAATGTTCTTTCCACAAAGAGAAGCTTGTACTTCCCCTGTTGGTTAGCACTTTATTTTTCAAATCCTTTGGGAGGTCTTGGCATTTCCTCGTCCTCTCTATTAAAAATATTTTTAAACCACCTATATAACTTTTCTTTAAAAAAAGAAAAGTATTCCTCCTCAGATCCAAGACTCAAAATCCTGTAACAAATAGTAGATGTTGCTTAGCAGCCTTAATAAGCTTTTGCAATGAGGCTGCCAAAAAAAAAAATTAATCATATTTGCATGAGACTTCTGAAACATGAGGACAACAAAGAAGTCTAAAAATGTTTGTTTTCAGTAGACTAATGAGCTTTAAGAATCTGAAAGTGAATTTACTACTTTTCCTCTTAAATTCTCTGAGTATTTTGCCCACTTCTGATACTCAGTTTGCCAAGTGATGTCTGAATTTGGCTTGTTCTGAACCAAAGTATTTTGCCTCTTGTGAGATCACAGAAACAGATTTAGTTAAATGGGATAGTTGTCACACTCTTTTCTCTGTCTAAAACATTAATTTCAATTTCTTCCATGGGTGTTCTCTTTATTTTAGGAAAAATTTATCATCTAAGATGATGAAAGCTACAATTTTCTCAGCAAGCTGTCAAACAACAGTTCTATTATCCTGTCATTTACGCATGAATAAAATGTCTGTTCGAACTAATAATAAATTTGCCTTCATTTTAAACTAGTGATTTCTTGCTATCTGAAGGAAGACTGCAGAATACTATAGGAAATGCAAACTGAGACGGCAGTGAATGTCATTTTAGCCCATCTTCTGAAAACCCATCACAATATGAACATGTTTATTAATGTATGTAAAGAATGGGAAATGAAGATCTGCCTGAACTAGTGTTTATTTAACTACTATAATTTAAGTATGATAATATGCGAGTTTGAGTATGTTAACTCCTGTGGGCTGCTGGGTGAATAAACAATTAATGAGATGGGGGATTCACTGTAAACTTATCACTGCTATTTGCTTCATGTTGGGTGGGGTTTTTTCCTCCTCCTTGTTGTGAATATTCCTAAAAGACAAGATTTCTTTTTTATGTTCGCTTAAATGTTTCAGGGAGGCTAGCCACGTGAGCACGCTCAGTGTAAATACATAAATATTTCTATTTCAGATTCTCTTTTGGGTTTAGGAATGAGGTTAGTCAAAGGGAGGGGGGGAGAAGAGAGAGCATGCAGTCATCTGGAGAAAAGATTAAACACTCTTTGATCACAAGCAGCAGGACCGATCTTTCCTTACTGTGTCATGCAGCTCTGACTTTCAAGTCCTAGAGCTGAGAAATACACAGCTTCCTCTCTTTCTGTGGTAGCAGCTTATGCTACCTGGAATGTGGAGGACTGGATTTGCAGGGAGGTTTGAAGCAGGCTGCCTTGCTGAGGGTGCAGCTCTTAGATAGCTGACCCATTGGCTCCATGGCCATCTGGATGTATCTGGTCTTCATGGGGCCACAGCTGAAATCAGGAGGTCAGTAAAACTTATGATGTCCCTCCTCAGTGTGGGGTTTGTGTTGGAGGGTTTTATATAAAGCTGTAAAGACTTAGAGATGGCTGAACTGTCTCGCACAAAACAGTTCTCCAGCTGGTGGCTCTTTACGTAGCATGTCCCTGGGATCATGCTGACCTCTGGCATTTGGGGAATGCCAGCAAATGCTTTTACTCCCTATGTAGTACATGAACAAAGCTGGGTACCACAGAACAGACCAGAGCCATCCTGGACAGGCTATGGGAAGTACTAAAGTCAGGGAAACATCCTGAGCTGTGTCCCTAAGACAGCTAACTTTACTGTGCCTCCATTTGTAACTCATGGCCTAAAGAAAGGAGCTAGAACTTTCCTTCCAAAAATGAAAAAGGATAAACTTCAACACTAGTGACTGCATTATTTTTCCTCTAGTGGCTGGAGCAGTGAGTCGAAGCCATATTTCTTCCCTGCTGTATTGCTTTAGTCGCTGGCTTGTAGCTGGCATCTTGTGGGATCACAATTGATTATCTCAGTAGTAGTATAATTTCAATAACATGGGGAGTACCCAGAAACTCTACCCAAACATTTATGGAAGTCAAGAACATTGTAAACCAGAATGTCTCCCACTTACAAGAATTTCCTAAGTTACCAGAGTTAGCAGCTGAACAATTTATGAGAGCTTGCTGGATCTCAATTCCATGCTCTCCCCCCTTGGTTTTAGCTGAAGAAGATGTAGAGATGGTGTCTCGTGTCTTAAGTGTATTTTATTTATTCTTTATTTCAGTAGGAAAGATATAATTACCTGCACTCAGTGTGTTTCAGTGTTGACATTAAAAAAACTTGTGTGACAAAGGAGAATGCATCTATGAGCACCAACTGATGTGCATCGGAAAACAATCTGTGTAACAAGTTACTGACGTATGCTTGTCTTGTTGACATTAACTAGATATTACCACTTTTTTTTTTTTTTGCTGTTAGAGAATGGAGGTCTTCAGTAACTAAAACAGTAAGTTTTTTCTGGAATGGGAATTGTTTGGCTTCTTTCTTCTTCTAGATCTCCGCTCTCTCCACCTCCTTTCTGATCCTTTGTCTAAGCTGTAACCTTATCAGTAGCATTTCCTTTGTAGATATTTGTAGAATAGTATTTTAGCCACTAGATTTGTAATAGTGTTGTAAATTGTTTTCTAGTTCTCCTGCAAACCTCTGCAAATCAGCATGACACTTAATGTACACTTCTGAACTGCACTGTAAGATGTTTTACATGTAAAAAGCCTGCTTTTTAGGGGTGTGCCTGCTTTATTTTATTTGTATAAAGTTATGTTTTGGTTTTTTTTCTCAGTTCTGGTTCCTGTAGAGAAACAGTTTCAAATAGTTTGATTTAGGTTTCGTTAAGAATTAGTTTAACTACTTCTCATTCCAACAAAATGAGTAAGTAGCTATAATACAAGATACCAATTCTTTTTCAAGTAATGTTTATGCTGTTCAGTGTCTATTTGTTCCTTCTGTTTAATTCATTGCATAAATAAAGTTAGCAGCTAACACATGCAAGACATAATTCCCCTCTGCAATGTTGTTGGTTGTTTTTCCAATAGGATCTCAGACTACAAATTCCCTTCAAATCTTGGCAGAAACTTCAAGCTCTAGAAACTCCAATTAATATCTTAACATTATGCCGAAAGGGAAGAGCAAGGCCACAGCATGCTTTGCATTCCCCTGCTCCCTCTGTCCTTGAGCCATTTCTGATACCACAATTTATCTGTGTGTGGTGGTAAGATTAAATCTTATCCACCAAATACCTGGTGCAAAAGAACTCCTGCCACTGAAAATACAGGATTGTTCTTTTATCACCCATTTATACAGACATTCTCGGTTGGTCGTTTCTGGTTTTGAAAATGTGAAATTTGTCACAGCTCCGCTTTACAAAGAAGAAATAAAACTGTTATATTGGATTGTGAAGATGAAAAGATTTCTGATTTAAGACTTCAGAAATCAGAGAATATTTCTTGTTTCCACATAGTCAGCATTTCTATCATTATAACTGCCAGTTGTCAGTTCCTTTCAGGCCCAAGGGAAAGGTGCTGCACAGCTAAGTGTGTCTATCTGAGGGGAGACCTGTCTCAAATCACTTACTCAACTTCAGACTTTGTGTGAGACTGAGTAAATGAGCTTCGTTTCTGAAAAAAATGAATGATAGTAAAAGTAAAGCATTTCACCAGTTCCTCTGCCTCACTATTTTTTTTCTAAAGTAGACAGCGCAGAGCTTATTAAGAGAGATGCAAAATACAATCTTTCTGTAAGTACTGAATACAGCTTAAAGGGCAGGAAATAGCAGCGGGTGAGTGTCCACCAGAGCTACCACCTTGGGATTTGCCCTCTCTGCACGTATTTTCCTAGCTTTGGTGATGAACTGGAATAGGGCTGCTGTAGGACACTGCTCTCCAAGTCTGTTTGTCTGTTGACTCAGGCAATGCTGCTCCCATGTTTATATCTCTCTGGAGGGACAGGATTTTCCGAGAGCCTGGATTTATTGTGCCTGCGTCTGGTGGTGAGAGAGCATGATGAATGGAAAACTCATGATGTTTTTTAGCTGTTTCCTTTCAAATGGATGTGTTAAACTATTGCTGGGCCATATTCTTAGAATGAAAGGCAGGTGTGATCTTTGGGAAAGGCTTGCTTTTATCTATCTTCATTGTCTGACAGGTTTTGTCATAGTTCAATAATAAAAAAGGTGAACAACGTGTGCTTTTTTATTTAAATTTGCTTGCTTTTTTGCACATCTGCAATTGTGGTTTTCTTTCTTGTAAAGAATTCTGAAAAGAGTATTTTAGACTGCAAGGTGATAATTTATTTCTATTCTAAAATTGAGATTGCATTTATCTTGCTTTTGAGTAGTAACTGTACCATTCTTTGATACACAAAGCAAAATTTTCTCTAAGCGCGTCAGTGTTTGTTTTTGAGGGCTGTTCATGGCTGACCATAAAATAAATATCTACACTAAATTGTTTCCTACTTGGAAAGAAGCTCCCAAAGTCAGGGTACACAGTGCGTGGTAAGGAAAGACAAGGTGGCAACAATTTCACTGATCTGTTTGCCACTACTTGCTTTGGCTTGCCCTGCTCCAAGCTATGGGGTGATACGACCTTCTTTCCAGTAGCCCCAGAACTTGTCACACCTTCCCATGTGCCATTTTAGCCCACTAACACAGCAGAAACATTATCTGGGTTTTTCTGCTGGGCTACTGAGTTGAATCTGACAGCCAGATGCGTCAGGTTAAGTTCTGACTGAGCATGGCTGGTAATGCAGAAAGAGAAAAAAAAATGGATAGGGAGAGGAAGGTAAGAAATATCCCTGACACCTATTTTTGAGGATGATCTGACAGTCTTACCTCGTGCTGGGGCACAGCCTCCAGTAAGAGGAATCAACAAACTCAAGCATTAGATTATGGTCTTTCATCTTCCATGGTTCACAACAGTCACTGGAAGGGGAGCATGCTCTAGAAGATGACTTGGAGAACAGGATTAATTTCAGTGCTCTGGAGCACCTCCAAGGGACAAATCTCCCCTCTCTGAGTATTTTGTGCATCTGGAGCAATCAACACCTTACCAGAATTTAGCCTTTACGATGCTTTCCCATTAGTTAAGTTCTTTTGTCTCTTCCTTTCTTGCTACTACTGCTTCTGGTGGGGAATGCTTTATTTCCTGGGCCTTTCTGGACAGCTGGGCTCTTCTGACTGCTCTGAGCCAAAGGATCTGCCACTTCATACTTCACCTCCCCTGTGTCATGGAAGAGATGCAGAGTTTGCTGTTCACATGCTAAAAATGATAGTTCACTTGTCCTTGTAAACTGTCCCTTGGTGCTTCTGTAGACAGGGGAGCCATGATAATTTTACTGTTTTTCCACTACATTTTCTTTTTTTAAATTATGATAAAATTACTCCTGGCTCCCACCCCCTTCCAGCTTTCATAATATTAAAACTGAAGAGCTTTAACTGAGTGACACAAGTTAAAATTCACAATGGCTATAGGGGATAATCTGAGAGTGTAATTTCTTCCCAACGTCTTTGATGCTGCACTTTTAAAATAACTCCCTTGTTTTAATGCTGCTTGAGTAGATACAAGAAAAAATGTCTAATTTCACAATTAGCTGCAAAAGAAGTGTGGTTGCAATTTTAACTACTAAAAAGACCTTGCTCTCACTTGGCCCCTAGCAGTGCCAAGTATGGCAGCTTTTTCTCTCTTCTTGTCTTCTCTGCAGCTGAAGGCCAAGATTATATACAGATTCTTAATATTCAAATGAAAGGAGAAAAGAGTTTCTTCCATTAAATGGCACAAATAGAGCCATGTTTAATACAGGCTATATTTACAGTGTCAGTGCATGCCTTGTTTGGACAATAGTAGTAGCTTCTTTGCTTACTAACATATTCTATTTTCATATTACAACATACTATGAGTCAGGCAGCTTATTTGATCTTTTGTTCCCTCTGTTTCTCTTCTGTAACCCTATTACTTAAAAGTCTTTGTGGTCTACTAGTGTGTGTGCACATGTGAGTATTTTATGCATGTATGTAAAATGCAACCTTATACCAAAAGAGTAGCATCAAAGTCCCCCTGCTCTGGAATAGTGTGATTCCTGTTCACTGCAGCTTCTATACGGACATGGACCATGTCGTTCTGGCCTGTCTCCATCTCCATTCTCCTCTGCCAGCTCTAAGTATTGGCCTTTGGCTGCATCCTGTGCTTGGGGTGGAATTCCTAAAATTTCAGGTCCCTATTTTCCAACTTACACTTTGATTTAATTTGTATTACCTGAATAATGCAATGAGTTAGCAATTCTCAAACATTTTCCAAAATACAGAGACAGTAAGTACTGTTACAAAGGTGTGTTTATTTTCTGTTATCTTAAATAAAATATTTTAATATGCTTCTATGCATTAGTTTAGAAGTTGATCTATTTTATTGGTTAAGGAATTTTAGCAAGGAATTTAAGGTTAATCCATGGAAAAAACCAACTTAATTTTCAAAATCCAGAAGTATGTGGAAATACGGTTAATAGTTAAAAACAAATGGAGAGCAAAAGCCTGAAGGTAGCTTGTTTGCTTTGGTTGTGTAGGTCAGGTGTTCCGTGCTGACTAGGAAACGGTTTATATTGAAGGTAACAGTAAATATCAAATAAACACAGTCTCAAAGGTAAGCTGATCCAGTTATTTAAGGCATTTTAATACCTATTAATTAATACCATAACAGAAATTGCATGGATTTAAAAAATGGACTAACATATTTGCTATTGTCTTCATGTATGGTTAGAGAAGAGAGGGAGAAGTAAGATGCTGCCTTGTTTATATTGCTACTACTGCTGCAAACATACATCAGAATTAGCTTCATGAATGCATCAGTCCATCTTCACAAGCTGTTTTGAAGTCTTGCTGGATGAATAACTGAGTCACAGGGAGACCAGGTCACCCAGATGGCCCAAGGCAATCCACACAGCAGGGTTCCTCCACAGCCCTGAGTCAGGGGTCAGGTTTCTCTGAAATGCTAAAAGAGGACTAGTCGTCTAGAGGTGGAAATGCGAAAGTTTAAGATCCTGAGCAGAGAGGTGGTTATTACAGTTCAATGGTCAACACTGCCAGATCTGTGTCTCACTGAGTCTTCTGCTGTGAGTACAACTGAGAGAAGATGATGGGACCTGGAACAGCTGGAATGGATTGAAAAAGAGTAAGCCATGCCTGACCTACCCGACTGTGATAAAATGACTAGGTTTGTGAATGAGGGGTGAGCAGCGGATGTCACTTACCTGGTCTTTAATAATGCTTTTAGCAGCGTCTCCCACAACATTCTTGTGTCCAAGCTGGGACCACAGTTTGGTAGTTGGACAGCTAGGTGGGTTGATAACTGGTTGGATGTTTGGGCTCGGAGGGTAGCGGTTAAGGAGTTGTACTCAGTTGTACTGTGATATGTGGAGTACTGCAGCAATCTGTCCTGGGACATCTCTCTTGTGACATCATTGACCTTGAAGCTGAGAGAGATGGGTTTGTTCAGCCTGGAGAAAAAATGGTTTTAAGGGGACTAAATTGGAGGCATCCAATCAGGAGAGTTTATTGAGAAGATGTTGCTGGTCTGTTTACAGTGGTGCACAGCAGAAAGTTGAGAGAGAGTGAGCATAAGTATAAGAAAAAATCTTTTTCACTGTGAGGACAGTCTAGTCTGGAGCAGATGGCCCAGTGAAGTTGTAAGATTTTTCTCCTTGGAGGTTTTCATGCTCTAACTGGACACAGCACTGAACAGCCTGCTCTGATTTAATTGACAATTGTTCTTTGAGCAGGAGACTGGACTGGACACATCCTGAGGTCCTTTCCATCCTGAATTATCATAGGACTCTCTGATTCTAATGTCTGGGCACCTAGTTAGCCAGACCCGAGGGCTGGCTTCAAGCTGACAACAGAAGGACCTAAGACACTGAATTTGATGTGATAATTCTGTAGTGGCAACGTTGCTGTCAAAATACTGTTAGTTAATTCATTATAAAAATAAAAATATTGTAAATTGTGTTTACAGTTATATTGCATATGATTGTAAAAATATTGCTAGTAAATTTATTGTAAAAAATATGAAGGCTTTGATTTAATGGTAATAATGGGAAATGTAGCACAGTACACCCACTGTTGCCAAAATAAGATTTCCAAGTTGCCCTCCTTAGTATTTCATGTTGAGTACATCTTGGACTACATTGCATCTTAAATCCCACCTTTTCTGGGTGGGAGTTTTAGACTTTGGGGTTTAGATTCCTGAAGCTTTGAAAACACGCTCAGGCTGAACAGGAGCAATTTGGTCTTAATGTTCATGCTGAATGTTTTTCTACAGAAAGGTAGGAATTCCTATGCTTCTTTTTTTTTCCCTCATCTTACTCCCCAGGTTGTATACGAGGGGTGGTGGTTTGACTCTCTTTTTCACTTGAAGTACATTTACTCAAAGGAAGGAAAGAGAACCTTTTGCTACAGTCTTCAGGGTGCCTTTGGGTAAGAAATGTGGCTTTGAATGTCTGGGAAAGGTGGAATTTATTCACCAAACTATGTTTTTGTTCATGCCTTTTGGGGAAAGATAGACAACTTTTATAGTTAGATCATTTAAGCTTGTGTTCACAGCATCCATCAAATCCTGCTCTTGGGATAATACATATGGAGGAACTTCTGATACGATCCCAAGGGAAGACCTGCACTGTGTGGTCATGGGCCAACGTGCATGCATACATAATGTACAACAGAATAGCAGCCACTCACCTGGCCTGAAAATACAGATATGCTTGCACTTGGGTATTCTCAATGTAGTTCTCATCATTCCCCACTTGTATGTAAGGTACTTACCATCTTGAGGAATGTGCTTTTTTGTGGAACTATTTTGTTCCTGAGAAGCCTCCTACAGGGCAAGAATTTTGAACGCCAGCCTCTTGAGCCCCTGATTGTCTGTATGGACAAAATTTTCTTCGTACTATTGTGGTGAAGGAGTGAAAAGTTTAGAAGCAAGTCTCCACAAGGCTAAAGAAAGGCTTAACCCCAAGCCTATATCTGTTTTCCATTCTCTCATCCTTGCATTCTTAGACATTGAGAACAGATAAAACTTAGGGCACAGATTTTGTAGCATCCTAGTCCATCAGTTCCTGCTCTTTCTGCTAAAAGCCCTGGTGACTTATCATTTATTCCGCACTTACCCCTTTTCAAAGCAAGGTGAGTTACCTTGTTTCATGTCATTCTTACTTCATGTTAAGTTTACCTGCATGGAATACTAAGGCAATAAATACAGGGCTCTGTAAATTCACCCCTTTCTTGGTGTACAGTTATATCCTTGCAAATCCCATCTATACGTAAACCAGGACTGTTAATGGAAATATATTTTACTGCTACCAAAATTCAGTCTTTACTGGGTGAGAATAAAACTCAGTATGAATATTTAATTTTTCTTTTCTTTCTTCTTGAATATACATTCTGATGTTGGACATTTTGTCGAATTTTTCAGCCTTATTCCCTCACCAGTGTTGCGCGTGACTTTGGATGAGTAAGAATGTAAATCTTCAGAATATTCATTCCAACTACAAAATGAGGCATAAACCCATCATTTTTATTTTTTCAACCTTATAAAAAACAAGGGTAATGTGTGGCTNNNAATGTGTGGCTATCTTCTTCCTTAGATCTTGAATCAGGCCCAGAAATGTGTCTGGTTTTTCTACATCTAAGCCACCAATCCTGAAGCTTGCTATAATGGTGCTATCAATCTCTCCTATGACAACATGGAGGAGGAATAAACTGCTTTCTGTCTTTTTGAGATTTTATAAATTAGGTGTCTCTCTTTCCTTCCTTCCCCGCCGCCGCCCCAGCAAAGGATTAGTCTTGTATTTTTTTCTGTGGTAACCAAAAAATTGGCTTTTTCTTCTGGAATTCTCTCTCACATATCACATCCTCAAAGGCCTAAGGGTTTATTAGCTCATCTGGTTTGACCTGTTAATTGCTCCAGATCATTATGTTTCTTCTACACAATAGAACATCATTTTAACCAAATCCCTTCCTTCCTTAAGAAGTTTCATTATATGCTATAAACAGAAACTTCAGGCAGTAATTCTTAGCTTGTCTTTTAGCAAGATAACTGCTATTTTCAGCCTGAAGAAAGGCTTGTGTGCTTGAAAGTCTGTCTTTTTTGTTGTTTGTTTGTACTTTTCTTCTCTGGCAGCATTGGTTGGTTTAACAATTTTTTTTCCCCTCTCCTATGAGTTTTGTCTTTCTTAGATTATTATAGCTAAAGCAATGGCTTATTGGCTCCTGGTGCTCTTAGGTAGCAGTATTAACTCCAGAGTTACCAGCAGCTTTGGGAACTGAATTGGATGGCTGGGTGATGCAGCAGGCAAGTACCTTGTGCTTCAGAGAAATGTGGGAAACCAATGTCGTTCCTAACTGATGCAAGAAAAATATTTGCAGGACTTAAGAACCATGTTAATGAAACTAAAGAAAATCGGTTGTCACTGCAAGGAAACAAAACATTAATTGCAATCTGCAGTGTCTTACTATCGACTTTTTTGCAGACTGCAAGACTTCAAATGAAATCTAAAAATGTTCCATTACTCACTTTTTCTTTAGAGTTCACTGGAAAATAAGCATGCTATCTGAGGCCCTTTTTGAAAGGTTACTAAGAAATAAAAACTGACCCAGTCCCTGGTGTACTGTGCTGTCTACAAACAGAATAAAAATACCCTTATTTTCCCCCCGACAATTTTTGCATTCAGACAAATAAAAAAACGCACCCAAGCAGCAATACTGCACTCGGTAGCAGACATGCAACAGTCTCTGCCTACCAACTACAAGCCTTGGTAGCCCATGCCTGGTAGAAAACCTCAAAGGCAGTTCTGCACTACACTACCTATGGTAAATGCTGCAGCTGAAGAAGCTGCCCTAACTACTGGCATTACCTGCCGTGTAAGAGCTGCCTGCCCTTTGGCAGACCTCTTGTTGCTCTGGTAGAGTGCATTTTACATACACTCTTAAAGGTGCTTCATAAATGTCTCTTTTTGTGGTGGTTGACCCTGGCTGGACACCGGGTGCCCACCAAACCTCCTTCATCACTCCCTTCCTCAAATGGACAGGGGAGAGAATATAACAAAAGGTTTTTGGGTTGAGATAAGGTCAGGAAGATCACTCTGCAATTACTGTCACAGACAAAATAGACTCGGCTTGAGGAATTTAGTTTAATTTTTTAACCATCAAAATCAGAACAGGGTAATGAGAAATAAAACCAAATCTTAAAACGCTCGAGCTGCTTCCAAGGTTGATAAGATGGAGTTTGAAATCCCACCTGTTTTGTGGTCAAGGCAGCCAATTTCTTTTAAGTTAAAATGCAAACATATCAGACATTTGAAAGCCCTTCCACCTCTGATTTTCCCGGTGCATCTCTGTACATCATCTCAAGTTGCATGCTCTAGGGCCTGAGATTGTTGGTGTGTGTTTGTTTGTGGGTGGGTGCGGTGTGGGTTTTTTTGTTTGTTTTGGTGGTTTTGTTTGTTTGTTTTTGTGGTTGGACTCAATGATCTCAAAGGTCCCTTCTAACCATGGAGATTCTGTGAAGTTTTGACTCCTTTGTCAGTCTCATTTTGTCATTCTGGTATCAGTTCTCTTCGGCTAATCTGTTTTTTTCCCTTTGAGGAAGAAAACATTCCTTGATGTATTTTTTTTGGCCATTTCTTGACTTTCAAAGCATATAGGAAATTTAGGGTGAAACTTTATAGGTTAGGAGAAACAGAAGGTTAGTCAGGGCACTTTCAAGCCCTGCAGATGCTTTGCAATGTTCTGATAGTGCTTAACAGGCTTTGCAGAATATTATGACTCAACAAAGTCAAAAGTACATCTGAATGGACTTGGATCCTAGTGATCTCAACAAGCTCTCATTTGCTTTCAAAAGTTTCTCGCTTCAAAAGATGTTATTCCTGTGTTTTGTGCCACGTATTTTAGGCTTTCAGTCAAACTGCAATACACTTCCACCATTCTCTGAAGTTTCTTTTCCTGCCTTTCACTTTAAAATTTTAATAGAGAATTAATCACATAAATGTGTTTACAGGTATCCTGAATGTCCAAAACTGAGATGAGTCTGAGCTGGATGTAATTCCTTTTGATGTCAAGGGGTGCTGAGTCCTTCTAAACTGGCAAGAATAAACTTCAGAGTGGTCAACTGATTGCCTCTTCACAAATTAACTTCATGGTACCCAATGCCAAGCTGAAATTGTTGACTTCTCTTCCCTGTCGTATGGATTGCTCTCCAAGGGTAAGAAGTTTATTTCAGCAAGGATATATTTCCTAGCTAAGGGACCACCTTTATATAGGAACAGAAGAAAAACACTCCCAAAGCTGAACTACCACTAGAACATACTTTATGGAATAACAGTAATAGCCCTATCACTTACATAGTACTTTAGTCTTGAAGTGCTTAATGAAGTATTAACTGCTAAATGACTATATCAGAAGACTGATTCTCATCTACCATAGGGTTTTTTTACCCTGCTTTGGTGAATTGAAGCCTTCGAGTGGAAGGAATTGATATCATGAGTACTTTTCAAAGTCTTTTGCTATTGTAGACTGTTGGAATATAGAACAACCTTAGCATGAGGGAGCAGTAGATGTATTAGGAGACTACTGGCCCCAAATCAGCTTTCAAGTGACCAGTATAATCTCAAAGATGAAGAAGAAGAATTCAGAATAGTATGAATAACATGTCTTAAGGTGTAGGTGGTTTTTTTTTTTCTGTTTGCGATGTTTTGGTTTTGGTTTTGCTGATCTCTCTTTTCCTTCTTTCTTCTTGCCTCCTCTTCAGGCGCTAGGCCTGGGCTGCCTCCCTCCGCCAGCCCTGTCAAACTTCTGTTCTGCTTGCAATATCTGAAAAGGCCGACTCTCACCGTACTCCCCTATGTGTTAGAACAGATGTTAGAATGGGTTTGAAACTAGAGGCAATAAGAAATTTTTTTGTCTAATTCAAATTATTGTTTATTGGGTAGTGGATGTACTAGATAAATTATCGGTATTCAGCAGTAAAAATGAGCAAAACTGTTGGAGGACTGGCCCAGACAGTATTAGCTATTATGGTTTTGGCTGAGGAAAATAATGCAAGTTGGAGACGTTTTCGTTACTTTTTCCAAGAAATCACTAGTGTATTTTCTAGGTCAGGTTAGTGATGCCAAAGCCAACACTACAATGTGGTATGCTTAAAAAAACCCCCACAAATCAAATAGCTCATGATTGCAATGTATTCATTGCGTGCTCTTTTTCCCAGGTAATGTTTATGAATTCTTTTCACTCTCACTGTGTCTATCATCACCAAACAACTGATCTGACTTCCTGCTATATAGTGTTTTGTGGTGTACTGTAGGAGTGCCTCAGACCTTTTATTGATACTACCCTAAGCTTTTCTTATCTCTTCTCGTTTGTGTTTCTCTTCTCCCCCTGCATAGACGTATTAATTCATTAGTGGTGTACAGCACCAACGTCATGTGTTACAGATATATTTGGAGACAAAAGTCCCAGCAGTTTTTTAACAAAGGAGCATATGTTTATTTTCCAGGAGGGCAAAACTGAAGCCTTTTCTGAGCTCTGTTGATTTTGCTTCTCATTGTGCTCTTTCTACAGCATAATTTGCAACTTCCAGAGAAGCACAGCATGGGTGTGAGTCAATGGCAGGTGAGGACATGGCTTGCTTAGCACTGGCTTGTCACACAAATATTTAGGGCATGCATTTCTGTATATTTTGTGAAGCTGAAATAATTCAGTGTTTATAACTCCCCAATATATACTTATATTCAGTGAAGTCTTGCGAATTGAAGGCTGAGAGGACGTTTTAAAGGAGTCCTTTAAATGTTCTTTTAGTCAGCAGCAAATATGGATTTTCTTTCTTCTATTTTTTCCTCTTGCACTGTTGGATACAACAAGTAAAATTAGGTTATAAAGGGAGATAAAGAAATAGATCCAATAGCAGTCTGCAGCTTAGCAGTTGCGATGCTAACTCTAGGTTTCTGAGTTGCTCATTGCTAGAAGCAGGAAGGGATGGGGAAAGGACCACTCTATTAATTCTCTGTTGCTTAAGTGGCATCTTAAACAGCGGTCATTGCTGAAAATGAGGTGCCAACCTGGATGGACCTTGTTGCGTGATGCAGCATGGCT
Source organism: Tringa solitaria (assembly GCA_026413425.1). Classification (NCBI taxonomy): domain Eukaryota; kingdom Metazoa; phylum Chordata; class Aves; order Charadriiformes; family Scolopacidae; genus Tringa; species Tringa solitaria. The sequence continues at coordinate 50,868,792 of JAOXJM010000033.1, read as the reverse complement.
GTGTTCTGTACTTGTTACGTCTCTGCTTATAAATTGCGTGATAATAAACCCTTCTACCTCATACATGAGAGATCGCTTTTAGGATTTTCTTTTTTTTGTCTTGGGTTGTAACTGCAACATTTTAGCACAGTAGTATTTAGCAACTTGTAGTCTGAAAGAAAGGAACAGATTTTTTTTTTAATAGTAGTGTTGTCACAGCTGTGGCTGTCTACAAGCCTGGCAAGCTTTTTGCGGAGAGGTAAGAACCTAGATTAGACTAGATTTTTTTTTGAGAGTGCAAAGGCTGAGTTGCTGCATTCATTGAAGTTGCTATTTGTGACTGACCCTTCAGAACCCCCTCAGGGTATTAAGGACAAAGAATTAAGAAAATTAAGTTTTCCCAGTTTTCTTTTTTGTGGTGTTTACAGCTTTTCCTAGAAACACTTAGTAGGTTGGACAGTGAAAAGGTAAGTTTGATTTAGGAAAGAGGATTAGTAGGAGAGATGGAATTTAAATTGGGAAGCATGCTGTCGGAAGAATGCACACTGTGAAACGTGACCATGTGAGATGTGCTGGGATCCAAACCAAACTTCCCGGTCCTAGGAACAGACTGTGTGTACCCACATGGACGGTGGCTTCTGCCTGTTTTTAGTCAGTCTCTGAGGAGTAAAGTACGAAGCAGAAAGAAGAGAGCTTCTCAGCCCGCCTGACAGTTCTTATTTCTATTCTTCAGTAATTAGAGGCTGTTTCAGCTCTTGCTGAATCCAGTGAGTCTTTGCTAACAGATGATTCTTCACATTGCAAACAAAAACGTCATTGTAAATTAAAAAATGAAGCCAAAGCAAAACAACCTCTCTCCCCCCCTCAAAACTGGAGTCCAGTAATTATATGTTTGTTCCTAGTCACCTGTTTTCCTCAAGGGAAGGAGAGGAACATGGACTGGCTGGGAAGAAATCCTCTGAATTAAAGAGTTAGTCATAGGAATGGAGATGAGTGAAATTTAAATAAGAAAGAGGTTTGCTTAACAGCTAGTGATGTCTTCTTAGAAGCGATGCCATTGAAACAGGGACATAATTATAGGTTAAGCCTTCTGGAATAACATTGATAACTTTTTTTTCTTAGTTCAGCAAATGTGATGTGAGGATCGTGAAGAGGAGTTAAATTAAATACCTTCTGAAAACCCTAAGTGAGCTGTTTCCTTCCTAGATATTATACTTTAATAACAGCATGCCTACCATTTAGGAGAATGATATTCAATGATGCTACTAATACAGACATAAATGCTGCATATTTGTGTTAAAATCATATCACCAAGGCAGAGATCTGATGTGTTTTGCAATATACTATCTGAACCTGTCATTTTTTAAACGATACGTCAGACTGAGGAGAAAGCAAAAGAAAATCTATTCATGCACCTATTTTCTGTGGAGACACACTCTCCTAAGTTTTCCTTCTCTGAAGGAATGGGACCGTGTGGCCTCACTTCATTGGTCATGGTGCTGTCAGTGGCTCATTCCCTTATACCTGGGGATGGAAATAAAATGGTCTCTGACACTGTAAACTAATCCAACAAGAGAAATATCCTCTTCAGTCTCTGCAAGCAGTTGAACTCCTGTCACCAAAGAATATTTTAAATTAATTTATATTCAATTCTTAAATCTCTCTATCTGCCCCTTCAAAAGAAAGCTTATAACTAGACTCCTCCCATTAATTTTCTGCTATGGCACATCAAGATGCAGGTGATGTGCATCAACATGAAGGCTGCTGTATCGGCTTAGATTCAAAATGGGTTGGGACAAGCTTTCAGGGTTTGGATGCTTATCTGAAGCTTTTAAAATTTTTCTCAGAAGTTAGGTTTTAAAACTGAAAAGAGCAGGCACTCAGAGTTCTTCAGAGCTAGCTGCAGTTTGATGGGGCAGTGGAGATACCCTTTATTCTCCTACTTCAAGTAAGAGTGTCTCAGTCAGATCTCTGTCGCTGCATGTACACATGTGAGTGGAGAATGGTCCCAAGCAGAGCTAAATGTTTCACAGTCTCCACAACTAAATTTAATCTGAGTTTGTTTGTACAGCTGAACGTTGGCTCCAGAAGGGATATCAAGCATGAGAATTTGGGGGGTTACTGATTTGTTTACTAGTAACAGCTTTATCATCACCACCTCAAATACTCTGGGAGGGTGGTGGGAGTAAGCTTGGATTGTGCAGGGTTGTAATACATCTGTTTTGGGAGAAAAATAAGTAATTTAATTTATTCGCATTCTGGCATATCTCTGAGGATTTGATGGATTGAAAAAGAGATTTCCCTGAACAAGACATTTTATTGTTGCTGTGAGTTTTTGTATCTGGATCCAGGCTGAAGCATGTGGCAGATGTTATTGCTTGGCATTACAGCTAGCTAGGGCCTACCATTTTTGTTATCTGTTCCTAAAAAAACCCACCACAAAACCCAAAAACCACAAACCTCCAGAGCCCCAAATCCTGTCTATTCTCGAATGGTCTTCTCTGATACCTCAAACCATAGATTCATATTCATGTATTCCATATAAAACTCAGCCTCTTTATATTCTCAGGAGTGAAAGGTATGGTTAGTCATAGTTAGTCACTTGCTTATCATGTTTTTCCATATCCAAACTGACTTACTATGTGTGTTTTTTCTATGTGTGTGAAGCCGTGCAGTATGTGCTCTTGATGCAATGGGATATCGAAGTCCCACAGAAGTTAGATGTTACTTCTAAGAAGTATTTCTAACTAAGTACTTCTAACTAATTAGTTATTACTTCTGGTCAAATCCTATTTTTAAATGAACAAGTTGCTTTCAGCATCCCATAATATTCTACGTGTGCATTAATTTTCAAGAGTTTGGCCAAAATACTTCAGTAATTTCTAAGAACACTTGCAGTGATTTTTGTCTTTTATTTAATAACTTTTAATAACTATTTGCAGGTAGAGCTAATAGAATTGCTACAATCTAGCAAACATGTTTTTCTTAACTGTGATCTATTTAAAAATGATTGCATGCTTCAGTGTTAGAAGATATATGGACAGATGGATACATTAGATCCTGTTATTTTGAAATGTATTCATTATTCATAAGTATTTCACAGAACAGTTCAAGCGTACTAATTGCAGGCTATGAGTAATTTGGAAATTATTGAACTAGACTATCAGGTATTTGTGGCATGTAATTCAGATAAACTCTTCAGTGACTGTGACTGGAACTTCTGAATTCCAGAAAAACAAAGTAGGAAAAATAGTAATTTATAAACAGAGGATTTATGGTATCAAATTTTATTCAAATAAATTTATGCCATGCTTTGTATACCTTGAATATTTTGCCAAAGAGTTGGTTTGATCCTGTAAAAACATTGTATGTAATGTGCCATTCTGTTTGTGAAAAATACTTGGAACTTTCTGTATTTATTTTTAATCTAATGGCAGAAAAAGTAAAACAAGTGTGTCCAAAGAAGGACAACGAAGCTGGTGAGGGGTCTAGAGCACAAGTCTTATGAGGAGCAGCTGAGGGAACTGGATTTGTTCAGCCTGGAGAAAAGGAGGCTGAGGAGAAACCTTATTGCTCTCTACAACTACCTGAAAGGAGGGTGTAGAGAGGTGGGACTCAAGTCTCTTCTCCCAAGTAACAAGTGATAGGACAAGAGGAAATGGCCTCAGGTTGCACCAGGGGAGGTTTAGGATGCATATTAGGAAAAATTTCTTCACCAAAAAGCTGAAGCAAGCATTGGAACAGGCTGCCTAAGGAAGTGGTTGAGTCACCACCCCAGGAGGTATTCAAAAGATGTGTAGATGTGGCACTGAGGGACATTGTTTAGTGATGGACTTGGTGGTATTGTTAGGTTAATGGCTGGACTTGATGATCTTAAAGGTTTTTTCAACCAAAATGATTCTATGATTTTATATATAAGAGACTGACTTTTATTCTTTAGGTATGTTCTCAGTCACACTAAATGTATTCAGTTCATACTGGTTATCTGTTTTGTTATAGGTAGAATGTATCTCTGGCTTTAGTTAATGTCTTCTAGTTTTTTGTTGTTTTTCACATGAATTTTTCACACACAGGATTTCAGTCCCTGTTATTCTATTCAACACACAGCAACCTACTGAACTACTTTGTTTTAATGTATTAACACTTCCCACTGGTATTTTCTCAGTGGAAAAGTATTGGATAAAATTGGTATGGTTTGTCAGCCAGCTCAGGAGCGTGGCTGGGGCAATACCTTGGAGGGTTTCCCTTTCACTGACTGTACTTGGATTTGATCCTTTGATGGCAGCAAGTTGTGTAAAGTCTTGAATTTATTTTTGTTGTGACTTTAAGGAAGTCAGAAAGCTTCACTTTCCAGGAGAAACTATTAAAACACCTCTGGTTTTCCTTTGTTATTGGCCTGATGCCTGTGGATGCTGTTGTCCTGCCTGTGTCCTGCCTGGGTCAGTGGATGACTGGTAGAGCTCTGGCAGATTGCTGCTATACATTTCTGATGGCAGGATGCAGCAAGGAACAAAAGTAGGGATGACTTTCAATTCAGGTGAAGTTTTTCTGTGTGGGATAAATGTAGTTTTGTGGAATTCATGTTTCCCTTATGTAGCCGTAGTTTTCTTCCTGCAAGTGAAACGCAGAGGAAAAGACTGTCCTATCAGACATCAGGGGATCTGTGAGTCTTGGTACTAGGTTATTTACAGGTAAGTTACCTGCCATAATCAGGGGGAAGGATGGTGAAAGCACAGTTCCACAGTCACAGATTTAAATGAAGGTATTCTCCTTTCCTAGGGAAACATACCCTCGGCAGTTACAGATTCTAACTGCAATTGTGTTTGACACTGACAAAACTTCAGGTTTTAATCTCTGTAACTTTCAGAGATGTTCTGAGGTAGATCAACTTCAGCTGAACTATTTCCAACTGCACATCATTGTGAGATGGGCAAGAATCTAGCCTTCAGGGAAGGGAATGGAACTTCCTTTTCCAGGTTGAGAAATTATTTATCTTTGCTTCGTATACTGTAGACAGTAAAAACAAGCCCTTATTTTTTTAGTAAAGACATCATGCATTATTAAGTGTAGCTTCTTTCCATATGTTACACTTTTTTATTTATTAATTTCCCTTTCACAAAGTCCTATTCATACACATCGTGCATCCTTAGGGCGTTTTTTTTTTTGGTGAGGTGAGTAAAATGTAATTGTTTTCTCATCATCTTTATCCATTATAGTAAAAGGTCAGAAAGTACATTTTGCTTCTCTGCTCATAAACTTAAAAGAAACATTTGCTTGACTGATTTTATTATTTCCTCAGACTTATTCCAAATCCATTCTAAGTATGGATAAGTAATAAGATAATTATATCAAAGTTCAAGTAATCAAATGTGTAAGAACAATCTGAAACGCATATGCTCAATCTCAGTAATGTTTGCCATTAGAACTAACATTCTCCTTAACTCTGCTGCTCCCCTTCCTCTGCCCTCAGCCCAGATCTTATTATCTTTTGGTCTATCACAGCCCAGATCTTATTTCATTTTTGTCTATCTCTTAATATTTCCTCAAAATCCATTTCAGGAAAGGGCCCTTGTAGATTACGAAGGAGATTACCAAATAAAAGTTGTGGGATGGACGTTCTCCCTACACACCTCGTGAGGATGCAGATTTGCACGCAGCTGCTGTTTTCAATCTGGATGCAGGAACATCATTATCCCAAACATAGAAGGGTGTTTGGCTTGAGCTATCTCTGCAGAAAACATGCTGCCTTTCCTTGTTTAGTGTTGAATCTCTGAACTTTCATGCTTCAAGATTCCTGGTGGACTAAGCAGGCTTCTGAGTCGGCGGGGCTTGATTCTAACCCTGTGTGCAGTTCCTTGGTACAGACTGTGTTTAGTGCCTCTTTCAGGTGTTTTCTTTGCACAGAAGAAAAAATGCCCCAGGCTCCCCAGGTATGCCACTTTGCCATGCATGCTGGCCTCTTTCTTCATGCTAGAGAAAATGTTGTTGTATGTGTTATATGGTTTAACCCTCTAGGAATGGGTGAAACAAACCTTTTGGTAACCCATTCCAGACCGGCCCAAGAGCCACAAATAAGCAAAACCCACCAAAGTCTTTTTTCCCTTGATTTCTCACTGCTTCCAGAATACTTTGGGATTAAGAAGAGTGTTTCCTTAGGAAAAAAAAAAAACAAGACTTGTCTGCAGTTTTATTGTTTTTTTTCAGGAAAACATGTAGATGTAGGAGTGTAATGATTTAATAGAGGCCCTCAGCATTTCTTCAGCTCCTGCTTTCTCCTCGTTCTGTTAGTCCTCCCCATTCAGTGTGTCAGTGCTGCCACGTGGCATTTCTGCAACAGCAGCTACAGTAGCATTGTAGGCTTCTTATTGTGCCAATTATCACAGATGAGAAAATAGCTTCCTGAAAGCCCAGCTCCTTATTTGAGATGGTTGCAACTGATCAGGTTATGTGTGCAGAATATTGCCTCCAATGTATAACAGCTGTGAAAAAACATTGCTTACCTCCCATATATGGGGCATTTTGGCAATACAGTCAGTGCAGGGAGTTTGTGGAACATGAAGTGTCAAATGGATGTGACAGAGCTTCTGCCAAATATTGATGGGGCAGTTAAGATGTTACCACTTCTGGTTTTGGATAGCTCTGTAGAATTCAAAGTGGGGCAAGGCAGAGAAAGAAGAATGATTTTTCTAGCCAAGCCACTGAAAACTGGCCCTGTATTGCAGAGTCATGGTGCTGGCTGGCACATCCTGTGGAAACGTGTAAGCATTTTCAGGTTAACAGCAGCCAGCAAATTCTCAGTAAGGCAGACTAAAATGATGCCCCTGTTAACAGAATCACAATTTTAGCTTATTGATTAAGTTGCTTCTAATTCGGCTAGAGTAGACCCTATGTAAATAAGCAACCTAAAATACCCTTCTGATGAAAGTAGGAAAGGAAATGTGGCTTTTTTCTTTTTCACCTTCCCTACCTCAATACAAAAGAGAACTGTAGATTCTCATCTTAAGGAGCAGCATGTAGCTTATGACATTGAAGATGAGAAACAAATGAAAGACCGAACAAAAGTTAGAGCTACTTGTTTTGGTGCTTAGTGCACTGCTTCTCTTTATGCATGGTATGGGAAGGATGTGTGTATGTATGGGCATGAGCACGTGATTAGATTAAACTTCTAAAAATAGTGTCCACATTTGCAATCTTAAAATGGTTATGCATTGTCTGTGTGGATATATATACCTAAGCTATATAGCTGTGATTTTACCTTGTTTAAGATCACTTATTATCCAAGACTTAACTGCATTGGACTGACAGCTCTTGGCACATGATGCTATGAGGGGGTAAAAGATGACATAGTGTTGAAAGTAGCTTGAAAAGATAACCTTGCACCCTTAATCAGGGATTTTATGGCCCGTGTTGTGCAGAGGCTGGCTGGCAAAGTCAACCTGTAACCCTGGCTGAGGAAGGGGGTGTGCTCACAAAAAGTGCAGAGCTGGGAGACCCGAGAGCAGCAGAGGAGGAGACACAGAATATGTGAGTGCCAGGTAATCAAGTAAAGAGACAGTGATGATGAGGTGGAGAAAAGGACCCAGTCCTGTGTGCCCTAAAATAAGTAGCAGTTTTGCCAATGACATCTTGAGAGTCTATTGAATGAGAACTTGTCAAGGGAAAAGAAAAAAACCCCAAAACCCTCAAAAGCAAGGAGGTGGAGAGAAAAGCAAAAGGCAGAGGAAGAATTCATAAAGCAAAATTAATGCATGAAGTGTTTAAGAGACAGATAAGCAGAAGGGAGTGGGAGGAAGAGAAAAAGAAGGCAAAATTCAAAACTTACAAGTAGCAGAACTATCTGGGTTTTTGTTAATTATCCCTGTTTTGTGAACAGTTAACATATTGTGAATATGCTTAAAAATCTAGTGGAGCAGAACTTGTGTGACTGAATGCACTGAAATATAACTGATTGGAAAGAAAGAAGGAAAGAAAAATTGTCTTTTATCTTTATCTGTAAGGCCTGCACAGATGAGATCCTCTTCTAGAAGAATAATATAAACAGACGATATGGAGGCAAAGTAGCCAAATGACCTGTTCAAGGTCATCTCACAGGCAACAGGCAAAGCTAAAAAGCTCGGAGTTATGTTGCATAGTGAATGAACTCACAGAGCTGACAGGGGGCTGGCATGCTTTAATCCAGTTTTGTGTTTTCTTTCTCTTCAAATGAATTCCAAACATCAGGACGTTGCTTTTCTCCCTTTCAAAAATTGTTTAATTTAAGAATGAAATGGATGTTCCAATGCTGTCTGAAGTCTCATAACGGTGCCTAGGGTAGTCCTTCTCAGTGTATTCCTTTCATTCAAAGCACATTCCTAATAATTAAGGAAAATCCCTCTTTGATCTGAAGTGTGGCTAGAGGTATACTAAGATACCTAACATAGCTTCAATGACTTGATGATTCCCAATGAAGACAGAAAGTGATAACAACAGGGTAATTCCTCCCTGCAGAGTTTCCTTGCAATGTCTGCTTCCTATTATTATATTGGTTAATATTTTGAAAGACAACAAGGAATGGAACCATCAGGCACTGGAGGTCAACTTTCAGTCTAATACAAAAACACTAATCAGGACCTGAATTGGAATTCAGCTTAAAATGTATTATCTTGAGAGAGGATATCTTGCAATGAAGAGACAGATGGACAGGTATATGTAAGTACCTCTGCTTTAAACAGATTTATGCACTCAGGTTAAAGTATTAGCAATTCATACTAAATACTTCTTCCAAAAGCCCCTCGACAGACTATGCTGTTTTGTTGAGCCTTTTACCAAAACCACAAAGTTTTTGATTATTAGGCCTTGGATCTCTTGGGGTAGTCCTCATAGTGCAGTTTTAGCTTTGTGTCTTCTGAGGAAGGAGACATTTGAATTTCTCTCTCCTATGTTCTTGGAATGCTTTGCAGAGTCAGTATACCATTCTAGCGGAAAACTCTGTTGATTTATGAAACCAAATCACTGATTTATTATGCACACAAAACTTATTTCCATTTAAGTCACTTGATACTAATCGAAGAAAGTCTCTGGAAAAAAATTATCATTAGCAACAGGAATAGTAGAGTAAAAGTGGACTAATTACTCCCTAACACTTATTGAACTAAAGCGACACATATTTATTCTATATATTTACACATGTATTTTCCTAAACTGCTGCTGTTTCATAAAATTCTGTTAGATTTTGTTTCTAAATGATTTTTTCTTTTATTGCAAGACATGGCATCATAAAAATGAAAAGTGAAGACATTATCATGTAAAACACAATACTGTAGTGGGAAGAGTATAACATCAATGATTTGCATGCAAGTCTCATAAATTCTGAGTGATGGGTCTGTAATATCAATAATAGTCATGCCAATAATGAAACTGTGGGCACGTTGCTTTGCTTATTTACGAATGAGGTTCTTAGGTGACATGTATATACAGTTCTAATGAAGATATCAGTGTTCGTGTTGCAAGGAAGGAGTAGCATATAATATCAGAGACACTAGAAATAGTGTAGTTTTGGTGATAATGCTATTATATTCTAGGCACTAATAGTAGAAGTATTGAAGCATTACGAGGACTATTGAGCTCAGTGGAGGATGTTTTTTCAGGAATGTAGAAATCAGCAGATACAGAGTGATGTCATGGGGTATATGGAAATTTTGCAGGGTTCTGAGGAGCCATTGCAAAACCCTGTGTGGGCATCAGGTACAGAAGTCATTTTAGATAAAGATTTTTAGTCAAGAAGATGATTTTTCAGTTGTTCTCCAGTGGCCAGGTTGATTTCAGAACTGATGGTTCAGCTGCTATCAGCTCAGGACTACAAGTAATAGCTCCTGAAAAAAAATCTCTTGGCAAAGTATTCCTGTCTCCCTTCCAAACAAGCTGAAATCGATCCCAAATATAACTACTTTAAGACTGAAATATAAAATTCACTTGACTTGACCTTTCATACTAGTAATGAAATGGAGTAATGAGAAAGGCTGGAGGAGATGGACACATTGAATTTCTAAGAGGACCTAATAGATATTGAAGTATAAACTAAATTTTGAACACGTTGGTTAAAGCACACACACGGTTTTAGAAAGAAATGGAGTTTCCCTTTTTCAGATGGTAAATTGAAATTCTGTGTTTACAACTACTGATTTTGAGATTGTTTTATTTTTGGAGCAGAAGAATTTTTGAGTCAATGGGTCTAATTTTTGAATTACATTACTGTAAATAAATGAGGCCAAGCTTCTACAGGGCTACTTCTGGTGTAGATATTTACATGTAAATGACATAATAGTCTTGTCCATTTAATGCACTTACATATTAAGTGTCTTGACCAATTTCCTAACCAAGGCAACCATTAAGACCAAACCACCACCAACAGGTGGCTGAAAGCTGTGTTTCTCTGGTTCAGACATGAGAGGCAATCTTTCTCTCTGTGTATGATACCTTCTGCCAGAAGCCAAGGTGAGGGGCATGACACTGAGCAGTTTCCATGGGAATTAGACTTTGGTGCCATTCTTCATGCTGGACAGTGAATTACCCTATCAGTATTTCCCTCCCAAGTAGCAACATAATTTCTGTCATTAAGTCATTAGTACAGACTTTGATGCAGGTGCCAGAACTACCTCTAAAACAGGTGATCTGGGCTGCATGTGGATTCCTAGCCCTTTTATTAGAACTGAACCTTAGGAGTTCTGTGTTAAGACTCCCGGTGTGCAAAGGTGTGTATCGATGGCCTCTTTCATCAAGGATATTAAATGCAAACTTGTGACTAGTTTTTCAAAAGCCTTGAACATCAGCCTTCTTTGGCATTCTGAGTGCTGTGTTGCTCAAGCAGTATTATAGCACCGGGAACTATTAATTCATGATGACATGTCATTATATTGAGACTTCAGCAATGATAGATTCCAAGACTTACTTGAAGTATGGCTTTTATAGATTCGGTTATGCTTTTGGCCACACGGGGCTTCACTGGAATTATTTTGGATTTATGTAACTGTAACTGAAACCACAATTTGTCCCCATGGCAATTAAACATTTCAGAGTTTGGCTTGCTCATGATTAGTAAACCATATTTTGAAAAATAGCTCTCACAAATGTATATTAATTGTATTTTCGAGTTCAATTACAGGATCAGTTTTAGCCTGTAGGGAAATAACTACTATATAACGCTATTTTCACAATTAATGCTTTCTAAATGAACATGATTTTTAGTTTGTTTTTCAAAACAGGAGAATGACAAGTCAATATTTGAAAATGAAAGATGAGACAATTTGACAGGCTTGAGCTACCATAAAGAGCTAAAATGTAAGGTGTGAACATACAAACAAAAAAAAATTATGTGGGCAGGCAGAAGATGTATTCCCTAATCTAGCAGAATTTAAATTGGAGCAATCAAATTCTAAGCAATTTCTTAATGGAAATGTCAGTGTAGCTGTAATCATGGCAGCAGTAGCAGGCATCAGCTCAAGAAATAATCAAATAAAAAACAAAAGGAAGACAGAATAAGAAAGTAAAATTGTAATATACAATGTGTGTGTTAACTCTATTAAAGCCACTCCTCTGATAAATCAAATGAGCGCATGCACCTTAATTACTTACAGGTTAAGGATGCTTTATTTACATTAGTAGGTCATCTGAAAACATAGAAACGTAAGACTCTTTCAGGAAAGGGCCTGAAATATTAAAAAAACCCTTTCTATAATTGCAGGATTCATATAATAAATGTCTATTGCATTCACAGAAAATGTGCTTTGCATTCCATAACCAAACCTATTCAAAGACCTAGACTAAAAGAGCAGGCTGAAGCTAAAGTACATTCGGAAAGGCACTAAGAAAGACCAAGCACTTTCCCAGTGCTCTGTGTCTTTGCAATAACAGAAATTTGTTAAATACAAATCCCCAGAGGAAAACTCCTATGGACTCAACTCCTCTGACTTAGGAGAATGAAAACAAATATTCCTGACTATAAATCTGGTGGTGGGTTTTTCATCCGTTGTAATGGATTTTTCACTGTGTTAATGAAATGCTGTTTGCCAGCCAGTAAAATGGATGCATCTTACTAATGTAAGATCAATTGGATTTCCTTATTTTAACAAAGGTAGTGTTCATTTTTCTTAATTAATCACCACATCATCAGCACATCTTGGCTGTAGTCAACAGGTGATTACAAATTGACTCTGGGGTAGATGGTCTCTCCCTTGCAAAAGGAACATTTTAAATCATCTTCTCATTTTCCTGTGCAGTAGCTGAAATCGTGCACACGCACTCATCAGCAGAGAGGAGACTTTATTTTCTTTGCAATTTAGCCAAGATTTGGAGCCTCTCCAACAGCAATTAAAACATTCCATCTTCTTTAGTCTTCAAGAGAGTGGGGCAATTTTATCTGGTTGTGAAAGGAAATGTTTCTGTGTAATTATTTGGTCAACAGGAGGATCAGACTCAAGTTACATATACCAATGATTTATTTGATTTATTCCAGTCTGTGTGTTGTGCCTGTTACAATGGTACCCAAGAGTTCTCACTGGTATTGAAACTTCTCTAATTTCTCTTTCTCTCTCTCTCTTCCTCCTCCTCTCCTCCCTTTTTCTGTTTCTTAGCAGCAGGTGGAAGAAAGCAGCTTGTTTCGACTACAGGCTACTTACCTTTTGTATACAGCAGGTGGGAGAAAATGTTACATCCTCCTTACTAAACTTTGGGGTCTTTAAGTGTGTGAGGGCCAAACTTAACTGCCATTCCGGTCCTTTGGATTCCTTCTGTGGACTTGGAGGGATCAAAAAGTATATAGAAAAAATTGTAGGAAGGCTGTGTGTAAGTTTGGATCACTGTACAGTGCATGGAGGGAATAAAGTGCTTAAATTCACCTGCATGATCAGCAGGAGACCCTTAAGGCAGAGGAGTCTGAAAAACTAAGGACAAAAAAATGGGTATTTGATGCAATGCTGCTTGTTAGATAAGTTATAAAATTGTGTTTCCCACCTAATGGGAGAGCATGAAAATATGTGGCTACAGGTCAGGGTGTGAGGGGTTTACTCCATCTTTCCCCCGATGTGCTGGACATCCATCAGTTCAGGAATTTCCAAAGTGAAGGAAACCTTTCAGTAGCCAAAGTGGATATCAGCATGATGTTTTCAAGTGTCCCAAAAATAACATAGTCAAGAGCAAGGCAGGCACATTGGCTTTACTTAAAACAAACTGCACTGTCTTTCCCACAGGTACTTAAGGTGGCCATGAATATATATCTTAAGATCACATTGTCTTACTATAGTCACCATTTTCTGTAACTTTTCATTTAATTTTATTTAATTTTTTTAT